>MCFL01000008.1:0-657268 GCA_002102555.1 Catenaria anguillulae PL171 | reverse complement strand
AATCAGTCAAAGTGTCCATCCATCGATCCATGTGCAATGCTGGACGATCCTGACTTTGTGCTTACCCAAAATGGCACTTCAATACAGCTATATCTTGTTACCACCCTCTGTGACACTCTACACTGCTTTTATTTGCTCCAAACGACATAAACGAGTGCTCATTTGCCCACCAAACAAAAACAAATCGCGTCCTGTGTTCTGACAATCCCAACTCGTTGGTTGATTGGTCCATGTTTTGAGCACATGGGAACATGTTTGATTCATTTAGATTATGTATTTGAGCATGCTCTATCACGTCAACGAGTCAGAATAGTGCGCCATGTAGTGAGAATCGTCCATATGGCCTCGCTTTTGCTCGATCATCGTTTTCGCAGATCAGCAACACGCGATTCTGATTTCACTGATTTCACGAGCACCATGTGGTCATTGTCATCCAATGCATTATACACTACTCACAAACACTTTTGTTTCTTTACGTAGGTACACAAATACGCTTTGTAGAACACCATTTGAGTGAAGCTTTTTCTCTGATTGATTGTATAGTTAAAACGCCGAGAAACAGCTCATGTTTGCCAACATGTCACTCAGTCTGTGCACATTTCGCATCATTTCGACTCAAACAAGTCAGATATTCTCACTTCATAATAAACAAAAAGCTGTATTCTGCACATGCACTCAACATACCATCGTCAGAGTTGCATAAATCGCCCTCCTCTCAACACGTTTCTGACTTGAGAGAGAGAGAATCGCTCAACCATGTTTACTTGGACGCGTCTGTCTCATGTTGATCCGATCCACACGAGCTTTCACCACAAAAACTACCCCTTGGATTCATCAAAACCGCTCCAAATTCTCACAGTACCACAATCGCATGCGTAGAATACAGTTTTCGACCCGCCAGAGCGGTCACGGGCAATTTATAGGCACTTTTTTTAACGCAAAAAGCGCGCGCCCGACTCTCACACATCACTCTCACTCTTTCCACATGACATACACACCTTGGGCACACACATACATACTTGACAGCATTGTATTCATTACCCGGCTTGATATTGTACCCCTGTTTTGAGTCAAAAACACCACCACAAAACACAAAATCATAATCGCGCACACACAAGTCACAACCATTGCTCATTCTACTTGTACCTATTTATCTGCTGCCCACACCACATACATACAACATGCATGTACCTTGGTGTGCATGCATTTCATTCTTCCGTTGCGTTGCGTCCACACATACTGTATGTACCCCACATTTGCATGAGTGAGTGTGAGTCTCACCCACGCATCACACACCACACGCTCTCCTAGCAAATTATACAAAATACGCTCCTCTCACGTCGTCATTTCTTTGATTGCTGTGAAAGAATGAATCACGATCGATATCACAAACAGCCAAAAAGCGCATGAATAGCACTTGAACGGTGCAAAAACCACACATTTCTGCAATACAAGTTATGGGATAAATTCAAAAAGAACTCATCCCATCAATTTTGCCATGCTCACAACCCAAGTCGTCCTCAAATTTTTGCCCTTTTGTCATTGTATTGGCAAATCAGTTGAATCAGCTGAAATGTCATGATGATTCCTATACGAAATCACACCAAATGAGGGGATTCAGCATGCTTTTGGCATTCATTTGGCCAGAAAAACGATAGAGAAACGTCCAACGCCAATGATTTTGATGTGAAGACTCTGTATTTTGAGCACCACAACAATGCATCAAGCAAAACGAAAAGAAAAACCTCCGCATCGGGGAATCGAACCCCGGCCACCGCGGTGAAAGCGCGGGATCCTAACCACTGGACCAATGCGGACTTTTCGAAAAATTGAAAATCCATGAGCCAGGTTGACTTGAACAGGATCAAAACAGATGGACACAAAAAAATGTAGTACCCAGTGTGGGGCTCGAACCCACGACATTGAGATTAAGAGTCTCACGCTCTACCGACTGAGCTAACCGGGCTTGTTGTTTGCTGGCCTCTGTTACCGTTCTTGGACTGCAGACAGCCCTGAACGTCAATTGAGTGGAGGTTTTCATTTGTGGCTCTTGTGCAAGGAACATCATGGATCTCAAAAAGAGCTTGGATCTCAACAAGCATGGTTGGTTTAGTGGTATAATTGCCGCCTGCCACGCGGCAGACCCGGGTTCGATTCCCGGACCATGCAAGTTTTTGTCTTTCAAGACATCTTTTTTTTTATTGTGATACTCAATGCATTCAAACTCCAAAAAGAACCAAAACTTTGTCTTCGTCCAGGTTCGAACTGGAGACCTTGTGCGTGTGAAGCACACGTGATAACCAACTACACCACGAAGACATTTTGAATTTTGTGTCATTTGACTCGATCCAAAAATGAAAACAGTGACCTTGTCATCTGTGGAACGAGGTCTTTGTTGAACTCCATGCAGTAACATGGTCCCATAGCTCAGTCGGTTAGAGCGTGGTGCTAATAACGCCAAGGTCGACGGTTCGACCCCGTCTGGGACCATTCTTTTTTGTTGTCTTGTTGTCTTTTTGTGCCAGAGGGACCCTTTTGCCATCTCCAGCAGGGCGTCTTCACCTGTTATCGCCTTCTAGACCTGTTTGTGGGTGCACAGATTGCCAGAAAATGCACAAAAAGCCCACAAAACATTGCAAAAAGATGGGCAAATCTTTCCCCTGGAATATGTGAACACACAAAAAACAAACAAAGTCGCTCCAGGGTGGACTCGAACCACCATCCTTTCGATTAACAGTCGAACGCGCTAACCAATTGCGCCACTGGAGCATTTTTGAAATACTTTGATTTGTTGGAGCCAAGTTGTCCACGCGTTACCTCGCGACTGTTGACTCAATGCAATCACTTGAAGCACTAGATGCGGAGTTAGCTCAGTCGGTAGAGCGTGAGTCTCATAATCTCAAGGTCGGGAGTTCAAGCCTCCCACTCCGCAAGCTCTCTTTTTCATTGAGTTGAGTGTCTGTCTTGCTTGCATTTTTTTGCACAGTCATGCACGAAAATGAATCAAAAAAAGGACATCTCCGCGACGGGGAATCGAACCCCGGCCGTCGGTGTGAGAGACCGAAATCCTAACCACTGGACCATCGCGGATTTGTTGTGAAGAAGCACTTTTTGACCGACTTTGATCCATCCACATGCTGTATCTGTGCACATCATCAAGAGAATCAGGCCCCAAAAGAAAAAGAAAGCGACAACGACAGGATTTGAACCTGTGCAGGCAGAGCCTAATTGATTTCTAGTCAATCCCCTTAACCACTCGGGCACGTTGTCATTGTTTTCATTTGCGAGTTTCTGGTGGCCAAGTTCACGAGCACCAAGAATGTGGATCATGAGCGATTGTTGTGGACACGTTTACAAGATGGGGAGATGGCCGAGCGGTCTAAGGCGTCACGTTAAGGCCGTGATCTCTTCGGAGGCGTGGGTTCGAACCCCACTCTCCTCATCCTTTTACCCTCTGTCGTTGTGTTGCGTGACATTTGATCGATTGTGGACGATTTCAATGACTGAAAAAATTAAATGGCTCGATGGTCTAGTGGTATGATTCTCCCTTAGGGTGGGAGAGGTCCCGGGTTCAATCCCCGGTCGAGCCCCTTTTGTTCTCCAAGGCACGCTTTTACTCCATCAGCAGTGACACTAAAACACCAACACAGTCGCAAAAGAGTTGTCACCTCCGTGGATTGAACACGGGGCCTTTAGATCTTCAGTCTAACGCTCTCCCAACTGAGCTAAGGTGACTCTTCTTGCAAGACGTAGTTGGTCAAGCTACATTCTTGTCATCTACCACCGAATGAAACAGGATCAAGTCTTTTCAAGGACAAATTCAGATAAAGGCTGATTGGTCTAGTGGTATGATTCGCGCTTCGGGTGTGCGAGGTCCCGGGTTCAATCCCCGGATCAGCCCTCTTTTGCGTTTCTTTTGCTGAAATGGATACAAACGGACATGTTTCAGACACCAATCGGGCGCCAAATGGACATGGTGAGACCTGAGCAGGCTTGAAGCTCTTGTTTTGCCCACTAGGTTCGAACCAAGGGCGCTCTGTGTGTGAGACACACATGATAACCAAGCACAAAATTTCAGAGGGAGAAAAGGTGAGGAAACCACCCTTTTTGGGCAGTTTGCACGGTCACAAAGTGCCTGGATCCACCCCAACCATCTTGTTGTGCCACCAATCGCCCCAAAAGCAGCATCTGTTATTGCACATTTAGGAAAAGAAAGCAATACACAGAGGGTGCAAAACAAAAACGTAAAAGGAGTGTCTTCGTCCAGATTCGAACTGGAGACCGTCTGTGTGTTAGACAGACGTGATAACCAACTACACCACGAAGACATTTAATTTTTTTGACGTCTTTGCCAAGTTTGCATCATACACTAGGGTGTTGGGCGGCGCTGGTTGAATTTGGAGAAACAAAAAATGCGCGCGTGGTCGACTTGCTCAAGCTGTTGCTTTCAGAATCCTCTAGTCTCGTGTTCAAATCCCACATGTGCACAAGTAAAACTCAATGATTTGCTTAGGAAACATGCAACTTTCTCGACAGTTTGCAATGGAAACAGCCTCCTTGAAGGCCAATGCATCTGTCAAATCAAAGGATTTATGTGTTTTTCAATTCATCTGTGACTCTGTGCCAGAACCTAACATGACATGAATCATTGCTGACCAACAACGCCTTCATGTACAATGCAAAATGAACAATCTGCTAGCACCGACCATAGCTCAGTTGGTAGAGCGGAAGACTGTAGTGATATAGCAATCTTTAGGTCCCTGGTTCGAATCCGGGTGGTCGGAACATGTGCCTTTTGCTCCTATTTGCACAGCCAGAGTGGAGGGAATAGGGACTGGATCCCATTCAACATGAACAAAAACAAGAAAGCCTTCTTAGCTCAGTTGGCAGAGCGTCCGCCTAGTAAGCGGAAGGTCAGCAGTTCAAATCTGCTAGGAGGCATTGTAACGTTTTTTGCCCTTTCTTTACAAGAACTACACTTTTTCGAGCAACAAAAAGGATACTCTCCCGCCGGGAATCGAACCCGGGCCTCGCGCGTGACAGGCGCGGATACTAACCACTATACTACAGGAGACTTGTTGATTTCATTGTTTTGAATGCCTTTATTGTGAGCATTCTATGCAGCAGCACATGTCCCCTGTGTATGGACTGTGTGTGAATTAGGATGGAGAGATCATTTATCACCCAGTTCAAAGCATAGACTGCAAAGGAGTACCCATTTTTCGGTCCAAGACTCCAGAAACCCCTCTCAAATGGCACGGGGAATTAGCTCAAGTGGCAGAGCGCTCGCTTAGCATGCGAGAGGCACCGGGATCGATGCCCGGATTCTCCATTTTTTGCACTTTTTGAACAGGTGACTTTGTCGATTTCTGTGAGAGTTTTTCAATTATTGGCCATTCTTTTCAGCCTTTCGGTACACTTGAGTGATTTTGTGCCTCTTTTATACGCTGTGGCCCGTGAAAAAGTCCCTCAGAGCACTCAATTCCACTCACACATTTAGATTTCATGTAGTGATTGAGCATGTTTGAGAGTTTCTTGTGAGTACAATGGCCATTCAGTCTGTAATAACTTATGTTCTCTTTTGCTTTCACTCATTTCACTCGTTTGCGATGATTCTTGTTCTTGTCTAGCAGCAAGAGCAAGGCTCAACCAAACAAGAATCGTGACAAATCAGTCAAAGTGTCCATCCATCGATCCATGTGCAATGCTGGACGATCCTGACTTTGTGCTTACCCAAAATGGCACTTCAATACAGCTATATCTTGTTACCACCCTCTGTGACACTCTACACTGCTTTTATTTGCTCCAAACGACATAAACGAGTGCTCATTTGCCCACCAAACAAAAACAAATCGCGTCCTGTGTTCTGACAATCCCAACTCGTTGGTTGATTGGTCCATGTTTTGAGCACATGGGAACATGTTTGATTCATTTAGATTATGTATTTGAGCATGCTCTATCACGTCAACGAGTCAGAATAGTGCGCCATGTAGTGAGAATCGTCCATATGGCCTCGCTTTTGCTCGATCATCGTTTTCGCAGATCAGCAACACGCGATTCTGATTTCACTGATTTCACGAGCACCATGTGGTCATTGTCATCCAATGCATTATACACTACTCACAAACACTTTTGTTTCTTTACGTAGGTACACAAATACGCTTTGTAGAACACCATTTGAGTGAAGCTTTTTCTCTGATTGATTGTATAGTTAAAACGCCGAGAAACAGCTCATGTTTGCCAACATGTCACTCAGTCTGTGCACATTTCGCATCATTTCGACTCAAACAAGTCAGATATTCTCACTTCATAATAAACAAAAAGCTGTATTCTGCACATGCACTCAACATACCATCGTCAGAGTTGCATAAATCGCCCTCCTCTCAACACGTTTCTGACTTGAGAGAGAGAGAATCGCTCAACCATGTTTACTTGGACGCGTCTGTCTCATGTTGATCCGATCCACACGAGCTTTCACCACAAAAACTACCCCTTGGATTCATCAAAACCGCTCCAAATTCTCACAGTACCACAATCGCATGCGTAGAATACAGTTTTCGACCCGCCAGAGCGGTCACGGGCAATTTATAGGCACTTTTTTTAACGCAAAAAGCGCGCGCCCGACTCTCACACATCACTCTCACTCTTTCCACATGACATACACACCTTGGGCACACACATACATACTTGACAGCATTGTATTCATTACCCGGCTTGATATTGTACCCCTGTTTTGAGTCAAAAACACCACCACAAAACACAAAATCATAATCGCGCACACACAAGTCACAACCATTGCTCATTCTACTTGTACCTATTTATCTGCTGCCCACACCACATACATACAACATGCATGTACCTTGGTGTGCATGCATTTCATTCTTCCGTTGCGTTGCGTCCACACATACTGTATGTACCCCACATTTGCATGAGTGAGTGTGAGTCTCACCCACGCATCACACACCACACGCTCTCCTAGCAAATTATACAAAATACGCTAAGTCCATGTTTCAGAATTTTCTTCGCGTGATCCTGACGAATTTTTCTATGCTTTATACCCCTTTTGACCCCCATGTCGTACTCTCATACCCCAACCGCTCTATCGATTGGCACTAGCCGTTTTTCAATCCGACCTCTCCTTGAGAAATGGGCTGTTAAAAAACTTTGAAACACTGGCCGATTTGATCAGTAAAAACGCGTCGAAAACGCGAAAAAACGCGAGCAAACGCGTGCTGCGCAGGCCCATCCTTATTTCGGACTTCAATTTTTTCGCTGTTGGTGAGACAACTACGCCAGCACCCGGCATATCCCCCCAGACGCGGTTCACAACCGCTAATGTTCGTGTATATCGTGTCAATCATTCACTTGGAAGCCCTGTATGTCTGTCAATGATGCTCCAAAATATGTATCCGACGTTTTTTTTCCGTCCGAATTCGAATATCATGTTCCCGAAAGCCCACGGTGACTTTTTCAACCCCTCCCTCGTCACTTGTCGCCAATCAACACACATCGTTGGCACACACCTCGCTTTCTTTCCAGGTCGATCCAGTCTATTCTCTCCGCCCGCAAGAGCAACATATCCTTGACAGCCAAGGACTGCCCAATGCCACGGTCACGAACCCAGCATCCCGCCGTCCATATTCCACCGTCAACAGCTGTCACCCTCCACGTCAAGTCTATTGAGATGAGGGCCCCATGCCTCAACAGCAAGCTTGGATCCAGCGGCACGGGTGGAAAGCACCGGGCTCTGTCTACATACGATCGATGACTTTACCGAATCGATTTATGTTGGAGCGACTGCTGTTCCTTGGTGGTTTGGTGGGGTGATCGTGTCAGTTCGCGGTTGGCATTTCGCTCCCTCTCTCTCCTACATCCACTGGCTCAATTCAGTTCCCCTCCATGAACCATGAAGCCCATGTAGGATAGGCTCTGTCCTCCAGCCGTCCCTTCCGGCCCGCCGACATAACTGCCGGGCAGAGCAGGGTAACCTGTCAGACTGACGGGGACATCGCAACCCGCCCAATCGCCCGCCCGCCGCCCTCTCCCTCGCTCATCGAGTATCGGGTGCTCGGGTCCGTGAGCGCCGCACAATCATGCTCCAGTCAAGCCACTCTGCCTCCTCCGCTGCGACCTTGCACCTCGTCGATGTTGGTGCCCGTCATCCTGGCTCGTTGGTTGGCCTCGTCGTTGTCGGGTCGCCTACCGATCAAATCGAGCTGAGCGACCGGCATGGCCTCAGCCGCTGATTGAGGCTGTGGATCCGTACATACTCGTTGACAGGCTTTGTCAAATCGATGGCCCTTTTCGCTTCATGCTCTAGCAGTCGGCCCTCTCATGTACATGTTCTCCCTCCTGTCCCTTGAGCCTACCACCCAACACAATCGACATGCAACGTCTTTCTGCGCGGACCGTTAACCGCTATTGTATCAGCGACCATTCGTTCCTCTGTCCAAATCAAGCAGGCCGCCAGGTTAGGCGAACAACAAGTAACCCTTTTTGCGCCTCCACCCCGCCCAACATGTGCACCATGTCCAGCACAACGTACCAATATTGCGTGCGCAATCTGTGTCTTACCAGCGTCAAGTTTGCCTTGCCCCAGCACAAGTGCGCCGCCGTTGTGCTCTGCGCACCATTCTCCACCGCATTCCTTGCGGCATCAATAGCCGCACCCATTCCACGAGCGGTACCGTCTTTGTGCAGCAGCACGGCAACACAAGCACGTGCGCCGTATTGGCGGCCCTCGCTCTGACAAGCTCACCACCTTGACCATGGCCAGCCCCACCCGTGGCCAGGATCCGTGATCATGTCCATGACCGCCAGTGACGCCTTGTCCACAACTTCCGCTCGCTCGCTCGTATTGACGTCCAACTCAACTTTCGCCCGCCGTGGAGCCATTTGGTGCCGTTTGCTCGTTGCCAGTCCATGCCGCAATCGCGGGTGTTGGCCCTTAAACGACCACGACCTACAACGCACTCAGAGTGTGGACGACGCTGTGCAATCGTTTCCGTCCTTTTCCCCAATCACCATCTCCTCTACAGTCACGCTCGCCCACACCGTGCATTGCCACACCGTGCATTGCTGCCCGCGCGACCGGATCCACTTGACGAGGCATGCAAGCGTCGCCGCCAAAACATGTGGCTCGTCATCTTGTCTCTTCGCTCGTCGATCTGGACAGTCGGCCGCACCAGCTCCTTTGGCGAGTTAGTCCTTGTAGCCACGTCAAGATTTATGTCGCACGCTCAAGCCAAACAAAGGTGTTGCCCATGGCGGGCACCATGCCATGCCGGCGACAACGATGAGAGTCACGAGACGGGCGGGCATGTGCGCCCAACAGGCACTGATGGCGGCAGTGTGGACGGCGAGGGATTGTGTTGCTGTGGCCCGTATCACTCCGAGTCGCGTCGCCGTCATAATGGCTTGGGGGTTGGAGGGGGTTGGTATGTACCGGTGGGTGAGTGGGTTGGGTGTGTTGGTGCAGATGTCGGCTTGCTTGTGGTCTCTGTGCTCATTCAAAAGTATATTTCCAATGTTGGTGCAGGCGAGGCGCAAGACACATAGACATGACCGGATCGGCGGACATCAACAATGTGGTTTGTCGCTTCAGTCTTCAGAAGCTTCACGAGAGGTCGGCACTCACTCGAGAACTCTCGGCGAGGCTCTCGGCTCGCTCCCTTTATTACATATCATTCGAAGTTCCTTACTACTTATAACGTCGTCATCTGTTGCCTCGTGTCTGCTCCCTGCTCCTGCTCTTGCACACAACGCAAGGCCATCATGGACGCTGCCAACAAGTCGCACGACATTTTACCATCAAGCGCAACCACCTCCCCTCCACCTCCACGGCCACATGGGGCGGCATTTAAAACAATCCCGCCCGTGCAGAAGCCGAAGCTGCCGACTTTCCGGAACTCCCACAGCCCGCCAAACCCCAAACCGCCGACCGCCCACGCACAACCACACCCGACCCAACGCCCGCTCAGCCCCCTCCACGCCGCCCACGGCCGCACCGACGACCGCTCAAATGCAACCTGGCATAAGCACCATGAGCCGGCTCGCCCATGAGCAAAAACACCACCACCAGACCAGCACCCGCCCGCAACACCACTCGGGCGGCGTAGCCGACATTGGTGCGGCACTCGCCCGGATTGAAGACGCAGTCTACGGCCTTGGCCGCCGTCTGCAGAGATCCGAGCAGGCGCTCTCGCAAAACGCCCGCCTTGAACATGGATTATCCAACACGGGACGCATTTGAACGGGTTACGCTGACGGTTGCAGACTCGATGGCACGGGCAGAGTCAAGCAATGCGGGCTTTGGGGCCGACATTTTCCAGATCCGCGAGATGCTCCGCGTGGCACTTGGGTCAAAGCGACAAATTCCCGATGTGGGCGTCATTCTCGTGACGTACATGTTTCAGAATGGTACATTCCTTCACTACTTGACAATCTTTTCAGCTCCATGACAATCGACACATCCCGTGTTTTGTGCCAGGCTATGCGCCCCCGGCAGTTTCGCCTTGCACCACTTCTTCAATCTGATCCAACATGGGTCCAATTCCGTGCAACGTTGCCATCACGGATCAAGGGCGTGCGCTGCATTCTTTTTGCGCTGAATGCGTTTGACCTGGTACCAGGCAGAGCGGGCAACCAGAAGGCGGACTCCGTTGTGGTACAACCATTGATAGCACATCATTGTCCGGGGTCAGCATTCATACTAATTCCTCCATGTTCTCATCCAATATCCAACAGAAACGCCTTACCCATATCGCCAAGGAGCTCGCGGCAGACATGGAACGCGACCTCATTGATGCCTTTGTCCATCAAGGCTATCGCAACAAGCTCCATGTCGCCATGACTCGATTTGTTCCAGAGATCGGTGGTTTCCCACAACTGCCAGCTGGTGGTACTTCTGAAATGGTGTTGCGTCGGATGCACTCACTCTGATTCAAGCCTTGGCGATCAACACGTCTCGTCCCGCGCAACCACTCATTCAATCATCGACTCATGGTATGCTCTTTTTGGTGCAATCACCACAGTCATCCAGCATTGCAGGGCATGCATCATCCCCCTCGACAGCGCCCGCACCATCAACCCTCTCTTCAGATCATGCACCATCATCATCACCACAACATGCAACGCCTCGCGCGGCCGGATTTCCAAATCATCATGGCTTTCTGATACCCCGGACGGCACCGCTTTCTTCCGCTCGGCCTCCTCCACCCCCTCCAACACACTCGACGCCGTCGCAGGCAGCATCTTTCCGAAGCGCGGCAAGGGCGGCAAAAAAAGCTGCACCTGCACGCCAGCCGCTTTCTCAAGCCTCACGCCCGCCGCCCACAACAGCTGTGCCAGCAAGTCGTGCGCAACCAGTGGATGTGCGTGCAGGTGTAGTTCTGGTCACATGGTTGCATCGGTTTCCGTTCAAGTCTATTCAACAACTGGTCGCTTTCTACCTCTCGATGCTATTGTACTGGGTGTCCCATTTAGATAATTTAGACCTTTGTACTTCCTGGTCCTCCATTGACTTCTCACTATGTTTACATTGCGCCAGCAGCCGGCCCCCTGAGAGTCTCCATCATCTAATGCTGGCCGGCCATGAGGCCACCCGGATGCCAGCGGCGTGAGTAAGTAAATGGCAACCATCACAAGGGTGTCAGTGTATTGGCAAGAATGAACGACATATGTGGCAGAGAAACCAACTGACCCAAAGAATACAGATAAATGCAAGCACGAGCTAAATGAACGGATCCAGCATGTCCAGCTTGGCCGCATGCACACGCAACAGATGCTCGAGCACCCCCTTGAGAGAGACAAAGTGCCAGCCGCAACACATGTACACCTCATGCTCCCTCGAAATCAACAAGTGCTCCCTCCATCCGCGAGTCGTGTCAAACCGCTTGTGACGCCTTTGGCACCCCCGATTCCGCGCCCTCGCCAAACTGTGTCTTGTCAAGCAAATCCGCGACGCCAAACGGCATGACCCGATTGCCGTACAATATGCGTGGCCAAGCATGCCCCTTGCGGAAATGCTCCAAGAAATCAACAAGTGGTCGCCCTTCTTGATGCCGTCTATGGCGCCGACCTGCACCACATTCCGTACCTGGGCCGGGTGATCCCGAACCCATTCGTCGACAAACTCAACGAGCCAAGCTTGCTTGGCATTGGACGCATCGCAGAATCGTTCGGCAGCGGTCAAACTGTCGGCCCACATCCATGTACTCACTCTTGAGCGTAGGGTAGCAGCAATAAGCGCTTCGTCAGCCGCCGCGATCTGAGGGTCGCCGGCAAATCAGCGGGTGAGAGCGCCGTGCGCATCGAGCATGGCAATGGCCCGCGCTTGAACGCGCTGGTCGAGTGGGTCGAGAAACGCTTTCGGTGGTGGCGGCGCAGTCGACCCGTGATGCTTGTCAATACGCTGAAGATAACGTAGTGATGACCAGATGCAATTTGTCTGCGGGGCACATGGAAATGGGCATCGAGTATTGCTGGACCATGATGATTTCCGAGAATGGGATCGTAAAACTGGGCTTGTTGTCGTCGGGGGCGCTGGCGGCGTTCGGTGCAAGTTCGTCATAGACCCAGCGAGACCCTTCGGGCGTGGTGCTGGTACTTGGATCCCTAGGCAAGTCGGGAGTAACCTTGTCGCTGACTTTGAAGCCGCTGAGCTTAAATTGTCGCCATCAGCGGCCGAATGGTCGTGGTTCATGTCCTTGGCGCCGTAAATCATGGTCGACGCATCCTCGACGCAATTGCAAGCATGGACTCGGCTGATTCGGCAGGCGCCATTGCGCCGCCCATCGGCCCCATCATCTCACACAATCGCTATCTTCCAACATGGTCCTGGCCACCACCATCTCGTCCATGCCCAACCGGCCAGCCAAATTGCGTGCCGCTTCCAGCACCATGGTCGCTTGCTCGACATAGTACTAGAGGCCCGCGGGTGTCGATGGCGACGGCGGAAGCGGAGCGCGTGGTGTCGCAGAGCTAATTGAGGGAGGGGGGGGTCGGACATTCTGGAGTCTTTGGAGCGGTCGAGCCGGTACCCGTGGTTGTGGGCTTGTTCTTGGGCTTTGACCCATTGCGGCGCTGGCCGCTGTGGACTTGGCTCTTGGGTTTGCCGTTGCAGGTCATTACGATTGGGTTGAAATGATTGAAGCCTGCTGATCTTGTGGCATGGTTGTCATGTACATCGTCTGGTCTCTACATGTTATACATATTTATTGGCAGAGAGAGTGGAGCGCGATGCGAGCATGGCCGCTGTCATGATGCCCTCCGCGCTTTTCGTTCCGCAAAAGTGCATCCTCGACCACGTGAAAACGACTGACTGGACCAAAATTGATAAATATCGTACACGAGTTGTTGTTTTCATTCACCACTCAAACAAGTTCTTGCACCCGGGCACCGATTCTCACCCGTGAGTGTCGAGCGCCTGATGCGGAGGCCCATTCGGAAATCATACAGCACGAAATCACTCCCACATGTCCATGCACGGGTGCTTGCGCAAAATGAATGGCTCCAACATGCCCAACTTGCCCTTGTGCTCGACGGCGAGATGCTCAATCACCCCCTCGAGGGCGACGAATTGGCGCCCGCAACACAAGTACACCTCGTGCTCCTCAGCCGAAACCAACAAGTGCTCCCTCCACCCGCGACTGGTATCAAACTCCTTGCGACAGCTGAGACAAGCGCGCTTGGACTCGCCTTCCTCAAACCGGACCTTGTCAAGCAAATCCGGAGCACCAAATGGCATGACGCGATTGCCATGCAACGTGCGCGGCCAGCGCCTTCCCTTGCGAAAATGCTCAATCAAGTCAAACAGGCGGTTGTCCTTCTTGGTGCCGTCGTCCTGGCCCCGGGACTCGGCCTGCTTTGCGGCGGCTGGCAACTGGTACGGATGTTCTTGAATCCACGCATCTACAAACTCCACGAGCCACGCCTTTTCCTCAGCCGAAGCCTTCCAACACTTTTCTGCCGAAAGCGTCGCGATTTCAAGCAAGTTGGCACGAAAAAACCGGCCACTCGCATTCACGTACTCTTGCGCACAGCTGAGCGCGGCGTACGAACGAACAGACGCGACAACTTCCTCTTGGCTGGCGTAGTGGTTGCACATGGGACCGTGTGCCTCGAAAATGGCAGCGGCGCGATCGCGCATGCGCCCGTCAACTTGATCTTCCCACGCTTGCGCCGGCTCGGCGGGGATCGAGGATTCGTCGGTCCAGTGGTGGTAGATGATGGCATTGCCGATGACGGAGCGCGCGTACGAGATGACTAGCCCGACTTTTTCGGGCGGGCAGTACGCAACGGGGAGGCCCTGATCGTGCTTGAGGATGAGTTCTGCACCGGAAATGGCCGTGCGGCGCAGGCCAGTGACGGGGTCGGTGGTGGTGCCGAGGGCAATGGACTCGGGAGAGATATCCTCGGCCGAAAATGATTCGCACTTCCAGAACGTCTCTTCTTGAGCCAAGTCGACGCTTTGATCCTTGGTCTCGTCGGTGTCAGCCGACGCTTTGTCGTTGGCAACAGATTCGCCGGTTGATGCACCCTCGGCCGCAGCGGCGGCAACGTCCATGGCCGCAGCGAACGCCTCAGGTGATTCGCCATTGGCCCCTTCGCGCACCAACCGCATCTCCTCAAACATGGCCCTGGTCACCTCCTCCAAGTCCACCCCTAAATTGCCATTCAACAGGTCCTCAGGCACAGGAGCAGACGAGAAAACCCTGAAACTGGACGTCGGCCCGCCGATCAGGCGCCCAGTTGGCGCCGCTCTACCGGCGGTTGCGGACTTGGGTTTAGGTTTGGGCTTTGGTTTCGGGCCGTTACGACGTACCCCGCCGCGGACGGTACTCTTGGGCATACTGTTGGTCGTCATGGTTGTTGTGTGCGTGCCGGGAGGTAAGGTGGGAGTGACAATTGCGCTGTGATCTGGTGGTGGCCGGGCTGGATCGGTGAGAACGAGAGGGGTGGGCTGGTCTGACTGGTAGATATGCTTACGTCCATGGACAGTCCCAAGCTGAGTGTGACTGGATCATGAGAGAGAGAAGCAATCCACTGACCGCGCGAGCAGCTCGTGAGATGCTCGGTTTTGGCACGAGTATAAATACATCGCGTCTCATCGGTTCGCTGTGTGTCCGAAATAAGTGCATCCCCGCCTACGTGATGACAACTGATGCAGTGAAGAATGGGGCAGACCGTAAATACGTGCAGAGGCGAATGCTCGACTTCCCAGCTGCGGTCGGGCGAACGTTCCGGCCGTGGCACCGGTGGAATCCGATTCGACCGTCGCGGCTTTTCCGTGAGGAACAAATGTAGCTGATGTAAATCGACAAGCAGAGCGTTTCGTCAAGTGGACAACCGGCGGTGAATTGCGGATACATCGGCAAAACCTACATAAATCCACAAAGACAAACACAGCGCGATACTATCCAATACATTCCAAATCACTCGTCCCACATCTGCATGGGCGGGTACGCACGAAATGAAGGGATCCAACCGGCCCAATCCTCCATTGTGCTGCGCTACAAAGTGCGCAAGCACCGCAACCGAATTTGCAAACTGGCGGCCGCAGCACAGATACACCTCGTGCTTGGTATCCGTCAACAAATGTTCGCGCCACGCGCGTGTGGTCTTGTACTTTGCTCGGCAATTGAGGCACGACCTCGACTTTTCGCCCTCGTCAAACCTCGTCTTGTCGAGCAAATCAACGACGCCAAACGGCATGACACGGGTCCCGTGAATCGTCCGCGGCCACGGCTTGGGCTTGGCCAAGTGCACCTGCAAATCAAACGTGCGATCGCCAACCTTGATCCCGTCCATTTCGTGAATGTGCACGTTGTTCTGATCGGCCGAGTGCTCGTCCAACCACAGCTTGATGAAACCATCAAGAAACTTGTGATCCGCATCTGACCCCTGTTCTTGTTGCACAGCCATATTCAACGTCCGCATCGCGATCACGGTATCAAGCAAGAACACCTTCATGTACTCTTGAGCGCACAACATGGCTGAATGCGCAATCACGGATGGCATGATGGACTTGTCGCGCGAGTAGTCATCAGCAAAAGGGCCGTTGGCGCGCAAGAGTGCGTCGCCGCGGATGCGTACGAGCTTGTGAAGTCGGTTGACGAATGCGGTTGGCGGAATGGCGTCCGATTTGTTGTTGCGGCGGATCGTGGCGCAGATGAAGAAGAACGCAAAGTAGACGAGGATACGGGCTTGCTTGAGAGTACAGAGTTCCACGAGCATGCCGTGGCGTTCGGGTTGCATGATGACATCAGCATGATCGTAAGTGGCGGACTGCGTGAGAGGATGAGTCTGGGTTGAGACGGCCGTGTCGTCACTTTCCGTCGAGTCACGCTTGTCGGTGGCAGCAGACTGGCGATCGCCTGCAACGGAATCGGCTCCATCCACAGCAACGGCATCAGCGTCGGCGGGAGCGTTGCTGAAGTGCGCGGCATCGGTGGCGGTTTCAGCAGGCGACTTGTCAGTGGCTTCACAGGCGTCCTTGTCAGGCCCAGGATGCGTACCAGCAGCAGCGGTAACGTCCATGATTGTGGCTGGTGAGCCGTTGAGGGCAGTCTGGGACAGCGTCATTTGCTCGAGCATTGCTGCAGTGCTATCCACCACGTCCCTGGAGCCCAATCCGCCCAAGCCTGCGTCCAAACCGAATTGCGGAACACCATCCTCAGGGGCGAAGAGCGAATGGAGCATCATCTTGATCATGACGTCGTCACCCAATCCAAACTTAGCCGCCAAGGATCGGGCAGCATCCAGCATGGCAGCGTGTGATTCGGGCGACATGCCAACGCCCATCAAGGCATCATAAGCGCCTTGAGACCAACCGGGAGGTGCCGGCGTGCTGTGCTGGGCGACGACGGCCCGCGGCACTTGTGCGCGAGCAGCCGGGGCGGCTGGGGCGGCGCCGCCGGTGCGCTTCTTGCTGGCGCGGTACCGGCTCTTGTTCTTTCCACTGCTAGTCATTGGTATCGTCGAGTGTTGTTGATGGGATCTGGCGGAATGATGGACAGCGGGCTGCGCGTCGGACTGACTCCGGCGTGTGCGGCTGTGGTGGCGGCGGTGTCGGTTATGAGCAACGGGTGGTGAACTGAATTGAATGCCAAGAGTGCATTGACCTTAGTGCAAATCCATCGCAGTCGTCATGGGCATGATTTCGCTCGGCCGCCGTGCCAATGATATGTACACTAGGGACTGCACCGCCCGTCATGACGGGCCCCTATTGCGATGGGTCTTATCGCGGCGGGCTCTTTGTCTTTATTTACATGTGACGGATCGGCCGTGATTTGAATTGCCTTGCTGACCTGCTGGCACTGAGCTTGAACATGTCAACCACGGATCGGAACGGAGAATGGCAAGAAAAACATGCGAAACGGCAAGAAATACATTGGGAGTACATGTAGAGGGATGACACGGGAAACAGATTACCCTCGCCATGGCCACACGTCTCATATGCGACGCATGGCGACCGCGAAACGTACCCTGCATTCCGCCCGAAATGCTGACCGAGTCTTGATTCCAGCGAGGACCGAATCCCGCGATCCTCGCCCACCCATTTCTCGTCGCGTACCGCGTGTCGGCCACCATGGCTGCAGTCATCCGACTCTTGCCCGCAACCCCGCTCGCCAACGCGCACACCGATCCCAGGCGACAGAGATGCGGCTCGTGCGCACATCGCGACCTTGAATCGACCGCACAACCAATGCCATCACCCGCGCACAATGTGCCCGCCTCTACACAATGCGGGGATGCCCAACCGGGCGATAGCAGGCTCGCGCCGCCAGGCCCTAGTCCATCAATCTGCCACACATCACCCAACCACGCTCTGCATGGATCACGGCAATGCAATGCTTGGCCTCGCTCGATCCAGCTTGCTCGCATCCCTACGTGCCACCACCAGGGATCTGTCAAACCCGAGGATGCACGGTCCGCACGTACCTTCAATGCAAGGTCATTGCTGCTTGATCGCGAGAACTCAGCTCCTCTTGCTCGCTCTCCCCACATCAAACGACAGGTCCGCTCGAATGCCTCCAAAACATGGAGATGAACCATGGCCGCCTCATCCCACACATGCAACTTGGCCACATGAAGCAATTGCGAACAATACCCGGGTACGCCGGGCCCAGGGAATGGGCGGCCCCCTGCAAGCGGAAACGGTCCGGCAAAGGCAGGGCGGACGCCCGGGCCGGCATCTGGAGGCGCGAACAGCGGCACGAAAGGGAACATGACGGCGATCAGGAGGGTTAATCAGATTAACAATTCATTCATGGTACATGGCGCATGTCATGGTGCGTATCATTGCAAGGCTGGGGCGAAAGCAAAAATTGGGGAGCATTATGCCGACAGGCATCCGTCCAGAAGGTTGCAGTGCCGATCGCAAAGCAGGTCAGGGCCAAAAGGAAAGAGGGAGGGCGGATCGAGGGCCCGCGCACGAAAAAAACGTGACACGCGTGACCCAAATCCATTTGGGGGTTTCCCATCCTGTATAGAAGGTTGCAGTGCCGATCGCAAAGCAGGTCAGGGCCAAAAGGAAAGAGGGAGGGCGGATCGAGGGCCCGCGCACGAAAAAAACGTGACACGCGTGACCCAAATCCATTTGGGGGTTTCCCATCCTGTATAGAAGGTTGCAGTGCCGATCGCAAAGCAGGTCAGGGCCAAAAGGAAAGAGGGAGGGCGGATCGAGGGCCCGCGCACGAAAAAAACGTGACACGCGTGACCCAAATCCATTTGGGGGTTTCCCATCCTGTATAGATGTATTTCTCTGTCCGTCGGATCTCCGATTGTTAAGATCAAATCATACTTGTCATTGCTCCTCACGCGAAGTCACGGCCGCATCGATCACGGTGCTCCCGAAGCGCCGCCACACATGTGGCCGCCACGATACCGTGCCCTTGCCCTTGCCGCTTTTGTTGGTCATATTACATATTTCTATCGCCTTGTAGGTACATACAGACAGCAATGGATGCAAAAAGTGAAATAGATGATGGGATTGATGGTGCATCGAAGCATCCATTCATGGGAAAAGGAGAATATTCATGAGAACGGCAGACATGCATGTGAAAGGGGCAGACAATTGATTACGCTAAACAGCCCACGTATGTACAGTGCGGGTAACGCAGAGGCGACAAGCGACGGAATGAAAGCAACGACGGTAACTAGACTAAATGTCCTTGATGAATGGGTTGGAGCGCATGACGAACGGATCCAGCTCGCCCATCTGACCTCCATGGTCCTCGACCAGATGTTTCAGCACTGCCTCCAAATCAGCAAACTGCTGCTTGCAGCACAGATGCACTTCGTGATCGGTTGTCGTCAGCATATGCTCCCTCCACTTGTGCGCCTCGGTAAACTCTTCCTGGCAATCGACGCATGTCCTTGATGTCACACCCTTGTCAAATTCAAGCTGGTCGAGCAAATCGGCCGCGCCAAACGGAACGACGCGCGTGCCGGGATACAGCCGCGGCCACGGGTTTCCCTTGGCAAAGTGCAGCTGCAAATCGTAGGGACGGTCGCCAACCTTGATACCTTGCACCTCATCCACTTGGACATCTTGAGGCTTGTCCTCATCCTGCACCTTGATCCGATTCTCCCCAACCAAGCCTTGACATACTTGGCAAGCCAAGCTGCATCCAGGGGCTTGATGTCCTTGACAGACTGGCCCGCGCGCATCGTGAGATAGGCGGCATTGCGCTCCGCCAACCACATGTCCAACTTGTCATAGTACCCTTGCGCGCACAGGAACGACGCGTGGACGACTCTCGATGCCATGAGCGCATTGGTTACGTAAACGGATCGGTAAACAAAGCGTGTGAGAAAGAGCGGCATCTTGCTCGCATCCGCTACCGATTACTGCTTCAATGGGCTGCTCCTGCTTGACCTCCATCGACTCGTCCTTTACGCCACTCATCGCCACCTTGGCATCACCGTTCGCCTGTTGGACGTCCCTGACGGCCGCATCCACATCGTTGACTGGTTCTTGCTTGACTTGTACGTACCAGCTCCAACGGCACGACCTCAGCTCCAGGCTCCCGTTTCACAACCGGTCCTGGAGCGACAACGTGCGTATCGCCTCCAACGGCTCTCGACAGCGTTATCATATGTACGTCGGCCTGATCTGCATTTGTACACACTCGCTTATGCGGAATCGCGCTTTCGTCGTCCGAGCCGCCATGGCCGTCTTCAGCATCGACATCTGAGTGCAAGTGCGGGATCTTGATGTGCTCTTGCCCCAGCGAGTGAGATGCGTGTGACGTTGTCGGCGTGTCAGGGCCGTAATGAGGCGGCTTGGGCTCGGTGTTTGGCTACGGTGGGGCGAGGGCGGATTCATGATGGATTCTGGGTTGACAAGTGTTTGTCAAATTGCATGGAGGTATTTACATAGGAACGGGTCATTGAGTTGGTTGTGTACAGCACGGGTAATTGCACATAACATTACCTCTGTATACATCCTGCGCTCCCTTGTGGAATAAAAGAGGGAAATGAATCGAATACACAGAGACTCAATCAAGGTAGTCGGAAGCGGGTTTCGAATGCACTCTCAATCCATCCTCCACCATCTTCTTCACCTCCTCGTCCGATTTTCCCTCTTCCCACATCGCCACGGGATCCAGAGCGGCCTGCAGGTGCTTTTCGGCATACAATTCAATGTAGCTGCGCCAGTCTGAGTATGGATACGTACCGAAATCGGCATGGCGGTCCTTGCACCACTTCATTGTAATGCGCCGGAGCTCGTTGGGAATGACGACACGCTCGTGGCGCAGCACACGGACTTTGAGGTGTCCGAGCAGCAGTTGTTGCGTGTTGGAGTAGTTGATGGCGGTGCGGTCCGTGAATTCGTACTCGCCAAGGTCGTCGTCAGGGATCTCGAGCGCGTACAGGTCCCGCCATTCCATGGCCTCGGCGTATTTCGCCAGATGCCCGAGCTCAAAGTGAAAGAACTCGTGCTTGAGCTGGAAATATATCGACCATGCCAGGTTGAGGGAGAAGGAAATGAATTCAGTGCAGTTTGTTTTATCCCACTTGAGGAGGACGTGGGCTTGTGCGTCACAAATGGTAGCGGTCGCCTCGGTCCCGCTCGAGCGAAGCGCGCAATGAGGTCCCAGCTCGTGGAAATCGTCGCATTTAGTGGTTACAGGAACGAAGCGGTCCCAGTCGCGCTTGGTGGCGTATACGGACCGGTAAACGTATTGAGTGGGCAACTTGACCGGATGTGCTGCAGCGCTCGTCGACTGTTCCGTGCTCGCAGCCTCTTTCTTGATGACATTCCTCGGCCCTTGCTCGAACTCCCTGGATTCCACAGCGACTGACGTGACCGCCCCCGGCTCATCCTTGACGTCAGCCATGGCCACGTCGCGCGGCTCCGTTTTGACAGCCGTCAATGGGACAAATGCTTCACCGATCCCTCTTTCCTCCTTCACAGCAGACAGGCCGGGCACCTTCTTGTTGCGAATAACTTGGCCGCCATCGACGTGGTCAGCATTCGTGCACTGCCGCTTATGTGGGACTGTATCGTCGTCTGCGGCGGCTTGGTCAGAATCATCCGGGCGAGGATGTGCACTCTTGATAACGCGTTCTTGAGGAGTCGGGCTTGATGGGCGAGATGAGTTGAGCGTCAAAGCGGCAATGTGGCCGCTCGGGCTCTGCATTAGTTGAGGGGATTCCGGAGGGTCCATTGTGTTGGTTTCGGGCTTGATTGCAGAGGGTAAGGGTAGGCTGCTTTCCCATCAGGGCATGGGAACTGTTGCGTGAACGGCGGAAGCTCACACCTTTGAGTTCGACACCGGTGGGCTGAGAGTAGTGAGGCTGGGTTCTGGACAACTTCTATACCTCTTCAAAGCAGCTGCGACAAATTCTTCCCTGAATGCAAACTACATGTACAGCCAGAGTGACAGCCAGTTATCATTGTCCATTCCATCATGCGCGAGCAACGGGTCGTTGTGATTGGAGGGATTGTGGCCGACAAAAGACATGATATAACGTCCATTTGCGTATCCGTTTATGAATAAGATACAGCACATGAAGCGGGGTAAAGTCAAGATGTCGAACGGACGCATGCACAAGGACATCGTTCGATTGAAGTATGGCACGGCACGGCGAATGAGGTGCGTCTGTCGGTAAGGAGTGGGCTTGTGTCGTGCGGTACTACGCCTGCTGTGATAGAGCGACGCGACGGAAGGATAATTGCCATTCATATCATGTGCCCAACAGAGGAGTCCAATAATTAAATAGCAAGATGATCGCATGATCCAATTGTCTCGCCGGCTATGCGTAAAAAGCCGGTAGCAAAGTAGAACTGGACGATCACACAAAACCACCACCCAGAGCTCAAGTTACGTACATGTATGGGAATGCAAGCCAGCTGCACTTGCAAGTCTGTTCCGTCTGTTGGCAAACTGCTCGAGCCCTCGAGCCTCGAGTTGAGTCGGTCGGTCACGCAATAAACTCGGACCGACCGTGTTGTGTTGATGATTGAGTCGTGAAGCGAATTGCCGGGCAAACTGCCACAGGCAGCACTGACCACCTCCAAAACAAAGTTGGAGCAACCGGTGAGATGCATGCCCCTCTCCCGAAAAAAACACAAGCGTCAGGTCAAGGTGATGACACGGCAAGACCAAGCGACCTTTGTTGAAGGTGGGACGCCAGCGGGATAGGTTTGTGATAAGAGAGCCCCAAAATGACCGAGCCCAGGGCAAACACAGGACAAGACAGGTGCACTTTGAAGCTCCAGATGCCATTGAAGTCCCAAGGTCCCGCATCCCGGCCCGGATCAAGGTCAATTGGTTGGCGTGATGCTTGTGGTCGCGACAGCTTTTGTTGCAGTGTTGAGAGTGGTTGGCCGTTGGCTGGATTTCTTGGATGTGCTGGCTTGTCGGAGCAGTTTGGCAGCGATTGCAGTGAGTGGAAGCAAGCAGTTATCGAGCTCTGGTGTTTGGTTTGAAGGAGTCGGGAAGGCATTCGAATTTGAAAAAGGGTTGGGAACTTGGGATGGATGGAAGCACATTCGTTCTTGTACGAAACCAGTCGTCACCGACATGCTGGGAACGGAGACGCCATGGCTGTTAACCACCCCGGCCCAGAATGATGTAGAGACAATGGCACAAGCACCGGCTCAGAGGTCACTCAGGAACAAACGGTGAGGCAAGCCAAACCATCTATGCACAGATCCATACACACCAAACCCAAAAGCTCATGGGTGGATTTCCAGGCAGAATAATGGATTCCGACAAGCGCAGTTGCAACGGCCATGGAGACAAAATGCGACACCATGGCGGGACGCCCAATAATGACGCTGTGCAAGTCCCAGCTCGGCAACGACGTAGGGGCCTGCAACCTCACATGGTTGAGTCGTTTAGAGTAAGTGTATTCATAATCACAAAATCAAGCAGGAGTTTGTTGAGGAAGCGCCGAAACCAATGACTAACAACACGACGTTCGATGCTGCTACTCGAGGCCAATAACCTTGTATAGTCCCTATGTACAAACAAGCGTTGAGTTAGATAAATCAACTGAAGCACTGAAAAAGAAATAATCCAACGTACATGCACGCCAATGAAGATCAACGGCTGCCACACGACCAAGTACCGCAACATATCAATCACCTGCAAATAGTACATCTGCGCCTTGTCCCACGGATGCTCCGAGAATGCCGACAAGTCCACTTTTTCGCTGCAATACGGACACGACTGCTTCTTGCCCGTGATGCACCACCCGCGAATGCACGATTCGTGGAACACGTGGCCGCAATTGAGCTGGTGAGTCGGGTTGGGCGAGTCGCCGTCAGGGTCGCCCAACGTGTGGTCACCGCATACGGCGCAGACATTTTCGCGGAGCTGTACAGTGCGAGTACAAGGTGAGGACAAACAAACAAATTGAAAATCAGAAGTGTGAAAGGGTATCTGGCATACGTATTTCTGCGGTAACCCGTCCTTGGAATAGTATCCAATTGCTTGCGCCATGTGGTCTGACAAGACTTCGACAAAATCGCGACTCAGGACCCCGAAATAAAGTCCGTAGAACATGACGAGCAAGCCAAACGAGAAGGCATCGGGTCCGTTGGTCACAAGGTTGGAGATGCCGAGGAGTGAAAGAATGACGACGACGTAGCCCGCTGTTGAGATTGCGAAAGAAGCGGTTTAGTCGACTCGACAAGCGCATCAATCGATGCGATGAAGTGACGGCAAAGCCAGTACCGATTCCCAAAAAGTAACAAATCTGGTAAACCGCCGCAAACCACCGATACACTGCCCGAGGCGTCCGGCTCGACATTGGCCTGCGCGTGGCCCGATACACGACCCAGGAATTTGCCAACACGAACAGCGCATAAATCCACAGGAACCGGGTAAACTTGGCATTGATGGCCAGGGCCAGCGGGACGAGCGCCAATCCGGCAAGTGAAATGTACGCATAGCTTTTTGGCCTGCGCCTGCGCCATTCGATGAGTGCGACTTGGGCGAGGACAAGGGCAGTGATGAGAATGAGGATCATGGCGAGATGCTGGCCCTCGTGGCCCGCATGCTTGCGCAAGTACTCTTGTTCTTCTGGTGTGAGTGGCTCGAGGCCCGCGGCAGCGTAGTCGAGCTCAGAAGTGCCGTCGACAATGGGTGCCGGTGGTGCATTGGAATTGGATCCGGTGCCGGCGTTACCCCCGACGATGGGGACTGGTGCGGCCGACATGATGATGGCGGCTGGTTGAAGTGATGGGCGTCAGAATGGAAAGGAGGACGGCCAAATCGAATGCGATGCTTAATGTGAAGGCTCAAGAAGAACGAAAATGGACATGAATGAGCGATTGCATCGACTGATTTGGTCGCAAACCTCTTGCACCATTTGTATAAACATGTCGGGGTTGGACGAAAGTACCATGTACTTAAGTGATAGCAATGGAGCACGGAAGAACATTCGCAGAAAGCTCTTGGTGGCTTAACGAAGCTTGCCTCAATGAACAATGTCTTACCTCACATTGCCATGATTGCCAGACTTGCCGTGACTTTGGGAGGGGCTCTGCAATATGTAAAGTGCACAAATCGACAAGTAAAACCAAAGCAAACGAGAATCTTGATAGTGAAAAGAGGGAGAGGGATAGCCGACGAAACAGATCAAGGTATGTACACAAGAGAAGAGCAAGAAGAAAAAAGGAGGACAGGGATACGCTCAATTTACACCAATCCAAACCCCTTGGCATTCTCGACCGCCGTCAACAAGAACCGCTTCAACTTCTCCTTGTCTGCATACTCTGGCAACAGCAGCCGCCCAAAACACGTCAACGCTGTTGGCAAGCGTTCCGAATCCGGGCCATTGCGCTGAATCACAAACGTCAGACTGCTGAGCCCCTTGAGCGGGACGCGATCCGACGCAGTCACAAACTCGAGCAACTTTTTCTTTTGCTCCATGGACAGCGCGTGCACAATGGACCAAAAGGCGCGAATGGTTGGGTGGCCCGCATGGTACCCGTCGTCGTACTTGCACGCTTGCTCGAGCGGCGTCAAGTCCATGTCGATTTCCTGGCCGCACATGAGCAGCTCCAGTTCTTCGGGGCGGCACATGGACACGGCATACCCGCCGCACACTTGGTGGAAGCCGCGGCGCAGGGCACGGAATTGCCTGTCAACCGATTTCTTGCATATCCATTCCACGTACTATGTGCATGCAGGCATGCACAATTAGTGACCATAAAGGGAAGCTCACAGCAGTGAAAAGAAGATCAACATACCAACTCGACATACTCTCTCCGATTCATGTTGGTGACGCTAATGTCGCTCCCGCCTGGCACCAACTCGACTGTCTTGACCTCACCATACGCCTCGACCGACACATCAAACGACCTGCAAAACACATCCTCGACATCGCCCTCGTCCCAATCCAGCATCTGCTGCAACCCGCGGCCCAAGTCGGGCCACGTGTCCTTGACGTCGTCAAGCGTCGGTTGCTCGCCAAGCAGCCGCTTGTAAAACAGTTTGGGGAACCGCACGTCCACAATGACGCCATTGTATACGGCAAGTCCGAGCACAATGCCAATGAGCTCGAAATGGCGCGACGATTCGAGCGATGTTTGGCTGATCCACGAGTACCGGGTCGAGTCGTCGTACGTGAACATGCCGTACATTGGGTCGAGCAGTTGCAGAATGAGAACCTGAGATTCAAGAAATGCAATGCAAAAAAAAAAGGTCAGTCACTTGATCGCATCGCAAAATCGTGCGCTCAAGCGGCCAAAAGCAAATGGCGCACCTGGAAAAACTCCTTTTGCACTCCACCCTGATCCATGCCCTCCTCATTCCGAAACTTGACCTTCAACGGCTTCTTCAACTCGCTCGTCTTCTTTCCCGCGACCTGGCGCATGACATCCTCGACCAAATTCTGCCTTGTGCACTCGAGCACCAAGTAGGGGTTGGTCACGTGCCTGAGCGAGTGCTCGAGCGCCGACGATCGTGCGGCATCGGCCAACAGCATCTTTTGCGTGTGGACGACGAGCGCCTGCGACACACAAGCGTCCTCGTACTCTTGCGCCATTTGGACCATGGCGTCAATGTGCAGGACGCGCGTCTTGGACGAGGGGTCGAACAGGAACGGGTAGGAAAAGTACGAGAAGGTGTCGACCGACGACGCTTGTTTGGGCGTGCCGAGCGCCGTGCTTGCCGCTGCGGCCGTCGTGGATGGCCCCGATCCAGATGCGGAACTGGTCGCCCCGGATCCCAATGTGGCCGAGTTGGGTGCTGCCCCTGTGGCTGCCCCGCCTGCGGCCGCGGCACCTGCGCCAGCTCGCTCCAAGATACGGCGCCACGTCCGGTACTCGTCCTTGAAGTTGACCTCGCGATTGATGCGCTCATTGTAAAAAGCCGCGTACGGCACAACGCCTTGGCCGCCCGTTCCCGGAACCATGGCCGCGGCCTCGTTGGCAGAATACACGAGCCCCAGGGCGCGCACCGCAGCCACAACTCCATCCTCTGGCTTTGGGCTCGGGTAATAGTGTGCGGAAATGTACTCGTGCAAGCGGTCGACAAGCTCTTGCATGAGTGGCGGCGGGTACTTTGACAGCCATGCCACAAGCACGGATTTGGCCTTTGGGCGGAGCCGTGTGAGGAGGGTGAGCAAGGGGCGGAACAGCGACTCGTAGTAGCTTGGGTCGTCGAGCAGCGGGTTGGCCAGCAGAATCGGGATTTGCGTGAGCTTGCCGCGCGAGTCGAACGCGTGCGACGGGTTCATGGCCAGGCGCGCAAGCAGCAGTTCGAGTGCTTCGGTCAGGGCCAGGCGGTAGTCGGCGGCGGGCGACATGGACAGGATCAGGTCGTAGGTTGTGCGGATGGAGGCCAGGTCGAGGCCCGACGGGTGTGGGTTGGCCGGGGGTGGTTGCACGGGCGGGTCGCCGTGGTCGTCGGGCGACGAAGGTGTGGGCGTGACGACGCGGAACGAGTGGGCCAAGGCAGAAGGCGTGGAAAAGACGTGCCGGATGGAGGCTTGCAAAAACGCATGCGCGTCCGGGTCGAGGCCGCTCGTTGTGGTGATTGTGGGTGAGGGGTCGCGGCCACGGCGGCGGCTCGGTGCAGGTGTTGCCGACGGCGACGACGACGAAAAGGCGCTCTCGTCATCGTGCCCTTGTTGGTCGTCGTCTTGGTCTTTGTCGGCAGGCGTGTCAAGGTGGTCGGGAGCAGCAGGCGATGGCGCCGCAGACGTGTCTTCGTCCTCAATCGGCAGCGTGAGCCGCGCAACCGTGTCCTGCCACAGGGGCAAGCTCATCATCTTGAGGACGCGCCCGACTTGCACCGAGGGCGGCGAGGGCGGTTGCAGGCCGTTGCGCTCGTCGTCGTCCATGGTGGTGGTGGCGAGTGACGCGTTTGAAAAGGACGAGGGCAAGTGTGCAGACGAGTCGGATGCGGGCAATTGGCCCGTTGGGGTGGACGAGCCGGGAGTTTGACCGAGGATTTGTTGGGAAATGGACCGGGTCAAGCGGGACGTCATGTCAAAGAGGGCCGTGGGCAGGTCGAGCAGGGACGAGCGCGAGCGTGAGAGGGCGCGGCCAAGACCCGTGGTTGTAGCTGATGCTGACATGGCTTCATCGGCTGCAAGTACAGCATTTTTGGTTGCATGGTCGGGAGTGGAAGGGTCGAGAAACAGGGCCGACGAGGAGGGGGATTTGGACATGCCCTGAGATGCGGCCGAGCCGGTGCCTGCAGCAGCAGCAGCAGCAGCAGCAGCAGCACTCGTGGCGCCAGGGTTGGCGGTCCGAGCAGGTGAATTGGAAGCTTCAGGGATTGGTGGCACAGGTGGAGCAGATGGGGGCGGCGAAAAGATGTTGGCAAAAGCCGATGACGCCAGCATGGAATGCAAGAAGGGTGTGGGCGATGGTGACCGCCCGCGAGAGGGCGAGTTTGCGTTGATGGACGAGTTGGATCCGTTTGCTTGGCGGGTCGGTCGGCCGAGGCGGGCCATGGACGGCGACCCGGGGGCTGAGCTGCCACGCGACATGGATGCGCCATAGAGCTGTGCGGGCGTTGGAGATGAAGTACCCGATCCATTCTGGACATGAGAATGGTGTTGGTGGTGACTTGGGCTGTTGCTTGCAGAGCCAGCGGGTCCAGCAGCGCCGCCAGACAAGCCACCAAAGAGTGCGCCACCAGGAGGGACAGACACGTCCGGGTCGACGGGGCAGCGCGGGCAAAAGAGCGGACGCGGGCGGGCAGCCAGCTGGACGGCGAGCACGGCCGCGGCATCGGGGAGCAAGCGCTGGCAGGCCGGGTGTGAGCGGCACAGTTTGGTGGTGCAGGCGGCCGGGTCGTTGCAGCCGACGGTGAGCTGGTAGTAGTAGCGGCGGACGTGCTGCTCAAAGCGAGCACGCGCTTGCTGGTGGTCGCGGTCAATGCCCGGGTCAGCCGTGTCGTGCAGGTTGTCGAGCAGGGAAGGGTCGCTGAGCACGGCCTGTAGCCCGGCGGAACGCGACTGGGAGCGTGGGAGCTGAGAGGACGACTGGCTCGAGGGCAAGGTGTGACTGGCAGGTGGTTCTGGTCCGGGGACGGCTGAGAGCGACACGTTGCTATCACCTATGGCCGGTACACCAGGACCAGAACCAGGACCAGGACCAGGACCGCTGGCAGGTGGTGTTGTTGAAACGGTATCCATCCTTGGCTTTTGATGGTTGGTTGATTGGGTGGGTGGGTTGGGTGTTTACGTAAAGATACGGTCGATGTCGATTGCGTAGGGTGGCCGCTTGCAATTGCGAATCTTAACCTGAACTTAAGCAGACCATTTTTTTTTTTTGGGAAATCAATATTGGATCGACACTGTAAATAGATCGCTAATGTCATGTAATGTACTGACGTGGATCATCGTGTCGATCGCTGACTCACTTGACTGGAAAAACAACCAAACTTGGACTCAAGAGTCAAGACTCAAGCTCTGTCCACCCACTGTCCATTCCGCTACCTGTACCGACTTTTTCACATCCCTGACGACGACCTTGGCGAGTACGAATTCACGGACCGCACTGCCATCAATTGCTGCTCAGACACGGCAATGTCCGCGTGGTGTGATGCGCCACGAGCGCGTCGTCATTCCCAACTAGCTCCAGCGCATTAAATACAAGGAAGTGGTGCAAGGACCGCCATGCCGATTTCGGTACGTATCCATACTCAGACTGGCGCAGCTACGTTGAATTGTATGCCGAAAAGCGCCTCCTTGCCGCTCTGGATCCCTTGGCGATGTGGGGATGAGGGAAAATCGGACGAGGAGGTGAACAAGATGGTGGGCGATGGATTGAGAGTGCATTCGAAACCCGCTTAATTCCGACTATGATACCTTGATTGAGTCTCTGTAATATTCGATTCTGTCGTTTCATTTCCCTCTTTTACTCCACAAGGGAACGCAGGATGAGGTAATGTTATGTGCAATTCCCCGTGCTGGACACAACCAACTCAATGAACCCTCCTATGTAAATAACTCCATGCAATTTGACAAACACTTGTCCACCCAGAATCCATCATGAATCCGCCCTCGCCCCGCCGTGGCCGAACACCGAGCCCAAGCCGCCACATTGCGGCCCTGACAATTGCCTCACCGACGACGCCAGACGCATCTCACTCGCTGGAGCAAAAGCACATCAAGATCCCGCATTTGCACTCAGACGTCGATGCTGAAGACGGCCATGGCGGCTCGGACGACCAAAGCGCGATTCCGCATAAGCGAGTGTGTACAAATGCAGATCATGCCGACGTGGCGCTGTCGAGAGTCGTTGGAGGGGATACGCACGTTGTCGCTCCAGGACCGGTTGTGAAACGGGAGCCTGGAGCTGTGGGCGTGCCGATGGAACTGGTACTCGTCAAGCAAGAACCAGTCGACGATGTGGATGCGGCCATTCGGGACGTCCAACAGGCGAACGGTGATGCCAAGGTGGCGACGAGTGGCGTAAAGGACGAGCCGATGGATGTCAAGCAAGAGCCACCCATTGAAGCAGTAACCGGCAGCGGATGCGAGCAAAATGCAGCTCCTCTCACACGCTTTGTTTACCGATCCGTTTACGCAACCAAGCCCGATTGGGACCGATTTGTTCCAGTTGCTGACGGTGCCGATTTCAAGCGATTTGGGCCGCATTGCACGCTTCGCTCAAGCGGAACGGAGGCGTCTGCCACGATTCGCGAACAGCAAGACCATGTCCTTCTCAAGTGGTACCGAACCGACCCATCGTTGTTTATTTCCTTTTCACTCGACCTCACTTGGGCCATTTACAATTAGCTCAAGCACGAGTATTTCCACTTCACGTTGAGTCACAAGCCACGATACGCGGAGGCCATGGAATGGCGAGATCTGTACGCGCTTGTCATCCCTGACGAGGAACTTGACGAGGCCAAATTCACGGACAGTACGGCCGTCAACTACTCCAACACACAAAAATTATTGCTTGGGCGCCTCCAAGTCCGCATCCTTCGTCATGAGCGGGTGGTGATTCCCAACCAATTGCGAAAGATGGCAATGGCTTGGTTTCAGCACCAGTTCGACACGTTCGGTTTCGATGCAAAGTATCCGTACAAGGGATGGCGGGAGCACATTGCGCGTGTGGAGGAGCACCTTCAAGCTGCAATGGATCCTGTTTCAATGTGGAAGGAGGGCAAGTCGGACGAGGTTTGCGGACAAGTGATTGCGGCGGGTCTGGAGGCCAATAATCGACCGGCTTCTGATTTTCTTGGTTAGTTCCTTCTTGCGCTTCCTGTTTTTTTCCTGTCGACCTGACGGGTTTGTGTGTATACACTGCCAACCGCAAATGTACTGTTGTGTTTACTGCTAACATGCTCATCAATGCAAAATGTGAAAGAAAAGCACAAAGGAACAGTACTCTTCTCTCTGTCCAAGTAGACCTCAATGGCTAATCAGAATGTTGGCGTAATCTCCAACCCCACCGTACCCGCCATCCCGAAACAAGCCAGCACTCCCTACCCTCACCTCAGCCATCCGTCTGCGATGCGCCAAATACACTCGGAATAGCTCAACAATGGGCGGCCGATGACTTGCGCCTGCGCCTGTGCCACCCGACGGCGTTGGCGTGCTGCCCGTCTGCATGGTTGTGGGAAGTCGTCGGATCCAACAGTAAAAGTCGCGCGTGGCGAGAACGCGGTCACGGCAAAAGAGATCAATCGGGTATGCGTCCGAGGTGCTGCTGCTACTGTTGCTCGAGTAGGCAGGATCGGTCGATGTGCCAGGAGTGGTCACGGGTGAGGTGGTGGATGAAGCGGACGTGAGTTTGGAGGAAAAGCCAGAGAAGCTGGCGGCCAGGGAGAGCGACGATGTGCCAGGTTGCTTGGATGTCGATGTGGGCGAAGACGTGGATGACGAGCTGGACGATGAGCTGCTCCCGCTCGCACCAGCCGACTGCAAGTTGCTGGGCTGTGCATTCAATCGAAGCGAGTACCCACACGTCCTCGCAACCCCACACACGCAACACTTGACCTTTGTTGTCACCTTGTCCTTTTCCTTGTCCTTGGTTGCGGGCGACCCGGGCCTCGACACAGGTACAATATCCACATTCCCACCGGCCAATGCCTCCATCAACCGTTTCTTGAACGACGACCCGACGCCTACAAGAGTAGCGGCGGCGTTGGTTGACGAGTGCAAGTGCGGTGTGCGTGCGAATAGACATGGCTCAATGTCTTCTGTCATGCAGCGCTTGACAAGTGGATCAGAGTCGATGGCGGTCCATGGAATCAAGCCGGTGGTGGCAATGGCTGCAGCGATGGCGCCAGCGGACGATGTAGACGACGACGTAAAGCTTGTCAGCGTTGGGTGAGGCAAAATGTGAGAGGAGGAAGACGAGATCGTGGTTGTTGAAAGCAAAGTTGCACTATTGCCCGCAGATCCTGCGCTGACGCCATGTCCTGGGCCGGCTGGCGGACAAAACGCAGTGACGCGCCTGACAAAGTCTTGGAACGCGTTGAGTTCGACGGCATCCACATACACTTGTGTATCGACAACCATTCCCGCCGCCACGCCAGCAGCACCCATCATCTCGTTCGCTGCTCCACTTGATACTCCAGGCCCATCACCAGCCAACAAGTTCCCGAGCGACCCCTGCCCGGGTGGCTGGCCGCCTGCCCCACTCACCTTCCTTGTCCTAGCCGCTCTCTCCAGCGTCCTCCTCACCTCCTCTTCCCGCATTCTCTCTAATTGCCTCGCCAACCCCCTGTTGACACTCTCAAGCGCATCCCTCCGCCTGGCCTCCTCCTCGACCATGCGATTGGCCTCGGAAAACAGCTGCGACGTGAGCTCCTCGAGCTCCGTCTCAAGCAAATCCTTTGCAATCTGCACGCGAGACCGGAGCACGCGCTCATAGTCGAGCGTGCGCTCCACGTCCGTCAACTTGGACGTTGCCGAAGCCAGTGCGTCCTTGATCGCGTCAAGCTGCAGGGCGAGTGTTCTGCAATGCCCGCACTTGCCTCCTTGACCGCCTGAATTGGGCGACGCCGACGTCGACGCGAGTTCAGAAACAACACCCAGATCGGATTCACGTGGCGACAAGCCCATCGGGTCGCTCGCAACCACGGCCACGTTGCGCGATAGCAGGTGTGCGGCGGCAGACATGCTGAGCGATCGTGCGTGCGACGGCGATGTGGACGAGAGAGATAAGCCAGACGTGCCCGTGACGGTAGTGACGGCAGTCGACGGCGATCCGAGCCCAGAGCCAGCAAGCGACGCCTGGGAATGGTAGTGCGCGGCACGCGACTTTCCGTGGCCGTGGCCCGGGCGCGGGCTTTTTGCTGGTGACTTTGGCGAGGCGGGCGAGATGTTGACTTGCGGGGATTCTGAAGCAGTGGCGGGCTCTTCGTGTGTGGCTTCGAGAATGGCAGATGCGAGTGACATGCCTGGCGGGGTCGACATGGACCGACTGTTGGCACCACCCTTGACCATTCCTGCTGATGGTGGCGAGTTGGGACTGGTGAAAGCCGGTGCGGCTGCATTGGCGGTTGCGAGCCGGCTCAATGGGATATTGTCTTCCAAGGGGGTCGCTGGCGGCGCGGCCGACGCACCTCCTGTGGCCTTTTCAATCGCGACCCCCAACGGGCCCGGTGCACCTTTCGTGTCCATGATTGGACTCACAGGCTGCTGGTCCAGCACGGCCTTGTGAGCAGCCTTGAGGTACTGCAGCGCAAACCGGACACACTCAGTAAGTTGAATGTCGACTTGCGAGTGTTGTGCGGCGGCAATGGCGTCTTGTGAGTTTGCGAGCGGCTTGGCGAGAAAGTGGATGGCTTCGCGTTGGGCAAACTCGAGGCGGGACGCGCGCAGCCGGGTCGATTCGAGGGTCGCAGATTTGCGTGCAAGGGCTTCGGTCAGGGTACGCAGTTGGTCAGAGTAGTCCGATTCCATTGTCTACGAACGAGTGTAAAAGGTGTGAATGGCTGAACTGCAAACACGGTACCTGTGAACCGATCGAGGCATGGGCGAACCTTTGATCTGGACGTGACAGCAGCCAGCTGAAGCTCCAACTCTTGTACTCGTTTGGACAGATCTGCTGTCGTCTTTTTTGTGCGTTCCGAATCATCATGGCTCGCACCAGGTTGTATTTCAAAGGCGGTTGAAGACGCGTAGGTATTGGCCCCATCGCCTCCCGATTGTTTGATTGGGGACGTTGGCACTCCAGGGTCGGCACCCGTGGATTCCAATGTACTTGTGGGCACTGGCATGATGCTTTAGAGTAGCATGTGGGCTGTTTGCATTGGGTTTCGAGGAAAAACAATGGTCCATTTCTTTGATGCGATTGGATGAGTGTTGTGAACACGACAGACACGATCCCGACAAAACCTCAAGAAAACATGAATGAGCCGAGCACTCGCTCTCAAAAAGGGACGGGAAACAAACAGTACATATAGAGAGATGACTGGCCTCCAAATTGAAGTGTCAATCTATTTGTCTGTCCCTCTGTCCCTGCGCAACAAAGCAAGGCAATGAAGTGTGTGGAGAGAGAAGAATGTATGTACATGTAGAGAGGAGAAAAAAACAAAAGTGGCGACAAGCATCGAAGAGCAAACAAAAGCAACATCAACATCCCGCCATGGCAATCTTGAAAGTCGAGATCGCCTTCAAACACCCGTCAAAATCATCTGCTTGGCAATGTCGGTCGACTCGACCATGTTCAAAAACTCGTCAAAGGAAATCTTGCCATCGCCATCCAAATCGGCCTCCATGATCGTCTTGTCCACGATCTGCTGCAACTGGTGGTCCTTTAGGTTGTTGCCGACCATCATCTTGAGCACCAGGAACAACTCTCCATTGGAAATGAAGCCATCACGGTCCATATCGTAGACTTTGAACGCGACTGCGTTATGAAACCGTGAAAATGGTGAGTGAGTGAGTGAGTGAGAGGACGGTTGACACAGTCGGACAATGAGAGAGGAAGAAGGGTGGCGTACATCGCATCTTGCTCTCCTTGTTACCGCGACCCGAAAACACCGAGAGTCCCTCCAAAAACTCGGCGAAGTCCACGTCACCACCACCATCGGCATCAAAGATGGACACGAGCCGGCCAACGAGCGGGTTGTTTGCGATTTGCGGAATGTGGAGGAACTCGTCCTTATCAATGGATCCATTGCCGTCCTTGTCCAGCTTCATGAAGCGCTTGTGGAGACGTTTGATTTCGTCCTTTGTGACTATTGGAGAAGGATATCATGTCAAGCAGCAAACGAGAGGAAAAGAGTGAGTGAGTGAGTGAGCGAGCCGGAGCGATAGTGGCAACGATGACGATGATGGCAAAGCGAAATGGGGGTGTCACGGACAGATGGGTTCGCCCTTCGAGTCCATGGGCGACGACAAGTCCTGAGCCGCCGCGTCGGCCTCAATCTGATGTTCGAGCGAGGACATGATGATGATTTTGGCGCAATTGCGTTGGGTTTCTTGGCTATTGCGATTTCATGGACAGCGTGCATATCGTTTTCATGACTTTGGACGACATGAGAAACATACAAAGTCGCAAGGGAGTGTGGACCGACTCAAGCTTCTCGAAGCCTTCTAGAATGGTACACGCATCGGCGGCGGCCAACGTCAACTGACCACTTTCGTTCACTTTATCCGATGGTCGATAGCTATATGTAGGTGCATTAGAGCCAATGCATTCATCGAAATCTCGCAGACTTGTGAGACGTGCTATCCAGCGCATTCCATTCCATCCCATTCCATCCTCCCATTCGTCACATTCCCCGCCAGTTTGCCGGCATCCGATTCCTGACCCATCTTGGAACAGCCCGTTGCGGCACCGATTCGGCCTTGAATTGGCTCTTGATTCCCACATCTCACTTTCTTGTTGAACCGTACCGATTCATGCCCGGGCCAATCCAATCAATGATGGACGCACAACCACAAGTACCAGAAATCGACCCTCAGCCAGCCTACTACTACGGCCAGGCCGAGGGCTACACGGACGGCGCACCCGTCTTCACCCCGACCCTCGACCAATTTGCACACCACGGCGGTTTCGACGGCTACGTTCAGGCCATCGACCGCAAGTTTGGCCACCAGTATGGCATTGTCAAGATCATCCCGCCAAAGGAATGGATCGATTCCCTGCCAGACATCCGCCCGCGCCTCGCCCAGGCCGTGGTCGTCAAGCCCATTGCCCAACACTTTAATGGTGGCAAGGGCATGTTCCGCCAGGATAACATGGAAATCAAACGCAAGTATCCTGTGGCCGATTTCGTCAAAGCGGCCATGTTTGAGCATTTGCGCCCGCCGTACTTGCCGCCTGTCGCAGCCTCAACGACCAGCACGAACAATGCTGATGGTGACGATGCCCAAGGCGATGACGGCGAACAAGCACCCGTCGCCAAGCGGACTCGACGCTCTGCGCCAGCATCTGCGACTGCCGCCGCAATCGCGTCTGCGGCATCATCGCCCAGTGCAACGTCTCGCCTCGAACTTGGGCCGTCGTCTTCCAACGACAACAACACGGGGCAGCGCCGTACAACTCGTGCAAGCGCTCGGCTTGCGCGCACGTCCGGCCTTTTCCCATCGACCCCTACAACAACAATAAGCGATTCCCACCCCGCGCCGCTGTCTCCCGTGTCACCACCCTCTCGCATATTGCCACCACCTTCATCGCCATCAACCGTAACGGGATCTTCGCGCCAGCAACAGCGGTCTCATCCTCCCACGCCGCCATACCACTTTGTTTCCGGATCTGAATCACCTGATCATGAGCCTACCACGCTCGCGGGCGCAGCGCCCGCACGGACAGCAGCCATCGTGTACCCACGTTCCCGCCCGGAATCCACATTTTTCGCGTCGCTCGTCACAGACGATCCCACGCCCGCACCTGCCACCGACGAGCAACCAAATGACAGTGATGCACCGCCAGCCTCAGCCAAACGCAAGCGTCCCACTGCGCATCGCTCTTACAAGTTCCAATCCGTCAACCTTGCACTCGAACATGCGTCGTTCCCATACTTTGAGGACGACCTTTTTACCCTGCGCTTCTCGCCGCAATTTGTCCGCGAACACCTCGAGCCGGAATACTGGCGGTCGATTGGGATCCTCGGCACCGCGGCCGTGCCCATGTACGGCGCCGACCTTCAGGGCACTTTGTGGCCGTCGGCCACGTCGCCCAGCGTCTGGAACACAAATAAGCTCGACCACATTCTCGCACACTGCCTGGGCGCTTATGCGCGCATTCCGGGCGTCAACTCGCCCTTCTTGTATTTTGGCACGTGGCGCGCCACGTTTGGGTGGCATGCCGAGGACATGGACTTGTATTCCATCAATTACTTGCATTTCGGCGCGCCAAAGGCTTGGTATGCACTGAGTCCAAGCGATGCAGACAAGTTTGAGGCGTTTGCTAGGGAAAAGTATCCCATGGATCACAAGGCGTGTAGCGAGTTTATCCGGCACAAGACGTTTCATTTCAGCCCGCAGGTGCTCAGGGAGAGGGGTTTGGAGGTGCATCGCATGGTGCAGGAAAAGAATGAATTTGTGGTACATTTTTTTTTTCTCCTTTTTCTTGATGTTATCCGTCTGATGTGTCTCACACTCGTTTCCACCCGCGGCACATAATCCAGATTACTTTTCCACGCGGGTACCATGCCGGTTTCAACCTCGGCTTCAACTGTGCCGAATCCGTCAACTTTGCCCTGCCCCGCTGGTTTGCCATCGGAAAGCGTGCGCGCCCGTGCCAATGTGTCGAGTACTCGGTTGCCGTGGACGCACGCGTGCTCGAGAAAAAGTATGCAAAGCGCAAAGCCTTGGGCTTGTTGGACCAGGTCGGAGTGGATGTGGAGGTGACGGATAGTGAGGAGGAGGAGGTGGAGGATGCGGCGAGTGGGGAGGGTCAGGTCGCAGCAGCGGGCGTTGAGACAGATGAGGATGTCCAGGTGGATGTGGTTGGTGTGAGCAGCAGGCCGGTACTGGCCACGGCGGGGGCCAAGCCCAAGAAGGAGGCGGTGGCGTTGTCGGATTTTGCGCCAGCGACAACGGCCGTTGTCGTCAAGAAGGCAAAGCCCGTTGCGGCGACGGGTGGCGCAAGGAGGATGATGCACGGCGGATCTGGACAGTCCGCGGTCAAGCAGGATTGGTCCCGCCGGCAAAGTCCAATTCCCCGGCAGTGCGCATCAAGATCAAGATGGACACGGCGCCTGGGTCCGCCAGTGATGAAGGGTCCGTGGCCAGCAAGGCGTCGTCAGCCTCCTCCAAGAGATCAACAAAGGCCAAATCCAATGCACAAGGCTTTGCGAATCCCGCTCGACCTGTACAGTTCTGTCACTTTTCATTCATGGCCATGCACGCAAGTATCTCACATTTGCTGTCTCCACAGTGTCTCGTTTGCCCAATCCAAGAGCCCATCTACGGTCTCGGCTCCTTGCTCACCATTCAACCCACACCCACTTCCGCGACTAGCTGCAAATATGTCCATGACACGTGTGCCCGGTGTATCCCAGAGCTTCAGGTCACGCGCACAAGTGTCATGGGCATCGAGTCGATTCTAAAGGACCGTTGGGCACAAGAGTGTTGCGTGTGCGGCCTGGGAGGTTGCGTGGCTATGCGCTGTGGAGTCGGCGGGTGCATAGACGCTGTGCACGTTGGATGTGCTGTCAAGATGGGGTGGGTCGTCAAGGGAGAGGCCAAGGTGTGGTGCGGGAAACATGCGGTACGCTTTCGCTTTGTCTCATATCATGTCTGTCTAGTGCAAGTGTTTGTGTTGCTCACCTTTTCACGTCCATGTCGCTTATGGACGCAATAGCCCAGGCGCTCGCAATTGCAACCGGTCGCAGCCCACACCGGACTCGGATATCACGGCCACATGCACGCCGTACCTCCTCCACCTTCGGCAGCGGCGTATCCACCACCATACTACGGTTGGCCTGGGGCACCTCCTCCTACCCCATACGCGCCTCGGCCTGGTACTGCTTTCACACCACCTGCTCCTTCTCACATGTCGGCAGGCTATCCCACAATGCCACCGCCACCACTACCGCCATCCACCTACGCTGCCAACGCACACGCACATTGGTCGCATCAACACCGCCATCCACACACCCCGCCATACTATCCCCCCTACCCACCGCCACCGCCGTCGTACGCAGCATACGCACACGCCCCACCGCTGCCTCCTCCATCGCATGCTCCTGGCGGTGCTCCAATGTACGGTCATCACAACACCGTGGCCACTGCCACGTACAGCTCAGGCGCTGTGTCGAGGTCCCATGCCAGTTTCGCGTACCCGCCCGCAGCACCGCAGTTTCCGGCGTATCCGCCCCAACCACACCATGCGCCACATGCAGGACCCGCGATGGGGTCTTTCGCGCCCGGCCCGGGTGGGCGGATGTCGGTGCCATTGTCAGAAGAGCATGCAGATCGGTTGTCGGCATCGAGTTGAAAATGTTCAAAATGGATTCCCAAAGGTCGCTATCACTGCCTTTTCGTTTCGTTTCTTATTCAAGATACTCCTTTTGCGGGCGACTTCTTCCCTTCCAACGTTTTTCAAATGACATGACGTGATTGTTGGTTGTGTATTCTCAGACCCGTTTTATTTGCCACTTGTCGTGTTGGCCACTCGCTCGGCTGGCACTCCTTTGTCTGCAATCTCACTTGCCTCGCTCCTGTACTTTCATTGTCACTGTTGTCACTTGTTCCCTCTCAGAAATCATTCTTGGACCGTTTCCGTTTAATTTTTTTTTGTTCTTTCCAAACTCCACGTCCCTCAAAGTCGTCAATATGTACACTCATTCTGTCACAGTTCCATCTCCGCCGACAAGTCAATGTGACCTCTTAATGGAATTCCCATCCGCTTCGTGCACCACTGCCACCCCGCAACGCCGACAAGCCAAACGAGGTACCCAATGCCCATGACAATGAGCGCAGCAACGGGCGACATGCATGCTCCAACGAGGGCGACCCAAGTCAATGTGAGCCTGAGAGTCATGGGCGGTAATTCCGGGCAGGCGGTCTCGAAAGTTGATGAGACTGGATTTGTATCCACGGATCAGCATGTGTTTTTGCTTTCCAGGCGTAATTAAATAACAATGATTGGGGTCAACTTGAAGAGAACTAGAACACGAACCAGGTATGGCTACCGCAAGAGCAAAGCAGAAAAGGGTAAACTGAATGCCGATTATCGAGTAATACAATCTTGCAACATGTGAAGTAGTGAGCGCCGTGAGGTCATCATCCGATACGAGCAGCCGCAAAGATATGGCAAAAAACGCACCCATTCGCCCCTCGTCGAATCCTGCGCACCCGCCTTGATGAATACAGCGGGTGCCGCACAATCCTTGCTCCCTTGATCCCCAACCACGCTTTCAACGCGAGCAGGACAAAATACACACATTCAAGTGTGAGCATGGCGGCGTTGACGCGTGGGATCCATTGACATTCGTGGGCCGAAGAAACCAATGACGAAGAGGGTGCCAGGATGCTCGTAACAAGGACCGAGGCGAGTGAGACGAGCAGAAAAAGCAAGTTGAAAAACGCAATGGTCTTGTTGTCCCACAATTCGTCTTTCATGCTCCACTTGCCCACTTTGAATCGCGAAGGAGCTACACATTTGGAACGAATCAGAGATTGTTGCTCGATTCCATTGCAATGTGTACGTAAATGTACTGTGTGGTCCGTCCACGCTCACATATGAAATGTTATCGTTCCGCTCAAGCTCAGCCTGTTGCTCTTGAGCAAGCTGTAACGCGAGCGCGTGGTCGGCTTGGATCATTGCCCCTTCGTCGATTTCTGGGTCTGGGTCCAAACCTGGAGCATCAGCATGAACCGGTTCAATCAGCGGTGGGACTGCATATGGTTGGCCCAGGTCAATGTTTTGTGGGTTGGCAAGCACAGTAGGGGACAAGCCAGACTCGAATGGCCGAGGGTCTGCCGGCTCGTGAACATGTGCCGGCGGCGGATGCCCCAGGGCAGAAGGAATGTCGTCTGGGTGATTCATGTTTTCGCGATGTGGATGTACATGGACATGCTATTCACGGCCCTCCTCCTCTTGGACTGTCATGGGAGGACAGCTGGCAGCTTTTGAGTGATTCACGTTGATCAGCGAAGGCGCCTGGTCTGGCCTCTTCGTGCTCAAGCCAATCCAGCTCATTCATCATTTGCCTCGCTGAGCCCGTGGCCAGCCGTGCTAGCGCTGGCCAACTGCGCAAAAGCTATCGCGGACGCGGCACATCGACATTGTTCGTTGCGGCAAATCGAAAACTCTACATATGTGTTGACGGGTCGAGCGCCGAGCCCATTCCAAGAATTCTCCTCAGCGTTGCGGACGGAGACAGGTCCAGCAGTATACACTGTACCAAGAGGACTGCATGGTGATGGTCTTCAGGTGCCCTTCCCACCGATGGTGCTTGCGCACTGTATATTGTACCATCCAATCCATTCGATTTCACAATGGCCAACACATTTGTCTTGATGCATTGATTTGCATTGATGCGAATCGCTATCAATACGCCCTTCCGAAGTTCAACGGTTGCTGACGGCACACAGTTGACGTCTCCGAGAGTCCTGACGCCAAACTAGGCACCCAATGTAGATTCAACACACATGGAGAACCCCACGCATCAAGCAATACGTACTTACATCATGCCAACACCGCCGACCCTTCACCTTGACGTCGTTGGTCCGATCCTCTGCTCGGCGATTCGCCTGACCCGCCCACGCCATCCTCACCGCTCCCACACACTTGTACCAATTCTCAATGTGCTTTCTCGGTCTTGTCTGCCGGCAGTCTCGGAGACGGTCATCATGGTTATGCCGTGGATCGATACCAATTTTGCTTGCAAAGCTGGCGACCTTTGGTTGCTCGACACGCTCCACACTCGCCTCGTCCGCGAACCGTGGTATCGCCCGCTGCACTTCAATCCTCGATCGGCTTTGAAAGCGGCCGTTGACGGTGGCCACGTCTTTGTTCTTGATTGGTGGCTCGCAAACTTGGGCGAAATCTCGGATGCATATCTGGTGCGGGAGCTCTTCGTTGCTGGCTGCGAGCTTGGTCATCGGAAGGTTGTTGAGTGGTTTATTGCGAACGGCAACAAGAACAAGCTTTGGAATGACACTGGCCTGATTTACATGGCGAGCAGGACACATGACTTGGCCATTCTCGAGTATCTGCAGGCAAATGGATTTCCCCTCTCGCTGGAGGACTGTCCACTCCCTGACTGTATTTCGGCTGGCCAAGCCGATAAGGTCAATTGGTGGATCAAGCAAGCTGCCATTTCCAAAATGCCCAAGCGCACGGCTCGAATGTCGCTAGTTGCTGCCATGGCCAAGGGTGACCGCCCTAGTCTGGATCAAATGCTGGCATTGAAAGCATTCCGAAAGCGATTCACGGCCGAATTGGCGGCATTTTCCTGTGCAACTGGTGACTTGGACTTTATCCAGTATTGCCACAAACGGGTCAGTGGACAGGTGGATGGAATGTGCTCAATTGTGGCGGCTTATTGCGGTCATTTGCATGTGCTGGACTGGCTTTTGAGTAACGGCTGCGTCTTGCAAAGTAGTGGAAAGGCGCTAGACCAGGATCACTGGTGCTACATTACAAACCGAGGTGTTGAGTCGACTGCGATTCCATTTTACCCCATTCGTTCGCCTACACCCGCCAGCGTGGCCATTATCGCCGGTCGAATTCAAGTGCTGGACTGGCTCCTCAGCCATTCATTTCCATTCAACGCCAATACCGAAAAGACGCCACTTTCCCTAGCGCCCGCACACGTCTTGAACTGGATGCAAGCCAAGACGCCCGACCTGATTGACAAGATCTCCATGCGAAAGAGCCTGCAAGGTGCCTCTCACACTGGCAATATTGCTGTTCTTGATTGGTGGCGCTCGCATGCGAGCAAGGAACGCCTGCTTGCCAAAGCAAAATCCGTCTGCATCACAGATGCGCCACTCAAAGTGTTGGAATGGTGGGAAGCTGCCGGGCTTTGCATGGATTCTGAATTGAAGCGCAGGCTATTTCGCTCAGTTTCCTCCTATTCACTCCCCTCAATTGAAGTGTGTGCATGGCTTCTGAGGCACAAAGATGACATGTTTGCAGACCAGCAATTTGGTCACTGGATCCGTCAAGCATTCCGCGAGGGTAACGTCGCCTACTTTGATTGGGCACATGCAAATGGTTTGGTGCAGCCCATGTTTGGGACGTGGCTGCTCCTCGACTACGAGTTTTTCAAGCAAGATTGGCCGACCTTCCTGTGGTGGATTGAGAATGGTGGGCCAAAGCTCAAGGCAAGGTTGCAACATATGCCACTCTACTTCCCAAACGTGCTCATGATGCAAGTGATCTTCGAGTATTGTGATGGCATCTTTGAACTGGATGGCGACCAACTCTCAAAGTGGCAAGCTACTGGCGTTCTTGAATGGGGTCGCAAGCACGGCTTTCGGATTCATGAGTCGGCGGCAATGCGACTCGCCACTCTGAAAGGATACTTGGACGTGTTGGAATGGTGGCGGCAGCATGCCGAGCAGCTTCGCCCGCATATTCCCAGTGCGACCAGTGTCGCCAAAGCATGCCGGGGGAATGTGCAAGTGTGGACATGGTGGGTCAAGTCGGGTTTGCTGGACGATGTCGAATCAGTTGGGGACTTTATGGCCGAGTTTGGAGAGAATGGCGACTTTGATGCCGACTCCGAGTTGGGCAATGATAGCGACTGGGATTATTGACTTGTGATTCAATATCCACATTTAATCACAAAGGCATCGCTAAAGTCTATCCTCGTATCCTTGATAGTGTCAAAGAAAATGTGCTTTTGCTTTTGTATGTGTATATGTTTACCTATTCGTATACTTTTTTCATCGATGTTGGCAAGCCGTGGAGATTGTTCGCAGCGAGATGGGATACAAGTATCAAGCTGTTTGTCTGACCATTTCCGTTGCGCCACGCAAAGTCTGGCAATGGTGGGAAGCGGCTGGGCTGCCCATTTCATACAAGAACTTCAAGTATTTACATTCCGGGTCGCGGCCATGCGGGGTGTTTGCTCGGAGAGTACGAATGGCTCCCAGAACACGAAAACGCGTTTCCCAAGTCGTAGGTGTTGCGATGGCTAGGTGATGGTCGCTGCAGACCGTGGGGGTGTTGAATTTCTCGATTGGGCCAACCAGCACGGCTTGGTACAACCACTTTCCGAATGGGATACTGCTTAAGTTGGCCACTCGACGGTGATTTGTTCTTCGAGATCGACTGGCAGCCAAGGTTCAAGGCAAGGATGCAGAACACTCCACTCTATGTACCTTGCTAACCCGCTCATGATGAGCGCGTGCTGGCCGTACTGCAACGGCATCATTCAGATCAATGGGGACAAGCTTTCATACGTGGGTGCCACGCGGGTCCTTGAATGGGGCCGTAGGAATGGGGTGCGGATTCAAGAGTCGGCAGCAATGCAAGCTGCGACCCAACAAGGACACTTGGATGTGCTTGGCTGGTGGCTGCAACATGTCGACGAGGTCAAGCCCGTGATTCCCAGTGCGACATGCGTTTTCAAATTGTGCCAGGGCGATGCGGAAAAGTGGGCGTGGTGGCTCGAGTCAGGATCGCTCAAGGATCTGAAATCTGTCTTTGAAATTTCAGACTCGGAGTTTGAAGAGGATGACCACGGTTCCCAGACAAGTAGCGAGTTCGGAGAGGAGACTGTCGACAGCGACGGCGATTCGGAGACGAGCAGAGACTTGGGTGGAGAGGAAACTGACGAAAGTGATTGGACTGTCACTACTGACACGAGCAGCTAAACGAGGGAGTCAGACGAGCTTGCGTGAAACCAGTGGGTGAAGAGTTCTGAAAGTGCGATAGGCTGTCGACATGACGATTCAAGTTCTGTTGTTGCTCTCGCTATGCGTGTCCCATCCACGAGTAGCATACATTCACTCTTCCGCTTCCTTCATCCATCTTGCTTGAATTCGCCATTGGAAACACAACGGCGCTCCTGACAAGAGGTGAAGGACGCGGTTGCACCGTTGATATGGTTGATAGACAGTGTGTACATGAAGGTTGCAAAAGAAAACAGACAATGCACACGATGAGTTATTGACACCACACCTTGACCATCCGATCCTTGCCCGCCGACACGGCCCGCTCGCCACTTGGCGACCAATCCGCCGCATACACCTCATCGGCATGCCCTGGCAAATCGCTCTTCAGCTTCTTTGTCCGCATGTCCCACACCTTGCACGTCGAGTCTTTGCTTGCACTCATGACCAACCGCTCATCTGCGCTAAAAACCACCTGATACACGGCCGATACATGGCCGCGCAACGCAAACAAGAAGCCGCCCGTGAATCCATCCCAAATCTTGATAGACTTGTCAAACGAGGCGCTGGCAATCTTGGCGCCCGAGGGCGAAAACTGCACGTGGTTGACGAGCGCCTGGTGGCCAGTCATGCGCGCGACGGGTTGCTTGGCGGTGGCGGGTGTCCACAGGTACATGGTGAAGTCATCGGATCCAGAAACCATGCGCTCGGGTCCCTTGTGCACACTGACATACCGCTCCTTTGCGCGCTTGACTTGCTCCTCCTTGGACCACGACTTGCTCTTGCTGCTGCCGCCGTCCTGGTGGTGGTCGTACGCGCCGGTGCGCAGCACAAGCTCGGTCGACACGGCCATGGTGTTGACCCAATGACCGTGCCCGGCCAATGTGCGCACCAATTTGCCGTCCTTGGCCTCCCACACCTTGATGGAGCAATCCCTTGATGCGGTGTAAATCAACCCCTCGCCGCCCCACTTGACACAGGTAATTGCCCGCGTATGCTGCGACAAAACATAGTCGACCCTGCGTGTCCGCACATCCCACACGCGCACGGTCGCGTCGCGCCCACCACTTGCCAACCGTGAATACCCGCCATCGGCCAAATGCATGGGCTCCCACGCCAAACTGGTCACAGCATCCGAATGGCCCTTGAGCACGGCCGATGGGGCAACGGCCTGCCCCTTTGCACTGGCGGCATTCCAAATGCACACTTTGCCATCCATGCCGCCGCTCGCAATCCATTCACCATCGGGACTCCACGCAACACACAGCACCCATCCGGCATGTGCCTTGAGCACGGCCTTGCTTGTGCCCGTGGCCGTGTCCCAAAGACGCACCGTGTGGTCGCCCGAGCCCGTGGCCACCACGTCGCCGCGTGGTGCAAAGTGAGCAGAGAGCACGGCTTCTGTGTGTCCCGGCATGGTGGCCCCGCATCGGGTCACGGCGCGCACGCGGAACGTGGCGAGCGGCAGGTATTCGATGACAAGCTGCGATTCGCCCGATGCGTACTCGGATTTTGAGAGAAGGTCGTGTGCGATCGATGTCGAGATGTCAATGGTTGCCGCGGTTGTCGCCGACGTCACTGAGAAGGCATACTTGAGCGGTTCGTCGGCGGGGTTTTCGAGCAGTTGGTTGAGGAGCAGTTCGAGGTCGGCGGGCGTGGCGGATGAGGGAAGCGCCACGGTGGGCCGACAGGGGTACCGTCGGATTTGGATTTGAATTGGGCGAGGACTTGCTTGGGGGCATTTTCGTCGACTTGCGCCGGGGCAGACGCCGGTTGGTCACCGAGGATGACGGCGGGGTTCTTGAGCTTGTGGCGCGGCTTGTTGCTCATTGTGGGAATTGGGTCCGTTTTTGATAGATACGACTGATGGTTACATGTGCTTGACAAAAAGAAATCCCGTCTCGCATGGATGGATGGATGGATGGATGAATGGTCGCGCTGCTGCGAACAGGAACGCGACAAAAGCATCCCTTGCCGCAACGTCATCACGTGATGCGTATCTGAGCAAAGTTTGTCTCTCGTCTTGTCTGTCTCGCACGTCCGCACGAGTCGGCAGCGTTGATTTGATTTTTGTCTCGAACGATGACAAGGCCAGATTCACATCACAATGAAGCGCTCGCATGATCATTCGCAGAGCTCATCCGACAACGAACAGAGCCGAGACGGTTCCCTTCACGATGCTGATGCCAGAATCAGCGATGGGGATGAGGACTCCCTGTCGCATTTGATCATGATCACACCGTTGCCCGTCAAACGGCCCAGGCTCGACTCAGGCTCGACTTTGTCAGCCGTCTACTTCGAGGGTATCGAACAAGTGTCTCGCCATGCGGATCCGTTACCTGTCCTCGGGCGCGCCTATCCACGTCGAAATGACCGTCTATGGTTCCGAGGGCGACGAGGACGGCGAGGACGACGCCCACTTGAATGAAGAGCAGAGCATCGTGGACGATATGCCGCCGACATCCCCTTCGGACACCAGTGCCTGCACCGGTCACGATCACCTCCTCGAACGTCAAGCTCAACGTGATGCACCCGCTTGGCGGCCAAGACTTTCTTAGCCCAGCCGACATGAGCGATGTGCTTTCACCCATCCTGGAACGGCGCCTGCGGTCCTCTCGACTGCCACATCCTATCCAATCGGCTGTTATCGACTACTTTTCTCGTCGATTTTAGCTCCCCACCTCCCCGTCGATACCCTCAGCCTTCCGGATCCGGCGAGTGGCGCCGCGCGCAGCTTGCTGTGGTCGATTACGTATGCAATAAGAATCCTGGCTCACTATTGGATTTAATTGCGGATGACGTTGCCTCGCATGGGTTGGATTTCCGCCACGGAGGAATCGAAGCTATGGTGGCGTTTGGGACCATTGCGATGCAGGCAGAAGGCTACCACATGACCATGCAGAAGACGCTCGAGGACCATCACGATTCGCCTACGAATAATCGTGACGACGAAGAAGGAGGCAAAAGCAATGACAACGTGGAAGAGTCGACCGATGGCGATGTCAATGTGGATGGTGATGGTCAGTGGTGGCACAATCTCAGCGCAGGCTCGGATGCAGGATTTGTCGTACACGACGTGCAGGTGGATGATGTTGACCTTATCGGCCATGAAGCCTGGTCCTTGTTGGATTCGTCAGATTTCTTGTGCTCGATTCAATCCTTGGGCTGCGATTCGTCATTCATGTCGGGCAATACGGCTCTCATTTCTTGGCCCGTTGCGCAATCCACTCTCCCCCTCGTACATGGCACATTACGAATACGCCACGTTTCTTGCCCCGGACTCCATCTTTTGGCAAACCCTGGCTCCAGCAGCCATTCACTATTGACAACATGCTCATTCGCACGCATTTCGAACCTTGCCCATTTGACCTGCACAAGACAAGGGGCAGACGCGGTGCGCGCACATCTGCTGCACACCGCACCTTTCCCCTGTGCATTGCCGCAAAGTATGGATATGTGGCGACCGCAGGCGACTCGGGCGACATGTATCTCTTTTGCACTCAACACAAAGTCGACCTTGTCGGTTCCGGCGGATCCACAACACAATCCAATGCCCAACTCGTGGCCGCCATGTTTCACAAGGCCTTCCAGTATACGTCTATCTCGTTCCTGCCAGGTCCCATCCTGCTTGCTTCCTGCACAACCAGTTTTGACCTGAACCGCAGCCAAGTCGATGCATGGCTGCTTCCAGAGCACACTACACACGCTCGCGACCCGAAATTGCAGCATGTGTTTGCGCTAACGGCATTTGAAGGCCTCGTCAACGACGCAAAAGTCAGCCGGGACCTGTCGCTGCTGGCCTGCGTCGGCGACTCTGGGAATGCATGGCTGGTTCCCCTCGATTGGCAACAACACAGTGCAAACGACCAGCGGCCAGCACCGCGCGTTGCCGTCAACAAACCGATTCGTCTCGATTGTGTCACGCATCCGCTCATGCGTGCGCTTGCGTCCACGCTTGCCCCAGAACATGATCTGTCGCCGACGGCGGGGTCACGCAATTGGGTCCGTGCGGTCCTTGCATCGGTCAACTGGCGATTTGGATCTGTGAGCTGGTCGGCGGATTCGCGGCAATTTGCAGCAAGTTGCACGTCGTACCCGTACGTGCTTGTTTGGGCAATCGAGGCGCACGACGACAATTCGGTGTCGGCCAAGCTGGACAAGCTCATTTACACGGGCCAGCCGACGTTTGCGATTGCATTCAACCCGAGCGAACGGTTTGGGTCGATGTTGGCGGTCGGCAATCGCGCTGGCTATGTCCAGGTGATTCATGTGGATTCGGTGCCGAGTGGCGGCCAGGCGTGTGCATGGCCCGAGCAGGGCGAGGAGGTGACAAAAGACAGCGTGCGAGAGTGGACAAGCCGCGGCTGGCAATCAGGCTTGGGAGCATGAGTTGTGCGGTGATGGGATTGGAGTGGGGGTTTGATGGACGGTACTTGTACATTGGTATGTCCTGTTGATGTTTCTCCTTGTTGCTGTCGATACTGTGTTCTCACCAGTGTATTCTTCCAGGGACCAAACGCGTGTTGTCGTATACCAAGTCAACCAACCTCGTACCCTCCGCGAGACGGCGTCGGCAGCCGTATCGGCGCAAGCTGGATTCGAGATAGGGCATGATGGAGAAGAGTGGATGTCGACTGAGCATGTTGCCTTTGAACAGACATTGCGTCATTAAATGTATGTTCTCGGGTCAAAAATGCATGCGGGCCCAGATTCCCGGCACAAACCGCAAACGTGGAACAAAAGGTACATTGAATGCAACAAACAATACAAGTACAGAAAAGAAAAACCAAGGACTCCAGATGCACTGTTGGGTATGGACATCATCATCAACGGACGAGCAAGCATTGACCTGTCGTCCAGCACCACCCTCGATCAAATATGTACAAAACCTCCATCCCTCCCTCAACTCTCGCCACTCCCACCATTGGCCATATCGACCAGGTCCCGCTTACACATTGGACACAACCGCGATAACTCGAACCAATCCTTGAGACACTTTTCATGGAAATGGTGCTTGCACGGCAACAAGTACAAAGCCTCGTCGCGCGCATACTCGTCCAAGCAAATGACACACTGTGCGTCCTCGCTCCGCACGTGCACGCCGCCCGCCTCGGCGTCCACGCGTGTACTTGAATGCTGTGCCTCGTCTTGTCTGCCAAGGTCCGCGTCCGCGCCTGCTTCGGGCGCGTCAAATGTTCCTAGGTACTTGACCACGGGCAATTTGTCGAGCGTGTCTTCGGGCATCTTGTTTGCCAGGCGTTGTTGCTCGGCGTACCGGCGGTTGAGGTGGGTGGCAAACAAGAGCAGGAACGGCAGGCACAGGCACCCGAGCATCATGAGTGTCACAGGCAAAAACATTTTGCAGTAAAAGAGGATGATCCAGGCGAGCGTCAGCGAAAAGATGGCGGGCGATTCGGGGCATTGTTGGATGCCCGGGCGGACTGTTAAAGGACACAACCATGCGGTTAAGTCATGGTAGGGGTGGAGTGAAGGGAGCAAAGCGACGTACTGCGGAAGAGTTGGAGGTTGGCAACAATGAACAGGACGAAATGGGCAATGTTGAGCAACGACCGAAGCCTGCACACACGACCATGGCAAGTTGGTCAGTTCATGCACTCAAACAAGCAAATGAGAGCGACATGAGCAGCGAGCGTACAATGAAAGCATTTGATCGATCGAATTCAACTTTGGTCTCTCTCCCCTATCCCTGCCCTCCTCGCCATTTGCCCCCGCTTGTTGGCCCTCATCCATGCGATCCCACCGTGTCTGTTCCCGCTGAATCACCTCCCAGCGAATGGTTGCCGGCAACAAGACAAGCAAGCCACACGCCACGATGGCCGTCGACACATTCAACCGGACATAGCCGGCGCACGGCGAAAACTCTTGTGGGGGCTCAAGCCGCGATACGATGGCGGCGGCCAGTGGCAATGCTGCCTCAGCCAGCGTGTAGAGCGTGGCAAAGTAGATGCGCAGCTTTGTCCAGAGCGGGAGCGAAGTCCAGGACGAGAAGAGGATCGAGGCCATGGTCGACCGCGCTTGGTGGGCGCGGCGGGTGCGTGTGCGGACTGTTTTGATTTTTGGTTTAACATGGATGGTGGGTAAACTGAACGCATAATCGAAGGAAAAATTGACAAGTGACGCATGACCAAAACGTACGTGTGGATGTGCCAGAAGTTGGGCGCGATCGTGAGGTCGAGTGGACATTGGAGGATGCAACGCTGGATTGGCGCGAATGTGAACGTGAACCATGGGTAGGTGCTGCACGATGGCTGCCGGACGTGTTGTTGCGAGGGAGCGTGATGCGCTGGTTTGGGTTAGATTGCGAGGCGGATGTTGCCGTGTTGAGAGCATCACTTGACCCGGTTGCGCTCAGCGAGTTGAGTGATGAAGAATTGGGGAGACTGGATTCCGATTCAAATGAGGCATGGAGATTGGAGCGTTTCATGGACGGTTGCAAGGGTTGGAGCATGATGGGCGCATTGTCATCGTCGTCGTCATCGTTTGCTTCCAAGCCCATGTTGCGGGACTGGGGTGACTTGGTGGATTGGGAAATGGTTGGAAGCGACGGGAGTGCAGAGGCAGGTGTGACAGTTGCAGCGACGAGGGCTTCACGCGAATGCGACGTGGAGGAGCTTGCTGTTGTCATCGAGGTGGATGTCGACAACTGGCGAGTCAGCAGTGGTTGTTGCTGAGCGTGAGTGACAGAGGCAATGGATGCCCGACGACGTGATGAAGACGGGAGGGGGATAGTGGTCGGGTCGAGTGCTTGGGGTGGTTGCGAAAGACGTGGTTGTGGTTGTGGCATGGTCTCGATAGTATCGCGCGTCTCGCGCGTTGGAGATGAGGGTGCCGATGGAGACATGTCTTGAGAATAATGAGTGAGATGGTGGAGGATGATGGTGTGCCAGCTTGGCAAGTTGGCAAAACAGAGGATGCTTTGTTTGCAATTGCAATGGGCGCTTGAGTGAGTGCCAAGGATGAGGAAGTGTGAATGCCAACGAAAATCGAAATGTTGACTCGATGAAGGAACCCAACTGCGCGCAAAGCAAAGCAAAGCGAAGGGTGGCTGACTGAGGTGACTGATGACTGATGGGTTTCGGCCAAGAAATGGTGCCAAGGTTGGCCGTTGGGAGGCTTGTTCGCGCGAGGTTGTGAGAATTGTACCTATTCGCCTGGAATGGGTGCAAAGTGTGTCTGCGGAGCTATTGCATGGGCTTTGGTGCCGTTGACGATGGGCAGCCTGTTATATGTATACATACATACATGCGACAATCAACTGAACAGTCATGTGATAATTTATTCTTGAATCAGTGTCATGTATTGTGTAAACGGGCCGCCGATCCGTCTCCTCGTCCACGGTCACCGGTCGTGTTTCTTTGCCTCTCTGTCGTGTTTTCGTGTTTTCGTGTTTTCGTGTTTCACCTCTGCTCGTTGCTCGTTGGATGCTCATCCCGACAAGGCTTGCAGCCATGTCCAACCAATACGAACCCTTCAAGTTGAGCCAGTGTGCAAAAAGCATCCACCAACACTGCCAGTGCCAGCCAATCAACTCACTCATGGCGTCCAGCGACCAGCAAGCCAACGCCCAAGCGCAACAGCAGGTGTCATGGTTTCGTTGGACAGGCACGACTTCTGACTTCAAGTCGTGGCCTTTACCTGCCAAAGTCGCCTCCATTGCAATCGCTACCCCGCTCGTCGTCTATCTGTACAAGTGTGCCTCCCTCATCCTATTTCAGCACGAGCTCGTGTACCTGCGTCGTCTCCCGCCTGGTTCTCGCAATCAGCCCTTCCCATCTCCACAGCCTCATGGCCTCATCGCCAGCGATATTGTCTTGCCAAGCGAGGCAAATGGGCATGGTCGCGATCCTCAGCTGCACGGCCTGCTTGTGCGCCGATTACAAGATGCTTACCAGCCCTCAACACATCCGGAAACAACCATCCTGTACCTCCAAGGCAATGGCGGCAACATTGCGCATCGCCACGCAAAGTTTCGATCCCTGCTAGACACTCTGTCACTTGCTGGAGTACCAGCTCCACAAGTGCTCGCTGTTGGATACCGTGGATACGGCCATTCCCGCGGCCGGCCAAGCGAGCATGGCCTGATTCGAGATGCCCAACGGTTTCTCGACTATGCGATCCACCACTTGCCCTGTGAATCCAACCGCGTCATTGCGTATGGTCACTCGTTGGGAGGCGCTGTCGCACTGTCACTTGTTGCCGCCTCGACTTCACCATCGACCAAGGCGTCGCCAATAGTCAAGTTGGTGGTGCTTGAAAACACCTTCACTTCCATCAAGGACATGCTCCAGCATTGGTACCCTCGCTCGTCGCCCTTTCACCACTTGCACCCGTTTCTGCGATCGCGGTGGGACTCGCTTGCTGCCATTGACGCCTTGCCTTGTGGCACGGCCGAGGAGGCACAAGACTCATCACTCAAGGTCGCACTGATTGCGGGCGAGGCAGATGACATGGTGCCGCATGCTCAAATGAAGCAGTTGAGGGACAAGCTGACGAGCCAGCTTGGAGCACAAAAGGTCAAGTGGTACCCTGTAGCGGGCGGGATGCACAACACGACATGGGAGTCGCAAGGTTGGCGAAACGCTTGGCGCGAAATTGGTCGTGAATGGATGATGAAACATGACATGAAGAAAATGTAGATAATCATTGCTACTCCCGTCCACTTGTATACCACCGCTCGGCATTCTCCCTCCCGGCCCTCCTTGCCGTCTCGGCCACATCCCACCCTTTGGCACCTGCCACCAGCTCAAGCACATTGGCCATACTTGCATCCACCCAGTCGGCACGATGCACGTCCGACTCGAGCAGCACGCGGCCGTCAGGGGTGGCCTTGATGCGATCCGCCACCTTGTTTGACCGCGAGCTGACAAACATGGAATACGAAAAGTAGAGCCGGGATCCGATGCCTTTGAGCTTGACGAGTTGCGCAATCAGGTCGTGTGAACCATTGAACGAGTGCAGCACTAAGTCATCATCAGATGCACAAGAGCCGGTGAGCACATGTTCTCTTGTAGAAGTAGCAAGAGTGTGGGGGGACGTACTCACAGCTGGTGGCCAACACTTTGCAGTCGCCACCTCCCTCTTATCCATGCCTTTGGCCTTGTCTGCCTGGGCCTTCATGAACCGCAACACCCACCCTTGCGCATGCACACAATGCATGCTCACGGGCCGCTGCATCCTCACCGCCACCTCCCATTGAGCCATAAACACCTGCTCCTGTGTGTCCCAATCATACACCTCGCCCGTTTCGGGATTCTTTGCGGCCTTATCCACGCCAATTTCGCCAACAAACATGGCCGGATCCGCCATCAAATGCGCCTCGAGCTGGGCAATCATGTCGGGCACATCCTCGATCGTGTGCGCAAACCACGGGTGGATCCCCAGTCCGCCCACGATGCGCGCGCGCGGGTGTGTTGCGAGTGCGTCGAGAACGAGCAGCCAGTCGCTGGGGCGCGTACCCATGAGCGCGACTGTGCCTGTGGTGTGGGCCTTGGTGGCGAGGTGAGGCAGCACGGTGGGGGTGTCGGTCAGGTGTGCGTGCACGTCAAAGAGGGTCGGCAGGTGTGGGAGGGTCAGCAAAGGGTTGGTGATGGTCGTGAGCTGAGTGGTCGGGTCGTCGTTGTCTGTGGCGGCGGGGGCAGCGTGGTTGCAGGATGGTGGGGCCGGATCAGAGGATGGGGAGTGTGCCGGATGGGCCGTGGCGGAAGGTGTTGCAGAGTGTTCCATGGTGAATGCAATTCAAGGATTCATGCATCATTATTCGTCATCGTCCAGTTTGCAATGTTGGAGAGACCGATGAGAGGATCAGTGCGCGAGACAGCTCTGCAAACATTGCACACATTTCACAGTCCATCCATCTGTCCGTTCATCTGTCTCTTCGAGTCTGCATCACCTATAGGGTAATATCATGATGCCACGGCCACGACTCAGACTCAATGCATGCACCCTGAATACCATCAAGACAAGACTTTGACACCATCCCGCAAGTCCCAACCAAACAATGTCATCCTCGGCTTCAGAGCCCAACGACTGTGCCATCGTCGCCGGCCTCCCATGGTCGCCCAGGGCAGTCGACCCGCCGCCCGCCTCCGGCTGCTGTGGGTGGAGGAAAGACGCCATTTACTGTGTCCTCGGCCGAATCTATCATCTGTATGGATGGTCTAATGCCCAGCCAATTGACTTTCGGGAAAATTCTGACTCAATCGATTCATCGCGACAACTACCTAGCTCCCTTGTCGACATTCCACTCGCCGGCCCGCTTTCGGATGATATCGCCAAGCTGACCGAGCTCACCCGACTGTCTGTTTTCACTTTCTCTCGTCTGACTTGTTGGCGCCATTGTCCATTCTGACCTCCGTTTGGCTGTTTAGGCGTTTGCACAACACCAACACGTCTGGTCCACTGCCAAAGGACCTCTTCAAACTCCCGAAACTCGACGAATTGTATGAACATCTCATTACTGGCTTTTGATATGCTGACACAGACGGTCAAAACTCACCCTGTGCGCAACACAGTTGGCTGATGGAGAATCCGACCACCGGTCCAATACCCGATGGATTCAACACTGCTTCCCAGTTGCGAAAAGTGTACGTCCTTGAGCCCTGCAATGGTCGAGATGTCTTCTCATTCTCGTTTATGCCTTGCTTAGGTTCATTTCCGACGTTTTGCTCGATGGATCATTACCGGCCTCGTTGCGGGGCATGTCCAGTTTGCGTGAGTTGTACGTCTTTAAGTTCCATGTGTGCTCCTTTTCCTCATTCTCACCTGAGGCTGGTATCATAGGACCATTCAAAATACCAACCTGGGTGGTCGCTTTCCCGACCTCTCGGATTTGCCCCAGTTGAGCGACTTGTATGCGTAATGATTCCCATACTTGCCTTGTTCCCGCGAATGGCTCGCTAACCCTGAGGTTCCATCAAAAGGATCATTCGAAACAACAAATTTACCGAGTTCAACCTCGATGCTATCACCAAGCTCAAGCGGCTCACCTACCTGTACGCCGCCTCGGGCTATGTGTTTCCTTCGTTTCGGCGTCCTTGATCATGCTGACAAACTTGTTGGGGCAGGGGTATATCTGACAACAAGTTTACCGGCAAGCTGCCCGAGGCTATCGGACAGCTGACGGACTTGACGGGACTGTACGCTATCCGCCTCAGACTTTTCTCAGTGATTCATCTGCTCGGACTGCTCATGTTGACTTCCCTGGCCAGCGATGTGAGCAAGAATGCATTTACCGGCCCGATTCCCGAGTCGTTGACCAACCTCATCAAACTTCGGTTCCTGTACAGACTATTTTCTGACTCGAAACAGTCGTCTCATCACTTTGTCTAACGTCTTGTGCAATTGTGTGTGTCCGCAGGAGGATGTTTGATAACCAGTTTGATGGCCCGCTTCCCGCTGCCATTGGTCAGCTCACCGCCCTCATCGAGTTGTACATAAACCCATTTCACTGCCCATGCACACGGCGCGGCTGCTCAACAAACAAACTTGTCTCACCCACGTTCGACTCGATCGCATCGCATGTAGCAACCTATCGGGCAATAGGCTGTCGGGGACGATTCCGTCTAGTTTGGGCGACATCCGCACCTTGCGGGAACTGTACGCCTTTCGCGCCATTGACCGTCGACAACAAAGCTCAAGATTGCGTGCGTGTCTCACACTCCATTGTCGTCTAGGAACCTAGCAAACAACCGATTCACGGGCTCTCTGTCGCCCAACCTCGCCAACATTGCCAATTTGACCCATCTGTACGTGTGCTAGTTCCTTGATCTTGTTCCCACTTTTGGTCTCTTACTCACTTTCCGGGTTACGGCCTCGCTTGCGGCGTCATGTCACGCAGAAACCTGCACCACAACCAACTCAGTGGCGGCTTCCCGCCAATGTACGTTTTCTTCGAATGCCAAGTCACGGGCGCCAACCGGTTCACATGCCACACGCCGTTACCAGCCGACGCGCCCAAAACCGCATACCTGGGCTGGGACCCAGCGTGCCAGCGGGAAATTGCGGCGGCAAAGTTGCCCGTTTGTGGGTCGCAAGAGGCTGGAGTGACGGGAGGCGACTCAAGTACAGCATCGGGATCAGGCGCAAGCAGTGCACTGGTGTCGCCGCTGTTTGCTGCAGTAGGAGGTGCCGTGGGCACGTTATTGGTGGTTGCCATGATTGTCGGTCTTGCGCGACGACGAAGAGTGCGTGAGAGACGCGAGACGCAAGAGTCCAGGGCCGTCGAGTTAGGAGCGCCTTACGGAAGCAAGGCGCAGGGCGAGGCCGTGGTGAGTTGGAGGAAGGCGTTCGGAAAGAGCACCAAGGCGCCCAGTAGGGCATCAAGCGCCGCAACGACAACGGTTGCGCAGCGGGTCGAGAGTGCCGAGGTTGTTGTTGCTGGCCCGTTGGAGCCAACACATCGACCGCCGTCGGCAGGTGTGCTGGAGAGTGGATTTGTCGCCGATCCGGAAGAGGTGTGGAGTGCGGTTCAAGACGAGGTTGCGGGTGATGCGAAGCGATAGGCTAAGACAATGGACAAACACGATAAAGAGTCGTTGTACATTGAAAATCTACTCCGAATTCACTTGACAAGAGGCACATCGAACACATGTCATGACTCGAAACCGAACTTGGCCTTGATTTCCTCGGTCCGCTCAAATTCAACCACGACCAAATCCTGATCCAGGGCGGGCGGCGCAACCTTTGGCTTGATGAACGAGTTGCCCGCTGGATCCTCCAACTCGACCGTCAACGGTTCCTCTTCGGTAGCCAATCCAGCCGCGATAAACAAATCCTCGTTGGCCTCCGCATCCGCGGCATCGGCACCCGCCTCGAGCGCCAAAATGCCCGACAGAATGCTCAAAAAGTGCTCGAGCGCCTGCATCTGCGGATCCTCACTGGCCTTGCTCTGCTCGTCCATCTGGGCCAAGGCACGAGCATAGTTGCCCGCAACGTCCCCGCGCACAAATGTCAGCAGCTCACGCACCGTGCACAGCGTGCCACACATTGCATCCTCGCTCAACGTAAGTCCAAGCCGGGCAATCGATAAGGTCGCAAACTCGCTCTTGAGCAAGTCGCGATCGAGGTCGCTCGGGCGGCGCAGGCGCAGCGTGGTCTTTTGGCCCTTAGGATGGGTGGGCTGCGTGCCCACCGTGTACTTGGTGCACACGTTGCGGCATGCGTGGCACGAGTGCCGGGTGGCCGCCAGGTCGCGGTCCCAGAACGGAAGACGGGTCAGCACCGCCATGGCTTCGGTCGTGACGCCGCAGTTTGGGCACGGGCGAGCGAGAGACATGGGTACGGCGCCAAGAGTGGGTTCGGGGACGGCGGCAGTCATGTTTGCGGTTTCGGTGGTGGTGGGCGATGTCGGAGTAACAACGGCGGTGGCGTCAGTGGAACTGGAGGTGGAAGTGGAGGCGGGCTTGGCGGCGGCGGCGGCAGACTTTGCGAGCTTGTGGCGGGGCGTGGGGCGGCGCGGGGTCGAGTTCTTCTTGGTCATTTTTGTTTTCTGGCATGCGGCTGTGCATGGATGCGATACAACGTCGTTGTCTCGCGTTCTGCCGGCACCCGCTGCCGAACCGCGTGGGGCAAGGAAGCCACGCTTGCTTGCATGCTCATCCGCCCTCACGTGACGCGTTCCCACGCCCGTGAACATTGCAGCTGACGCGAAAGCAACTGCCCGTCACTTATGATATGTTGACAAGACGAAGAGCCGAAGTGGGCAGCACATGCTTATGCGTGTATGATATTTGATGGCAAGCCAGTGGGCTCACAGGTTTCCGTTCAAGACGATAATACTTTTGCAGAACCCCGAGATTTTACGATGACAGGAACGGTGAATCTGTATCTACGAACTGGGCCCGTGGAAATGAAAACAAATAGACAAGAAACACAAGACACAAGAACACGTGTGTGCATGAAGGAGGCGCAGAAAACAAACAAACACACTGGCCCCAACCAAAGGAAAAGAATGACGAAAACGACACAAATGAAATCCAGTCTGCATTCGCACACATCTATACATGCATGTCTGCTTACCCGAGCAACTTACTCAATCGGCTCATGACCTTGCTCCCACCCTTATTGATCTTGTCGCTCGATGAGCTCGGGCTCATGGTCCGCCCATCGACATCCTGGCCACCGTGCGGTTGCTGCGGGGCAGTCAGCGACGACGACGAGCCTTGGCCGCTCGCAGACTGTCTCCGCTGCTGGTACATTTGCTGCTGCTGCGCGTACTGCTGCTGCTGTTGTTGCTGTTGCTGGTACTGCTGCTGCTGCGCATACTGGTGCTGCTGCTGGGCAGGGGGTGGGCCTGACGGATGTGCGGGCGCTTGTTGCTGTTGCTGCTGTTGCGGGAAACCCTGCGGTGTCCACACACCTCCGTTGGCGTTGGCGTTGGCGTTGGCATGACTGGCTTGTTGCTGTTGCGGGGGCACATACTGGTTATGTCCCGCTTGCTGTTGCGTCTGCACCTGGACCACAACGGGCGTGGGCGCAGGCCGCGCTTGCGGGGTGGCGTGCGGTGAGTACATAGAGTCGGTTTGCTGGGGAACAGTCCGGATTTGGTTGAGCGGAAGCGGTTGCGGGTGGTTGGAAGCAGTCGGCGATGCGGGCTGCGGCGGCTGTGGCGGGTGCGACATGGGCGTGGGCGGCATGGGTTTCGGGTCCACGGACGGTTGCTGCTGCTGTTGCTGTTGCTGTTGTTGGGCAAGCTTCATACGCGAAAGCGTCGAGGCAACAAATGCCATTTGCTCGGCTTGCGACATGTTGCCCGTCGCCTGCGGCTGTTGCTGAGGCTGCTGTTGGACTTGAGGTTGTGGGTGATGCGGGTGTTGCACAACATGCGAAGGCGCGGGCGACGTGGCCGAATGAATGCTTGCGGCGCTCGACTGCATTTGCATCAGCTTGGACATGACGGCACCGAACACGAGATCTTGAGGGACATGTTTCATGGTGAACGCCATGGACAGCACGTCGGGTTCGAGGGCGGAAAAATCGACCACGGTCCAAATGGCGCGAATCTCTTCGGGCGTGAGTGGGCGGATGGACGAGCAGATGCACAAATCCGACTCGACTTGGCCCGATGGAGATGCGGGAGGAGCGTCTGGGTGAATGAGGCACTTGCGGTGATCGCCCGACTCGGCATTGCGATCAACAAATGCGCGCACAGCCTCGAAGCGCTGGTTCGGGGTGAGCGGGCATTGCGGCGAGGCAAGCAGGGCAGAGAATTGAGCAGCGGGCAAATGCGCGAGAGCGTCCCAGGTACGTTGATCCAGCGTGCGACCGGGGGCGAGCAATACGTCCACGATTTGTGCCGTCAGATCGTGCAAGTTGAATTGGACAGCCGTGGGGAGCATGGCGTGCGGGTCGGCAACCACAAAGCGAGAGAGAATGCCCGAAGACAGCTGGAACAGATCCACAATACCCAAATCCCGGGCAGCGCGGGTCATGCCGAGCACATTGCCGGCGTGGACAACGGCCTGGCGAGAATACATAAAATCCACCACGGCGGGTGCAACATTGTGCGGGTCGACGAGCAAAAAGTCCTTGAGGTCGAGGGAGGTGATATCGGGCTGTTCACTGAGTCTGGCACGCAGGACGGGCGAGGCTGTGGCGAGAACGAGTTTGTGGGCACGCAGCCTGTGGCCGGAGGGCAACACGAGCTCAATGTCGGTAAAGAGGTCGGACGAGCGCAAGTCGAGTTGGCACCCAAACACGTCTTTACACTGGCGGCAACGTTCCAGGCGGACACCCATGGGCTTTGCTGCTGGTGCCGCTCCCGGACCGGCTGGCGTGGTTGTGGACCCCGTACGGGAGGGCGGCTGTACAGCGGCCGCGGCCGCGGGGGAACCGGGAGTTGCCTGTGACTGTGACTGTGACTGTGCCGGAACCTGCGCTTGTGCATGCGTGTGCGACAGCGGGGACATTGGGGACTTGGGCGAGGCCGGCGAGGTGGCGGCGGCAGAGGTGTCGAGGCCTAGGGCGGCGCCGACCGTGATTGGCTGATTTGGGGTTTGGCTTTGGTTCATGGGGTCGGCACTCATCATGGTTATTGCGTTGACCATCCAGGTGCGATTGAATGCATGACACTAATGCCGTAACCTTACGATGAAATGTGACGCTGAAGGTTTGGAAGTCGGCGTGCCGCACTCGATTGCGATTGGGTGCCTCTGCGGTTGTGCGGTGGCACAATCACATGCTTCATCACGTTTCGCTTGACGGTGACGGTGCGCTAAATCGGAACAGATCCATGTCCACTTTGAGTCCGACTCCAAACTGGCATTTGCCCATTAACATTCATGCTGCTGCCTCACGGATATTTAGAAAACGAACGTTTGGGAGACTGCATAAAGACTTTGAACTGAGCATACACAAAAAAATAGCAACGACTCATGGAACATGCATAGCGCGAGACATCACAAGGACCTTCACTTCACACATCACTTAATGACAATGAATGAGCGCTTCAAACGCTCAACCGCATCTTGTCCAAGTAGTCGGTCCAGTTCGTGTACGGATACGTCGGTTGCTGGCGCCTGTATGCGTATCCGTTGCCACCCCGACCTCGACTGCGTCCACGATGGCCTCCATGCTGAGCATGGCCACTTTCGTACTGGGCAACATCGCGGCGCAACGCAACCCACTGCACAAAGGCATCGCGCACCTTCTGGTCAATCTTGATTTCGGAATACTCATGCACATCGACAAAGACATGGCCAAAGCACTCTTGAGCGCTCGACGCAAATGCCTTGGCCTTGCGGTCGGCGCCATTGTACACTTGCAGCTGCGACTTTGGCACGCGCAAGCAAACCAGCACACGCTTCTCGTTGAAAACCACGTCCTGCTTGAGCGTATAGAATACGGCCCAACCGCGACTCTTGGAAAAGGAAATCCACGGCGAGTCGATCGGATCCGCAGGCCTATTCCTGGCGGCACTCTTGTTGAACCCAAGGTTGAGATGCTCCTCGATGGTCACGTCGCTTTGCCTGTCGGTACTACGCGCATGGAGGCGGTATTGCTTCTTGCGAGAAGCGGTCGTGCCCACGAATTCAATCTGATCCCATGGCTTGTCGCTGAGCACGGCGCGGTACACAGTCTCGCATGCGGGCTCTGAATCTTCGGTGATTGTGGTGGAGGCAAGTCGATCGACGAGAAAGTCCACTGTGACGGAGGAACGGACGAGAGACATTTCTGTGTGGCGTGTCGAGTAGGTTGTCAAGGCGAATAAGACTCCAGAGCTGGGGTTTGGATACAGGAGTGACCTGCAAGTGAAGGGCGATGCCGCCTCTTTATAGCTTTGCGTCATGAGAGAGTTTCTGCCCACAATGAGTCCACGCTGGGCGAATGGACACGCGGCGACGAGCAATGGACAGCTACATACATGGACAAGATCAGGTGTCCATTGACGAAGTTCACGTCAGTCCACTTCATACATATGTGATCTGTGTCGACAGGACATTTTGGACTGACGCCTTCGCGGACTCCGATCCAAGTTTGACACATTGTTGTGGCCCAAAAGGAATGTGTTTTTGCGAGGCCAAGAGATGTCACTACCTGTAACACTATGATTACAACTGTGCCGATGAGCTTGCGAATGAGCAAAGAGACCGAAAAAATGCGACAATACAACATAAAAGGGGAGGCAGGCACACACCAAATGACACTTGAATCGTCAACACATTGTCGTTCCCACTGCATCCCCCGCTGCCCTACTCGCACCCCGAATCCAGCACATCCCTCATGTGCTCGCTCCACTCCAAGAACGGATACGTCGGGAAACTCATCTCGGCACGCTCCGCAAACCACGCCTTAGCCACGCCTCGGGCACGTGGACAAATCTCGAGTGCCTCGTATGCATACACATCGACGAATCGATGTGCAAACACCTCACTTGCGCTCTCGACAAACGCGGCCGAGGTCTCGTCGTCGCCGTCGTACTCGAAGAGGTGGTCGTCGGGCACCTGGATCTGGAACAGCCGGCGAGACTCGTCGCCGACAAACTCTTGCTTGAGGGTGTAATACACCGCCCACTCAAGGTCGTTGGAGAACGAGATGAACGGCGAATCCGTCCCTTCGTCCCACCCCATCTGGATATGGTCATCCAGGTCGTCGACATCCCAGAACTTGCGAGCGTGACGCCCGCCAGCAGCCCACAGACGAAACGCAACATCCGGGTCGGTTGGCCGGTTAAACGGCGTGAACCGGTCCCATGGCATGTCGGCCATGCACGCGCGGTACACGATCGTTGCCGGGGAGTTGGGCGAGGCGAGCGCGTTTTCGGTCAAAGGCGACGAAAGGAGAAAGCGGGCGACGTGGTGATCGTTGCAGCTGGACTCGCCGCACTCGCCGTCGCAGCCGGGGCACGTTTCACTATGGACATGAATTGATAGGATGTGCACGAGTGTGCAATGTGGACGGGTCAGTTGTATGCCTTTAATTGATTGAGGACAGATTTCATTCACAGGGTGGGCGGGTGGCGTACTTGTCCGAGTCCGAGTCGGAGTCATTGTAGTAGGAGCCGCGATGCCAGGTCATGATTGCGCTGTGTGTTCGTAGAAAGGTACCAACGGACAAGAATTCAAATACTGGCTGCTGCAGCTAGCTGGCGTAGGTATCGGTGTATGGGGTGCGAGACAAAGGGGAGGAGTGATGCGCGTGCGATTCGCGGTTGTCCGCGACAAGTCCTAAATCGGCCCGACACACACTCCTGAATTGATGTATGCATTGGTGCACATGCAACTTTATGGCAACAAATCAATCTGCAACATGTACACCTCAACGACCGTCACAACACATCTCTCATGTAATCGCTCCACTCGGCAAACGGATACGTCGGGTCATACATGTCCGCCCTGTCGAAAAACCAATCCTCAGACGCCTGCCACGCACTCCCATTGATCTGTAGCTCCTGGTACGAATACACATCGACAAACCGATGCGCAAACACCTCGCTCGCACTGTCGACAAACGACCTGAGCGTGGCATTGTCCCCGCCGTACCCAAAGATGTGCTCCTCGGGAACCTGCACTTGGTACAACTGGCGAAACTGGCCGCCTACAAACTCTTGCTTGAGTGTGTAGTAAATGGCCCACTCGAGATCGCACGAGAAGGAAATGAATGGAGTCCACACATTTTTGTCTCCCCATCCCATGCCAATGTGGTTGTCCAGGTCCTCAGGGTGCCACCATTTCGAGTCATTGCGGCCCGTCTTGGAATACAGGCGCCATTGGACGTCGCGGTCGTTGTGGCGGGAAAAGGGCGCAAAGTAGTCCCAGGTCATGTCGGGCAGGGCCGCGCGGTAGACCACACGGGACGGGTAGTAGGTTGGGACCAGGGTCGAGTCGTCGAGGGGCGAGGTCAGCATGTACCGGGCGACTTGGTGGTCGTTGGATTCGGGTTCGGGCTCGGGCTCGGGCTCGGGTTCGGGCTCATTGTAAACTACTTGGGCATAGCCTGAGTAAGCGACATGAGGGCTGGATGAGCGGGGGCGGACTTGTCATCAGTCGCTCTTCAGTTTCTGCGCCGGTTGGGGCCGCACTTGCACTTGGGCGACTTGGAGGGAAGGGCATACGAGTAGGAACCGTAGTAGCTGCCGGAGTCAGAGTCAGAGTCGTCGTCGTAGTAGCCGCCATAGTTATTAGCTTGACCGTGCCATGCCATGATGAATGGAATGGAAATAGTTGCGCTTGTGCTGGGCCGTGGCGGAGACTGATTCTATGCACTTGTCATTTGGGTCCCTTCTAGCTTGGGCGACGATTCAAGGGTGGCACTCTGCGTATATACACACAATGACATTGGCTGATATGCATTGAGGTTTGTGAGAGACAGTGAGAGACAGTGAGAGAGCGAATGCGAACTGCGAACAACTGAAGCCAAGGTTAGAGGTCCGGTCTCGGCTTGCTCGCTTGACGGCAGCGCATCGAAATGACCAAATCCAAGTCGGAAACGTAAAAAAAGCTGTAATGACTTTAGAACGCAAAAGGAATATCTGGCTCAACTAGAGTCAAGAATCAGGGAGAAAAAGAGACGGGACACTAACTGGACAAATGGTACTACATCAAAACAAGAAAACGAGAGAACACGGAGAGAGAAGAGGGGATGGATGAGAAACAGAAAGATCCAATGAAAAGGGGAGAGATACAACATCACACGCTCATCATGATGCACACAACCCGAGAAAGACAGAAACAAGAGTCACACATGTGCTTACCAGCCGGAGTTGTTGTTGGCCGTGGCCCAATCAAATGCCACGGGCTCATCCTCCTGTGCCGCCCACCCAGTCACGACGGGCTTCTTTTCCTCCACAACAGGCGCAGGCTTCTTCTCCTCTGCCTCTGCCTTGTCCTTGTGCGTCACACTGACCCTGCCATCCTGCACACCAACGGCCACCTTACCCTCCTCACTGGCTTGCTTGACATAGTTGAAGAAGCGCGTGGCCTCGTCGGGTGTGGCAAACGTCAACTTGGCACTGCACACTTGGAGCGGGCCGCGCTGCTTTGGCCCGCGGATCTGCACATCGACCACATCGAGCTGAGCACCCGACCGGGCAAGATCGGCCATGGCTTGCTTGGTAGCGGCTTCCGGGCGCAGGTCACCAATGAACACGTGCACACCACCCGAGCTGGAGCCGGCGCCAGCAGCGGGCTTAGCGGGCGACTTTGACCTCGAGCGCGAGCGCGACTTTGGCTTGGGAGCTGGAGCAGCAGCGGCCTCCTTTGGCGGCCACGACGAGTCGGCACCAGAGCTGGCCCAAGGATCGGCGGCAGCAGCCGACTTGTTGTTGTTGGAAGACGAGGAGGGGGAAGTGGCCGAGTTGGGCGGCGAGTCGGCAGCCCAGTCAAACGAGCCGGCGGCTGCAGCCGGAGTGGCCGAAACTTGCGCCAAAGCGGCCGTCACAGCTGAAGGAGCAGACGCGGCTGGGGCCGGAGCCGGAGCAGCGGGGGCAGTGTTGCCCGAGGCCCAGTCACTTCCACCAGCGTTGCCAGCGGCCCAGTCACTGCCACCAGCGTTGCCAGAGGCCCAGTCGTTGCCACCGGCTGACGCGCCCCAATCGTTCCCGCCCGCAGACGCACCCCAATCGTTGCCACCGGTCGAGGCAGCCGGGGCGGCAGCACTCGAGTTCCAATCATCCCCACCACTGCCGCGCGTACTGCCGCCACGTCTGCCGGCGCCATACCCGGACCCACTGCGATCCTGCTGGTTGTTGCGACTGCTCGACCGCGTGTTTCCGCCACTACCACTGCCCACACTTGCAGGGCCATTGCCAAACACGGCGCCGTCCTCCTTGCGCACATCCCTCGACACGTGGACGGGCGCGGGCGGCTCAGGGAACTCGCCCTTAGCTGCGGCCTGCCACGCGTCCTTTTCGGTCGGGAACGGCGACGGCTTGTTCTGGAATCGGTTAGCCGATCCCGAGTAGGCCTTGGACAACTTGTCGCCAAACTTGGACCCGGGCCGTCCTGCGGGCGCGCCAGAGCCACCAGAGCCGCCGCGCGTGCGGGGCGGAGCAGCGCCCCATTCATCTCCGCCGCCATTGTTGTTGCTGGCACCCCATTGGTCACCGGCGTTGCCGTTTTGAGGGGACGAGGCCGCGGGCGAACCCCATTGATCGCCGCCGTTGTTGTTGGCTTGGCCCCAAGGATCGGCAGAGTTGTTGTCGTTGGCCGCCCACTGGTCAGCAGCGGGAGCGGGAGCAGCCTGAGCCTTTGGTGCAGGAGCGGCAGCAGCGGGCGAGCCCCAGTCGTCGTTGGACGCGCCCCACGGATCAGCAGCAGTAGCCGCTGCCGGAGCGGGCGCGGGCTTGGGTGCAGCTTGAGAGGGAGCAGCAGCAGCCGGAGCAGGCTTGGGCGCCGGGGCGGCAGCAGGTGCAGGCGCAGATGCTGCGCCCCAGTCGTTGGCAGCAGCAGACGCGCCCCAATCGCCGGCGGCAGGCGCGCCCCAGTCGTTGGAGGCATTGGCGCCCCACGGGTCATTGGCAACGGCAGTGGGAGCAGGCTTCGGGGCAGGGGCAGCCGCAGGCGCGGGCGCGGACCTGGGAGCCGGAGCTGGAGCAGCGTTCCAGTCGTTGTTGTTGGCCGAATTGTTGGTTGCCCACGAGTCAGTGGCAGGAGCGGCCTGCTGTTGCCGGCGAGGCGGCGACGCGGCGCGCTTGGGCGACGGGGCACGCTTGGCCGGGGCAGGAGCAGTCACGGCGACTTGGGGAGCGGGTTGAGCAGCGACTGGGGTCGTGGCAACGATGAAATCCTCGGACTCGTCGGCAACGGTGGCAAAGTGCATGACAACGTCGTCGAGCTGGACAGAGTCGTCGGCCAGGGCCTTGCGCATGTAGTGCTCGATGCGGTCGATGCGCAGCTTCTTGAGCTGGGGCGGGATCAGTACAACGACCCGCGGGCGGGCGCCGCCAGCGACGGCACCGGCACCGGCACCGGGGTGGTTGCGGGAGTGGGCGGCCGACGTCATCTTGGTTTCTTCTTGTCCACGGTTAGCGGTCAATGACGGAAGTGGGTAGAAGACTGCAAAGAGACTACAAAGAGACAAGAAATTGAAAATTTTTGGCTGTGCGAGACAAAGATATGTTCCGACGTAAACACTGATGATTTCTTTTCATTTGTTTGGCCGTTTGGAGAATTTTCGATCGCATTCGTTTGTCCATTGATCAGATCGGCGGCCCTTTTCATGTCATGGACATGGACGGGGACGGGGACGCGACGCGTTGAAATCGTCAAATCGTCTGTAGGCACACATACACTTGAAGCACCCAAGCCAAGTCGAAAACAATAGAGACGATCAAGAAACACAGAAAGAATGATTACAGCCACGAGCCGTGGGTAACATGGGGTCCACCTGCTTCGGCTTGGGGCAGCGGTCAACTTTGATTGCAAGTGTTCGCACTTCACGCGATATGATGGGAAGAGCCCCGTTTTGCCTCATTCGTCTGCGCGCACAAGCAGGTCGTTGGTAGCCCCCTCATCGAGCAGAGACCCCATGCAATACCTCTAGTCGTGCACATGCCACCTTCTCACCATGGACGCAGCGATTCGACAGGGCCTGTCCATCTTTGGATCGGTCCTGCATTGCCTGAGTCTGGGGTTGAATGCCAAGTCCCTCCACGTTATATGGGGAACAAAACGACGAGCGAGCTTGGTGTTTTGGATTCTATCCACGGTAGCCGTGGCGCTGTTGGTTGCTAGCTCATTGACAGAATTGGCGTTCATGGCAAATCGGTTTTGGCCAAGGTAAATTGCTCGCATCCTTTCCTTCAATCGCCACCCATACATTGCCATCAGTTGAACTTGGGTTGAACTGTAAACTGTGAATTGGATAGCATATGGCCATGGTCTCCCCTCCTCAGCATGCAAGGCGACGTCCTTGCTCGATTAGGTATGTGACAACAGGCATCAAATTAATTGGCCGCATAAGAAGCACCATTCACAATTCCCATTCTCGATAAATTTGCAGCGATCATTGTGCTCGCCATCTTGCGCTTTTGGCGCCTTTCTCTTCTCCTTTCCAAGTGGGGAAAATGCCTTATGGCAGTGTTTGGCGCCCTCGTCATTCTGCCCATGACGGCCACGCTCATCCTAGGCATCATGGTCCGATCCCAAGAATACGCAAACTTCATCGTCAACCCAAACGGCAGCTGGCGAAGCCCATACTTGATCATGTTGCGCGGCCAGGAAAGTACCACGGCGCTCGTGAGCGCATTGATTGCATTGTCACTCAGCATTGGCGCAGATGTCTTCTTCTTTCGGTATGCAACCATGCAATCAAAGAACATACTGGTGTGACATTCATCGCACTGATTCTTCATAAATGAGCAGAATCATCACCACTCGTACACGGCAAAAGCGGTATGCGCGGAATCATGTTTTCTCCCTCCCGGTTTGCCACGTACTCAAACACCTGGCCATTTTCATCCCCTAATTGTCGCAAAATGTCACGTCATAGAAAGGTCCCATTCAAGCCATACGCGGCTGCCATTCTGGTCAACTTCATCTACCTTATCAGCTTTCTCCTGGGCCAACTCAACATTGTCGTCGTCATCAAATCGTTCACAATCACATTTGCTCGCTTTGCTCCTACAGTATGCGACCCCCACCCCCCCTGTGTGCATCAGACATTCAATTGCCAAACTAACCGACTGGCTGATCCTCTCTTCCACATGATCCAGATTGAAGCCTACGTCTTCTTCACCGTCACCATTCCCCGGTCTCGCCGGCTTCTCCAATCCCGCCGAATGACATCCTCGATTGTGGGCTTAGACGAGGACGACGTAAATGGGTCGAAATCGAGCGCAGACACAGAGGCCGCACATTCCATCATGCGGCCCAGGTTCGAGTCCAATGCGGAGGCCGTTGTGAGTGTACGTACCAGAGCAGAGTCCAATCGGCACTTGGATCATCATCCTCATGTACCGATGGTGGGTATTGGAGTTGCCGGGTTGGGAAGTGGAAGGGTGGGTGGGACGGCACTCGTAGCGGGCTCCAGCAGTGCACTCGCCGTTGGTCAGTATAAATAGAAAGCATTAATGTAGTTTGCAGCGTGCCTTGAGAGTCATCACAAGAACGGGTCAATTGAAACCTTGTTCGCATTGTTGGCCGCCGTGATGATGATGCACGTCCGCTCGAATCATTCGACAATTTTGGTGCCATTTTGCTATACCGACTCAATCTGGCAACCTGGTCAACTAACATACTCAATGCAATGGATCCCATTCGTGTAAGCACCTATGTGATAGGCATTCTCATGCACACGGCAGGACTTGGCCTGAACGCGGAATGTTTGAGAGAGGTTGTTCGTGCCAAGAAGCGGCACACTTGGTTGTTCTGGTGGTGCTCTGGATTCAGCATAGCGTGCTTTGCGGCTGCTTCGGGCATTGAGATGACCTTCTTTGTGGTGAGCTTGCTCTCGTATGTTGTGTGCTGTTATTGTTCCAAGTCAAAGACTCACATGACGATTGTCAGGTTGTTTCGTTGGGCTTCGTTACACACCATGTCCGGGGATATTGCTGTGCGACTCGGTACTTTCACTCAATTAAAATCGCACGTTAAAACATGATCAACCAGTAGTGCAGCTGACACCTGCCTTCACTTCCACTGCCGGAGCAGGAATCATCCTCCTCGTTTCCATACGGTTTGCCCGGCTCTCACTCATCCTCGACCCACCCAAACGCAAGTTTCTCATTCCATGTTTGCTCCTTGTATTCGTTCCCATGATCACGTCCCTAGCCATGGGCATCGATTTTCGCCTCAAAGAATCCGCCTACTTCCAGGCGTACCCAAACGCGATCGGCCGGCCGCTTTGGCTGGACAACATCCGCAAGCAAGAGAGTCTTGTCGCTTTCGTGTCTGCATTTCTAGCCATGTCAGTCAACATTGGAACCGATGTGGTGTTTTTCACCATTATCAAGTCTAGGCTGCGCTTGCAATCAACACCTCGAGCACAAGGCAAAGGCTTGCCGGGCGTGGCGGCGTACGCGGTGGCCATTGCCGCCAAGGTGGTTTATCTTGTCCTAATGACATGGGCTCAGGTGATTACAGGCGGTCCGCTCAACTTGCCCGTGCGATCCATGGCCATTACATTGTCAAGGTTCTCGCCAACCGTGGAAACCTATGTATTTTTCACTCGGACCATTCCCACGTCACGAAACCTGTTGCAGTCGCGCAAACTAGCTGCAAGCTCGGAAGCCGTGGATCAGACCATCAACCAAACCATTCTAGTCACCACCACAATGGATACGGGTGGGTCGCCGCCGTCGCAAGTGGGCACCCCGCTTCATGACGTGTCAGCGACGGTTTCATCCACGTCTGCCGCCGACGCATCCGTTGACGCGGCACGAGCGCCAATTGGTCGCGCACAGCATGAGCTATGGTTTGAGCCCGAAGAGCCATGAGAATGCGAGAGGCACAACCGACCGCGTCAGAGCGTAAATAGTATGTTTGTCGATAGAAACACAGTTTTGAATCACCGAAAGAACATGGAAGGATCCAAACTTGTGCACTCCCTTCAAAAAATGACCTTGCGGCAATTGGCACTCCCACAATGACACTCGAACCGCAACCTTTCAAACTCGGGCAAGGATCCAGCGTCGTCGCCGGTTTCCTCTCGCCCACCCTGGTAATCAAAACAAAGCTCCTCGCCTCGCTTGATGTCGCGGCGGGCGAAAAAGGCCAGGCGATGGTGGTGCGGCTCGGCGGCGTCGTAGAGAACGGCGGCCGCAAGCAGATTTGCATCGCATCTATGCGCATCCGGCTCCGGCTGTCAGTTGACATCACAGAATACAAAGACAAAGAATGAAGGATTTGAGAGAAACGCACGAATGGTTAAAGAACCTGGCCACATTGCCCTTGAACTGCGCATCAATCGCAAACTTGATGCCGGGCAGCCCCATGTCCTCCATCTCGTTTGCCCAGAAATCCATGTCGTACAAGTACGTAGAGTAACCCAACCGATTATACGTCAGCGTCCTCGCATGCGCCTCGTCCACCGTCACCACCTCGCCCAAGTACTGAGCCACAAACGTGCCCGCGATCACGTCCTGGTCTGCGATGGCCGCCCACCCCTTGTACTTGTCATACCGCACCACCATGCGCACCTGGACGCCATGCTGCACGACGCGATTTGTACACTGTGGTGGGCACATGCACTGAGCGGCACACTCGGCCACGCCCACGGTGCGCCGGTCGCCACGCTTGGCAGCAATCAACCGGCGCTCTTCGTTATAGTGACCCGAATGCAATGCCGCCGGCGGGCGTTTCCGGCCCTTTGCGCGGCTCTTTGGCCCGGGCTTGTATGTTGACGTTGGCTGGTCGTGCGTCACACGCTCGGCGCACGAGCATCCCGAGTTGGGCGTCCCGCACGCTGGCGCAGCGGGGTCTTCGTTGGTGCAGCTGCAGCCAAGCAAAAACGCCGGATCGGGTGGCGACACGTCCGCGGCGTACAAAAAGTCGGTCACATAGGTGAGGCACCGGGGAGGAAATGGGTCGGTGGGTTTGGCATCGAGGGTCACGAGATTGTTGCGTTCTTGTGCCAGCTCGTTGGCAAAGGATTCGTATGTGTGCGGGACGAGGTCAGACGGTTTGAGGGTCGGGAGAATCAAGTCCGCAGTTGGGCCGGCTACGATATGTGCGAAAAACAAGCTCCAGGTTAGTAGTCATGCATGGAGCCGACAGCCTCCAGGGAAAAGGAGCGATTGCGGGCATACGGTTGACGGCGCAGAACTGAAGCAAGAGATCCTCGTAGCCAAACTGACGCAAGATGTGTGGGTGCATGGGCGCATCCCACTTTGGGCCGAGATCATAAAACTTGACAAGACATGACTCCAGCTCGTTTGCTGCATCGTTGAAACTCACTTGTTGGACGAGTTGCGGCTGCAAAAAAATATGGCACGATTCGGCGAACACGAAAACACCCGTGTCAGCACTCAGCACTCCGCTCATGTACGAAATGATCGTGAAACGTGGCATATTCATACCACAATTGCTTCTTTGCGGCGGTCATACAGTGGTAGCTTGGCCTTGTTGATCAAAACTGCGTTGTTGGGTCGTTGCTGCCCGCTTGAGTTGGTTGGGCCGGATGGCGGCGGCAGTGATCCCAGGGCAGGCGCAGCATCTTGAGTCAACGTCATGGTGTTTCCCTCATAGAGTTTATTCATGGTGCGAGCGGGTCGGTGGAGACGACACTGAGCAGTTTGCAAAGCTTAGTATATCCAGAGTCTGATCACCACAGGATCGGCAGATGCGGAAAGGCTGCCGATCGGACGCGAAGGTCTTTCTCGTCGCTGTCCTGTCCGCATCTCTGCCTCTGACCATCTGCCTCGGCCAATGCGACGGCAGTGAAAGCCAAAGAGGTGGGTCCATGAAAATGACATAATTTCGTTGCCAGCTCAAGCAAATGTACCGTCGTGCAACTTCAGAAAGCAGGACATGACCATGGACACGCTCGCAATCGTTCTTGGTGCCTTGGGAACCGTTTTGCATCTGTTTGCCCTCTACCTGAGCGGCCGTTCAATGCGATCAGTGCTCGGGAATCGGAAAAACATTCGACGCATTCAAGGGTTCTGGCTGTGCTCTGCGATTGGCATCACATTACTCATGGGATCGTCAATCACGGAGCTCGCATTTTTCACTTCACAACTGGTGCCGTATGTTGCAATCGCCTCGAGGCGGCTCGTCATGTCCTCTGACACGCCAAAAATCGTATGGCCGCGACCAGGCTGGCGATTTGGACCCCTCTCAGCACTCTCACAGGTGACCTGTTTGTGCAAATTGGTGCGCAGCTGTTGTTGCACAGTTAGACTATTCTCTAGTGACCCATGTCGCCCGCCTACAGCAATCGTGTTACTCTCAAGCTTGCGGTTTTGGCGGCTTTCGCGAATAGTCCGTGACACTCTGGGGAAAGTAGCTATTGGGATTGCGGCCGGCATCCTCGCCATAGCCATGTCGAGCTCAATCGTCTTCGGAACCGTTGTACGCATGGCGGAGAACAATGCGTACTCTAGCTACCCACCACCGCCCATCACAGATCCGGTATTACTTGACCTTCAGCGGGATGAGAATGTGACATCGTTTGTTGCCTCCTTCATCTCACTGGGCCTAAACATTGGCTCGGATATCGCATTTTTCCACATTGTCAGTTCGCGAACAAACCAGAAACAGAAACGGCACGACACCAGTCAAGCACTTCCTTGCTCACTGTGGAGATCGCTGTGCACATATCTGATTTGCTTGCCCGTCTTACGTCAGGAAGCCACCAGTTTACTTGTACATGTTTGCTATTTGTATCAAGCTCGTCCACATGGCCGTCATGATATCGGTTCCACTCTTGCGCAGCAAGCAACTGCTATGGGTCACACTCCGCTCGGTCAGCTTTACTTTAGCTCGATTCACGCCTTCGGTTCGTTTCGCCTTGCCATTGTCCAACCTGAGTATGTCCCTTTTGGCCCTAATACCTTTGATTTACTCCCAAAAGCTCGAGACATATGTCTTCTACACACGCTCCATTCCGCTTTCCCGCGCGCTTATTCAATCACGCAAAACTACGCAGAGCACTCCTGGAATTGAAACATCTGTTGTCTCGTCGACGGCCGTTGAAAATGTTGGCGGTGGGGGGACTGGACAGGCAAAGAGCGCAGCAGAGTCGCATTGGTTAACGGACTCAATCATCGAACCAGCGTCTTCTCGGCTAGCTTATACAGATTCCAATGACTCCGATCTCCAAGCACATCGGCCTGCTTGCGATTGATTTTTGTTCGGTCGGACGCAACAAAATGTCCACAAGATGTCCGAAATCCGAAAGATGCTGATGCTAGTATTGGTGTGCGTGGTGCGGATGCTGAATTTTCCGAAACGGTCAAATACATTTACTGTCTTTTCAGAAATCTTGCCAGTCACTCGCGAGCCATGTTTGTAATCCAACATCACCGTATTCCGCCTTCATTTCGCCAACAGTTTCCCTAGAAACGCTTCATCATGTCAGCCAGCATTGAGTATGCGTACTCACCCTTCCGCTTTGACCGCCTCGTTACACTAACTCAACGCTGTGCGCACGTCATGTATAGCGGCGACAGCGACGACGACGGTAGCTGGGACGTGGGCCTTTGTCGTGACGACTGGGACGTTGCGGATCATGATTACAGTGATCATTGGGGCTACGATGACGAGTGCAACGACCTGTACTACGACGAGGAAAGCGACGGAGGATGTGACGACAATTACTGGGGCGAATCCGATGACGACCCGGTCGACCTTCTCGCTGACCAATTAGCGACCACGCATATTGACAAGACCGACAATACATCCACGATGTCCGTGTACCGCGCGGCCATTGTTGGCGAAAACTGGGACCGTTTGGAGCCACACAGGTCCTTGACGGACCATCAAGTCAAGTACCGCATGCGTGCATGCTCTGGTGGCGGTACCATGTCCATGGCTGCGCTCGAGTAACATATTCGCATGGGGTGGGCCAACAATACCCGATCCTCGTTCATTTCGTTTACGACGGATCCAAACTGCCAGTGGGCCGCATACTACACGCTCATGCGCGAGTTTGTTGGCGGCCAGGTCCGCAAGCTGTACCGGCTCGAGGTTCCCACTGCGCAGTTGATGACGTACGGCGGCAGCAATGGCATGTGCACGGCGTTCACTCGGACAGCCAGCGAGGTGTTTGCCCACCGATTCGTGGACGTTTACGATTTCCGCGAATGTACAGTTGAAGACCGAGTGCGCAGGTCGTCCAAGGCGTGGTTTTCGCAAAGGAAGAGGGAAGCGGATCGGCTGGGGATTACGGCAAAGTACCCGTTTGCGGAATGGCTAGCCGAGAATTTCGCGCTGAAATGAGATGGAGTTCTGTTTCGACGCATTCAGGTCTCAGGAGTAGGTACAATCATGAAGGGGTTCGAAACGGATGTCCTGTATACATTACCTACATTTATTTTTCCGTTTGCCGAGAGACGAACCAAATGTGGGCCATACCAGTGCAGTGGTCAGGGTAGCCTGTCGAATGCCCATGTCGTGAGATGTCGTGAGCGATATACCTAGTGAGACATATGATGGTCATGGCAATCATGCATGTGGAGATCTGCCAGAGATCGATGATGAAGCCGAGGCGAAACAGTGTATGGGTATACTGTCGAACATGTGAAAATTTAGAGCAGCAAGGCAAGAAGATCTCAGGCTGGAAGCCTTTTGCAATTTGTCATTTGACCTGCGACCGACGCCATCATCCCAACCCTGAGCACTCGCCTCGTTCCCGTCGAATTCCCTTTGGCCCCTGACCGCCGGTGGTTGCGCAAGTGCACGGTAAAGGATGTCCAACGGTGCTACTGCGCAGGCTGCTATTGACGCCGCCGACTTGGGCCAGTCCGAAGCGCCGTTGATCTCGGGCGCCGTTGGCGCAACCAGCGGCGACAATCAGCCCTCTCAACCGCTGCCAATCAAGACGGCTGCCGACGCTCTCATTGCCGGCAACACGTTGCTCGCGGGCAGCGACCAGGACGACGACCCGATTCCATTTGCATCAAGGACTGCGACGAGGACGAAAACCGTACAGCACCCAATCATGAATGATCTGATTTCGTCCACGTCGGCATTGTCGCTGTCTCCCGGCAATCCCATCAATTCGGTCCAGGCGCCTCATCAATCCCTGTCGTCGTTGCCTGCCGGTCTCATGTCGCCGCCTGGATTCCCGACACCATTTGGCCACACAATGGCCAGCGGCTTGGTTGGCGGCGGCATGTCGCAATCCATGACTGGGTTTCCTCAATCGCACGTGCAAATGCATGCGCCGCCGCCACAGCATCACATGCTCCTCGAGCACCATGGCTTCTCGGGTTCGGCAGCATATGACGCATTCCACAACACCGGCCTCGCATCCCCGCTGCCATCTGCCCCAAGCGCACCCTCGAGCCATCTCGGATCCGCGTATTCCAATCCTCCTCTGCCGGCGGCGCAATTTTCGACCCAGTACGCGTATCAGCCTTTGCCGCCACAAATCCAGCAGCAGCAGCAGCAGCAAGTTGTCGTCCTACTCCCATCCACGGCCAAGATTGACCGCTTGCAATTTGCCCAAGTGGTTAATGCCGTCAGCTTGGCATTGCAACGCACCGTCGAGTTCAAGGACTTGCTCATGACGGTAGCACCAACACCGCTCGTGGTCATGGAACCCGACTCGTCGGATGTGCGCAATCAATCCGCCCCGGCGACAAAAGTGGAGACATATGAGCAGGGCGTGATGGTCGGCTCAAGAACACAGTCGGTGGGTGTGTCGACCGCAATTGTCGAGTGCAAGGTCACGGAAACTCAAACCACCTCAGCCAATTGTGTCTCGATCGAGACTCAAACCGAGGATTCCGAAATGTTGCGTGCGATTCTCGACAAGGCCATGGATTCCCCAACATCAGATCGCCATGACGCGGGCAATGATCAAGACCCAGTCATATGGTTCAACCAGGCGGATCTCGTTAAACAAGACGACCAAGCTTCATCATCTCGCCACAGCTCGTCGTACTCCTGGTCGGGCTCGACAGCCGATGCACCACAACCACGTGCCCTCTCACAAGCGCCGGCTCCCCGGTCTCAATCTGTATCAGCAGCGCCGAATCCCACCGTGTCAGACCAGTCGTCACTTGCCACGTCCCGCCTGGGTGCTCGCGGTCTCCGCCCGTCGGCGCTCTTGACTTCCCTACCTGCCACGCAGCCGACGGCAACTTCACCGCCGACCTCGACTCCACGTCCCGGCTCGTCACCAGCCTACTTCCCCGCCGGCCCACATCGACCACTTGCCGCGCGCCCATCCCTCTCCAACCCACCTACGCTCCCGCCCGTCCCGCCACCGGAAATCAACCACCCGCTCACACTCGTAACCCCATTTCGACCAGCCAACAGCGGCCCGGCTCCCTATCACGTGACGTTGCGCAACCTGCGGCCCAGCGTGACCCCTTCCGACCTGCTGTACCTAGCGCGCGACCTACGGTCGCTCGTCAAGGTCTACTACCCGCCACATGCATTCTTTTCGTTTGTGGGCCGCGCAGCCGTGTACTTTATTAGCGACGAGGTCGAAGCCATTGAGTTTGCAAGGTGGATGCAGGGCCAGATCCAGCGCGGCAAGTTGCGTGTTGTGTATGAGCTGACCGAGGAAGATGTGCGCGAGGCAGAGCTGAGGCGTGGATTGGATACGAGCAAGGTCAGCGGGTGGCAGACGGCTTTGGCCGTGACGGCGTATCGCCCGGGCAAGAAAGGGCTCGGGTCAAAGAAGGAGAGTGGCAGACAAGTTGTGGAGAGGGTGGAGCGCGGGGTCAGGGAGCGATTGGCTGCGGGCGAGCGCGAGTCGGTCAAGCAGAGTGAGGCGGCTCAGGCAGAGGCGAGTCAAGATGACTGTCCGGACGAGGATGACGGAGAGGTGGATGCGGGGGACTGGAAGCAGTGGGAGGCGGACATGTGCCGATTGTTTGACAGCGAGATGGCTGCCGACAAGGCTGTCCGCCAGGCCATGGAGGACGAGGAGGATGCAGCGATTGAGTGGGTGGACCTAGACGAGATTGCTGCCATGCAGGGCAAGAAGCTGCCGCCGCCGCCGCCGAGAGAACCGTCCGTGGTGAGAAACTTTGCACGCATGTGGCAAGAAACAGCGCCGGATGCGTGATTTTGCCCCAAGTGGGCGTGGTTGCGCACAATTGTGCACGAGATTTGATTGTATGCCATGTTCTTGTTCCCGTCTGTCCTGTCTTGTTAAATACCAATGGATTCCCAAAGCGGTCAATCGCTCATTTTGCATTCCCAGATTCCTCGTTTCACACAAGCAAATCAAACTTACATGGACAAGTCGTCGTCATCACTTGGACCAAACCCACCATCATCATCACTATCCTCTCCCAAAGCTTCCATGAACTTGAACCTCAGTTTGTCCACCACATCCATTCCCGTCCCACCTGAAGCAACGCTGAAGACATCCTCCTCTGGCTGTGCGGCCTTGTCGTTCTTCTTGTTTTTGGGACCTGCATTCCCACTTGCCGCTGGATCTGCCGACCCTTGAAGCAGACGTAAAAAGTAGTTGACGTCCACAGGATCCAGCTCTTCCATCTCCTTGAGCTTTTGCTCTTCTTCTTGAGCCACATTGGCCACGAGATTTGATTGATCGGCTGGGAACAAGAGACAGGAAGTGGGATTGATAGCTTTGGTGGTGCTGCCAATCGGTGACCTTGGGTCAAGGTAGGCGAGGGTAGAAGGCGGTACTGGGGGTATTTGGGTTGGTTTGGAGCTTGTGGCAAGTTGGAGTTTGACGTGCGAGTGCGAGAGGGATGAATTGGGCGATTTGGGTTTGGATTGCGTGGATGCCTTGGCGTCTTGTCGTGTCGACGGGACGGGGGCTTGTTGGGTAGAGAGACGTGAAAGGACAGAGTCGAACGTGATATCTGAAGACTTATTTGTGGGGCTCGCTTGCGTTTTCTTGGCTTCCTTGACGCCAGGTGGCACAGGCTCGGCGAGTGTGGGAATTTCTGCATTGGCGACCGTGCCCCGCACAACAGGAACCGATTCCTCCGCCAAATGAACCTCGCTCGTCGGCGGCTCCACCGCGACCGATGCTGCGCCGGCATCCACATCTGCTTGCACAGCCTTCTCCTCCTCTGCAGTGACCGACTCTTGCCGCTGTCCACACTTGGAACACTCGTGCCGAACCTTGCCCAACACTGCCGAATCGCGCACAGTCACGAGCGGCGTCTGTGCAATGGTCAACACGAGATCCGACAAGTCCACGTTTTGGCCCAGGGCATGGCAAGCGGCATCAGTGACTTGAATAAAGTCGAGGCGGGCAAGGTCGACTGTCGATGGAAGCAAGACCACGACGCGTTGTTTCTGCTCCATGGGCGTGCCGCTGGCACGAGTAGCGGACATGTGCGCGGTAGAGGTGGGCATTTGTGACTGGACGGAAAGGTGTGAGTCTTTTGGTCGAGTATGATTCTTTTGCAACGAGTAATTTGACTGGGCCTCTTGTCATACCATGACCTTTGTGGTGAAATAACACCAGCGATCACCGACTGAGACTATGGCGCACAGTGCGTGTGGACTCATATTTATATACAATGCAACCGATACAGGCTTCATACAAGAAGGACAAGTGCAACTTGACACATCCAGGCGCCATGGATATTGAGCCCTACAACTTGATTGACGCCATCTACATTCACGGGGTCGTCATTGCATGAAACGTGCCAACATTGGCCGTCATTTCCACCATGGGCTCCGAGTCGTGGGCGTCACCGAAATCGTCGGCATTGAGCGCAGGTAGTTTGGCCGTGGCGTCAGGGCAGAGATCCTGGCGGGCGCAGTGCTGTACGCCGACTTGACAATGGCAATTTGGTGTGGGTCGAGCGCCTTTTGGAGTGGCAAGGTCACGGCCCGCGCTCCGTGGGGGTCAGAAGAAGAAAAGTTGGCGGCGGTTGGGATATTGCCCACCAAGTGTGATGCGAATTGACCGGCGACATGAGGGGCAGCGACGGGAGCAGAGGCAAGCAGGTCCTTGGCAACGCCAAAGTCGACAACCTTGACAAGCGGTTGAGTGTCCGGGAAGTGCTCAATCATGATATTTTTGGGCTTCAAGTCGAGATGAACAACATGCAGCTTGGCCAAGTGCTGAATTAGAGAACACACACGCTGTTCTTAAAGAGATGCAAAGGAGGGCTTCCAGGAACAAAAAGCTAGAGTACGCACAGCGAGGACGAAAAGCAACTGCCATCCAATCAAAAGGATGTCGAGTTCTGAGAGCGGCCGTTTCTTGTAGACGTATTCGCCCAGCTCGATCCCCTCGATGCTATAAACTCACGCGATCCGATTGTGAGCAAACCGAGATGATTGCAAAGATTCCAGAAAACAAGCATACAGCTCCATGACAATGACCAGAGACTTATCAGTCTCGGCCCAATTGTACACTTCGACGACATTGGGCTGGGCAAGGAATTGAGCAGTGAGAAATCCATCAGGCGTGAAATTGGCAAACACTCTGACACACATGCTAGCATCGGCGCATGAGCGCAAACTCGACAGGCTCTGTGCCAGTGGGGTGGCGGGGCGGGACGCGTGCAATTTTCTTGGAAACGATTTTGAGGGCCACGATTTTGCCTGAGATGCGGTCCACGGCATGAGATACTGAACCATAACCGCCCCTATGCAAGTATGTACAAGATTGGACGCTCAAGTGAGCGACGGGAACAGCACTCTTTCTAGCCTTTGCGAGGTCACGAGACAGCATGGACGTACTGGCCCAGTTGAGAGACAAAGCGGAAACGCCGCCCAATACGAAGATGCAGATCATAATCTTGAGTGCTGTCCACAAGACGTTCATGCTCCGAGGCTGTATTGAATCTAGGAAAAGGGCAATGTGGTTAGATAAACTGAACAGATCAAGCACATGCATGCGAATCGACAGACGTACATTGAAGGTGACCGCTTCCATTGTCAAGTCGTGGGCGCCAGCCGTGATGAAGTTGACAAGACGGCCAATACAACGATTGCTTGTGGACTCGTCAAGGTCCGACGAGTGCGGGTAGTCAGACGTCGTGGGATGAATGACGATGCCATTGGCGTAGATCTTGGCGGTTACCTGGATGCCGCCCGGTCCAGCTTGAAACACTTTGGGGTTGAATGATGTATGGAGGGAAGGCCGAGGCGGCCGCGGTGGTTGGCAGTGTATGAGACCGAGAAGCGAAATCTTGTGTGGATGTACCATGTGTGGGACGTGCAGGTGCAGATTGGTGTGAAGAAGGGGCGACACGGTTTTGATGGGATGTGTCCCGAGTGGTGTAGTGCCTGGGTAAAGCGTTCGAAGCCGAAATTTGGCCGTTGGCGGCAGAGGTGGTGGAAGTGGGAGCAAAAAGCGGCGGTGGCAGTGATTGGAATGAAGCACGTTGATCCTACTGCACTGATGCCGCTAGTGGAAAGCTCTGGCCGTATGTCTGGGAGCCAGGGGCGGCTGCTGGCGCGGACATCGCTGGTCCCGGATTTGTTGAATATTGAATGGCGCGGGTGGCTGCGAAAGGTGGGGAAGCAATTGATGGAAAGGTGGCTCGCATGCCGACGAGAGGAGGGAGAGTGTGGGAAGGTGACGGTGGGCGCAGGGCCGAGTGGAGAGCACAAGAGTGTGAGGGCGAGCGCAGGGCAAGGTCGAGAGCACGAGAAGGTGATGTCGAGCGACTCGAGTTCGCGATGCGCTTGTTCGCTTCACGCTTTAGCAGCCAAAGCTCCTCCTCATGGTACATATTGCGATATGCACCTGCAAAGGCGGCCACCATGTCCTTTGTCCAACGGCGCGGCGCGGCACCAAAATTCCAATGGCAATGCGAATCTTGAAAGATGCAAGCACGCCAAGGACGTGCTTGCAAACCCGTTGACGCATCTGGGCAGCTTGGCATCGATGCAACACGGCCTCGTCGGTGGACGGCACTTGCAGGGCCGTTTCGGGAAACCGCTGCAGGGCCCAACGGATGGTGGCAAGCGATGCTTGCCAATCTTGCAACGCAGCGAGAACGCCCGCACCCGCCGCCTCGTCATTCGACTCTGCTGGTGCCGCGACGCTTGCCAAATCGTTACCGAATTGCCCGTCGACCATGCCGGCATCCTCGGCAGAAACGGGCGGCCAATCACCGGCATCGATCCATGGCCCGTCCGTTGCCCATTTAATGCTAGCGACGGCACTTGAACCCTCGCCAATCTCTTGCGTCATGTCGTGTTCGTATTGGTCTTCTTCATGTTCAACGCCCAAGTCAATGAGCCATGGACCCGGGGTTTCAACGGCCTGGTCCGAGGTCGGCTTGCCAATGACGGGGCTACGGGACCGCGAAGGCGAGTAGTGATCCCAGCAGTCGGTGTTGAGGGATGCGAAACAACGGCGACTGGGAGAGCGGGAAACCCCGCGCCCACGTGAATGACCACGATCTCGAGATGCAGAGCGGTCACGTCCATAGTCGCGAGACCAGCTGTGATACGAGCGGTAGGAGGACATTGTAGAGATGGAGTACTGCAAGTACAAGGAAGCGACAAGGACTGAAGAGGAGTTGAAGGGGTTTGATGATGCTGTCGGCAAGCCGTCGTCAGCCTCGCGGGTTCCTACGTCCATTTGTATGCCAGCCGCTGCGTTGCAGAGCGAGAGCGGGTTGATCCTTGGCCGTGGGCACCCAAGTCGAGTGGGGGGATGACGGTGCCAGTGTCGGACACGGCCGCGAGCACCGGGGGCGGGTCGTGATCCGAGGCAATTCGGTCCTGGTTCATGGCGAGTTTATGGAGAGATGATGCAGAGAGCGAGAGCTTGGGAAAGCGGGTGAAAAAATCTTGGACTTGGTGCAGAGCTTGAAGCAATCGGGGGTCGATTTGAGGCTGAAATCGAGCCTTGAGGGTTGAGACAGGGGTATGATACTGAGATCTTGAGTGTGGCGCCAGGGGTACTACATAAGATCGAGAGGATATACCTGCCGACAGCGTCACCCATATGCTCCGTGTCTGTCACCGGTCAACTATGTTGCGGCCAAAGTTGTCAAGGCCAACGCCGCTTGTGACCGGGGAGTGCCGTCACATTGTGCGGTGTGAGGAAGCTGGACTGAACGTGTTGGCAGAGCGAGCGATGGTCGTCCTGTCACCGTAGCCCGGGAAGCACGTCAACGGTTTGCGAATACCGTTAGATATGCACTGTGCAAGCTGAATTGATGGGAGACGAGAGAGCGAAAAACAATGCCGGGGCGACGGCAACGCCAAGTCCAACCAACACGTTCGCTCACGTCTCCGATCCAACTCGCAAATCGCCAGTCCGGCTCCAACCCAACTCAACACTGGATCCATAATCTCATCCCACAATGTTCAGCTATACATACAGCGCAAGCACCGTTGCGGCTTGGCTTGGCGACAGCGGTTGAGCACGATTTCGCGAGGATCATGATGATGGCGCCTGTGTTGTCAAGTGTGCTGGTCAAGGAGGATCGGAGGGTTCATGGGTACATTGCCGATCGGCAGGCAGCAGGTAAACATGTCGTCTTGAGTCTTTGGCATGGATCAGTACATACAACGTCTGACCCAGTTGCCCGCATGTCCGTTGCCAAGCCGCCGTCAAGAAAACCGCCCCGCACGTCCGCCCCAGACCCAGACCAAGATTCGTCTCCTTTCCACCAAGCGCTGTGTCCTGTCGAGACGCCCGGGTCTCCAACGTCTCCAAATCCGACGGCTGCGCACACGTATGATAGAAATGCGACACCTGCCATGGCAGTGAGCGGATGCACAACACATCCCCGTCACGGAAACCGAGCGGCAAGAAATCGCCAAGGTTCTCCAAGCCGTCAGCCCTCTTCTTGCCACTGTCGGTCCAACGGCGCTGAACCGCCCTCAATTCCGGCGGGCTTTGGCAGTGCACTTGTATTGCTACTACCGGTTGGATAACTTCAGCAACGTTACCGCGCGCAAGCTCGCCTCTTCCCGTGCCTTTCTGCATGACAGACGCCACGGTGTGGTCAAGTCGGAATACCTTTCCCTTTTACAGACCAACCCGTTGCGCAAGCGTATGAGCGGCGGCAATCGATCCAAGCAGGCCGCGAGCTGCTCAGCTCGTCCATGGACAAGATGCGTGAATGGCTTCGTGAGCAACCTCGCGGCACTGCCAAGCCACTCGCGTTTGCTCGCTGGGTGTCATCCGCCATTCTCGTGCCCAAGTTTGGAGCCGACGCCATGACCAGTCTGGCCATGCAAACACGTGGTCCATCAAGCATGTCCATTCGCACGGCAAAACGGTGGCTTCGGGCTCTTGGATGGGTCTATGGAACGGACACGAAGGGCGCCTACACTGACAGTACATGCCGTGACGACGTCATTGCTGCTCGCAACGCCTTCATTTCGGCAATGGACGCCTCTGCGACCTGCACCTGCAAAGTTGAGGAGTCGTACATGACCCGTGCCGAGTTTGATGCCCTGGACAAGTGTGCGCTGGCCACAATCGTCACGGACGCAGTGGGGCATGAGGTCGTGTGTGGCAAGAGCTGCAAGCGGTGCGCCGGTGGCAAGCACTTGCAAATGTCTCGCATGGTTGACCCAGACTTGGCTACCAGGACCTGTTTGCTCCTTCCCGTGTACCACGACGAGTGCACGTTCATGGCAAATGATGGGAAGACGGTGTTTTGGATGCCTCGGTGGTCGCATTCCCTCGAGAAGAAGAGTCGCGGAAAAGGCAACATGATCTCTTCTTTTGTTTGCGAGTGCCATGGCGAGCTCAGGATTGCCGTTCCCATGTCGTATATTGCCCAGCTCAAGCTCAACCATACGTGTCTCATGTTCTCGCACCCTTACATGTACCTACCCATTGGACGTCAGCGATAGAAAATCTTTGGTCCGCGGCAAAGTCGTATCCCCGAGAACATTGCGAATACATCCTGAAGATCATTTCGTACAGATTGCTATTGAAAGCGTACGAAGAAGGGGAGATCTGATAGTGGCAGGCATTGCCCACTTTGTAATGGGAAGCGATTGCGTTGGGGCACTGTCCCATGTGCATCTTTTACTTGCTCATGCACGAATAACATCACAATGCCCAGCATAAGCTATGCTGATGATAATGATGATGACTGTATTCGTGCTATGCGATCTTTCACGATTGATACAACCCACATGTCTAGTTTCTGCTCGCACGCGCTCGAGCCGGCAACCATCCGCCCCGATCCTTTTCGTCCTCCTTTTCCTCTTCGTCATCCTCGCTACTTGGCGACGATGACGACGATGACTCTTGTTCGTCCTGCGCAGCGACAACCTCTTGCTGCTCATCTTTCTTCCTCCTCCAACTCGCCACCTTCATTGGCTCATCAACCCTCGTCGCCATACGCGCGCTTGGCCGCCACGACTCAACACCCACCCACCCATTCGCCCCCGACGCAGACGCAACAGGTGCGGCATTCGGGCCCACAATCGGCTGCGGCACCGGCATGGTATGCCTCGACACATCCAACCGCAACGGCACACGCTTATACCCGAAAGGATCGTCGCCCGCAAGCTGTGGAAACTGCCTTGCCCACGCATCCATGTCTGCTTGCGTCAGCGCAAACATCTCGTCGAGCTCGCCCGTCTCGACACGCAGCGTGAGTTGGTGGTAGAACGCATCTGCGTCGTATTTGTCGTTGAACACAAGCACGGCCTTGCGTCCGGGGAACTTGGCGGGGCGGTCGGGAAGGTGGATGTGGACCAGCGAGAGCGGGCAGATGTGGGTGAAGAAGTCGAGGACTTGATCCGGAGTGACCGAGGGGCGGATGTTTTTCATGTTGACGTAAAATGTATTGTAGGTGCGGTTGAGCGACTCGTATGTGTTGTCAATGGTGACACGTTGGTGGTGGGCAGAGCGGGGCACCGGAACCGAAAGCTGGGGCGCGGTTTTGGGCTGGATGGCAGGTAAAGAGGCCGACATAGCAGCGGGTGTGGGCACAGATGCCAATGCGGAAGTACATGCTGATGCGTGAAAAAAGCCCATCGCCGCAGGGTTGGGTGCGATGGTGACTGCGAGCTGCGACGCCAGGTCGGCGGGCAGGTTGAGGGACTGGGCGAGTGCATTGGCGACGGCTTGGGCGGCCGCATTCAGGGCGTCAGGTTGGAGGACGGTCAGTTGCGGAGGCAGCATCACAAGCACGGGCACGGATCCCGTCTGCTGATGATCCATCGGATGGGAGTCAGGATTGGCAACGGTGGCGGAGGCAACACCCGGTGACTCATTGGTCTGGGTCATTCTGTGATGAACTGTCAGCGAAACGGCAGCGACGGATGATTGCATCAAGTGTCAGTGTCAGGCGGTATTGATTACTCTGTCGAAAATGTTGTGTGATCATGATTTTGCACATGTGGCTCCTCACGATTGAACCCGAACTCGATCAAAATCAGGATCAGGATCTCACCATCCAACTCGACCCAGGCCAGCCCTCGCCCCTTCTTGCCCAGATCCCGCGACATGCTCAACATCCTCGTCGTCGTCCTCGCTCGCCGTCATCCTGTCCTCGTCAATCTCTCTTTCATCTGCTTCCTGCACCTCGACCATGATCGTCACCCCAGGTGTAACAGGATCATGGTTTGCCAATGGCTTGGGCTTCAGGTATACCTGGGCAAGCGCATGTCTTGGCGTCCGCGCTGGATCAGGCATAACCACACCCGTCGACATCATTTCCAGCGGTCCACCTGGCGGCCGCCACGGAACACGCCGCGCTGGAGCCGGAAGAGGCGGTGGCATTTGCGCGTGTGCGCTTGGTTGTGGGCCTAGTTGTTGCTGTTCATCATGAGATCCATTGTGCGCCCGATGACGACGCGGCGATGCGGCGGGCGCCGCTGGTGTCCACTCTTGCTTGGTAGGGGACGACCGCCACGATTTTCTTGTTTGCAACGCCACCTCTTCCAACTTGGCCTTGTTTGCCGGATGCAGCGACCCTTGATTCCGCGCACGCCATCCAACCTGCTTTCCCGTCTTGAGGTCCACATAACTCACCCACACCCTGCCCTGCTCTCCCTCGGCCGCAATCTGCACACATTGCTTGGCATTCAGGCAATTGACTTGCTGGACAAAGTCAACTGCATGTGCATTGGATGCAAATGTCACGTACACGCCACGGACATGCGACGAAGATGGCGTTGATGTGGTTCCAGTTATGTGCTTGTGAGGACGGGCTGGGCGCGGGTTGATGAAAGATGCGTTTGCGGTGAGCGAGGCAATAAAGGACACGATATCCGCGTTGCAAGCGTGTGGACAAATGTTACCAACAAAGGCCATGAATTGGCCGGTGGGCTCTTGGACTGGAGTCTTGGTTTTGGAGCGGGTTGTCGATTTGGTTTCGGGAGTCATTTGTCGGGCTCGATGTTGCCGGTGACTGGCATTGGTTTGCGTTGGAATCGGTCGAGGAGAAGTGGGAACACTTGGTTGGCCCAAGTCGTCGTCGCTGCCCTCCGAATCACTCACCAGCATTTCATCGTCGTCGAACCCGGCATTGACCGGTCGGCCGATCGCGACGGCGCCATCAGTCGATCTACTCGCGGCCGTCGTAGAGTCGCTACCGCGCTCATGCACAGTCTTGACATGGCGGGCCAGATCCTCCTCATCATCCACTGGCGACTCTGAATCCTCATCCCCCTCGCCATGCATCGGATCCGCTGCCTTGGACACATGCGCTCGCGGCAGCGCCGCGGCAGACACTTCAATCATGGCCAACATGGCCTCGAGCTCGGTCACGTCGTCGTCGTCGCCGCCGTCGTCCAGCTGGACCGGTTTTGCCTTGTTTTTTGTCGCGGGTGGTCCGCGGCGTCGTGGTTGGCGGGGCTGCTCGTCGTGTTGGGGTGCTGTAGTGCGAGTGCCATTGGCATGCGATGGGCCATGGCGGCGGCGGCGTGGGGTTGACGGGGTCATTTTTACTGGATTGCGTTGGGTTGTCATTGCTTACTTATCTGTGCATTGCATCCCAAAAGGAATGTGTTCAATAAAAACGAAACGCGGACAAAAATTGAAGATATAGACAGAATCAAGGGGCAATGAATGTTTGGCTCGGGCGAATTAGAGCCATTCGTAACACAACTCTTCTCCGTATGGATCAATTCCACGCGCACGCAACTCCTCCTCCTCCTGGGCCTCTGCAACCGTCCCGTACCCCATATTGTAGTTGTTGCCATTGTACCTCGATTTCCGACGTGCCTCCTGTTCCGCTTGATATAAACGTTGCCTCGCCAATGCCATGTCACGAGCGGCCGCTGCCGCCTCGGCTGCCGATGTTGACACTGACCGTTCGGGGACTGGGTTCTTGGCCAATGCCTTGTTGACGGCCTCGGCCACCTGTGCATCCGACTTTTCGCCGTCGCGCCACAGCTTGACGGGATCCGTGGTGTCCACCTGCACCCACTTGACGCCCTGGGCCGTCTTGCTGATATGCCTGAGCCAGTCGCGGTAAGGATACGTCGGCGCAACCACTTTGCCCTTTGCCGCCGCCTTGACTTTGGCCTTGTCAAACTGGGCCGCAAACCAATCAATAGACGCCTGCCTTAATCCGCTCGCAATCACCACCTTTGCATACCGCTTGACTAGGATCTGCAAGTACCCAAACTGCAGCTCGCCCGCACTCGTCATGTTTTTAGCCAACGGGAACCGGCCGTCGAATGCATGCAGCTCGCTCGTGGGAACCTCGAGTGCATACAGCGTCCAGGGCGTGCACACGGATGTGTACCGGGGCTTGTCACCAAGTGTCCCGCACATGTACTCGTGCTTGAGCTGGTTGTAGATGCTCCACGAAAGACTCAATGAAAACGAAATGTAGCGCGAGGGTTGCGGCTGGTCCCATTTCATGGTGACGTGGTTTTGAATGGAGCGGATCTTGGCCGTGGTTTGCGTGCCCGTGGAACGCAGTGCCGTGGGGAAGTGGGCGTCGCCGGTTGCTGTGAATGAGTCGTGGGCGGCGCCCTTAATGCACGAGTGGTACACATAGGTCGTGGGAATCGATGGTTTCTTGGGTGTCTTGAGCGGTGTGGCCAGTAGATGCCGCCCTGAATTGTTCTTGCTTGACTGGCGTCGAAGACCCAGGCTCGACCTTGAATTTGGCCTCAACATGCTGGCGCTTGAGAGGAACTTGAGTGTCATTGTCAGAGTCGGATTCAACAAGGCCGCGCTCGCGCTTGACCTTGGCCGTCAGTTTGGCTTCCTTTTTGATGGTCGCGTCCATGGTGATGATGATTCAGCGAATACGGATATTGAATTAATCTGCTTTTGCCGTCGGGAGTCGAGGGAATCGTGGCCCTTTTGAGCACTTAACCCACGCCACTCAAAGAACTTCGGTCTCCACCCAAGCTGATGTTGGTCGACGTACACAATGGTGCTGAGATTGAGTTTTGCTAAACGCGTCATGAGCCACATCGTCATTCAGTGCCCCTCGGCTGTCTCAACCTTGGTTGATCACTTCTGATTGTGCCCATCGAAAGCACTTTCAATCCGCATGAAGGCTTTTCCGGGGCTGCCAATCGGGACAGTTTTGAGCACGTACAGCAAGTCGATGCACACGACAGCGCAGGTCCCGGCGGCCATTGACTGATTGGAAACTGCATTTTGTCAGGCACGATCTGGACTCGTCCATTCAAAGAATACATACACAATCGTCACACCAGCAATACCAATCATCAGTTCACCACGACCCAAACGGCGGCGGCCCCATGCAGGCTCCATTGTGATCCGCAGCACATCCGCACGACGAATGCCCGCCGCCATGCTCCCAATAGGCCTCAATTTCCTCCCGTGGCACCAAGTAATCCTTCCACCGCTCGTACTCGTCCTCAGTCATGCCAAACCACTCGGCTTCCGTCTTGCCCTTGCGCGACTTGCCACGCGCGCTACGGCCGCGACGGGCCTTAGTCGACTTGGTGGATGAACTTGATGTCATCCCCGCCGATGAAGGAGTTGGACTCTCGACCAACGCCTGCGTCACCGCAGTATGCACGTCGTCAGCGGTCTTGCCCGCCTGCCACATGTCCACCGGATCCACCACATCTTGCTCTAACCACTCCTTGCCCTTTGCCAACCCCAAAATATGTGCATACCACTGACGAAACGGATAATGCGGCGCCGGCAGACTGTGCGTCCCCGCGACCTGTGCGCATGCGGCCTCCCACTGACTCTCAAACCAGTCCAAAGCCGCCGCACGCAATCCCGCGGGAATCACTACCTGTGCGTGGCGCTTGACGCGCACTTGCAAATACCCAAACCTCGATTTGGCCAGCCGGGCCATGTTGACCGCTAGCGGATACGTGCCCGTGAACTTGGCTGCGTCGACTTCTGGCACTTCGAGCGCGTACAGGGTCCAGGGCGTGCACGCAGCCCGGTACTTTGACTTGTGGCCGAGCACGAGGCACCGGTACTCGTGCTCGAGCTGGTTAAAGATGGCCCAGGTGCGGTTGGCGTGCAGCGAAATGTATGGCGATGGGGCGAGGTCGGTCCATTTCATCACAATATGTGATTGCATCGAGTGAATGGCTGAGGAGGTGGGCGTGCCGCTCGAGCGCAGCGTGGCGGAGAACGAGGCATCTTGGGAAGCTTGAAACGAGTCAAAGGCTTTGGTCGAGTCGCAAGAACGGTACAGGTAGATTGTTGGAGTTGACTGCGCCGTCGAGGCCGTGGTTGGAGACGATTCGGGTTTGATTTTGAGTTCCGAGTGCTCAGGTAGCGCAATTGCTGTGACGTGGTCAGGCTCGCTGCAGTTGAGGGACAGGTTGGCGACTGTCACGTCGCTGGCCTCCGCAGCCTCTTGGTCGTCGCCCGTGTGTTGGCGCTTGTGCGGAATCGGATTCGTGTCGTCAACGGTTGCGTATGCACCACCACCCGTATCGTCGGCGGCCGTCGCGGTTGGCTGCTCGTCCCTGGGGTGCTTAGCAGCGTGATGTGTTTCTTCGTGTAAAGGGTCCATTTTGAAGCTTGATTTTGAATGTCGAATGGGGATATCTGCTCAAGTGCAGAGGGGCGGGCGGTGGCCGACATTTGTACCTCTTCAGGGTGACAAACCAAACTCACCTTCGCGTTGGGTTTCCTTCACTGACGGTGAGTGAGACGCGAAAAAGTTTGCGGACGCGCCTGTCTCTCGCCACCGGCATATTGAACATGCGTATGTACATGACAAATCCAACAGCCTCCACAAGACAGATGTGGAATGAAGGAAACAGATGGACGCAGGGCAGGGAGATGGAAAACGAACAATCATGTATTACATATATATCTTACCTTTTCCTTAACTTGTTCTTATGGCAGTTTACTTAGACCTTACAGCAGTTTACTTGGAATGGACGTTTCACTGGTCCGAGTACGGGAAATTCGGAAACAAGTTTCTGGCCAGCTCCATCTTTTCCTCGTCTTGCTCAACCGACGCGATGAACTCGTCCATGATATCCGGATACTTGTCCAACAAGTGCTTGCCCGTCATGACCCAACGACTCTGGATCGCGGCAGTTTCGCCAGCGGCCGGATCATCCTTGCTCATAACGCCCTTGTTCTCTCGATTGCTCTTGAATCGCGCCCGCAACGACTCGAAAATGTCGGCACGAGTTGTGTCTTGGTTGGCGTCGGCAATCTCGCCCCAGTTCATGTGAGTGAGATGAACCAGGTGACCGGGAAAGTGGTACATGGAAAGAATGGCCGCCTTGCACAAGGTGAAACGACCAAGAACGTCATTGAATTTTTGCTTGAGCGCAGCGCACTTTTTGTTGACAAGGTCGAGCTGCTTTTTCAGCTTGGTCTTTTCGGAATCGAGCGAGCGCACTTGCTTCTCGAGGTGAGCGATGGCGGCTTTGAGCGAGGCAATCTTGGCCATGTCATCGTTGGCGTCCGACGTCTTGATAGCGAGATCTTTGTTTTCCTCCTTGAGTTGAGCGAACTTGGTCTTGAGCTGGGTCTTGTCGAACGCGAGCGACTCGACTTGGGATTCGAGCTCCCTGATCCGCTTTGCGAGCTCTTCGTTGGTGCGCTCCACGATTTTACGAGTGGGCCCGGCAGCGGCACCCGTCGGCCCCTTGGTCTGGTTGGTTTCGGTCATGATAGGGGAGGCAGGACTGTTGCTTCTGATCCAGGCATGGCGATGAGGGTGAAACGGGAAGGGGTGAGCGTGAAGTGCTGCTGGAACTGAAGCGGGAGGGAGATGGCAAATGGGAGGTAAGGCAAGGCAAGCGATTCGTGAAGACATACGTATTGTCAATAGGTATGTAGGTTCGTAGGTCGGCTCTAGCTACTATGAGAGACAGTTCGCAAGGCAAGCGAGCGAGCGAGGGATGTGCGACCACTTTATAGTTTGCGGATCCTCGCTCTTGGGCTCGTTGTGGCCTGTGGGCCGTGTCCAATTGCAGTCGATGGGCATCATCAGGCAGCGATTGCGGCACTGCGTATGTGTCCATTGCACATTCGCTTGACATGTCGGGGTGCGCGATCGCGTCCAACTTGAGCCCATCACTTGTCCATCTGCTGTAAAGCGTCGACTCACAGGGCGGGTCACAAGCTCAAGGCACCTGGTATCCACCATGCAATGCAACGACTTTCCCCGCCTTGGGCAAAAAAATAAATGCCCACGCGAGGCAACTCTGTCTCTGCCCAGTTCTTTGCCAGTCGGAGTACGGAGGTGGGGTGGGGATGCGACCATGAAAGAGAACCTTTTTTTTGCGTCATCTTTGCACTAATACCTGATAACTAACTCACCAACCCACTCTACGCCCATCCCCCACTTCCTCCCATCACTGCTCATGTCGACCAACCGCCTGCCAAACTCGACCGCATCCTCTCGCGACTTGAAACAATACCTTGCCCCGCGATGCCTCGGTAAACCAAACGCCCTCGCCCTTGGCGGCCGCGCAAACACCATTTCCGCTCGCACACCCACATGATCCATCAGCTGGAAAATGGCCTCGTCTGTCGTCTCCTCAACCAAGTTGCCAACAAAAACCTGCTTGAGCGACTGAAACGAGAGATCTTCTGGGCTCGGGAGCCGCAGCTCCGCGGCGTGCAGGGCGTAAAAGTACTCGTACCCCGGGCATACGGCGTCGAGCGGGTGGTTGGCGTCGACTTGGAGGTGAACGAGTTGGTCGGTGGCGTACAGGTGGCGCATGTGGTGCAGGAAACCGTAGACGGGGTGGATGGCGGAGAAGTGGAACTCGGCGCATAACGAGGGAGTGTGGCGGGTCGAGTTGGGGACGCGCGGTTTGGGTTGGTACGACGAGAGGTGGACGAGATTGATGTGGCGAGGGACAAGGTCGTAAAGGTCGGCGGTGGTGACTGTGAGTGCAAGGTTGCGGAGCTCGACTTTGGAGGGAAAGTCTTGAGCGAAATGTGGGGCAGCATCCGGCCCTCCGTCTAGAGCGTCATAGCTTGGTTGCTTGTTGCTTGAGCCATCGCGTTCCGACAATGAATTATGCATTGGCATCCGCTGCAGCTTTAAACTCTCCACTTGGATATCCATTTCGGCTTCGTGCATGCCATAGTCGTTGACCTGGTGATCCCAGACAAATCGCACGCTGACGTCCTCAAGCGTGAGACTTGGGTCGCCCAGAGTCTCCCGTGCAATGCGCAGAATGCGGTCTGTTGGAACGATTGATGGCGCATGTGGCGATCCGCTTGGCACCACAAGGATCATTCGCGAACGCCTTGGTCTTTGGGGCCGCGAGAGCTGTGCATGCGGCCCAACATCGGGCCTTAGAGTTACGGCCGGTCGAGGAGATCGTGGTGGAGCTGGAGCCATGGTCGGCGGAGGGGCCTGGCCGCTGGTTGAGAGCGTTGTCGTCGAGGATGGGGGCGGTCCAGGCCAATCAGAGAGCGAATGCTCAAGGTATTGATTGCATCGAGTGTCTACAATGCTCCCAGCATGAGTTTTGTGTTTTTCCGAGATGGATGATTGAGTACTGTACTGTACTGCCGACTCTGCACGGAGTAAAGAAAGAACGTCACGTCAGTCGTACGACTCATCTTCATCTTTAGCCATCGTGAGCGCCGCTGGGGGCCGAATGCGAACGCAGGAGAGACTGCCAGAAAGGAGAGACAACAAAAAACAATGGATACATTGATCTTGAAATGACAAGTGAGAAGACAGAGAGGATCTGCCTCTGGAATCGAATCGAATCGAATCGAATCGACTCGAAAAAAATTGAATCGAGACAACAATGTCAAGTATGTGGGCACAGAAAAAAGACTAACAAGAAACGTTCATCGGCCGCCGCGATGATCCTGGCTGCGACGTGGGAAAAAAAGGACACAGAACATTGAACAAAAACTGAAAAGACATGGTGTCGGGTGGGATATGAGGGGAAAGGGCCTAACAGGAAGGAAGAAACGAAGACTCAAACACTCCGCCCTCCACCTTCAGCGAGCCGAGGTGAGGGCTACCAAAATGCTGCGATAAGGGAGAAAAGACCGTATGTGAACGAGGGAGTGGCACACCTGAAACGCCGAAAGAACACACGAGCATGTAAAAGGGTGAGACAAAAAGTAAACGAACGATTAACAGTCCAACCGCTCAATCCGACTTCAACTGACCGACACCTGTCCCGGGTACAAAAACACGGCCGATGGCGGAACACACACGGGTGCATGCGACGCACTCACAGCCAGCGGCTTGTTGGGGTCCTGCTTGAGCCTGACCAGCTTGCCCTTGGCATCCTTGTCGCGGACAAACTCGACAAATGCTCTGGCATCCTTGTTCTCGTTGAAAAAGTACTTTGCTTGGCGACGGAACACGCCCGACCCTTCCTCGGTCTCGGTGGGCGGCTTGAACTCAACGGCCGACGGCTGCTGGTCACCCGCCCAGTGGTTTGGAATCAAGTAGTGCAGCATGTTGTCCGTTACGTCGGCTGACAGATGACGCAAGTGCACACAGTGCAGCTTGATGGTGGTCATGCTGGTAAAGAAGGACGTCTTTGCGGCCGATGCCTTGGACGCCGGTTTGGTTGCCGCAGCATGTGCCGAGGACGAAGCGCCAGGCACGTACGACACCGTCGATGGCTCCGAGGCCACGACGGGCAAAGCAGCGGGAGGCGCCTTGGACCACGGTGGGTGGTACAGGGGAGCGACGTGGGGCGCGGCCTTGGGTGGTTCTGGGCAAGTGGGAACAAGGCGTCAGTTTCGAAAAGGTGAAAGAGGCAACACGAGACATCGTCGAGCGTACCAAACACAACCTCTTCAATCGGCTCGGCCACCTTGAGTCTCCCGTTCTTTGTGTACATTGACGAATCGCCCGCCCCATTCGCCGACCCGCGTGGCTCTTTCCACTGGCTAAACCTCAGGCCATAATTCTCTCGGGGCCGCTGGACCGACTGCGCCCTCGCGTCAAACCCGCCACCGCCCCGCCCCGGCTGCACTGACTGCGCCCTGACATCCTGCGAGCCAGCCCGCGGCGGCATGGCCGACTGGGACCGACCCGCCGCCCCATTGGCACGACGCGACTGCACCGATTGCGCTCGGGCATCGTGCGCGTTGCCAGTCCCTCGCGTTTGGGCCACCGAAGGTGCACGAGCCGCAGCCCCAACCGCTTGTTGCCGCTCACTCGGCTTAAATTCGACATTCAATACCGCCACAGTGACTTTGGTATCGGGTGCAGCCATGCCTGTCAAGTGACCATCACGACCCATGGCCTGAAACACGTCAAACACGGCCATGGCGTCGTGCTCCGAGGTATAGTAAAGGTTTGCGCCGGCAGAGTAGATTTGCCGGTGGCCTGTGCCAGTGGTCCGTGCCGGGAACATTTTGATGGATGTCGGACGAGGCATACCGGGCGGGAAAGCAAGCGAAAGCGAGTCGGCGGTCGTTTCCGGATGCAGCCGGTTCAAATGGACGAGGGGCTGCTTGTGTGACGGAGAGATGATACGAGCGGCGTTGGGCTGCTTGGTGGCTGTTTGCACAGATTTGGTGGTGTCAAAAACAAGGAAAATACACACGAGGCGAAATGGTAGAAATCGAACCAGCAGTGTCGGCGGCCGAATCGCAGGACAGGTTGGACGCCACAGACCTGGCCCGATTGCGAGTCCGTGATCGTTGGACGGGTGGTTGGGAAGCAACATTCGCAAAGTCATCTTGCAAGTTGTTTGTCGTTGGCTGATCAATCCAGGACAGGGCCGCCGAGGAGGCAACTATTTGCGTTTGACCATGCAAAGTATTAGCTCAAAAAGTCGTGAAAAGTGGGAGAAATTCAGCATACCTTCGATATTGTCCCATCCACCCGCTTCGTCTTCCAATTGGCCGTTCGACTGTGCTTCTTGCAACTTATCAGCAACAGTCGTGGCAGCTTGGTGGATCTTTTCGGCCTCGTCCGCCACTTCTTGAATGGGCTCGGCTGAGGCATTTTCGACCTTGATCTCAGTGACGGACTCCTTGATGGCTTGCACCTTGGGATCGTCACCAATCCTTTCCCGAGCGGCATCGATCTGTGATTCCTTGAGCGACTCTGACTGCACAAGCGACACAGACGCGCGTCGCGCACCTTCGGCTTCTCCACCGCTACCCTTGTGCTGCGCCTCTGGAAACACGGCCACCGTCACCTCACACCCATCCTTCGCCAACCTGAGCAGCACATTCTCCTTTTCGCGCTTCAAATCCTTGACATACTCTGCAAACCTTCTCGCTTCGGCCTCGACCGGGAAAACAACCCTGGCATGACCCACGGTATCGCCGGCATCCGGCACGTGCACTGCAACGGGCGCCAAGTCGGTCGGCACAAGCACTCGCACGTCGGCCAAACCCACGTCTGGTTTGAGGTTGCCCACGTGCACGACAAATGCTTCGCGCGGGAGCGGTTGGGAAACAACCCCTTCATCACCGGGCGCACGGGCCGGTGCCGCCGGATCCCCACCACGGCCGTTGACAACAAGCGGCGAGTTGCGCACCACGGCCGAGTCTGCATCGTCGTTTTCGTGCATGCTGCCCTCACGGCTCGCGCTTGCGCTGGCTGTGCTGTCCTTTGCCTCATCGTCCGAAACGCCCGGCGTGTGCGGCGCCGTTGGCTTGTACCGCCTCACTTCGGGCATGCACGAAATAACAACCTCCCGTACGTGCGGGGCCTTGACCTGGTCCATCTCGGCGCTCGACTTGACGGCCATCAGGTGCCGCAACAATTCGGCGGCGCGCGGCACGTCCGGCAGCGCAATGGTTGCGCGGCCCACGAGCACTTGTTCGGGTCTCAATTTGATGGGCGGGTGGATGTGGATGGTGGACGCGGATTGCAGGTGCGCGGGCACCAGCGGGACGAGGTCGGATTGCGTGACACGCGTCGAGAGTGACCCGAGGAAGATGCCGGGGGGTCTATTGCAGCGGACGGGGAGCGTGTATGCGTCGGACCAGGGCCGGTCGGGGTTGCGCCGGTTCCAGAGGCTGTCGCGGCGTTGGCTGCAGCGGTCGGTTGCCGGGAGATCGAGTGCGAGCGAGTTTCGGGCGATGAGAGGCCTCGGTTGTCGGGCGTTTGAGAATTTTCTTGAGTTTTGCCGGTGGGTTGAATCGTAGTTTCGAGCTTAGAAATGCATCCCAAGGTGAGCGTTGGGAAATGACATGACATGCACACAACAGTAATACGTACGTAATCCTTCCGCCTCCAGCAACTCGGAATCTCTGGCTTTGCCAAAAAAGTCATGTCGACGTCGGGCACCGTCAAATGCACCAAAAACTGCTCGACGTACGACTTGCGCACCGAGTTCCAAAACGTAATCGCGTCCATGCGCGACGCGAAATCAAACATGGCGCCGCGACCAGGGGCAGCTCGCTGCCTCCATCGGATTTGGACGTGGCCGTGGTCGGCCGTGCAGGCGTTGTCACAATGCGCGCAGGCTTCAAGTCGGGGGGACAAGGGCGCGGATCGCGGTGTCGGTAGCGGTCGGGGACAGGTTGTCGACAATGATTTGGAACAGGTCGGCGCCGAGTTTGGGTCTCGAGCTAGAAGTGCGGGTATCTTTGTTGTTGTCGTTGTTGTTGTGGTCTTGAGTTCGGCTTGAACGACGCTGGCGCTACTTCCTGGCTGAACTTTGTCCATGGTCGCAGGGCGGGTTTGGAGGAAACGTGTTGAGCGAGTCTGGCAACGAGTTCGACTTGGCTCCATCCGTCATCTCCTTCTTGTGTTGCGGCCACTTGGACCCCAGCAGAAGAGGTGGCTTCGTCGCCATCGACCATTGGAAGTGGGTCGGCAGCCGTTAGGACTTGAGCGGGCACAGTCTCGCTCGAGTGGACACCGACATCGGCCGACGTGGTATCCGCCGCGCGGTTGACGTCGACGGGTCAGCATCCTCCTCGTCCAAGTTGTCCTGCACTGGCGCGGACTGATCTGCCTCATACATGCACGACGCTGCCTGAGCTTGGCCGTCCTCAACGTCCATCTGGTCCATGGGCACCGATTTGCCGTTTCAACAGGCTCGACAGGACAAGAGTCCACCACAGGATCGCCACTATCCTCGCTTGTGTGCAATGACTCGATCATCACATCACCATCCCCTCGTTGCCCTCCGAATCGTCCTGGCACTCGCAACAGAGGGTTCGCCAGTGACCCAGGTATACTGGACAATCATGTCGTTAATCTTGACCGAATCGTCTTCAATGCTGCCCGGACAACCTGCACAACGCGGCGCTGATCCACGTCCGAGCGCAGCGACGGCGGCAACAGCACAACGACCCGCGGGCGTGACCCGCCACAGCACGTGCATGAGTAGATCGAGGACGTGCCGGCAACGAGCGGGGCCACGATGCGACTGGTTCGTCATTTGGATGGGTTCGCGGTCGTCAAGGTTGAGCAGCGTGACGTTGGGCAGAGTGGTGGAGCTGAATGCAGTGGCGGTAAGCGGAATGCTGAGCGGGGTGACGGTGGAGGAGCAGGTCGGGTCGAGAGACGGCGGATCATGAGGGCACATGACGTGAATGGCCCGGAGCGAGGGATTGCGCAAAGTCAAGAGGGATGGTCTTTCCGGAATTTGCTTCAAGATGGAACGATATGACGTTTGGCGATTTTCGATTTTCATTTTTTGTTATGTTTTGGTCTTGTGATCATCGCAAACTGATGCAAACAGATCGCCATGTTGATCTCTGTCTCTGAAGTTCTTGAGCACAACAAATCAGGGCTGTTGACCTCCGGGCGCAAGGTTGGATGTGGGAGCATAAATGCTGGGCGTGTATGAGTGGCGAACGGGCGGGACAGGAACGGGAGGCGGGCGTGTGATTGGAATCGATGGCACGGCAACTGGTGCCTGGACCGGTCCTATTGCAGGTGCCTTTGCTGGTGCCGGCAACTCCTTTGATTGCTCAGAGTCATGCGATTCAAATCATTCACTTTGCCGAAATGGTGCGGGCTGCCAAGTTCTCGAACACCGTCGCGGCAGCCTTCAATTGCACCTCGAGTTGCCAGACACCCGCCCACCGGCCGGCCGAGAGGCCCCTGAAGAATGATCAGAGCGACGCCAGGGGCAACCGTTCAGGGGCTCACTTGCATGTGAGACAAGTGAGACATGCTTCTGCCCCTGCCTCTCGACGTACCTGTGTACCTACGTATCGGTATCATACGATACCATCAATCATTGCATTATATTGCTGGCTCTTACATGTGCACACAACTCGGTCTCTCGAGGCCACTCAATCTCACGTCACCACCAATCCGCACCCGCTTCCGCGGGCGACCGCCTCACCCCGCCCCCGCCCCCTGCAACACGCAACGGGAACGCACATATCCGCAACCCGCGATCTGCCTTGTACTCTTGCAACTCGCCTCGCTTATCCATATCCCGCACATGCTGCAAAAACCGCGTGACATCGTCACGCGTGCGAAAAACGTACTTGACGGGTCGCACTTGGATCGTGTGATAGGCCAGTACGGTGGATTTGGTCGTTGGGCTAATGTCAATGTGAGTTGGTGCGGAAGAAAAGCTAGCGCCGGCTGTCGGTGTGGCGAGGGCATGGATCTGCGACGCTGGGAGGGTAGGGCAGAGATTGCGGACAATGACGAGGTGAATTTGTTCGTAGGGGTCGGATGGCGGACGGATTGGCGTGTCGGTGGACGAGGACGTGAGCATTGTCCGGGCAAATGGCAGACGAGTAGAATTGGTGTCGCTGCCATTTGATGAACGGTCGCTTGTGCAAGACGGAGGGGGTGAAGACGACGAGGATGAGGCCGTGGAAGAGCGGGAGGATGCAATCGTTGGCGAGGGTGTTGGGAGCGGGGCCAGAAGTTCCGCTCGTACAGGAGGAGCAACTACCGGACTCGCAATTGCAGAACGGATCAAACCTAACGAATCATAGCGCAGCCTTGAAAGAGTGAGTGACCAACTGCCGTTGTGAGGAGAGAATGTCCAACAACGCACGCTGCACATGCTCATCCCCCATTTTCGCCCTCGCCTCCAGAACAATCCGAGTAATCGCTGGACACAGCACAATCGGCCTAAATGTCGGGCTGTACATGATACTTGACAAGGCCCTTCGCTTCGCTTCTTGCATGTCTTGCAGGAACTGAAATGCCTCTGACGCAGCGTCCGGCTTTACAAAGTACACAGTTGCTCGACCAACGCGTGGCAATGGGAGTAAAGAGTCTGCGTCTGGAAAAGGCGGCGAGAGCGACCTGCCAGGCGAGAGCACGTTGATGGTGCGAATGGCGTCGGCAATGTCCTGAGGGAACAGCGAGTGGATGTCGGATTCACACACGGACAGGTCGAGGTTGGATATGTATAGGGCATGCGGGACGGGAAGTTTTGGCGGGTTTGTCATGAACGATTTGGCTGATACCAGCAGCGTGAGCTGGGCATGATCAGTGCAAAGGGCTCGTGAAAGATCAACCTCGTCAACGTACTCGCTTCAAACATGAACCTCAAGTACTCTGCCTCCGGCGCCAACTTCACCATCAACCCAGCGGCTCGCCCTCGATCGCTATCACGCAAGTGATCCAAATGACCCCCAACGAGCAAGTGCCGCGTATGATTCCATACGGCAATCCCGTCGTCCAGCCGCTGAAATCCCAAGTGCGCCCATCCGCCCGCCGGAGCATTGTTGCGCAAGCTCGTCGGGTACAGGTGGGGCGGGACAAGTGATGCCAAGTCAAAGTCGGAAACGTTGGGCGCCAAGTTCTCTAGCACCACCGTGATTGCGGGTTGGTTGTGCATGGGCTGGTGTGTACTCTGCGGGTGGTCGGTGGTCGAGAGTGGCGGAGACGGCATTATTGTATGGCCCAAATTCTGACCAAGGCAAGCCGCTACAATCATGGGCTCGGCCGCTGGGGCGAGATGATGACGATGACGTTGCTCTGATGGATGGGACCCTTCCGCTATGGCACCGTTCATGGCAGGTTGAAGACCGGCCTTTCTAGCCTGAATGAGGGCCGTGAGCTCTTGGTTGTTGCGAAAGTACATTGCTCAATCTGGTTGTTTTGTATTGTCTGGAATGATAAACAACTCTTTTTGGTGGAATCATGATCAATGGTGCCGAATGGATCAACGAAGGAGCACCAAACATGACAAGGGACAAAGGCAGGCAAAGGCAGCCAGGCCCAAGACCATAGCTTCTCTTCTGTTTGATGAATCTTTGGAGGCAGGTTAAAAAGCGAAGTACACAGCAGCCGAAAAGAGGGGTATAACGGAATACCACCACCACCTCCACCCCCATGACCAGTTGACAGCCCACTCTGGGAGCCAGGCTGCTCACATCCTCCACCGCTGTTCCATATCCTCGTCCTCCTCTGCCCTTGCCAAATACGCACTCACCCGAAACGCGTCATCGGCCTTGACTGCATCCAGCTCGCCGGCCTTGTCCAACCTGCGCACGTGCGCGCAAAACTCGCGCGCATCATCAGAGTTCTTGAAAACGTACTTGACGGGGCGCACGGCCACCTTTTTGTACGCAAACAGGCCTTGGCGCGTCTCACGACACAGGTGCACCGAGAGGGGAGGGTGGAAAGTCGATGCCTTTGGGTGGTGCAAGATGAGGGATTCCAGGTCTGCGGCCGTCACGCGTGGTGCCATGTTGGTGAGGAAGACGACAAAGACGGGACGGAAGCAGAACGAGGACGCGGACGTTGTGGGTGGCGGGTTGCGGGTGTTTGTGGGCGGGCGGAGGCGCGAGGTTGGATGCGGCGGTGGGGTTGATGTGGAGCTTGGGTGCGAGGAGTGGGACGACGTGGTCGAAAAGGTATCGTCGTTGGAATAGTTTGGCGTTGGTTCTCGTTGGGACGGCCAGACTGCTGCAGGAGGCAGAGGCCGAGTCGAGATGGAGTTGGCGGCTTGCGCAGAAACCGGAGGTTTCGGGTACGTGAAGGCCGTCTGGAGGAGAGCTGTAGAATACAACTCACATGCCGTAAATCCGATTTCCACAGTAGCTGGTCGGGTAAAATGCGATAAACATACCATCAAAGGCTTCATCCCCATGCTTTGCCCTCGCCCGCATCATGGCATACATGCCCCTGGGCGGAATCGCAAAAGGCAATTGTGATCCATAATGCCTGATGCGCATGACATCGCGGCTCTTGCGCAGCGAACGTTCCCATACGTCGTAAAAATGGCTGGCTTGGTCGAGCGTGTCAAAGTAGATTTGCGCGCGGCCAACATGGCGAGCACCAAATGGTTGCGGCTGTGGGGAAGTAGCGGATAGCGACTTGCCAGGGTGTAACATTTCAACGCGGGCGTGAGGGGCGAGCTCAGCCGGGATGAGTGCCAAAATGGCCTCTGCGGTGGCCGAGTAGAGGAGGTTGGTGATATGGACAAAGGGTGGGAGGTTTGGCGCCGGGTTGCCAATGATGGACTTGGCTGAGCATGACGGCAAGTAGAAAAAAAAAAAAAAAAAAAAAAAGTGAGTGACAATCACAAACAAGACGCGGAAGTCGTGTCCAACTTACCAGCGCCAAACAGATCTTCTACATCCTCCAAGGGCGGCCACACGTCGAGTGCCAGCCCTTTCCCATCCTGGTCGGGTGAGGCGCACAAGTGCCTCAAATGCCCACAGACATGCAGCATACGCAAATGATTCCAGCACTCGAGCCCTTCGTCTAGCTGGTCAAATGCATAGCAAGCCCAGCGGGTCGAGTATTGGTCCCTGAACATGCCTTGCTGAAACTTTGGGGGCGGAAAGTCAACGGCTGAGGGCTGGATGTGCGGCGGCAGAATGGCGGCCAAGTCAAAGTCGGTCACTTCAATCGACAGCCGGTCAATGGTGATGCGGAACGCAGGCTTATTGCGGGTATCGCGGCGGGCCAAGTTTGTGCGTTGAAACGTAGACTCGGATGCATCGCAGCCGGTGCTGGCTTCGGACGAGCTACTCGGCCAGGCGTTTTCAGTCGCCAATCCATGCCCAGAACCGTTGCGGCCAACAGGGAGGTTGTTGGAGCCATGACGTGCGGGCGGCAGAGAGTAACCGGGGCGGGGCACCGGAGCCTCAAAGTCATCGTCCCAGAAGCAATTAGAGGCGCCGTCGCGCGCATTGCCCCAGGTACTGTTAGTGCCGTGTGCGTTCATGGTTGCAGTTGCAGCTGAATACCTTCGGAGCTGGTTTTTTTTTTTTTTTTGGAGGGCATTTGATCAAGGCGATGAACATGCATTGCAGATGAACGATGTGGTCGAGATCGGTCCACCGTCGATTTGTTGAGTGAGCCTTCCCGGAGCCTTTCCCACAGTCCACAGCAACTGGGACTTTGACGGGAAACGATGTTTCACGCTCATGCTGGGCTTCTGCGATTGGTCCCAGCCGTTCATGTTGCCGCTCCGCTGTTCGAGCCGGCTGCGCTGGCCCTCGCAGCTCCGCGGCTGCAGCTGGATCCAAATGTCGGGGGAGCTCATGTTTGACTCAGTTTGAGGCGAGATAGTTGGCGTGTAACCGTTGCCTTCGCCTCCCTCGTAACTCGTGAGCGATGATGCGAGGGTTAATCTCCTACGCCTTGACTGTGGCCATCACGCCTTGCTGCTCGATCGGACTGAGACAGAGACCAAAAACAACGACGGCGACTACGTTCCTGTTTGTATTGGGAATAAACCGACTCCATCCTTGGTTGTATTCCCTTGCTGACCCGCTGCTCAGCAGCTGCCGCTAGCGGCGCGATCCTGTTCTTTGTGCTGTGACGTGGATTTCGGGAACGTTGGAAGGGCACGCGAAACGGCGTGCGGGCCAGGAATGCCTGTGGCGCAGGAACGGCTTCTGAGGCATGGGGAGCGGAACTCTTGGAAGAAGCAGACTCAGAGGACGCTTTGTCGTCAAGTGCCTGACAGGTCCGCTCACCATGATCATGATGGCAATTCAAAAGCGTGAAGAGACAATCTGCCACAGAGAAACAACACCCCGGGCTGCGCCGACCCATTTAAAACCTTGGTCGGAAGGTATCCATTGGGGTTGAAGGGCTGCAAGTCGCACCAAGCGGGCTGGACATTGGGCGTCAAGGTCCGGTCGAGAGGAGACCAAAGTCGGTCACATCGCCGCGAAGAAAGCCCAGGTTGACGCGGATTGCGGGCGACGTGACGAGATTGGCCGAGGGCGGCGGGGCCAATGACGAACATGAGTTGATGAGAGAGCGTTCCGGCATGATTGCTACTGATAATAATCCTCTGATTCATTGGTACTTGGCAGTATTGACGCATGGCACGCTGATGGTGCCAGCTGGTGAGACACCTCCAGTGTGAGCAGATTGCTGATCACAATCGAGAAAATGGCGCTGATCACTGCAACTTTGTCGCCGATCACTGTCTGCCATGGAAACATGCCAAAACCCAAAAATCTGATGGTCAATGTGACCTTCAGGAAAACATTTCTCCATGATCTGGCCAGCAATACGGTACGTGTCACTATGGGCATTCTTTGCCCTCGGGACTTATGCGGCGCTGCCCATGCCGCTGTCCCGTCACCTGATCTCGTCCCCGCGTCTTGTCTCACGGCCCCCCTTTGGACCCCGTCAACCCCAACTGCAGTCTCTCGTGATACCCCTGAACCCACCGCCACGATTTGATTGTCGGCCACCTTGCTGAGCGCGATCCATCCCAAGTCGAGTCCCGTCCCGTCTCGTCAACCATGTCGTCGTCGTTCCCGCACTTTGGCGGCGGCTTTGGCCTCGGCGGCGGAGGAGCCAACGCCGGTACCAGCTTCCCGTCCTTGGAGGACCAGCAAGCCTTTGCACAAGCTCAAGCGGCCTTCAACGCTTCGGGCGCTGGCGCAGCCACATCCTCCACCGGATCCACCGCCCAAGGCTACAACAACCAGTCGCTCGGCGGCAGTGGCGGAGGCAGTGCTTCTGCCGATCCGCAGTTGATGGCATCGGCCATGGCCGCTTACATGGCATCCCTCTCGGGTTCGACCGGTGGTGCACCCGCGTCGCCTCAGCTTCGTGCACAGGGGCAGCAGCAAGGTCAAGGTCAACAAGGCTCGAGTCAAGTGCAGCAGCAAATGGCTGCCATGCAGCAGTTCATGCAGCAGCAGCAACAACACCAGCAGCAACAACACCAGCAGCAACAACACCAGCAGCTCAATCAATCGGCCGCCGCCACTGCCTTCTACGGCGGCGACAACAACAACACGGGCAATCAATCCAACGCCAACTCGGGCTCCTTCAACCCATTGCTCGGCGGCCTGTCTGGCCTCGGCGGGTTTGGCAACGGCACCGCCGGCAACTATGGCGGCTTCAATGCCAACGCCGCCTCCTCGGCGAGTGCCAACAACTCGTCGTCGTTCCCCTCGTCGGCAGCGAGCAACTTCAATACGAACATGTTTGGCCACTTGGGCACGTCCAACTCGACGCCGGCCTCGACTTCCTCTGCCTCGCTTTCTGCCGCTGCGACCAAGCAACATCAAGCCGAAGAAGCGCAAACACAACTTGCCCTTCAACAGCTCCAGCTGCAGTACTCGCAACAGCAAATGGCCATGCAAATGCAGCAGCAGTACATGTCGGCCATGGCCGCGTCGCTTGCCGCCATGCAACAGCAGCAACAGCAAGCTGCAGCGACAGCTGCTGCTACTGCCGCGGCCGCCGCCGCAGTGCCTGCCCCGGTCACGACTGAAAAACAAAGTGCTGCCAAGAAACAAGAACGTGTCATCGTTTTGCTGCCGTCCAATGTCAACATGGACCTGCTCAACCTCAAGCAAGTCGCCGATGCGGCCTCGACGGCCGCCGATCGTGAGTTGGGCATTCAGGACATGGTCATCACGGTTGCCTTGACGCCGCTGCTCAACTATCCCGTGACCACGACGACGCCGCCGCCCGCGGCCGCCGACGTCAATGGGACTGTGACCATTGCCAAGCAAGTCGCTGCGACTGCTGCCACCAAAGACACCAAGAAGGAACCTTCGCCCGCTCCTCGCAAAGTCGTCACGGTCGTGTCGCCGCCGGCCGCTGCCGCGGCCGCCTCGTCCGAGTCCGAGTCGGAATCCTCTGTGTCGTCGGAATCCAGCGAGTCGTCAAGCTCCGAGGACGAGGCCGAGCCCGCTGCTAGCAGTCCCAAGTGGGCGTCGGACAACGAGGCCGACTTTGACTGGTCGTCAAAGTCGCCTGATTTCAGGCCAAAGCATGATGCAGTCGCAAAGTCGACGGGCAACCGGCGCGGTCACATCAATGGCGGCTTTTTTCGCGAAAACAACGCGCGTCAACCACAGCAACAACAACAACAACCTTCGTCCGCCAGGCAGCAACCGTCGCCGGCCAGGCATCAACAATCGGCTGGGCGTGGCCAGCAGCAGCAACAACAACAGCAGCAGGGGACAAACAAATCGATCCACCCGTTCTCGTCCGCCTTCAAGCGCGGACTGGACCTGACCAACTCGGACGTGGCAGCCGCGCTCGGTAATGCGCCGTCCACGGCCTCGACCGCAGCCCCTGCCTCGTCGTCGAACACAAACTCGTCGTCCACTGGCTCGTCCCGGCCCTCGTGGATGGCGCCCAATGCAAAGTGGCAGCCCTTCTACCCCGTGGGATCGCCAGAGCACACCAAGCAGAAGCAAGAGCGCGAGCAAAAGGAAAAAGAGGCCAGAGAGGCACGTGCGGCCGCCGGCGCCAAGCCCACAACCACGGTGGCGCAGCAGGCCCGGCCTGCAGCGTTTACCGAGGTCAACCAGCAGCGCGCGGCATCTGCGGCGTCGTCGGCCTACTTGACAAAGGCGTTGCCGCCGCCCGAGGCGTTTATTCAACCGGCGATTGCTGGACTTGATGACCCCTTGCCCGCGTCGTCATCGTCGCCTTTGTCCATCTCGGCAACCAATGCGCGCGAGTCGCCCGTGCCGCAGCAAAAGCCAGCGACCGCCGCCACGATTGGCAAGCCTGGCGCACCCATTGTCGGCAGCAAGCGTCCCGTAGGCCTTGGACCCGCGCCATACCGTGTGACGCTCGAGAACCTGAATGTCAAGGTGCCGGACGACGCCTTGTTGAACTTGGCAAAGGACGTGAAGTCTCTTGGTAGGTTTTCTTCATGCTGCATCTCATACGCTTTGATCCTAACTTTTGCCTTCGAATCCCCAGTGCATATCCATTACCCACCGCATAACCCCAAATCCGACTTTCCCGGTCGTGCCGCCGTCTTCTTTTTCCTCGACGGCGACGAAGCCGCAAAGTTCCATTCGCACTGTCAATGGCGCATTGATCAGGGCCGCATGGACAAGTTTGAGATTCGCGGATTGACCACGGGCGTGACCGGACGCGGCGGCCGAGGTGCAGGTGCGCAGGTCAATAAGGGTACTGGCCCAAAGTTGCTTGCCCGGATCAACAAGCCATTGCCAAAGCACATTGCTGAGTGGGAGAAGGAGCAGGCAAAGATTGCCGGCGAAGAGAGAGCGGCGGTCAACAAGGGCAAGGCCAAGGCTGGCCAGCAGGAACTGCAGCAGCCGACGGTTGCGCGGCCTGTGACCTCGGATTGGGAGTTGGACGTCAGCGATGACGACGACGAAGACGAGCACGACCAAGTTATACCCAAGGCAGTCAGCGACGATGAAGACAAGGTGGCCGATGCGTCGTCGGAAGTCAAGGGCAAGGGCCGCAACGCCAATATCAAGCCGACAGCATCGCCCGTCAAGGCAGCCGCCGCAAGTGAATCGCGCGCAGCACTGACCTCGGCACGTGCCCCGGCCGCTGCGCCTGTACCTGCGCGCCGCCCCGATCCCATGACCGCTGGCCGTCGTGCGCTGCCAAAGCCCGAAACCGCAAGGTACCTGCCCGACGACCTGGGCCAGTACTCGTCCGATGACGGCGGTGTTGGGTCGACCGAGTTGCCCGCGCATGTCAAGGTGACCAAGCACGTGTATGTGGGCGAGGAGTCGAGCGAGTCCGAGTCCGAGTCCGAGTCCGACTCCGACTCCGAGTCGGAAAGCGAGAGTGAGAGTGAGAACGCAGATGATGGAGACGAGAGTGAGGCCGTCAAGACGCAGGCCGACGAGGAAGAGAGTGAGCCAGAGTCGGAAAATGCCGACGAGGCGCACGAGCCCGCGCCTTTGGATGAGGCCGCCGCTCAAGAACAGCAAGAACAAATCGACCAGTTGGACCCGGTCGAGGCCGCGATTGAGCGCGAAGAGATGGTTGCCGACATTTTGGGCGGCGCGCTGTCGGACGACGACGAGCTGAGCGACAGCGAGCCTGCCGCGCAATTCGAATCGCAAGAGGACGACCAAGACACCGAATCAACCGATTCCGACTCGGATGCCGAGGCTGGCGGTGGCGCCGGCGACACTGGCGAAGAAGGCGCATTGTCGCCCATGGACGGTGACTCGGATCTCGACTCTGACCAAGACCATGCCGCGCACGAGGCCCCCGATTACTTTGACAACAACAACACTAATAACGGCACCAAGTTGTCGTCTGGCGGGTCGACCATGACGTTTACCCTGGACCCTTCGTCGGCCGTGCACCTTATGATGCACAAGGAGCTGCCGAGCTCGACCACGGCGTCCATCTTGGGTGAGGCGATCAACCAGAGCGAGGGCGACGACGACAAGCGCCCCGAGAGTCCGTCGGCGGGTACTCGGCCACAGTCGTTCATGTTGGCAGCCGACATCTTGGCTGCGTCGGCCGAACCCGAGCCCTCGGAGCGCGGCGATTTTGCGAGGAGCCAGTAAGGTTTTGAACCGGATGGTTCCGTTCATCCAAAAGAAGACCAAGAGCAAGAAGTATTTGCGTGCTTGATTTTGGTTCGGATCCATGTTGTGGTGTATTGATTTTGTGTTTTCGTGATTGTGACGCACAGTTACTGGGCTTTCATGTACTTGTTGCGATTGATGGTTTTGCTGTTTCCGCTTCATGTTTTCCCCTCTCTTGCGCTGCCATTGCCATTGTCTTTTCCCGTTCTTTGCATTTTGTTCTTCTCTCAATGCAAGATGTTTTCCATTTACTCGGCTCGCGTGTGTCATCCATGTCACTTGGGCAGTCAACAGCAACGACCAGGACACGACCGGATTGAGGGTTGAGTCGAGTGCAGAATAAACACACTGAGAAACAGATGATTCATGCATGACATGCCGCATCCTGCTCAGTGATGAATGAGCACCAACTGTAGGGCAAACACAATTCCACGGGAAAGACAACACCGGCAAAGATTAGGTAAAATTGCCAAGTTCAAGAGGAGGGCGATTCAGCGGCTATGCAACACCTCAGCAATGAGGGTCTTGTCCTAGCTAGAAACGCACAACTTGTCCATATCCCTTTGGACCCACTGCAGCGAATCTAACCGTTGCTCAGAAATCAAGTCCAACGGGAAACAAGTCCAGCGGCCGAGGTCAGGGATAATCCAGTCGTTGCCAAGGCATTCGGCCAACCAGTCAAGAGGAGCGAATTGAGAGTGGTTGAATCCGAGCGAAAACGTCGAGCACACAATGTCATTTCCAGGATTGTTTTGTGATAGGAGAAGTTGCTGTTTTCAAGACTGAAATTGCAAGACTGAAATGTGCCCAAGCAGCAACGCTGGATTTTCGATGGCAGTAAACAATGTGTCACACACTTTGTCAATCAGTCCTTCGGCCAAGCACAATTCCAATTCATCCACCGTCGTGCCTTTGCTGCGGCCCGAAGCCAAGTGTGCTGCCGAAGCCATGGGCGAAATGTAGTGATGCCAGAATGATATGGATCACATTGGGCTATGCTTGCAATATGTTGATATGTTGAGATATCCAAATTGGATCGCAGTATCAAGAACCAAGGCTGCAATGGTACACTCGTTTCCACAGCGCCTGTCAGCGCACCGAGGGCCTGTCCAACGACGTTAATTGTCCAAATGTAAACAATCATGTGGCAATGTCTTTGGGGACCTGCGGACCGTCAGCAGCAGACCCTGATGCGAGGAAGCGATATAAGCACCACATCCACTCCAAAATTTGACGATGTTCCAGAGTCCAGCTTCTATTGCTCGCGTTTTTGCAGCGACCGTGAATCGCATCTCCAACCCCGAGCGAGCCCACCATTCAAGCACACGTAAATGACCATTGGCCGAGGTATCGTCCATGGCATTGACCGAAAAACACAGCTTTTCGCAGTTGATGTGCCACCAGTCCAGAACAGCAACATGATTATTGGCACTGGCCAAGTCCATGGCATGCAAATAAATGCCCACATGGAAAGGCGCTCGAAGTCGACTCTTTGCCCATATCAACAAGTCCACATGGCCATGCTCGCTCGCCAAATCCCAATACGATGAATCCCACTCAAAGTAATCCTCATACGTGTCCAAAGTAAACTCGAGTACCGTCTTGTGTCCAAACAAACAGGCCTGCTTTGTGATGGGATCGACATCTTCCTGTGGCCAAATCAACCCATGGCGCGCAAGAAAGTCGAGAACAGACACAGATCCAAGCTCGGCAGCCTTCAGAATGGCCGCCTGCGAACGCGAGTCGAGCGGAAACCCATGTGCCTGCAACCACTCAAGCACGCTGCATGACTTGTTGGCACAAGCTGCGCTCACGATTTCGGCGATATCGGGATGTCTCGTCACCAATTCAAACCGAGTCTCGAGATAATCCAGCAGATCCCAAGCAGGTAGCCTGGCGGCGGCACATACCAGTTTGCGCCAAAGTGGCTGGTAGCGGGGATGATCCCTGTTTGTGCCCGCCAACAGGATGCTTAGATCGGTTGTGAGACACACGGGCAACGTTGCTCCCGAAACCGATGGATCACGGGCTACGAAGCGGTCGACATCCAGCGATGATGCGGCGGGGGCGCGCAAGCCCCAACGGTCGATTGCAAGCATGACCGAGACCAAGACTTTGGATGCGGCAGTTTGGGGAAGGACGCAAAGCAGCTGGGGAGCAAAGCGAAGGAGACTTTGGCCGAGTCGAGGGGCGAGTGCGAGAATGATGTCGAGGATGGGCAAGGGCAACGCTGGTGCCGTCATCTGCTGCCGCGGCTGCTGGGATCGAATGTGATGAGTATTTGACTCGGATGACATTTTTCATCGATGCATGCTTGTCATATCATGGAGTGTATGTGATTCGACATTGTAAAGAGAGAGGGAACACACACAACCTTGCGCGCAACCACAGTGCAACCCCACAGACCAGCTCACAGATAGACCGCCGATCTGTCGTCTTCACGGAAAAAACGCTGTCTCACATGCTTAAAATAAACAAATCGCGGCGGATAACACACAAAGTATCCACTCAAGCAGCTGGGAAACCAATGCAATCATGAATAAGTATCATGTCCAACTACGGCCGCTCAGAATACTCTCGCTCCGGCTCGGACGACCGATCTCTGCCCGATTATGGACAGCAGTGTTGTTGCCCAATCGCATCACAGCCCCAACAATCCGAATCATCCTCGATAACCTCTCGTGGGACGTCGAAATCACGGCATTCGACCTCTTCTCGCTGCTCCCACCGCACGTGCACCCCGATTGGTTCGACCTACCACCCCGACCAAGCGCCTTCAGCTTTGGCGCACCAAGGGGATCAGGCAGGCCAAGATGGGCCGCGTTTGTCTTTGATCACCTGAGCCGGCAATTCTGTGCTGGGCACATTTGCATGAGCTCCTGGCCAAGGGATATCTTTCACACCTGTTTGATTGCGCCGATGAGGCATTGCTGCATCCGCCGCGGTCATTAGTGTTGCTCCGAATGTTACCGCCCGCAAGCTATGTCATGCTTGCTTGGCACACTGGTATCGTATCGCCGCTCTACTTTACAGCTTGATGCTATCTTGTACACTTTGAGCTCTGACTCGTTTCTTTTTCATTCCCTTCATACAGCGCGCTCAATTCTCTCATCCCAGCCAACCACTCCAATCCCGCTCGTCCACATTTCCAACCTGCATCCAGGTGTCACGGCCAACGACATTGCTTTTGCACTCCACCCCGATTTGCTTTCCATGGTCGCCTCTATCAAAGTCCTTCGACCACACCAATCGCTCACCCGTCGCGACATTTCAATCGATGTGGGCCGCGTCAACGTGCACTTTGATTCAATCGAGACTGCGGCCGAATTTTATGACCGGATTCAGTCTATTCGCTTGGAAGGTGGGCCCCTGTGGAAGTTGCGTCACTTTGCGGCGGGCAAGCCGGGCATTGTTAGCCCTGGGATCTTGTGGTTGGTGATGGAAGCCTGGATCACCATGGGTGGTCAGCGATTGAATGGTATGCTTTTTTTGTACAGAGCTTGGCCGATTTGCTTGTAAGCTGGATTGACAATCGCTTCACCTATGTCAGATTTGCTTAACTCTTCTTTGCGTGCATACCTGTGATTCATCTTGTCAGACGAGCGAGCCAACTGTATCCTATCCATCGATGCAGCTCTTGTACATACATACTCACTCTCTCGAAAAAAATCGACTTGAAGATCACACAAAACCCGACGCAATCAATGGTCAATCAACAGAAGTCTACTTGCCCTCAGCCGCCTCCCTCCTCTTCTTTTCCTCGGCCTGCTGTTTCCATAGCTTCTTCATCTTATCATAATCCAGCTCCTCGGCTCCCTCTTCAATCTCTGCCTGCTCTGCCGCCGTCCACTCGTCATTCAACGAAATAAACACATCCTCGAGCGGCATGACGCCCAAACTCAACGACGCCGCACCCAACTCGTGCACGCGGTTGAGCTTGTCCCACTGGCCCATAAACTCTGCCGCCTTCTCGTGCACCTCGTCGCCTTCCTGTTGGTCCGAACTTGGTCTTGGTCGTCACGGTGCACGTCGCCCGCCGATGCGGCGGCCATGGCGGCGGCAGGCGTGCGGACGTGAATGAGCACGCTGGTCGGGTGATGTGCAATCAGCTCGGCTTGGCCGAAATGATCGCGCACAAGTTGGAGCGTCTTGGACACGTTGAATTGCGCGTTTGGGTCGGGCTCGACAACGAGGCGGTAGCCGGCGCCAAACTTGGATTTGATGAAGAGCGGCGATCCGACCACGCGCACTTGGCCGCGCTTGAGGATGGCACGTAGTCGCACACAGTCTCGATTTCTTCCATGCTGTGACTGGTGATGACAACGGTCGAATGGGCACGGCTTGTTGGATGAGCGACCAGGCGTGTGGCGAGTGTACACGTCCAAGTTGGATGTCTGCAGCATAGATACACAATGTATAGCAAAATCGTTAAAACGAGTCACAGTCAGAATGGCATGGCAGTGAAAGCGTACCGGCTCGTCCAGAAGAATCAATGGAGGCGATCCCAACAACGCCATGGCCATGCATAACTTGCGCTTCTGCCCGCCAGACAAGGTACTGGCCCTTGCATCTGCCCTCATCCCAGGTACACATCATGCAAAAGCGCCCTCAGATACGCGTCCAACGATTTGTTGCCTCTCCCTCTCCCTCCACCACTTCAATCCCGCGAATCGCAGCCATGACCCGCAAATGCTCCAAGCATGTCAAATCGGGCCACAATACATTGTCCTGTGCGCACAACCCAATCTGCGCCTGCGCCTTCCTGGCCGTCAACGGGGTCATGCGCAACCCAAGCACATCAATGGTCCCCTCGGTCGGCGGCAACAGCCCGCAAATCATCTTCATGCTGGTCGATTTGCCCTCGCCGTTCTTTGCGACCAACCCGACAACCGATCCGCGCGGAATGTCGAGCGTCAAGTGGTGCACAAATGCCTTGTCGACGTTGCGCGAGCCCGTGCGGTCGAGCGTCGTGAATACCTTGACCACGTTGCGCAGCGAGATGGCGGGGCCCAGCGGGTGCGCCGAGGCAAGCGCGTCGTACCCGGGCATGCGCGTGATGGTGGGCGGGAGCGGGACCGAGGGGTCAATGGCCGTGGTGGATGACGACGGCGAGTGGACTTCTTGGTCGCCACTGTCCCTTGGTTCGCCCGAAGCAGCAATCGGCGACGCCGGTTGCGCCTTGCTTGGGAACCAGTACGATGGCGAAAATACAAACGTTGGCGGCATGCTCGCGTGCTTAATCTGGTCCGCGTACCACAAGAGCGCCGTGTACAGGACCACGTCGGCCACCAGACACACCATTAAGAAGGGCAGTTGCGACGACTTGGTCGGATCCTTGAGCAAGGTCCAGTTGGTCGACCTACCCATGGCCTCGTTGGCGTTGAGGATCAAAAACACGCGCGCGAGAATGAGCGGCGACAGCAAGTACATGAGAGCCTCAGAGACGGCTGCGACACCCCAAGTGATGCGCATAAACGTTGGATCCCAAATCGCGGGACTTTCAAACACGACAATGAGGATGCATGCGAAAAACACAAAGTTGGACATGTATCGGCCGTTGATAGGGTCGTCGACGAGCGCGCCATAAAGAGGCCAAACAGCATGAGCGTCGCGAGGTACAGGAACATGATGGTGAAGAGGAGCAGCGGGTTGGCCTGTGGGTACAGGTAAGGCGAGAGGGTGCAAATCAGGGTAAACACGACAATGACTGGGATGTTGTACAGCATGTGGGCAACGAATAGGGCCATAGCTGTTGAAACGAGAGTGTCAGATGACCAGTATTCATCATGCCCAATAAGAAAAAAGAATGGCCGTCGTACAGTAGGCCGACGGGGAGAGTCCTTGTACGGTCAAAGCATCACGAATCCCATTCTGCTTGTCAGTCGCCAAATCGACAAAGACAGAGTTCCTACATTGTGAAGCGGTTAGAATAAGCTCTTATGGAATCGCGGCATGGTGGGTACGTACCATAAGTCAATCGCCATGTACATGACAAAGAATGCGCCGATGAACCCAAAAGTGCTCGACCGCGAGAATTCGGTATTGATCCATGACAAGAGCGGAACCGGCGCCTTTTCCGAGACGGCCAAGGGAGGCGGCAGTACAGTCAGCCCAAACTGTGCCCGACGGGCGTTGATGAGGGCATACTCGACATAGGCCTGTAGCGTCATATACCGAGTGCCAATCGGGTCCGACGTCTTGGCCGTGTAGTTGCCGTAAATTGCATATCCGACGCGTCTTGCTTTTCAGGCAACTTGAGCGACTCGAGGCTGGCCGACTCGTCAAAGGGAGCGGCAAGCAGAGTCTCGACATCATAAATGTTGACGGCAGACACGAGCGACCGAGGAGCGTTCCAATAATGCTTCATCATCTGGCCCTCGGACTTGAAGATGCGTGTAATGACCCGGTGCGGGCGCTCGGATTCCGCGACGATGGTGTTGAGTTGCTCCAGAACTGGGTCAATGTTGGTTGCATTGACGATGCCGATGTGCACACAATCGACAACATTGATGCAGGTTTCCGCTGGATCGGCGAGTTTCGGGAATGTGTTGAGCTGTGACTTGCGGGCGGGAGCAGAGTTTTGGCCGCTGCCGACAAGCAGGAGCATGAGCGAGACGAGCAACGCAAAGCCAATGTTGACGAGGATTGGGAGCGGATCGCGGGAGCGAGAGAGAAAGCATTTACGCAGCACAGCCTTGACTTGGCCGAGGAAGGTTGGGCGGGCAGTCACCTTGAAGCGGGCCATGGCCGTGAGCCTGGGCCCGTTGGAGGGCGGGTTGAGCGGACGGTTGGTCATGTTGCAGTCACGGAGCAGCCCCTTGGATCACCAGTGTTCGTAATGCCAGGGTATGCCAGGGGTACATACATCCATCCGTGTTGGAGGGCGGGCGTGTAGGTTGATATAGCACTGACTGGCAAGAAATCGTGAAGCACAGTGTGCAACATGGAGTGCCCCGGCACCGGGCAGCCCTTGGCCGCTTCATAGTATGGCATCCGCAAACACGATGACCAGCACGACGACGCCACGCCAGGAGCTGAGGGTGCCCATGTGGCCACCAACTTGACGCAGGCAAGCAGCGAGCAACGCCAACTTTACTTTTTTATGCGAGGCGTCACCCTCCTGCGCGCACGCATGAAGAAAATTATAAATGTCCCAGGAGGTACATACTGTATGGCCTTGTTCTTTCCGGCTGTCTGCGCGCGATGTGCATGCATGCAGTTGCACAAATGATCTCGAGCCTTGCTGCTGTGGCTGTGGCGTCAAGTTGAACAAAAGCGAGTTTGGTTCGTCGGCCTGTTCATGCGCGTGAGCGCAATACGGACCAGTTGTATGGTGGGCCAGGTGGGCCATGCATGATGGACGGCATGATACCTATACATCAGGGTGGCGTCGCCGGTTGCAATGCTTTGGGTGGGCGAAGCGGCAGAGGTGGGCCTAGGGCTGACCTCCGGGGCGGGAGCGAGTTACTTTCTGGACGAGCCGGTCCTCGAGCTCGCGTCGTCTGGCATAGTCTGTGGCGACTCAAGAAACTTGAATGGGCCGCATCCGATAAGCGCTTGCCATGTCTTTCAATTCCATGCCATTTCCCCAAGTCTCCCGCGATCCCGATGTGCGCATCCAATCAAAACATACGGGTGTCCGCGGAGCTGCGATTGTCTGGTCAGTCCTTGACGTTTCCCACACGATTCAATCGATTGTGATCGGGACAAGCACGTTGAACCAGGTTACGACACACTCTGTCGGGTCTCTCGCAGGGTCTCTCGAAACACTGAGACAATGACAATGCTACGGTTATGGGAAATCATTCTGAATCTATCCAACGCTGGAAAGAAGGGAGATTCACGAGACAAAATGACAAGACAGCCCATGCGTTGGCTCATGCACAATCTCTCCAGATGATCGATCAAGAATTGGAGCGCAGAGGCGCGGAATTTCTTAAATTCTTGGACGGCGCCAACTTAGGGGAAAGGGCAGTTGCGGCACGGGCGGCCGGGGTTCCTTGGAGCTTTTGGGCAATCGAAATCGAACCAACCGCCGTCACACGCAGCCGGCGAAGCTAGTATGCATAACCGGCATGATGGTTAGCGCGGACTGCAAGTCTCTTGGTGAAGGTCTCGCGGATTCATACCATCTTGAGCACGAGCGGCAGGAAACGCCGAGTCGGTGGGAAGTGCTGTCGAGACGAAGGAGGTGGCCACAAGGGCGATGAGGGTAGCAATGATGGTCGAGCGCATGTTGACGGCGAGACAAGAAATCAGTCGAGAACGCGAGGCAAAGCAAAATGTCCTTGGACCTGTATGTAAACAGTTTCGAGCGAGACCGAACAGAACGGGTTGGTGATGTGTATTTATCGCCAGCCAGCGTGGGGATGAGGGAGCGGCATCAAGCCTCATGAGCAAACTTGGTAGGTATTCCTGGGAAGGACAGAGCCTGTACCCCTCACCTCGTTCCACGGCGTGCCGGATTGAACATGTCCGCCCCCGGCCAAGTTTCCCTCACCCCCCTCACGAGTATCTAGTAAGATCAGTCATGCGCTTCAGCGTCGCAAAGTCATACACATCATAGCATTGATTACGGTGTTTGCGCATGCCAAGCGGGTCATGTTCTTGCAACGTCAACAGTAATTCAATCCTAATAGAACGTTGAATGAAATTTCGAATCAATTGGGCGCGCGGGAGGGAGATTCCGCGGGCGACAGTGCCTGCCCAGCATGTGGGGCAATATCACATCGATAGGTCCGTGATAACCTCCTGCAACCTCAGACTTTGCTCGCATGAAACTCGTGCGAGTTAAACGCGAACGCGTGGGCATCCGTTGTTCGCAGGGTTTGTCTCAGGTTGCATTGCACCACGCGACCGTTGTGCGCGCCGAGCGCCCATGTGGGTCGTTGTGTGGCGTTGCCTGCATGGGCCCTATAGATCATGAGACTGTGCACATGCACACTCCCATACATGCATTAAACCTGCTTCGATCTCTTAGCGTGGAGCAACCGCATGCCACACCTTCTTCAAATCTCCATCATTGATCTCCCATGTGCAGCAGGCCCTACGTCATTTTCTAGTAGAGACCAGCCTGCAGCGCCAGGTTCATGCTGTCAAGTTGAAAAGGGTTCGACCACCTCACGCTACCTACCGTCCTTGTTCGCCCAACGATCCGATTCTCGTTCTTCATGATCAAGTAAAATGGCTGTCACCAATACCACCACTACTTCAGTCGCCGAAGCCGATGCCGACCTCGACGACCGCCCAGCAGCGCCTCAGCCATCGCTTTGCTGGCGCCGGCGTCGGCCATGACCCAATTCAAGGCCATGTTTCGTCTTCGTGTCAGTCTCTTCCAGGCCGATATTCTCGGAATCATTCCATTCTTTGCCTACCCATTGATCTACATCATCATCCTGTTCTACATCACGGCGGGTGTCAACTACCTCAAGGCCATCAAAAAAGGTCCACCTGCCCCCTCGCCTTACTACCTCACTGTGCCACGTGGCCCGTCATATGTCGCCGGCTCCACCACTGATCCAGGTGTCTCGCGCTTTCTGCTGAGCCAAGTCAACTGGACCATCACGTCGCACCGCCAGAGCAGCGAGGGCAAGTGGGCTACGTCGCTCAATCCAAACTACTGGCACAAACCAACAGCGTGGCCCAAGTCGGAGAAGTCACGGCCAAGTTTCTTGGTGCCTCGTCAACGCTGCTCAATGCGCAACGGCCCGAACTCAACCCGCCGCTCGGCGGGTACATTGTCAACTCCTTCCCGACAACCAAGCTTCCCGCTGCGCCAGTCAACTTTTCGCTCGTTGCTAATCTCAACCCTGGCCTTGGTGGCGCGTCCTTGCCGCCGGTCATGCTCAACACCTTGACCAACGCCTTGCAACTGCTTGCCCCGCCTGTTCCGGCCTCGGCGGCCGGCCGTCGAACGCAACCAAGCGCGCAGTTGACAAGCTCATTTCGCTGGTTGAGCAGGACAAGTCTGCCGAGGGCCCGATTCTTCCTTGGTCGATCCTGCTCGATGCATCAATTGCTCCTTTCCGGTTGTTGCCGTCCGAGTTTTCTGATATTCGCGCCGTGGTCGTGCCGCCCTTGATTGTGTACTGCCTGTACGTCTCTTGACTGTTGCTTTTGGGAGGCTCGTATAAGTGTTCTCAACGCCATTTATGTGCAGGTACCTCATGCTGCTCGGAGCAACTCGCAATCTTGTCGGCGAACGTGCAGAAGGGCAATTCAACTACTTTGTGTCCAACGGCCTGGCCCCCGAAATCTTTTTCCTATCCGCCATCGCTGCCTACACATATTTGGCATTCATGATTATCATGATTTCGCTCATCTTGGTCTCAAGACGGGGTGGATCGATGCGCCCGTTTTTTTCCTGCTGCTGCTCTTGTTTGCAGTCTACGTCACGTCGCAGTCGGCGCTATTGTCGTTTGCCTTCTCGCACAAGAATACGGTGCCGTCGACTCTGTACTTGGTTGTGTTTTTGGTGTCTGTCGGACCACAAGTGTTGGTGAACCAGTTGGGCGCCAAGGTTCGTTCGTGCATTCGAAAATCGAGTCATGTACACAGTTTCTGATGTCTCAAGCACTGTTTGACCTGAACATATAGATTCCCACTGCCGTCGACACTGCTCTAACTCTCATGCTTCCCTCATATGCCATCACCCAATCTCTCAACGACATGTCCTCAGCCGCATTTGGCGACACACCCTACCGTGCCTTCTCTTCCCACTTTCCATTTGCGCTCATCTCGCTCGTGTCTCAAATCCTCCTCAACACGCTTGGTACATGCTACCTAGCGCGCCGTGCCGCATTTGGTGCACACACCACCAGCACTAGTTCGTTTTCGTCGCTGGGCAAAGCCTGGTCCGCGCTCACCGGCACCAGCAAGCCGCATAGACACGATCCTATGGTCCACGATGTAGAATCGCCGCCGGACTCTATGCCCGAGGCGTACACGGACCTAGAAGCCCTGGCCGAAAAAGAACGCCTGAAATCCAACGTGGATGCCGACCAAGACGTTGTCCGCATCAAGTCGCTGTGTATGTCGTTCCCCACCCCATCCGGCCGCCCGCATAAGGTGCTCGACAATCTGTACTTGAGTGTGCGCAAATCCGAACTTTTTGCTTTCCTTGGTCCCAACGGCTCAGGTAAATCCACCACCATCAACATCTTGACATCACTGCTGACGCCCATGTCGGGCGAAGCGACCATTTGCGGGCGGGCGCCATCGGATCCCGCAGTCAAACGGTTGCTAGGTGTGTGCCCGCAGTACGACCAGGCGTACGCGCAGCTCACCGTGTATCATCACTTGCGCGCGTTTGCGTACATTAAGGGCGTGGTCGGTGCCGAGGAGGTGCAGGCGGCGATTAACGAGGCGCTGGATGCTGCGGATTTGAACGAGTACAAGCATCGCGAGGTGGGGGCGTTGTCGGGTGGGACGAGGAGGCGCATGTCGATTGCGGTTGCGTGCTTGGGTCGGCCGGCGGTTGTTATTCTTGACGGTAGGTTTGGCCACACACTGGTATCGCACACGTACCTACTTTGGGCTGATTTTTTTTGATTCACACTTGTGTGTTGGATGACTAGAACCGACAACGGGCGTCGACGTGGCCACCCGCAGGTCCATCTGGTCCATGATCGCGCGGCTCAAACAATTCACCTCCATCTTGCTCGTCACACACGACATGGAAGAGGCCGAGCGGCTCGCCGAACGTGCGGGCGTCATGATCAACGGCTCGCTTGTGTGTGTTGGTACGCCACAGAGGCTCAAGCGTGTCTTTGGACAGGCCTACTTGCTCAAGTTGCAGTTTGCGCACAACGGACTGGGACACGCACGTGCGGCGGGTGATGCTGATGCGATTTTGCACCAGGTGGAGACCGCCGTGAGTGCGTGGGCGAGCTGCAGGGTCGCGTATCAGGGGACGGCGAGGGTCGAGTTGGCCGTTGAGGTCAAGCAAGGCGCAGAGTGCAAAGTGGGCGATTTGCTCAAGTTTGTCACGAACGAAAGACACAGGTGGGGTGTGACTGATTGGTCGTTGGGCGAGGTGGCCCTGGGCGAGTTATTTGTGCGGTTTGCGAAGCAGCATCGTGCGTACCAGGACGAGGAGGCAGAGTAAGTGGATACCGATACAAGTTGGCGTTGAAGCGAGATTGTTTTGGTCATTGTTTTTGTCAATCTGCAGTGTACATAGCGACAATTTTGTGTCCGTGTTTCCAGAGAAAGAGGTAAGTTACACGACCACACACATTGTCAACAGCTCACATTCACCACCCAACCGTCGCACTCCCCTCTGCAGTCTTTTGATAAATACTCACCCTGCACCCCCTGACCGCCTTCCACTCGTCCATCTCTCCCCGCTTATCCATGCCTCTAACATGCTGCACAAACCCGTCAGCATCTTGCGCGCTATGGAACGAATAATCCACCGACCGCGTTGCCACGCGCTCAAAGGCAAGCGTGATATTGAAGGCCTCGCGCGACACGAGTGTGTGGAATGGCGGTGCGCCTGGAAACGATGCGGCAATCGAGTCGAAAAACTCGGCGGGAGGAGCGTGTGGACAGATGTTTTCCAAGCACACCACGTAGTGGCGAGGGATAAAGGGGCGGGAAGCGTCAGAGTAGAGTTCCATGGGCGAGGGCTGCGGTGGGCGGCGCGACGAGACAGTGGGAGAAGCGCCGCGTTGGCGGAGTGATGACGTCGATGGCGAAGATGCGCCGACATGCAAAACATGAGAAGGAGGAGGCAGAGCGCGGGTGCGTGCTGGTGAAGGGGTTTTGGACCTGGTGGATGACGAAGAAGTGGAAGGGGCGGGTGCAGGGATGTTTGCGAGCGTCGATCGAGAAGCGGTTGGTGGTTTCGGCTCGCGCATGGCAGCCATGAGTAAGCCTATTTGCAAAATTGATCGTGGTGAGCTCCCGGAATGCGTGCTATTGAGACAGACGAGGACAATCCGTATGTACCTTGAAGCAATCCATCTCCCGACTCCGCCCTTGCTTGTGTCGACAAGTACAGCCACTGGGGATTCAATCCAAATGGTGCATTGGCGCCGAGATGCCGAAGACGGTTGAGCTTGCCAGCCAGCCTGATGACCTGCAGGTGCTTGAACATGGCCATGGCGTTATCCATGCAATCAAATGTCACGGTTGCTCGACCCACAAGCCTATTTGCCCAGTCGGGTTCCGGAAACGGCGGCGAAAGTGAGGGCCCCATGCTGAGCATGTGGACACGCACAGTATGTGGCTGCAGGTGTGAGGGAATGAGGCCGTGAATGTCATCGGCAGAGGTGTTGAGATTGAGATTCGAGATGTGAATGAATGGGTCGAGGTCTTTGGGCACGACGCGGAAGATTGTTTTCGCTGTTTTGAGCAGTCTCCAATTGTAAGGGCATCAAGAGAGGAACGTCCAGGTTGAGTGGCAGTCAGAGACGGAGACGTAGGTACAGGCTTCAAAGTTGAAGACCAAGCGCTCAATGGGCGGGTCGATATCAAACCACAGGGATTCCCCGCCACTTGCCTCAAGGTGGGCCAAATAGCCGCCAGCAAGAAGGTGGCGAGCATGATTCCAAAGCGCGAGTGCCTGTTCGAGGGCATGAAACGAAAAGCGGGCAGACACAGACACGGACGTCGGGTCGTGGCTAAAGTCGACGGCCAGCGGCTCAACGTGTGGCGGCAGGATGGAGAAGAGGTCAAACTGCGTGATTGTCGTGGACAAGTTGTGGACATCGAGTCGGGTAACGAATGCGGGGAATGGGGGGCGGGCACTGTCGCGAGAGCCGGAAAGAGAGCGAGAATGAGTCATTGCTATTGGTTTGAGCATATTGCATTGGGTATTGATGGTGTCTGGTCCAGCTTGCGGCCCACAGTCCACAAACGAGGAAACTGATCATGATTAATATTGTGATTGTGCATTTCATCATGGATTGTTGGGCCGCCGATCGGATGTGAGGGCGATCGATCCGACGACACGAAGATTTATTCTTTTTGGCGCCAATTCATCAGTTCACGTTGGCTCCAAAAGTCTCCAGTCATCACATTCGGTATTTACATTATCGATGCAGCTAAATCGTGTGTTGTTTTGCCTTGGCATTGTTAGTTATTGCAAGCATCAAGCACTCTGATCGAGCACGGCGCAAGTTCCGATTCCGGTCCAGGTCAAGATCCAGAGCCAGGTCGCACGGACGAATCCAAGGTCACCACCCGTCGACGACAACTTCAAGTCAAGAACCAAGAAAAGATCCACTTTTGCACAGGAAATGAACGGTTACGGAACCGTCCTGCAGCAGAACCACGGGGCCGGCTCCAAGGGCCACGGCCGGTTTGCCGGATCTGCGCGCCCGGGCAAGAAGCCCAAGGTGATCATTGTGCTGCCGCCCTCCATGCGCAACATCAACCTGCAGCGCCTCGAGTACGTGGCCCAGGACTGCCTCGACGACGACCAGGTCACGATCAAGGACCTCAATGTCCAGTTTGCCTGGCTCGCCGACGTTGACATTGCCGAGCTCGAGGCCGGCGCGCCCGTCCCGTCCAGCCATCAAGAGTACCTGTCCTTTGCTGCTGAGCGATCACACTACACGACCGTAGCCCCTGCCGGCATCCCGCCCCCGGCCGCCGCCGCACCGGTCGATACGGCCACGCGCGCACTCACCCCGCTGCCCGTGCCGCCTACGGCCACTCGGCCTTCCACCTCGGCCCCATCCTCGTCGGCTTCCGGTGGCACCTTCCGCGTGTTTGTGTCCAATTTGCACCCAGACCTGCCCAACACCGCATTGCGCTCGCTCGTCCCCGCGGGCCTGCAACTCGTCGACTTGGCCACCAACCCGATCCGCCCCATTGGCCCGCAAAAGGAGCTCGTGCTGTCTGCCAACTTTGTCTTTGCCAGCGATGCCGACGCCACGCATTTCATGAACAGCGTCAAGCAAGCAACCAACGCGGGCGAATTTGAACAGTACGTTGTGCCCGGGTTGAGAGCGCAAGTGAGCAATCCCATGCCCGTGTTGTCACGCAACCGCCCGCCGCTGCATCCGCCGCCGGTGGCTCGGATTCCGATGCGGGGCGTCGTCCGCCCGGTCCGGTATCTGCCCCTGGTTCGCAGCGCAATCCCGTGCCCGTGCTGAGCGGCTACGAGCCCGTGGGCAGCTGGGCTGACGACGGGTCGGCCAACGCGGGTAACAATGACTATTTCACACGCAACAACAACAATAACAACGCCAGCAACAATAGCGCTGGGCATGCAGGCCCTAGTCGCACGTCCGGCCCGACACAAGATACCTGGGGAGGCGCCAACGGCAACGCACGGCAAGATTCTTGGGGTACGCCGCCCGCCGCCGAGCCCACCAAGGTCAACGGATTGGACGACAACGATTGGAACTCGGGCTCGGGCTCGGGCTCGGGGACCGCACGGAACGGCCCCAGCTCCAGCTCGCGTGGCGGCCCGTTGCCCATGGGCGGCGGTCCGGGTGGCGTCCGCGGCGCATTTGCTGCGTCGCGTGCGGGCGGCGGCGGCGATGCCAGAGGGGATGCGGGCGAATCGTCCATGTCCATGCGTGGCGGATACGCGCGCAACAATGAGCGCGAGTCGGGTGGGTACGGCGGCAGCGCGTATGGCGGCGGGTCGGGCCGCGGGACAGACAGGTTTGGAGGCGACGCGCGTGGCGATGCGCGTGCCAACGACAGATTCAATTCGACATCGTCCAACAACGCCGGTGGCGGCTGGGAGTCGAATGCGGGCGGGTGGGATTCGGCAAATGACCGGACCGATCGCAATGCCGGAACGGGCGGGTGGGATGATAAGCCCGCCCCAGCGGCTGCAGCGGCTGCTGCGGCGCCTGGTGGACCGTCGGCTTGGGACTCGGGCGCGACGTCAGCCTGGGATACCGGCGCATCTGCGTCGTGGGACACGGGTGCGGCAGGTGGTGGAGGCGATTGGGCCACGGCCGCGGATCCCTGGGATGTGAGTTCGTCGGCCGCGCCTAATTCCGCGGCGCCCGCCGACAAACCCGCTGGTCAGAAGCAGCAGAGTGGCGGGTGGAACGACGAGCCGCCCCGCATTGAAAGGCAAAGCGGAAGCTCGTGGAATGCCGAGCCGGTCCAGCAAAATGGTGCCGGATGGAACAATGTCGAGCCTGTGCAAAAGCAAGCTGGCGGATGGAACGATGCCGCACCCGTGACGAGCAACAACAACCAGAGCAACAGCGATTGGGCTGCGGCGGAACCCGAGGCACAAAAGGTCGAGCAAGAGCAGGAACAAGAACAGCAACCCGTGGTTGATTTCGTCGAGTACGCCGCCGCGCCCGAGGATGCCGATTTCGACGGCCAAGGCATGTCGTTTGAAGCGCAAACTGCTGGTCTCGACGAGCAGGCGCCCGCGTCGTTTGAAGATCAGACAGCCGACCTTGACGCCGCTCAACCCGTGCCCGTTCCTAACGCCGATGTCGTCGAGCCCACTCGCCGTTCTCCGTCCCCAGCCAAGTCTAACAAGTCCAAATCCAAGTCCCGGTCTCGCTCGCGCTCGGCTGCGCGTTCGCCCTCGCCGCCCCGTGTCAAGGCCGATCCGCTCACCGTGACGATTGATGGCATGAACCCAAAGGCGCCGTCGTCCCAAGTCTTGAGCTTGCTCGGGTCCCATGTGCCCGTGGATGTGATTCCCACGCCCATGAAGCGGTTTGGCGGTCCAGACGGTCCGCAAATGCGTGGTGCAAAGTTTGTGTTTGCGAGCGAGGATGAGGCGAATGCGTTCATTGCGCATGTTCGGGAGATGATTGAGGAGGGGAGGACTGCGGGTGTCGAGGCGCCCGAGATTGGTTTGTTGATTGATTGGGAGTAAGTCTCCCTTGTTTATCACGGTGAGGTTGTTTTGATTTTGCACGTATATATGGGGCTTCAGCTCGTGTGTGATATTTACATATATAATACACTAGTACTCGCTTTAATCGTCGAAGACGTATTTCATTCTTACCACTCAGCCTCGCTTACTGACAGGAAAACAACACAGTCACAAGCAACCTGGCAATCACAACTTGAAGAAATGAAGCAATCACGGCACTAAACGCATGAATCAAACCGTAAACCGTGCTCTCCGTCATTTCTTCTTCCCACCCTTGGTTTTGTTCTTCTTGGTGGACTTGTTCTTCTTGGTGGACTTAAGCGGGCCAAGCTCAACTGGCGCATCAAGCTCATCTGGCGTGCCAAGCTCAACCAACACTGGTCCTGGTCCATAGTACGCCGGCGCGAACCCCAGAGTTTCCTCATACTCGTCGACTTGTTCCTCCAGCTCCTCAATCTCTCGGTCCTTGGCCTCCAACTCTTGCTCGAGCTCTTCGATCCGCTGCTCGGCGTCATCCAGCCGGTCTTGCACATCTTGGAGCTCAAGGGCGTCCGTTTCTCTTGCAATCGCGGAATCGCGGCGTCGTTGGCTTCGATGAGACGCATTTCCAAGTCAGACACCTTTGCTTCGAGGTACCGCACGCGCCGCTTGTACTTGCGTTTTTTCGCGAGCGCTGCTTCGAGTTGCGTGTGGACGTCGGCCATGATTGGTATTGGCGATGAGAGAGTTGCTAGTGGCGCCAGGTGTGCCTTGGCAGTGTGTGGAACGTTGCGCCCGGCAAGATCGAGATATGTAGTCGCAGTACGAAAGATGACTGTAGCCTACATATGTAGCAGACGCAAATGTGTTGGTAACGAGTGACACACTTGCGTACGTGGCGGATGTGGCCGCTCAGCCAAGCAGGGCCGCTTTCAATACCGTCCATAGCGAGAAAAAGAACAGAGTACGTACCTTCAATGAAGAACTGACCAGACACAACTTGAACTGTCAGCTTTTGATGAGCCGAGTCCCGAGGCCGGGTGACCGATGTCTTTTTATATGTGGCCGTCCAACGCAGATACATCCAATGCATGCACGATGAGCACCCCTGTCCAAATACATTGTTCAACGCGCAGTAATCAGTCCATGCATGACTTGGCATGGACCCCCATACCGTTGCCCTATGTGTGTTTCGATGCGTCATCAGTAGGTCATGTCCAACCGCGTCCAATCGCGTCCAATGCATGTCCAATCCAACATTCCGATAGCGGACAACGTTACACCTCCGCGTACGCGTATACCTAGCTAGGCCTACGCCAGTCCCCAGCCTCTAGTGTCCATGAAACCATGTCATGGTCACCCTCTGTGTCCGCTTGAGTTCCCGACTTGGAGCTGCTCAAGTTTTTGTTTTTTGATGTGGCCGTCCGGCGTGAAGCAGTGACGGAGTGTGTAGAATAGCGCACGTCAGAGTGTTGCGGGTGTCAAACCAGCACGGTGTGTATGCAAAGAGAAGAATCATGTGAAAGCCAGTGCAACGTTTCCAATGAGCCATATCGCAGTGCTTTGCTCAGTTATGCTCCTCGATCTGCAACCTGCTAGCAAACTTGAAGGCGTCTGCCTCGCCAGCAAGTCAGTTACCTCAACAATGACGATGAAACCAATTTTTTATTCGAACTTGACAATTTTGGTGGGTTTCAACTGATGCAACAAAGAGACGCTCAACAAAATGCGACACAACATATCTGTTCCCATTCCATGATGCAAACAACGGCCACAATCAGGCACATTGTTGACCAATTAGCAGCGACGGGCCGCACGGCAAGGCTTACAACCCCGACACTCACCGTCGATCTTGTGCTTCAGCGCGGGCAGCACCGGCAACACATCACGGACAAACGCCGACATGCGCGCCACCCACCATCCATTCCTGCCGCACGACTTGCGCCAACCGGGAAAATCTTGGTTGTCGACGCAATTGTCGCGATGGATCTTGAGCTTGGCGAGGCGATTGCGGACGATCGTAAATGCCTCGGACCGGCCTTGATGTTGACAACGGGCAAGGGCGGGGACCAACAGCATCACGGCCTCGGCAGGAATGATCTTTGGGTTGGACCCCTTCCAGTTGTAGTCGCGAATGTCACGGGGACCACGGTCGGTTCGACGGTTTAGCGCGCGCTGATCTTTGGCAAGGGCAAGCAGGGTCTTGGTGACGGCGCGCTGTGGGTCCTCGTCGAATTTCTTGGCAAACTTGCGGCCTTGGGCGTCTTCAAGCACACTTTGAAACAGGGCAACAATGCCGTGCTTTTGCGCGTTGAGCTCAGACCTGATGCGGATGGTTTGGATGCGGACAGCCTCGATGACGGCCTTGATTTCCGCAACCACCTTTTTCTGCTGGGCAGCTTTGCGGGCGTACTTCTTTGCCTTCTTTTCGTACTTTTTCACCGCCACCTTAGACTTGGACTTCTCGGCCCTTTTGTTCAACTTGGCGGCCTTGTCGGTAAACTTGTTCTGGGCCTTCTCGGCAGCATCGAGCAGCGACTGCAACGAGGGGGGCGACTTGCGGGCCATGGCGTTGGTTGAGAACGAGACGAGCGGGGGATTCGGCGTGAACTGGACGTGTTTTAGGAAGGCGGATTCGGTTCGTGGACGTGCGAAAATTGTCGCGCGAGTACGAAAACGACTGTGGGACAATCCAGAGGTAGGTAGAGGTCTGTTGAGTCAGTTTTGAAGTTTGACAGCGAAAAGGTGGCGACAGGATGGAGGTGACTGCGCGTCGGAGTCTGCCCGCACGCGATGACCGAAGGAAAGGAAGGCAAGGGAGGTCGGCGTACATCCAAGTACAGCTAGTAATGAAAAAGGTAAGTGCTTAGGCCTTGCTTTGGTCTTCTGGAATAAGAGCATGGAGCGGGCGGAGGGTCGAGCAGGCTTTTGTAGCACCGCCGCCGTGAACTTTCAGATCCTCACGAGGGGCGAACTAGCTACGGGCCGTCGGTCAAGTGATTCGCTTTGATGCAAACGCCATGGGCGGCCGTGATGGCATCTACGTGTGTATTATACCTATGCCGTGTCGCACAAGGGTGGCACCGTTCCAATTCCAAGAGTTGCCCACACTGTTTCAAATGCTCTCATGGGCCAACGTGCGCGTGTTCCACAGTGATGTATACATGGGCCGGGACGGTGCAATGGCCATGGCCATGATTGCAGCGCCATGTACGGCAAGGCCCCTTAGCAATTCCATTCCAACCTTAATATTCCTGTACTGGATGGTGACGAGATCAGAGCTTTCTCTACATCATTCATGCTGAGCATGACTTCATCGTGTCCAACTTGTGTCCAGCTGATCGCACCCCACAACGCGTCGTTGCGTCGTTGTTGGCGGCGGAGGCGTCAACGACCAAAAGACGCCACAGACAGCTGGAAAAATGCCTTGGCCGGGTGTCTCGCGCCCACCCTCTTTACTCCCAGCCGTTGCTCTCATCATACCTACCTATGTTCCTCTTCCATGAAGCATCACAATGACCGTCTCCATCATGAATGATCATCTAGCCACCATGCAAGCCAAGCAGCAGCAGCATCAAAACCTCAATCCGTCCATGGCCCTCTTCGGCGCATACAGCATCCTCATGCACAAGCTCCGCATCGAATTCGACCGCAGAGCACTCATCAGCCGTGTGAAGCAATGCGAGGATCTTGAGCGTGCTGCCCGTCGCGCAAAAGTCGAAGCTGACATGGCCGTCAAGCGTGCTGAGGAAGCGCTCGAGGAAGCCAAGAAGGTGGCGCAAGAGCTTGTCGAGCCGTTGCACAAGGCCGTGACAGAGACGGATCAGGTCAAGCGGGAGTTGAGCAAGATCAACGCCGAGTTGAAGGGGTGTGATATTGAGTATGAGGCTCAGGAACGGGCGCTGGGCGAGGCGTACAAGGAGGCAGTGGCCTTGTCGAATCTGGCCATGCAGGTCATGCAATCGCCAGCGGCGACACCCGAGCCAACGGTCCGGTATCCGACTGTCAACGGCGAGGATGTGCCGCAATCCAATTCCTTCGTCAACCAAGCGATTGATCCACCAGCTCCAACTGCGGCATCTGTCACCGTAGCAGCAGCGCAAAGGGCAGACAAAGACGAGCCCAAGAAGCCCACCCCCGAAGAGCGCTCCGACAAGTTCATCGACGCCCTGGCTGACCTTCGAATTGACGCACCTGGCGAAGTGTACTTTGGCGGACGGACCTACTTTTTCGTTGGCGACTTGACTCGCATCTTTTCGCCCGACCTCAAGGATCCCAACAGGTCTGGGTCGGCGCATGCCCGCAATTATGGGACACTGGAGGGCGGTGCTTACAAGGAAGGTGTGCGTAAGCAGGCAGGCAGGTGGATTATGACGCTCGAGGCCTTTGAGGCGTATGTGTTGCCGCATTTGAGAACGGTGAGGTTCATCAAGTATTGAGAAATGTTGGTTGAGTTGTGTTCGCACAGATTCGCGTTTGTTCTCATTTCAGAATTGTTTACGGTTCCCAGACACCATTTCCAGTCATGTATGTCATATCGATTTAAGCTGCTTGTCTCCAGATCAGTTGTTGCGACGAATTATTTCGTCGTACACATAAGAGGACTTGAGTCATTCCCTGACCCAATTTCTCTCAGTCCTCATGATACAGCAAAGTTCTTTCGAGTAAGAGTGGTCGGTGGAACCATCGTACTCCCCCTGAGCATATGAGGAAGCCTGCAAACAGGCCTCATCACGACAGTATCTGTATCGATCCGCCAGCGGAAGCACAAGAGCGCCTCTGGTCTGCGCACGTACAGCACCTCCATCAGAAAAGGGAAACTGTCGGCGTCACCTCCTTTGTGGTCCTCGTAGGCAGAGTTTGGGCAGCACTGAGACAACGCCACACTTGCGAGAGACACTGGACGAAGACCCGCAAGTAACAGTACATAAGGCACCTCGTTACCCCCCCGCCCCACTCGCAGTGACGGAATGTGCTAGCTCTTGCTTCGGCAGTCGACACTCAGCGTCCTCCAAGACGCCCGCACTCACTGTACGATCCATGTTGACCGGCCACACTCAACCTCTGTTGCACCTCAAATCGAGTCAAGATACCAACCCGACCGGCCCAGACATGAACACCTCACTCACCTGACCTGGATTGTTTCACAGCCGGCTTCGTACTCGCGCGAAACTTTCGAACGTCCACGAACCAACCCTACCCGCGCGCCATCTTGCCCGCTGAACCGCCGGTTCTTTGCACTCACATCCACCCGGTATCATGGCGGACCAAGAAATGACGCTGTTCTCCAAGCTTGCCGCGGCTAAAGCCGCCAAATTCAAGTGCGCCGGCACGGCCAGGAGATACAACGCAAAAGCCAAGCGGTTCAAGTCTAGGTCGCTCGCCAAGATGTGCAGCCGCAAGGCCAGGATGTGGAAGGCCGAAGAGGCCGAGCTGGAGAAGCAAATCATGCAGCTTGTGACGGAAATCGAGATCTATCGCGTCAGAAAGGCGCTAGAATCCAACAAGAGCGGCATCACGACCATGTTCCGAGGCCAACTCGAAGGTGCCCAGCTTCGTCAATTTGACGCGTGCATTGAAAACGAGCCCGATTACGCCGTCACAGTGGCCTTGCACAACCTCGCGAAATCAAGAGCTGCTCACGTGGACACGCCCGCCTGCCCGACCACGCTCGATCCGCGCGAATTCAGCCACTATCGTTGGAACGGGTGCGACGTATGGATTGTTCCCGAGGAAGCCGTGCAGCTCCTCATTCCCGCACTCGCCCGCGGCCCGCACAAGGACCCGGTCAGGGCATCTGACATTGTGTCCGAGCGTCTTGCAGCACTTGGCATCGACCGTGCAGATGGCGCCACGGACCAGTCGCACGTTCACGGTTGGCGACAGTCTGTGGACGGCCGGTGGGACGCGCAGCTGTCGGCGTTTGTGCGCGATCTGGTACCCGTTTTGCCCGCCATCAAGGAGGCCATCGACAAGTGCACTGGGTGCAAGACTTGCCTTGCTGCTCGTCGTCAAGCCATCGAGACTGTCCTTTATTGGTGCGGTCCTGTCGATCAATGAGAAGGAATGTGTTATTGATGCTTTGTGCACGAGGTTGAAACCCACATGATCGTTCAAACGGCAAATGCAAATGGTTTCACCAATCTGATGTACCCAACACGCGCTCATAGGACGGCATCAACGTCATGGGGGTGTTGTCACAACGACACCAAGATTGTATGAATAGGGGTACTCATGGTATGAAGAAATACATGCGTATAGCTTGGGAGACGTATTGCGCTAGCTTTTTTCTGGGCATGGTGATGAGCCGGGTCCCAGAATGTGAATTGCGGCCGCATGCGCGCATATGGAGGTTGGCATTCATTCTGTTCGACTTGCCGTTCCCATACGCACAGCCTTACACAAGCCAACGGAGCCAAGGTACTCAGCGCAGCAGCCTGTTTCAATGGATTCCCGGGTAACAGAACCTCTCCTGACATCCATTATTTACCTGGTGACTACTGGCAGGGCCCGTGTTGAGGCTCATTGGGTTGTTGATTGATTGGGAGTAAGGACAGTTTGTTTGTCAAGTGCCAAGTTCAAGTTGTTTTGAATTGAATTGCAGTATGTCGTGTGTTTCATCTTCTGTGTGATACATATAAACTACTCGCTATGTCAAGTAAATATTTGCGCATCACTGCATTTGCTCATTGACGGCATTCAAGCAAGCAAGCCAACTTGTGACCGCCATTTCTGTTCTCGTTCCCAACCTGCTCCCCGCCCGTTGCTGCCGTTGCTGCGGGCTGGACGATTCTCGCGTCGTGTCCGATCCGTGTCAAAAAAATGAGAGGCACATTTCACCGATATCAAGGGCATCGTCGGTGAGGAGCCCGCCCAAAAGAATATGCAAGTCAGCGCAATGTTCTTGAATGGTACAATAGTCTGTATTGCATTACACCGCATTTGCATTGGCCAGCCTCAAACAGCAAGCAGAAAGTTCTACACGCCAAGTCATGCCGCGACACGACTCAACCCGCCTGCGAACTACACTTGAGCTTCGCTTGTCACTTCCATTGCGAAACGAGCACAGCAATTCGAAGAAACCAGTTTTTTATTCGGATTTGACAAAGATTTGGTGGGTTTCAACGGATGCAACAAAGAAAAGCTCATCATAATGTGACACAACATATTCCCATTAGACGACGCCACAATCAGGCTCATAATTGACACTCAGGGGCGGCGGCGAGCTGCACGGCAAGCATTGCACCCACGACACTCATCAATCTCCTTCTTTACCGCGGGCAAGATAGGCACCACGTCGCGCACAAACGCTGACAAGTGCGCCACCCACCACCCGTTCTCGCCGCACGACTTGCTCCAACCTGGGTTCCAAAGATTGTCGGCACAGTTGGTGTGATGGATGTTGAGCTGGTAAATGCGGTTCCGCACGATATCGAAGGCCCTCGTCCGGTCCTTATGCGGACCATGGGCGAGGGCCGGCACCAAGAGCATGACGGCTTCTGCAGAAATAATGGCCGCGCCGTTGTCGGACCACTTGTAGTCGCGAATGCTTTCGGGGCCCTGCTTGACTGGTAGATGAATCTTGCGCTTATCCTTGGCAAGGGCGAATATGGCCTTGTAGACAGCCATCTCCGGATCCTTTTGGAAGTTGCGGGCAAACTTGGGTCCATCTCCGAGCACACTTTGAAACATGGCAACAATCCCGGGTTTTTGCGCGATGAGCTCGCACCTGATACGCATGGCTTGGGCGAGGGCAATCTCAATCTCGCCCTTGATATTCGCAATTTCTTTTTGCTGCTCAGCGGCCTTGATGGCGTACTTCTCGGCCTTGCCGGCGTACTTCTCGGCCTTCTTTTGGGACTTGGCCTGGACTGCCATCTTGCACTTCTCCGCCTTGTTGTTGAATTTCGCGGTCTTCTCGACATATCTGGCCTGGGCCTGTTCGGCAGCTTCGAGTCGCGAAGACAACGAGGGAGGCACGGGAGGACACTTGCGAGCCATGGCGTGGGTTGATTCGGAAGCGGGGAAAAGGGAAACTCGGACGTGTGATGCGTGCGCGTGAATCAGGCGTATCGGTTCGTGGACGTTCGAAAATTGTCGCGCGAGTACGAAATCGACTGTGGGACAATTCAAAGGGGAATTGGTGAGTCAGTGATGCAGGTAAAGAGTGGAGGTGGAGGCAGAAACTGACGGGGTGTCGCTTGGCCACACAAGGAGACAGTGACAAAGAGCCAAACGTACACGCAAATCCAGGGTGGGATGGGTGGATGAGAGATGCTGGAGCCGAGCTTTGGCTTTCTGCAACGATTCAAGCAAGGGAGAAGAGCTCTCGGAGCGGGCAACCTTTTATACCTGGCTTCAAAATGGGCAAGCAGCACCAGTCATGTTATGTTGGCGTCTCGGAAACGTCCAAGGCCCGTCCAAACGCTGTCCAAGGTAAATACACCACTTTGCGTGCGGACTGCAGTTCGCCCAATCATCTTGATTCGAGTCACACATACGTGGCCACTTGTCCAAGGCAGCCCAAATGTGGGTCGTTTTGTGCTTGGTTGATGTTGAGCTCCGTGCTTGCTTGTCCAGTTGCTGTCGCGTTGTTCTGTCGTCGCGTGTCCAACTGTGTCCAACTATGGGGGGGCGAAGTGCTCATTTGCTGCTAAACAAGCTGACGTGACTGGTCTGACGTGACTGACGTGACTGAGCTGACTGAGCTGACCGAGCTCACAAGTATGATTTCTTTCGAACAAGAATCTAACTGGATTACTTATTGTTTCATGGTCCCAACAGGTGTGAGAGGCATTTCTCATTGCTGACCTCAAAAGATGTGGAAGCAAATCTTAGAGCCCACAAACAACGCAAGTGCCAAGCCTAGGCATAAATTGAAAACAAGCATATGGGAACCACTACATCATATACTCTGAATCAGGATCCGACTCGTCTCTTTCTTCCCTGCGTAGCTTGGCTTGCGCTTCCGCCGCCAACTTTCTCTGACGCCTCTTCTCCAGTTCCTTCATGTCCGTTGTTGGCCGCTCGGGACGCCGCATCTTGAGCTTTGGCTTGGTGGCAGCAAACGCAGCCGCCAATGCATATTCCTCGTCAATCCCCTCCTCCCCCTCTTCCCCCTCTTCCTCCACAACCACTGGATCCTCCGGCAATTTCCACTTGACAGTGCTCCATTCGGCGCGCAAGTTGCGAGCCCAGAACAGCTCGCCGACCATCCGCCATGCCATCGGCAACCATTCGGCCTCCTGGTCCACATTTTGAATGGCCGTGTACGTCACCAATCCCCCGTGAAATGTTGGGTCGTTGTACCGTGAAGTGAGGGTCCATTCTTGGGCAATCCGGTCCTTGTGGTACGCTTCATCGAGGCTGACATGGCCATTTGCATCAACCATATAGGTCAATACAAACAATCGAACCATGCACTCGTGGTGGAGCACAAACAAACGGTCATCCCCAGTGCAACTTGGAAAGTGCTTGTCAAGGGCGAGCATCATAAAGCGCTCTTCCGCCTCCGACATGCCATACGAGTTGTCCGCCCGAAATCCAATCGAGGTGAAGAACGCCGACATGGCCGTGGTAGTTTGGTACGACGTGATACGCGGCTGCTCACGCACACGTGCCAGCTCAGCGGCGAGGATCGATGGGCGTTTGCCGCGGAGCAAATCATGAAGCAGCGGACGAATGGAGCGGAACCGGCGCTTGAGAACATCGAGCAGGTCGGGGTGCTTGAGATTACCCGAAGGTACATGCGAGAAACTTGACGGTGGGTTGTAGATTACCGTCGGAAAAGAATCACGAACGAGGTTCTTGATCATCAAGTGACGGCGAGACACGGGCACGTCAAGCATGGACGACGTGGCGGAGCAACGGACGAGAACACGGCCATTTTCGATGGCAGAGATGACTCGGGAAATTGACCAGTTGTCGTTTTGTTCAACTCGTGCGAGAACCAGCAAGCCAATTGGGAGCTCGCTTTCAGGCAATGAGCCACCATGGTCCAGGTCGGAGTCGCTGTTGGTGTCAGAGCTGCTGACCTCGAAATCCGGAATCTGGTTGAGGAAGATGAATTGTTAGAATGAGCCGAGGTGGTAGCAGAGTTCAGAATTGGTTCATACCTCAAACGGATCTGACATGTACGGTGCGTCAGCGTTCATGGAATCGTCGAAGGCTGAGGCGGCAAGCTGCGCAGGTGGAGATGATATAAGTTAGCTCATGTTGGCACAAAATGCAGCGATTTCCGGAAACGACGTACTGCTTCAGCAAAGCGGTCATGGCTTTCTCTGGTAAAGAACTTTGGGCGATGCTCTGCAAGACACATGGAGTACAAGTGAGTATCTTCGGTGCTTGAAACGACAGGAAGAATGAAAAAACCTTGGGCACTTTGAATGAAGTCGATGCATGCGCGTATGGCGTCATCATTGGCGCCAGGAGTCAAACACTTGTGGTGCAGCCAGCGAATCCGCATGGTCTCCGGTGGAACCCATTGACTATACTTGAGAATGAACTGTTGTTGCGAGACAGTGTGCTGCACGAGCGGCTCGTCGCCATGGACCATGGTGATTGCGTCCACATTGACAGATTTGATGATGGCAGGAATCCACGGCAAGTCTGTGTTGGGTCCAAGCGTCCAGCACAGGGTGCCCGCAGAGACGTAGATGGATGGATGATGAGGCATGTTGAACGTGAAAGATGTGCGAGGCAAGGATGGGAAGTGTGAAAGAAGGGATGCTTGCTGAGATGTGCTCGGTGAACGACTCTCTCAATCTGAAATGGTAGAGGGGCGTTGGCATATACTTGTAGTTCCCAGCCCTTGAGCTCTTTCCAAAGGCTTTCCTCTCCTTGTTGTTGACAGCACCAATGCATAACCAAGGTTGGCCGCAGTGGTCGCGACTTGAGTCTCTCCTTCTGGTCCAAGGCATAGAGGCAAGTGTGACCATCCACAGCTGTCACTACAATATGAAAATCAAGCGTGCATATGGCTATGCACTGAAATCTCAACGGCGTGCCATGGCTGCCGCTGTTGTAATGGTCAGACGTCGTGTTGTGTTTGGAGGCGGATGCAAGTGGAAAATGATCCCAATAATGTTTCACGATCATGCTCCTGAAACCCGAAAGATCACGAGACATTGCATGTCGTGCCCAACGTTCGCGTTTACACACAAGCAATCAAACCCACCATAAAGGCTTACATCCATGAAGACCCGTTAATCGAGCTCCTCAGCCCATGCACTTTCCGCAGCTACTGCGTCCATCAAGAAAGTTGCCATCGTTACCACGGGCGAATCGCTCCCAAGCCTTCCATAACCATCACGTGCTTACCTGAGCCCATTCGCGATCCGCAGTCAATACAAACAAGCTGTGACTGTGCGTCAGCTAGTTTGCCATTATGTACTCTCCGGTCAAATGACAACGAGCAAGCCATACATGAAGCTGCTCGCCCAAAAGCATACCTGTCCTGATTCCAGAGTCATTGCCTCTAACAAGCTGCGGCCGTTGCGTCAGCCGCGTTGCTGTAATCGTGCAAGTCTTCCATGATGCCGCCCACCCAAGAACAAAGCTTTGCACGAGCGCTTAAGTGTACTTGCTATGGCGACAGAGTCCCACTTTCGCCGTCTCGGCAAGTACATAAGGAGCCAACTCACCCCCACTTTCGGGCCTCACTGCAAACAGCTGTGCAAACTCACTCTCGACTCTCGACCCTCACACTCCATTCTCAGCGACATCTCAACCAATTCCTTTCCAAGTCATTCGCCGCAGCATGCCACCCAAACTCCCCTGCACTCTCCGTTATTTCGAAACTGCCAGCAAGTTCGAGTCTGGTTTCTTTTCGAAAAAGGACTTGGACATGGGTGCGTTGATTCCCTTTCTTCCCTCAACAGAGGACATGCTCTGACCCATCACTGATGTTGTACAGACTATGACGCTGCTGCAGTTGAGCTTACGCGGTTGAACCAACCATTGACACAATTCACAGTCATTGCACATGGCGAGACATGTCCATCTGTCAGCTTTAGCGCGGTCCAGCAAGCTTTGGGCGAAGCCGCGCGAACTGGTGATAAGTTTACAGTGCACATTTTGTCCAGTACGATGCCCTTTCACAGCTACAGCATTTGGCCACGCTAACAGTACAATTATTCGTCGCACAGCCGACGCAGCCTCCCATTCCGCAGAGTCAAGCTCACCTGATGCTTTGGCATCTGTAGGTTCTTTATTAGGAGGAGCATCTCAATCATCATTATCTGCCTCGTCGGCTTCATTGAGTGGCTCATTGTCCACAACTTGTATGTGTCTCCTTAGTTTGATTTCATCTGCCACGTCATTTACCTCACATTGTTACCATGGCAGTTCGTGTTCCACCCATAAATACGAAGCCCATTGCCCTTGGAACCAGCGCGCAGGACCATGTCCGCGCCGCAACGCCCAGCCTTCACGATGCCCGATTGGCCAAGGCACAAGACGACAAGGCCAACCCACCATCGCACATTGCCAAGGCGGATCCCAAGAAAAAGAATAAGCCGAGCGCAAAGCTTAACGTTCAAGAAAAGGCCAGCGACTTCATTTGCACGCTCAAGCTCGCGATTCCCCCAGCAACTGCTGCCTCATCGACATCGACATCGTCATCTTCATCTCATTTGTGGACGCTGGACACCGTTGCCATAGCGCTCAAAATCCGCAGTGGCCATGCATCGCTGAATGCCGTTCTCAACGACCCCAGCAACTGGCCATTGATTCGTACTCAGGTCGAAAGGCTGCAGGACAAGCACATGGCCTTCAAGACCGTGAAGAGCTCCGCCGACCTGACATTGATCGAGCGCATGAACAACGGAACATGCGCGCACGTCAAGCCCATGACCATTATTCGTACGTTACCATCTTGACTTGCATTCTTTCTCAAATGGGCAGTGCTGATTCTGCTCCCGCTCCCTGTCATGCAGAATACGGCCGACCCCAGGACAAAGGATTCATCCCCCTTGACCAGTTGCAAGCTGGTTTGTCATTCGTTCACTCAATCATCTGTCGCGGATACTAGACCGTCCACTCACAATCTTACAACCACAGGCCTTGCTCCACTTCGCCAGCTGCAGAAGCGTCCATCAAAGTCGGCATTCACCATTACTGCCGCACCCTCTTCAGCTCTCACAAGTGCCATCCCCAACCAGTCGCAGGCAAGGGCCGTCATCACTCTCACTGATGGCAGCATGGATTCGGATGACAGCTCAGATATCCTCATGCTGTCTCCCAAATCAAGCAACAGGCGTTTGTCGTCGTCGCCGAGTGTGTCAAGCATGGACATCGATTCAGATCACCATGTGCTCCCGCAGCTGTCGCTCGCTCGGAAACGCCGCCACGACGTTGAACAGACACATATGTACACGCCCATTCAACCATTCCATTGAGACAATCGCCCTTGATTCACAATCTCTGCTATGACACTTGCAGGGACCCGGCCATCTCGCGGAACGTGCTTCAAGACTTGGAACGAATGCAAACCGAGCTCAGTCGCACGATGAGCGCACTCAAGGTTGTTGACATGATCTCGTACATGTACTCAATCGTTTGTGATGTGGTTCGTTGCTCGAAATGCCGTATGTGATTCTGATGAGCGATGCCAACATATCTGCTGCCACTGGCTAACCCGGTCTATACGTCCCAAATCCAGGGAGCTCTATGACAATTCTGCTTTGCCACGACTCGACCTACTGCGTGCGATTGACATGCGTGACCTGCCTAAGGGAACTCATGCAAGCCCCCGTTAACGAATCGGAGGCACCCGCCCAGCGATGCGGGACAGGTTGTGGGCACAAACATGCCTCCCCGTACGCATTTTCCTCCTCGACCAATGTACGTGACACCCCATAGTCCACTTTTCTTTTTGCTCCTCCAGTGCATGACGTAGTTTGCTTCATTTTGTAGGCTGTGCTGGCATTTGTTGAGTTCCTCTGCGCAGCGGCGGCTGCCAGCAAGGCGCACTGGGATGAGGTGTTGCTGCTCTTCCCGCTTCTCGCCAATCCCCAGTCAATACGGGACCGTCTCGCACAAGAACGAGTGGACGCGGTTACATTGTTGGAGCAGGTCAACGTCTGGAATAGGTAGGGAGTGCGCGCCGACGCTTGAGGATTGCGGGTGGCGGCTAGTATAGTATTCATGTTTCCATTCACTCACCATTTATAACGTCGCCAATACATTTGCGGGCTGCTGGACATTCCAACTCCTTGCTGCGAACATTTTCTCTGTCCGTTCTGAGAGGCAACTTATCACATGATCGCACGACTTTGTCACAAACTGTCATTTGCGCTTCAATAACTAAATCGATTCTGTGTGCTCTCCAATGATGAGACAACGCTCCTTGTCTCTCTCAAGCAATTTTTTTTCACCAAGTGCAATGGATGCCGCCGTCAATCAGGAATTCAGCATTGGGTGCATCCCAACACTCGTTTCCGACGAAGTCTTTCGACACCTGTGCGACAATTACGCCAACGATGGAGAAATTTCGCTAGCGCTGCAACGATTGGCTCCCGAGCCCCTTCGTACATACCTTTTACCTATCCGTCCCATACACATTACCATTCCGTCCGATCGTGAACCCGCCCGATTTACGAACTGGCTCCCAATATTTGCAAACCAGGCGGCCTCTCTGCGGCCTCAGTCCGTTATCGTCGGAGTAAGCTAGGCATTCAATTCCAGCGCAAATCGACGGCGAACAATGTCAATGTTCAGACCGACCTGGCATCGCTCGTCAACGACAATTTGACCGACCAGCAAATAGCTGACCAGCTTCAAACCTTGCACCCGGATGTACGAGGGCTCAGTAAAGCATCCGTTCGGCGTATCCGCAAGAAACTCGGGCTCAAAAAGCACGATAAGTGGGACTTTGGCGACATCGTAGAGAATGTGGCCATTGAGGTGGAACGGGTATGCACGAGGGCACCTTTTCCAACCTGTTGTAACCCACGGTGTCTGACGCAAGCCATTTATTGCCATCTAGTGTGGGACTCGCGTTGGACGGGAAATGCTCACCGCTTCGATCGAATCCCGAACGGGAACTCGATACCCTGCACGCCTCGTAAGCCTCGCTCAGTGGTACCTGTACCGCGAGGAGTTCATTCTCCGACGCAACAACGCTTACACTCGAATCGTCCGCCGACCATTCGTCACCAACTTTTTCGGGGACGTTTTGTGTATTGATCAAAATGAAAAGTTGCAAGCGTACGTCAGTTTGGATCGGACTTGTGCACAAGTCGTTGTTGTTGACATATCTGTTTACCGTGAGTAGATACCATGTTTACCTTTTCGGCGGAATTGACGCACATTCTCGGTATCCCGTCTACCTTTTCGCCGCAACTCGCAAAACAGCCGTTGTTGTGTACCACGCCTACCAGTTCGTACCCATTCACTTTCTCAGCCTCACATGGAACCATTTATCATGACACGATGGCTTCTCGTTCTTGACATAGACTTGCCGTGAACCAATTTGGCCTATGGCACCGGGTCACTTGTGATCGTGGAACGGAAAATGTCCTTGTCATGCACTACCAAAATCACCTTGCCCGCCTGCACGAAGTGCCATACGTCATGGACAATCCCGGCCGCGAATCTGCCCGTGTCGTTCCATCTACAAGTAACACACGTGCCGAATACCAATGGCGATTTCTCAACCAGGGCGTCACTCGGCCCATGCTCTTGACCCTCGACACCATGTTTGCCAACCACGACTTTGACCTGGGCAATGACGTGCACAAGTTTTGCGTGGCTACGGCAGCATGCTCCATCGCCAATGTGCTCATCGACCGCCTTTTTGGCCAGCTCGTCAACCGCCGCATTGATCGAGTTGGGCGTCCAAAGCAGGTCATGAAGAATCAGTTCAACACTATGCCTTTGATTCCTGGATCGCTTCTGGACACAGGTGCCGCGGCGGCAGAGTACATCGCTCAAGGGGGTTCCATCATTCCGGAAATGGAACTGCGCGACCCGCTCAGCGAGTGGCCAGAGCTCCAGGCCGAGCGCAAAACCCGCTTAGATGATAACCATAACTTGGACATGATTGCTTCCGAAATTGTCCGTCCCTTTCATCCCACGCACTCTCCACTCTTCCGTCAGTACATCTTGGACTTCATCTCTACGACGGTTGCACTCCTCGGCACTGTGTAAATTTGCATCGCTCTCAATTATATCCTGTTTCGGTTCCCCACATTTTATGCGAGACATTTATCCCGATGTGCGGACGTTGCAAATGTCTGAGTCGCACATTGAACTGCCGTCGGGTGCTCAATGTTTCAAAGTATTAGTCACACTTAGAGAATGTATGGACCTGTCCCGTCTGCGTGCTGGATGTAACGACGCATACTTGCATTGATGAGGAAGCTCCAAGAATCCGTCACCCAACAGGTCCACGACTAGACTGGGAGATCCAAGACTTCGGCTTTCGCGACCAATGACTCAAGAGCTGCGAGCTGCTCGTCACCCACGGGCAAAGTGGTGGCATAGCTCGTCCAAGTGCTGGTCGACTTGGCGCGCCACACCGGGTTCACCATGGCAGGCTCGGTGCAGGAGACTTGACGAGGTCGAAGCGCTGCGAATATCCGAGCTACAGCAGGACGGGAACTGAAGGCATCCCTTGGCCGTTTATTCATGTCCCGCAAGTACGACGACCTGTGGGTCGGAAGACAGCGACAACGCTACCAGCGCCCGTGCCATCTAGCGGTATTGTTGGCCGCTCCAGCAACGCAACCGAATCGACACATGCTCCGACCGATCCGTCGAAATCTAAACCGGGCCTACTGTTGAGCGAACTTGCCGTCGCCGGCGCACAGTGAGGACGGCGGTTTCGACCATGGATGGTACAGCTCTAGCCGGTGGGAGCAACGCAGGGGGTCTTGTCCATGTCGGCTGAAGGCTGTGCGACGAGTTGGGATGGAATTGCATGAGAATGGCCTGCATTATTGCATCTAGATTTCATTTGAATTGAACTTACATGGACGACTGTCTTCATTGGGCAGAATAGGCATTAATGATAATGCCACCGTGCATTGAATGCTCCATCTTATAGTCACTGTGGGCTTCCATAAAGCCTAAAGAAATATTGGGCATGTCAGTTCAGCTCAGTCAGCTCAGCTCAGTCACGTCAGTCACGTCAGACCAGTCACGTCAGCTTGTTTAGCAGCAAATGAGCACTTTGCCCCGCCATAGTCCAACCGTGTCCAACGCCACACAGCTGATGCCTGCCTGAGTCACTGAGATGAGACGAGCAGCTTGCAAATAGGTGGGCCGGCGCGCCTCGCATCCATTCCTCTTTCTGTATATACGAATCTTCAAAGACATCACCCATCAAGTACAGCTTCCACCATGACCACCTCCACCATGACGTTCTCGAACGATAACACCATGCAATCCAAACACCAAAACCTCAATCCATCCATCGCCCTGTCTCGCGCCTGCAAGGTCCTCACGCACAAGCTCCGCATCGAATTCGACCGCAAAACGCTCATCAACCGTGTGAATCAATGCGAGGATCTAGAGCGTGCTGCCCGTCGGGCCCATATCGATGCTGAAAAGGCCGTCAAGGATGCCGAGGAAGCCCTCAAAAATGCCGAGAAAGCGCTCAAGGAAGCAAAGGAGAAGGCGCAAGAGCTTGTCGAGCCGTTGCACAAGGCCGTTGCCGAGACGGATAAGGTGAAGCGGGAGTTGAGCATGATCAATGCCGAGTTGAAGAGGTGTGACGCCGAATTTGCGGCCGAACAACAGGTGTTGGACGAGTCGTACAAGGAGGCGGTGGCCATGTCAAATCTCGTCATGCAAGCGATGCACTCGCTGCCAGTGGAGACGGTACCCGAGCCAACGGTCCGGTATCCTACTGTCAACGGCAAGGACTTGCCGCAATCCCATTCCGTTGCCAACTCAGTCATTGATCCGCCAACTCCGACCGCGGCGCATGTCGCCGTTGCGCAAAGGGCAGAAGACGACGAGCCCAAGAAGCCCGCTCTGGAAGAGCGCTCCGACAAGTTCATTGACGCTCTCGGTGACCTCATGATCGATGCCCCGGGTGAAGTGTACATTGACGGGCGCACCTACTTTTTAGTTGGCGACCTGACTCGCATCTTTTCGCCCGACCTCAAGGATTACTACAAGTCTGGGTCGGCGCATGCGCGCAAGTATGGGACGCTCGAGGGCGGTGTATACAAGGAAGGCGTGCGCAAGCAGGCAGGCAGGTGGATTATGACGCTGGAGGCATTCGAGGCGTATGTTTTGCCGCATCTGCGGTCAGTGAGGTTCATCAAGTATTGAGTCTGTTTGGTAGTGTAGTGGTGGTTGCGAAGTTCTCAAAATTTTGTCATGTCAGCGTCATGGCGAATTCTCGTATACATTTCCACTTCTGCACCATGTTGGAATACAAATGTGAATTGGTGAGCAAATGCGACAGCGAATAAATATATACAGGCAAAACCACAAGTCCTCAATTCAAATACTTTTCCTTCCCAACCCAACTCGGCGGCCGCCACTCCAAACACTTTGGATCAATACTAACCTTATTCTTCCGCTTGCTCCTCTCCTGTGCCTCCAAACACGCCTTGCTCAACACGATGACATAACTGCCCTTGTAATACCTGACTGCATTGAGCGCGACAAGCGTGTCCATGATATCCTTGACCAAGATGCACGTTTCGCGCGCCAAGTCATCAATGGTACAGTCGGACCGGTGCACAAGGTGGTCCACGAGCACTTCGGTCCAGTAGGCGCGGTACGAGAGTAAACCAAGATCCGAAAGCGGTTTTTCGGGCGACCCGGGTTTGCCTTCGACTTTAGACAGTTCGTATGAGAATTGAATGAGCAGGCGGCCGTAGCCTTTGCGCTGGTGTTGTGGGAGCGTGAGAATGCATGCGAGGTTGTATCTGGGATATCGTGTGATTAGTCACATGGAACATGCAACCCACGAAAAAAACAAGCAGGCGTACCCTTCAGCCGACTCTTTTTCCTTGCTGAAATAGCCCACCAAATGACTGCCGTGCTCGTCGCTGACCGTCATCAAGTAAAACATGAATGGGTCCACGTCGTAGTAGAGCGTCTTGTGATCCAAGAAGCACTTGCTCACCAAACACAAGTTTCGGCAATACTGCTTTTGCCTGCGGCCATCAATCTCGAAAAAACTGATATTGTCCTTGCGATAAATCTCGTTGCCCGGCGGATGCGTGAGCGTGCACTTTGTTCGATGGCGCTCGAGCGACCGGGCCGACACAAAGTACCCGAGACAAAACTCGCACAGCCACAAGGTATCGAGATGAGCGACTTCTTGCGGGTAGGGCGAAAAGTACCAAGGTTCCACAATGTGCTTGCCCATGACGAGTTTGTTGAGGTTTTTCACGCGCGAGATTTCAGACACACATTGGGTCATGGATCCGCCCACGCGCAGCTTTTCGCGCTCGTCGGCTTTGGAAAAGGTGCCGGGCGGGCCGGCCGTGGACGGCGTTTCGTTTTCCTTGCCCTTGCCGCTCCCGCCGCTGGCAAATGGTGTGGGCGTGGATGGGCGCGACGTGCCGGGAGACCCAGGCTGCGAACTGCTGCCGTCAGCAAGCAAGGTGGAATCGAGATCGGTGGCGGTTTGCGATCCCATGGACGCTGTGTCGTCGTCCATAGCGCTGGTTTTGGACACGTTTTTAGCGGCCGTGCGTTGTTGTGCGGCAGCAATGGTTGCGGCCTTTGCCAAACTCTCGCCTGCCCCTTTGCCTTTGCTCTGATGACCTTTACTACTGCTACTCCCGCTTGCTGCACTCGCGCTGCCGCCCTTTTGACTTGCCCTGCTGCCCTTTTTGGTGACACTGCCGCCTTTGCTGCCTGCGGCCCCACCAGCGCCGCCGCCCGCAGCAGATGCGCGCGGGTACTCGACATTGCCCGAGTCGAGACACAGGGCCGTGGCGGGGACCCATTCGTCGAGGCGCTTATTAAAGTCTGCATAGTGGACGTAAAAATCGAGGTTGGCCTGTGCGAGCGACCCGCGGATCGAGAGCACTTCGGCCTTGCGCGGGCCGTCGCCGCGCTTGTGGACGAGCAGTTTGCAGCCGATGACAATGGTGGGCAGTAGTGGGTGGTGACCCGTGGACGGCGAGTCGTTTGAGGAAGGAGAGGAGGACGTAGTGGTTGACGGGTCAGCCGTCGGAGGGGCAGGCGAGGAGGGCCGAGGTGAAGACGCCGGCGGGGATGTGGACCGCGGGCGTGGCGACGTGGATCGTGGGCGTGTCGAGGGAGGCGGGCTCATTGTGTTGCTGTGGGTTGTGAAAGTGAAAGGTCCGTGCGAAGATGTTAATGTGCATTGTGACAATCATAGGATATTCGCAATGGATTTTACAAGACATCGATCGAACGTCTCGAAGGATTCCAGTGGAGGTTCTCGAAGATGCTTCCAGAACATTGTGGTGCCAAGACCACACCCACGAAAAGAGTCAAACCAAAAGCATCAGTCTCTTTCACTTCCTCTATGAATGTGTATGATACAAGTACATACAGTCAATCAACGTTAACATGGCCGACGACGACTTGACCACACACTCATTGACCCAACTCGTCACCAACGCCCTCGGCGTGCGCCCCGCCGCCGCCGCCCACGCCCGCCTGTACCTGGCCAACCAAGTGTCGGGCACTTGGGATCAGTGCGCGCAGGGCATTGGCGCGGTCGCCAACAAGGCGTTCTACCTTGTGTCGCCCGACGACCTGACTGTCCTGTGGCAGCAGCGCCTTTATGCGGGCCTCGAGTACCACGCTGACACGCCAAAGTTCCACTCGTTTGAGGGCGACGACCACGTCCTGGGCATTGCCTTTGCCAACTCGCTCCACGCGTCCCAGGTGGCCGCCGCCATCAAGGCCCTGGTCCCGCCTGCTCCTGCTCCCGTAGCGGTAGCGGCTGCTCCTACCATTACCCCGGTAGCAGCCGTGTCGTCGGTATCGACGGCGGCGGCAACCGGATCCACCTCGCCGCCGTCATCCGCCACCAAGAAATCGCTGTTTGGCGGGTCGTCGTCTAAGAAATCGTCAAAGAAGGATGCCACGGCGGCAGGAAAGAAGAACAAACCCGCTTTCGACAAGTCGCTCATCTCGGCCCCGCAAGACTTTCGCCACGTCTCGGGCATGAAGCTCGGCGACGACGGCCGCTTTGTCGTGACCAACCTCAAGCCCGAATGGCGCGACGCCATTGTAGCCGCAGGCATCACCGAGGACATGCTGCAAGACGCCGGCACGCGCAAGGCGGTGCTCAAGAAGCTCAAGGCTATGGACAAGCAAAACGCCTCCACCAACGACGTGGTTGCCCGCCCCTCACACGCCCCACCGCCTGTCCCACCCTCGACCGTGTCCTTGAGCGGTGGCGTGCCCACAAAGGCGCCGCCTCCGATCCCGCCCTCGACCGCATCGTCGGCTGCCCACGTGCACAACCACCCGATCCAACGGCCAATGTCCATGCCTCCTCCGCCACCCTCTTCTTCGTCTCTCCGCCCACAAGCCCCGCCGCCGCTCCCGCCCTCGCGCTCCACCACAGCCGCATCGCCACCCACTGGCCGCCGTGGCCCGCCTCCCCCGCCCCCGGCACGCGCCAACCGCGGCCCACCGCCTCCTCCACCCGTACGCCGATCTGCATCGGGACTCCCGCCGCCTGTGCCGCCTTCGCGCCCACAATCGGCCGTCATGCCGGGGCCGCCCGCGGTGCCTCCGGCAAGGCAAGCTCCGCCGCCGGCTCTCCCACCTGCACGCCAACCGGGCCCGCCGCCGTTGCCTACGCGCAACGTGCCGACATCGCCTGCCACGCCATCCACTCCTCCTCCTCCGCCGCCTCCGCCGCCGCCCGTGGTTGCCGTGACACCTGCCGCATCGTCCGGTGGCCCGCCTCCCCCGCCTCCGCCCCCGCCCATGGCTTCATCGGCACCCATCCCGCCTCCGCTGCCCACATCGCGGTCGCTCGACTCGGCCGATCAATCCAGCGCCGCAACGGGCCCGCCGCTGCCCGTGGTGCCCGACTCGCGCGCCAACTTGCTCGAGTCCATCCGCTCATTCAACGCAAAGAAACTGCATTCGGCCAATGCGTCGACCGATGGCGGGTCGAGGGGTATGAGTGCTTCGGCCAGTGTACCGAGTGGTATGGCAGCAGGTGGAGCTGCAGCGGCGGGCGGTGCGGCCGCATTGAACCCTATGGCGGCGGCACTTGTGGATGTGTTGAATCGGCGCAGGGCTGGGTTGGATAGTGATAGTGAGGATGAGGACGATGAGGATGGCGATGATGACGATGATTGGTGATGTATGTCCTTGACGGATCAAACATATGAATGTGGAACATGGGTGCAAAGTCGTTTTCTTGGCACATTTGATTTCCGTTTTGTTCAGTTTACAACTTTTCCTCCCTTTCTTCAAATCTTTTTCATTTCTTTTCAAATGTATGCGTTGCTCGCTCGTTTTTGCTGCATATCCAAAACGTCCACTTCAATACAAACGGGCTCTGGCTTTTCGCTGACCAACAAATCTGGCGCCAACGCTCACGCCGTATCCACAGTCACACTTGCTTGCTTCCCAAACTGCTGCTTCACTGTACCTCGCACTTGCTCATAAACCAATTCTGCAGCGTCCGCATCGACAAACACATAGCTCACATCACGCACAGTTTCAGACCCAGAACGGCAAGCGTGGGGAATCAAATGGAGCTTGCGGGTACCCCTGCAAGTCTTGGAATGAGCGACAACAGAACCAAGGACCGCGTGGACACGGGTACCATACGTTGCGCAGCGTCACCACGCCACGCTCTTGTGCCCGCCGCGGGATGCAGCGTCGTAGTGCTGCTGCATGTCCAACTAAACGCCTTATCCGATTCCGACGAGCCAGCTTGACGCCCGCACATGGCTTCTTCGATGGCCCTGTTCATGCGCGACAAGCTCGCACACCTCGCCTTGGTCTTGACCGGATGGTGCGGGGACCTCCCCAAGCGAAGCGACCGCCGCCAACCCACATGCGTCGTGACATCGCCAAAACAAAGCAATGGCATGCGAATCATGCAAGCCAGGATCATGGAGTGTCCCGCAGACAAGCGATCGGGCCGCCCAGCCGCGACGTCACGTCTTGATGCACGGCTATTGGGCCCCAGGTCTTGATCCACATTGTCAAGTTTCTTCAAACACCCAAGTCCTTGCCTCTGCACCTGTTCACGCCGATATTCTCGGCAACGTCCTGCCCCGGCAATTTGCATCGGCCACCGGGTCGCAAGCTGAAGCAGGCTCGGCGGCGGCGAATGTGGGTGTGTGACACGTGTGTTGGCCGTTTGTCGTTTGCCGCTCGGAGCTCGTCCGTGCACGGCGCTGCCGGGGCGGCGCGTCCGACCCACGTGCACGCGCGGCTTGAGTCGTAGTACATGTTGGATGGTGTGGGCGGGTTCCGGTGGGAACGGAATCATGAGAAATGCCGCGTCGTCGGTCCATGTAACCTTCGACGTGTGCCGTGCATGCCGAGCACTCGGAGTGTGCGCGTATCCGGAATGCGGCGGCGGCGGGGTTGGGTTCGTGGGAACTGAAATCGAGATGGAGGAATGGGTTGAGTCGGTGTAGGTAAGTCGACGCTCGGCCAGTGTGCCACGGCGGGTTGAAGAAGAGTGTGATGCGTGATGATGGTAGATGGAGACGGATGGGAAACGGGATGTTGGGCTCGTAGTCTGATGAATTAACAAGTCCCATGATGTGAAGTAGGTCGGCGGGTCGAGTAAGTAGGAGAGCCTGACAGACAGGGCGACAGGTCGAAATTGATCCTATGGATTATACTTGCTTGCTCTGCGAATTCTGATCTACATACCATACTCAGCAAAGGACCGCGAGAACACTCGCTGTGAGGTCATTCCTTGCCTTGCTGTGAGCTCACGATTGTCTTGCCGTGTGTCAGTTGCAATCCGTTGACCTTTTGCATTCTGACAATGCACGTTCTCTGTGGTACTATACATGCCTGCACAGCGACCAACATGAGGGTTTTTGCCATGCAAATATAACCGAGCCCGTCACAATGACCGTGGCCACCGCGATCATCATATCACCAAAAGGGCAGCGTCACGCTGATGCTGCATTGAGTGACGGCGGCCATGTCGGTGTCGCAAAACAATCCTCAAGCGACCTCAACGTCAAGACATTCCGACCTTAAGCAATGTACTCGGTGCATTCCCCCCTCCCCTTTCCCCAAACTTCCAGGCAAGTACAGAGTTGGTATGGCAGATGATGTCTATCCACCTTCCTCTCACCCCTCCTCCCCTCCCGCTCCACGGACGCGTCAATGCAACGCCCACACGCGTTGCAGGCGCTGGTTTTTCGGGCGACAACCATACATAATTGCACATTCGTGAGGACCAGTAAGACTTAATATGAACGTCAGGCATCTCTTTAGGACAGAAAGGCGCGACATGTCATCCTCAGTGAGTGCAGTCGGCGCCTCTTGTGGTTGTTCTTCTCTCCACCACACGTGTCAGCTACATTCCAGCTCGAGTACCGCAACAATTGATAATCGAGCACATACATCAAGTCTCGGCGTCATTTGCCACAAGTTCGGCAGCAGTTGGTTTGACCCGTAGTTCGCGGGCAGGCAACATGGGTGGTAATATTTCAGCTTGACAGGCAGAACCTCGACATCGCCAAACTCACCAGAATCTGGAATGATTGATCCCAAAACTGTGATACACTTGACTGAGTTTGCGGTGATGGTCGTGATGGGGTATGTCAACGGATCCTTTGAGTTGATCCCGAGACTGGCTCTGTATCGAGTTGTTGCATAATTGAGGTGATAATGTGTGTATACCAGGAGGAGTTGCGGGAAAGTGCGCCAATAGGAATTGAGCTGTTGCATGCTCGTTAGTAGCGGTTCGCTTTGGCTGGTGTTCACGAAGGAGTCCTCAGTTTCTTTTCCCCAAATGACTGGAGCCCAACGGGTTTCTACCTCATCTCCAGTTTTCGGCTGTCGGTCGGATGCAGAACAACCTGTTGCGTTTCGCGTCAGTGACGGGGCCGTAGGTTTCGAGCAGAGTCACAATGTCCATATTGCTGCTGTGTGTTCGGGATTGGAGGCAGCTCATCCACTTAATACCCCCACGTGCCCCGAGCATCAAGTATGTCGGAGGAACTGTTCACTTTCTCTGCAGCTGGCCTTCATCGTTTACCAGCGCATGCATTGCGTTCGCGTTCCGCCTGCTGGGCGACATTCTGACAAGGGCATCTTGCCGCAAATGGATACATGTGTCAGGGTGACTCAAGTCGAGCGTTCAGGCCTCGAAGACAGAGCTCATGCACATGGCTCCTTTTTTATCACTTGCCCGTTTGAGGGCACGAACGAACGGTCGCGAAGGGTGGGAGACACGAGTTGGCGTTTGGTCGGTTTGGATCGTGAGCTCAAGCTCAACCGGAACAAGATCGTGTTTCGTTGCAACTCGCGAGCTTGCTGCTGCCACGGCCAGTCAGACAGATCCGGCCAGAAATCGACAAAAGGATCTGACATCCCTCTGTCATCCCCCCTTTTCTCTCTTCCCAACCCGGAAACTGTCAATATCTGCCGCCGTCCAGAACTCTCATTTATGCCTTCGAAACTCCATCTTGCCACAATCATGAACCCATTCTCTGTCCCTCGTCTCGCTGCCCTTGCCTTGTCGGCCGCCTCCGCTGCCGGCCTGGCCAAAGGCGAAACCTCCAAGGACCCCGTCTCGCCACAAAAGCGGACAAAAGCGACCCGTTTGTGCACCAAGGTATCCACAGCTGCCCAAAAGGTCAAGAATGTGGCCCGCGCTGTTCCCACCAAAGTCGCGTCCGTGTTTGCGGCCTTTTCGACACGATTGAGCAACTCTCGCGTCTCATCATTGAGCCGCTGCCCCTCGCCCACCGACTCTGGCCACGGTTCCCTCAAGCATGGCCCACATACCATTCCGCTTCCCGACCTCGGCACACCAAGCGCGTACCAGGCCATCGCCTATGGAACCAGCAACGTGCCCAGCATCGACTTTGCGCAGTTGCCCGAGTGCTTCACGCACTCGATTGCCGTCGTGGAGCGATGGTTGCTGCGCTACCCCGGCGTGCACCGCGTGTCCACGTGCGTGTTGCGCAACAAGCTCGTCAAGTCGTTGTACGACCCGACGACAGGTGCGCGCCTGCCCACGGCGCCCGTGTTTGACGTCGAGTCGGACGACACGCGGGACCTGGCCGTCGCGTACGCGTGGCTCGCTCGTGAGTGCCTTCGGTTTGCACCGGAGCCTCTGTTGCCGCTCTCGTTTTTCCGCTCGGTCGTCGCCGCGCATCGTGCCGGCACCTTGTCCTCGCCCGCCATCGTCGCGCAAGCGCTTCGCGACCACGCCACGCAAGCCCACGTCTGGGACGCCGTGCTCGCCCACATCTTGGCCGTGCTCCAACACACGGAGCACAACAAGATGACTGCCGAGGGGCTTGTGCGGGTTTGGGCCGCGGGCCTGTTCATGGTGCATCGGGCAGACATGAGCGCCGAGGTGCAGATGGAGGTTGCGCGCAGCATGCAGGACTTTGCGGCAGCTTTGGCGCCGGTGGTAGACGCGTTGTTCCGGGAGGAGGCGGCGCCGGCAAGGCAGGCAGTTGAGGATATCGGGAGGCCGGTGGCCGTGGAGGATGAACAGGTGCCTGTGGTTGTTGCGGCGTGTGACGCCAAGGTCACCACCACGCAGGGAAAGGAGCAAGAGGACGTGGCGGGTCGGCGGGTGTGTGCGGCCGCCATGGTAGTAGTATCCTGTGGGGTTGAGGGCAGGTGGAGCGAGGTGCTTGGGTCTGGGCACTCCATGTGCTTGATGCAGTCGCCGTCGGGTTGTTTGTGGTGAGTATCGCCGGTTCTTTTCTTTGATTTCTGTTCCCCGTTCTTTTCCCCCAGTTCGTATGTACCCTCAAGGACGAGTAGAGTCTGGTGTTTGTTCCCACCTCACTCGTTCTGTTCCATTTCATCCATTTGTTCGATTTCTGTACTATCTGTCAATTCCTTAAGTTACATTCGTAACCCCCCCCCCCAGTTCCATTTCCTCACCATCGTTGGCACTTGTTCATTCACTTATTCTTGTACATACAAAGTTTGTCAACATGATGATGCGACGTCCAAATCCGAGACCATCACGCCCAACTCGGCCCCACGGTGAACTCACGGTGGTACTTAATATTGCCTGTCCTGCATTTCCCTTCTTGACGTGAGTAAGATTGGGTGGGTATTTGTCGAGACACGCGTGATTTTTGGAGCCATAATCCACTATTTCAGGGAGAGCGTAACAGTTACATTTTGCTGTGCGGAGCAGTGTGACTCATTTTCCGCAAGCTGAGGCAAGGAAGATATCGACATCGTGCCTCGACGATTCGAGTGGCACAAGTATCTTGTAATCTGAGTGAGTGCTTAGCATCGTCACGTCGCGAATCGGGTGTGCTGGGATTTGGCCAAGTGCGCGTCCTGAAGAAAATCGAGGTGGATGTCCCCCAGTGGTTCGTGGACGAGTGCGAGGCATGCTTTTCAAAGAACGCCACTGTCAATTTTTTCAATTGGATGAATTCTTGCATGCCTCACATGAGCATGATGAACAGCGATATGCTCGCCATGATGCGACAATGCAACGAGACATGGGTGCACGCCAAGTAATGAGGCGGCTTTAAAGTGACGATTGGCATTTGTGTTTGTTGCCCTCCTTCTCTTCTTTGTTTTATTGTTGCTCGTTGTGGTGATAGGTGGAAGCCGAGGACAGGTATCGGACATGCGCAGCTGGCACGGCGCCGATCCTGATATGTATCATTGCGATCACCTTTCTTCGGTCGCCGATCGCGCCTCATGCCAAGCAAGAGTCCCGAGTCCCGAGTCAAGCCCAAGTTATTAACATCTGAAAGGTGACCCAGATTGGAAGAAAAAGGCTCTCATACCAAGTTACTGGGATTTTTTTCGATGCATTTGCGTCCTCAGCGTGATAGGCATGGTCGTGCGAATTCCTTTGGGTATCCTCGCGAGATTTGAATGGATGATGACAGTTGCTAAAATATTTACCGTTTTTCGATTGAGCGGACAGCTGTTGGACATTCCGTGGCCATCACCGTCAAAGCCACACCTGCAGACGTTGTATAGTACCTTCAAGACGAACTTTCGCTCTCACAGGGATTTACCTACATAGTTTCTCATGAGTATGTCCCAAAATGCCGTCCAAATCAAAATCTCGTCGATTACGAGCAGGAAAACCGCGCCGGCCAGCCCAGCTGAAAGGCTCGTCGTCATCCGGGCTCATCGCGACTCTCGACTCACCGGCGGGGCGGCAACCAACGTGCTTCGTCTTTCGATCGGTCGTGGTGGGCAAGTCTTGGGATCAATTCGAATCCATCTCTTGCCCTTCATCGTCGCCACGGCCAGTCTCTTTTCTCTTGCGTTCCTGCGGTTCAACCACGGCCAACATCTCACACGAAGATCACCTCAACATGGGATGGAACCACGCTATTCGGTCGCCGTACATCTCCTTTTCGTCCGACCTGCATTGGGCCATTTACTACCAACTCAAGCACGAGCACATCAACAAGAGCAACCCGTCTTCTGTCCGCCACTTGTATGCACTCGAGGTCATAGCCATCGACGTGCAAAATGTTAGCGTGTCTGACCTTCGTGCTCAAGCAAACGCAAGAGCCGCCAGGGAGATGCTCGGCACTTTCCAAGTGCGCGTTGTGCGCAAGCTGTCGCTCATGGACTTGATTCCGGCGCATTTGCGCGCTTTGTCGTCGCAGTGGTTCAGTGAAATGAAGAGATTTGGTTCCATCTCGGGTACAGGCGCCAAGTACCCGTTTGCCAGGTGGAAGGCAGAGATGAGACGAGTTTGTGCAAGAGAATTCGATGCAATTGCGCAAGGCGTGGATACTTGGAAAGCGCAAGTCTTTGTCGCGGTGCATCCAAAGCCGTCAAGTTCTTTCGTGGCAGCTCATGCCGCGAACTCGCATTCACTTTTTCCAATCACCGAATCCACTCCACTTCTTGCTTCAAGTCGTCCTCCCATTGGCCCACTCGCGGACTTGCTGCCGCTTCATCATTCACGGCCAGAGCCCCAAGTGTTGACGGGGCATTCCAGTACATGGCAGACTGCCGGCCAAACTGCCGGCTCCAAGTTGTGGGCATGTCTCTTGTGTATCTGGGATGGGCTGAGACGTTGGTGAGAGGCAACAGAATGACGGCGGAGGCCAGTTTCCATGAACTTGCTCCTGTTTTCCTGGTTTTTCATGCATCATCAATCATTAAATACCTACTCGATGCGATAAATACATCGCACGTGACCTTAGCGGACTTTTTCACCCGTAGGGATGATGGAGGTGGGAAACTTTGGAGACACGTTGCTGGACTTGAGGTGGACCATTTGTGGCCAATGTGATGAAGCCGGGTAATGGCAACTTGAACGAGCACCAAGTTCAAGCTACATTCTCTTGACAACAAATGTCGACAAGATAACCCACTGGAAGCCAGAAATAATCAATAGACGACCATGTCAACCACAATCTTGTACCGATCCGTCCTAACGGGCCACGCTTGGGACCAATTCGAGCCCATCCCGCCTCTCTGGACGTCTTCTCACTCACCCAAGGCTCACTACCTCCTCCGTGCACGCTCGCCGACCCTCAACACGTTTTCGTACGATAACCACGTCATGATGGGGTGGGCAAAAACCACATGCTCGCCATACATCTCATTCACGGCGAGCTTGGAATGGGCAATCTACCACCAGCTCCGATACGAGTACTTCAATCCTGACGACCGCAACGGTCGCCATTTGTACGCGCTCGAGGTCGTATCCGAGGACGTCCAAAATGTGTATCCGCTCTTGACCAACGCTCGGGCAAAGGGTAATGTCGTGAGCGCACAAGAAGTGCTGGCAACATTGCAAGTGCGGGTGGTGCGGATGGTCCCGCTCATGGACACGATTCCCGAAGGGTTGCGAGACACTTCACAGCAGTGGTTTGCAAAGAGGTCGACGTGGAAGCGCAAGAGGTATCCGTTTAGGGAGTGGAAAAAGAAGGTGACAAGGTTGCATGCGGATGACTTTGGTGCCATGGAAAATGCTTTGAGCGTGTGGCAGGGAGGCAAGTAAGTCGTGATGTGTGTTCTATCGTCGGTTCCTGTCCATGTCCGTTGATGAACATTGGCTTCTGTACCGCCTAGTATTTGTGTCACACAATGGTACTGCTGGCTGTGAAGCTCTGAGCACACCTTAACGTCTCTTTATGCAACAGGAGTGAAATGGGATCTAACTTGCGAGTTCACATGGTTTTTTCTGTTATGAGTGAGTCATGCCTTGTCATCGTGATTTCAATATAGCTTCAAAGTGTGCATGAATGACCTTGTTTCATAGAGTGACAAGAGTGACTAGTCTGGACGAAAAACGGACAAGGTGCAGAACCAGTCGCGTACTACCAGCAGATGCGTGTGGGTGACGGCGTTTAGTGACCGAAAGACGACTCGCATCTCATTTATAGTACATGACCAATATGAATGTCTTTTCATCATGCCAGCTACTGCACCGATTCCCAGTCTCTTACTTTACCGTTCGGTCGCTTGCGGACACGCCTGGGACCAATTCGAACCACACTACGACCACGCAACTGGCGCCCAGTACTTGCTTCGCGCCTGCGCTCCGAAAGCCTCAAGCACCATGGCACCAGAAGCTCATATCATGATGGGCTTCTACAACCACGTCCGGTCACCGTACATTTCATTCTCATGCTCCCTTGACTGGGCCGTGTACTACCACTTGCTCGAGGAGCACTTTCGCAAGACGCGCCGGCCAGACAAGTCGCAACGCAAGCTGTATGCGGTCAAAGTCGTGGCCGAGGACATTCCATACGATGCGCACTACAAATACGAGTGTCAACGGGCGCGTGCATTCGCCGGTGTCGCACAAGAGTTTTTGGGCCATGGACAAGTGCGGGTTATGAGGATGGTCAAAGTAGTGATTCCACAGTGGTTGGAGGCGTGGTCGAGCACTTGGTTTGCGTCACAGTATCAGTATCCGTATCACACTTGGAAGAACGAGTTGATCAAGCAAGAGGGCGGAAAGATGTATTTGGATATGGTTGAAGGGTTTGTCAAGCTGTGGGAGTTGGGTGTGACACAAGAGCAGGCGCGGCGGATTCCGCTGCCAGCTGACAATCAAGATTGAGTCGAATCATGTCGTGTATTTACTGTCGTTGCATAGCGCGATTTCATCTTGTATTTATTATGTGCTTGCGGAAAGATACAAAATCTAACTTGCAACGGCTCTATCAACTCAAAACTGGCAAAACTCTCCACTAACCTCTTGTTCCAAGCGCCCTTTTCGGTCTACAGCGTCGGCGAAGTCGGATAATGAACCTTGTTCCCCCGCTCGTCCTCTGCCATATCCTGCGTCCCATCCGCCACACCCGTCGGCAACACCAGCTCGGCATCTCCAGGTCCCAGCTGAACCTCAACCATCCGTGGAATCGTCGATACGACTCCCGCTTCCGTCCACGGAGCAGCGTGCACCTCGTCCGCCTCTGTATTCACAGGCGCCTCGCCAGGCGTTGACGGAGTCGGCGCGCGAGGGATGGTGGAAAGAACAATGTGGTCAACAGTGGGTTCTTGCGGATAGTATGGCATGGGCTCGGGAATGTTGGTCGCGGGTTGGACTTGAGGTTTGAATGCTGGTGATGCGACGCGAGACAAGGTAGGCGGCAATGACGGTGGTTGAGCAGTCGGGTCCGGCTGCTGCGCAAAGTAACTTGGAGGATAATGTGGTGGATACTGCGCAGGCTTGCGACGGCGACGTATGAGCATGGCGACCAAAACACCGAGCGCGGCGGCGCCAATGACAGATCCGATGAGAACCGGGAGCGAGACACCGCCAACTGTGGCTGCATTGGATGCCGATGACGTGGAACTCGGTCCAAGGCCGGGAAACGTGGGATTTGCTGGGTTGTTGCCGTTGTTGCCCGAGGTTGGTGTTGCGCCGTTGGAGCCTGGGATTTGAATGCTGCCACCGTTCCGCGAGCTGTCGCCGGCACCGTTGCTCGAGGTTGGCCATCCAGCGTTGCCATTCGAGTTGCCAAATCCAGCAGAGGGGTTGGGAGCGCCGCCATTGCCGCCTGATCCGTTCCCGGCGTTGCCACTGTTGCCGCTGCCAGGGTTGGGAGCGTTCGAGCCGCCGCCACCACCACCACCCGAATTGCCTCCACCGCCGTTGTTGTTGGATGGCGGTTGCGGTTGAGGTTGCGGGTTGGATCCACCGCCGCCGCCGCCGCCGCCCGGGTTGTTGCCGCCATTGCCGGGTGGAGGTTGCGGCGGGTTGACTGGGGTCGTGGGTGGGTCGATCGGGCGAGAAGGCGGGTCGACAGGGCGAACAGGTGGATCTGGATTAGTTGGACGGGAACCGCCGCCAGGCGGCTGGCAAACGCCAGTGAAGCTCATGCGGTCCGCCATGTAGCATTCCAGACCCTCGGCACAGACATTTTCGACAAAGTTTGGCTGGCATCGGCTTCCATTGCGCAGGCGGGGTCGGCAGCCGTTGCCTGGCGAGCAGTACTTTGAGCCGTCAACGGCTTGGCAGGAGCGATCGAGGTGTCCGCCCGAGCATGGCGATGGGACACAAATGCCGGTATCCCGCATACACTCTTGAAAATCTGCCGACAGGAGACAAAGACGGGTATGAAGCATGAGATGGGTTGTGACCGGGGAAAGTGGGGGCCTATACGACAAGGGGTGATGGAATGTACCTCCGCAGTTGCAGGACATGGTACATAGGTATTTCGAATTGCAACGATCCTCGCGGTCGTGTGTCGGGACGACAGTGTAAGTATTGAAAATGAGCAAAGAGGGCGAGGGCATTCGATTCCATTGGCGTTTGGCGAGTCAACAATCAACGATGTTGTGGCCGCCTCGTCGGGTGTTTCGGATGGTGAAGGAGATCATCATGCATGAATCAACTCTTGTGATGGGAAATGGGTCGGATTATGGAGGGACTACGCTTGATGCATGGATCGATGACACAAAGACAAACATGAAGGAACGCATATGTACTAGTATTCCATGGTCAGTCTCGTGCTGTGCTCGGGTAAACAAACATTGACAAATGCTGCTGCAAGGAAAAGTGTGACGGACGTGATTCGGACAACGGCGGTAAATAATGTGTGACAAGTCCACCGCCGCCATAACCAGCCAGGCGCTCAGAGTTCAGCTTGATGGATGGTAGCCGTCTTCAAGTCCCTCCACCACCAGACACACATTACCACCAGCATCATGCACGCTGACACCATTACCAACATGGCCTCTGCCGAAGATCGTCGCTCGCCATAGCCCCGCACGTCACCTCGCTCAGTGTGCTTTTCACCACCAGCCTCTCGCAACCCGTCCACCAACTCGTCTTCGTGTTCCCCGATCCCATTCACACTCGCTTTCAACTCCTGCACCTTTTCATCCACCTCATCGATTCTCATGACCCGCTCCTCCGCTGACTGCGCAAACACTGCCCAGAGCCACCCTGGAACCTCGTCATCCCACGGGATGAGGCCACTCGCAAGTCCAGCATGTGCAAGCGCACCAAATGCAACCAGCACGTCTGGCCATTCGTCGCGCGGCGGCAGCACGCGTGCGTTTGGAAAGAGTGCGAGCGACGGTGCGACAACCCGCGTGGCGAGCAGATGAGCAACTTGTGGATGAAGCGAGGCGAGCGTCGGGGCCGAGGCAGATGTAAAGTAGCGCGTGACGAATTTGGTGGTTGTGTTGCGCATGAGGGTTGTATTGGCGGCCCACGTTGCTTCTGCTTGACCTGGTGATGATGGGGCGGCAAGACGCAGAATGTGCGCAATCAACACGAGAAGTGGGTTCATGGGGGACCTTGACGTGTCGAGATCGGACCACAGCAGATTCGGAGACGGCAGTGATTCCACGTGTTGGAATATGCGACAAAGGAGGTCGAGTCGGTCCGAGTATGGCTTGCAAGAATCGTCGTCGAGACGATCGGTCTCGCGAATGGGTTGCTGGAGAACGGCGTGAAAGAAGGCGCGGGAGTCGAGAGCAGACGAGAGGGCTGGAGAGTGGAAAAGAAGATGGTGCATGGCCGTCGCAGGAATACGCCAGGATTGCGCGATGAGGGCTTGAGTCCAGTTGATGGGCGAGTCGGGGAGAGACAGATCAAGGATGATGAGTGATTCCAACACGTGTGAATTCGATGACAGGTCAACGTTGGGTTGATAGCCAAGGACGGTAGTGAAACCTGTCATGACAAATGTAAACAGATGTGTGAGATTGAATGTCACTCGTCGAATAATCAGAAAGGCATGTTGGGTTCGTACCATGCCACAATACAACATGCGGCCACGACCACTCCTTCATGACACCTTCATCCTCTCGCCAATTCAACTCGGCACACCGAGTAATCAAGTCCTCGGCCAGCTCGGTCTGCCTTGCGAAAAGAAGATGCACGAGCAAATCGACCAAGTGGTTCTTGGGCTCAAGATCCACCAACGGCAAATGCTTCAGCACAAGCGGCACGACATGCACAAAGCTGGCGTCGAGCTCGATGTAGTTGACAACTTTTTCCCACAGCCCCACAAGGAACAATCGCCGGATATTCTCTGCCGTAATTGCCCGCTTCTCGTAGTCGAGCATCACCTTGGCAAACGCGGGATAGCAAGGTTTGGTGACGGGCAAGTTTTGGATAACGAAGTAGGCGGCGGCAGCAGAACCGTTGACCCAACTGCGCCGAGGCCAGCCAAGACTGACCAGCCACTCCAACTGCGGCACGACCCGGCGCATGACCGTATCCGCATCTTGCTCGCCTGCCAACAAGGTATGTAGACGAAAGGCAGTCGATTCGGCCGACACGGTGAAACCGTCGATGGCAATGACACGCCGTATCATGCGGCTGGTTTCGATAGAAAATCGGTTCGCAATGGCTTGCATCAAGTCCATGCGCCAGTTGTGCAATGCCAACCAGACCAAGTACTCGGCGAATGTCATGCTCAAGTTCATGTCGTAGCCCCAGCCGGACATTTCCCTGTCGCGTGACATGTTGAGTCGAGGCCGTTGAGTTGCATAACTCATGCGCAATTGGTCCGGGACAGCAAGCGACCAGAGCCCAGGGCCGGCTGCGTGGTCGGGTGATGCAAACGTTTCGAGCCCCTGCACCGAGAGCCAAGAGATGAGCAGGTCGAGCGTCAGGTTGAGGTTGCAAATGTCGCCGAGGTAGACAAAGTGGGTTGCATAGATGCACGCGAGCGCAACTGGGTGGGTGACTGAGGGCTCTTTCGTGTCGCAGTTGCGCAGGAATCGGTTGAGTATATCCGGAAGAGTTTGAGACGATTGCGCAAGGTTGGTGGCGCCAGGTGCGGTGGTTCGACACTGATGAAGTCTCGGATCGAGTACTGCCCTGAGAGTGTCCGGATGGTGGATGAAAGCGGACATGCGAGAGACAAATGGATGGCCCTTGACCGCAGCAAACTGGCATGATGAGATGCGCAGAAGCACTTGCAGCGGGTGGTAAGGGTCGTTATCGCCGTAATCCCGGTACTCCCCTTGGTCAGCGTCCCGGACCAAGTCGGGAAACAAATAGGCGCAGAGCAAATGCCGGCAGCGTTGGAAGGGAGCAACCTGTGACCGTGGGATATAGACGGAGGACAGGAGATTGCGGGCAATGGATCGGCGCAAGTGGGCATGTGCAAAAGACTTGAGGATGTCTGCGGGAAAACGAGACGAAGAGGGCAATGACTTGGCGATGGTGGATGGAGCGGCCAGGCGGACAATGTTGATCCACAGCTCGGTTGGAATCAGTTGGTATGCACTTGCACTTATCAATTCATTCTGCATGTCCATGTCTATGTATTTCATTGAGTGTATATACGCACACCGGTGTGGTCATGGCATCAGGAAGTTCCCATTTCCCTAATGTCTGTTAAATGTTTGTCTAGTAGTACGTCCCACCGACATCCTCTCCTTTGGAAATAAGAATTAATACTCGATCGATGCTTGATGATGGGAAGTCCCGAGGACCGAGACACTGTAACTTTATTTTACGTATCATACTAGTTTGTAGGTAACGCATACATGAGATTGATGACTTCACATGACAACAGCATACAGTACAACGGCGACCCTGACACACAACATGATGCTCACAACACAAACCCTCTCCGCCCGGGAATCCACGGAATCCACGCACTGGCGTTTACAGTCTCCTTTGGCGCTCCTTTTCCGCCTTTGCCATTTCCTCCAGTTGGATCTTGATTTCTTTCAAACTGTTGTTGATATCCTTGGTATTCCTTGCCGTGTCGGAGACGTTTCCATGCAAGGTCAAAAACATGTACAGGAAGAAGCACCAGACAAAAACAAAGAAGTAATCATCAGTTGGTTCTTGAGGGGGCGGCGATGAGGCCGCGCCGATGGCCGGGTCGGCAGCTGCAGGTGGATGAGGTGGAGACGTTGTCCGATGGGCTGTCACATTTGTTTGGGCGGTTTTCGACATGACGGTCCGACGGAATGCTGGACGCATGGCCGCGTGGTGGCGAATGGGTCCGAAAGCGGCAGCCGATGGAACCAGGCGAGCGAGCGAGCGGATGGATTGGGTAAACATGTTTGTTAAGGTTGAGGACGATATGGTATAATCTTGGAAAGAGGGCATTATTGGTTGACAGAGCGTGCCGAGCGAGCGTCACATTTCAGTTTTTCAATGGGCGTCGATCTCCGATGGCCCAGGAACAGCTCCCTGGCCCTTCCATGTCTCACATGCTCAGATCGACGGCCCATCACTTGGCGGAGAACTGGCGGACTAGCTGTACTACCTTAAGAGCAATCTTCTGAAAGGAAATTGCCGGGTCATGGGCGACGGTCAGACAACGAATCCGAGCTGGTGCGATTCAGTGCGATTCATGGTTCGGCACAGTACATCTGTGTTGACCTACTTGCTTGACATTGGTAAATTTATCATCGCTGGAGTCGAATGGATACACGCCGAAGATAAACATCCATGTCCTGTCACAACCACACTTCCACAACTTGCATCACATTTCATTTCCTTCAAAATGAATTCTGCTGCCACTTCTGACACACTAATTGTTTCAAGCTTTGCCCATTCGAGCACCTCCAATGTTGGCATTGTCACCTTGGCCAACCCTCGACGACGCTGCATCTTCCCTACTCTGCTCCATCGTCTCACTGGGCGGAATGTACATCCACTCCATCTCCCCCGTGACGGGATCCACGCGTGCAGGCAACGCCGGCGGCAACCATAAGACGTCCTCATCCTCTTGATCGTCGCGCATGGCCAAGGCCGATGATGCGGACGCAGGGAACGCCGGCAAGATGCACGTGAGATCGTCCTCATCGTCGATTGCATTCAGCTCGGCCGCGGTCGGTGGGGTCACAACGGTTGGTGGCGGCGGAAGGTGGGTGAGACAGGTGTTGTGAGGCACGACAATAAGCGAATGTGAATCCACGAGACTGGATTCAATGGCCCAGCGAGCCCAAGCGGCTGTGACGTGTGCCGGGCCGCACATGATGACCGTAGACTGCGAGCCTTGGCGGTGCGGGTGGTGAGTTGCGGCCAAAAGCGACGAAATGAACTCTTGCGACATGTCGCCTAGACTCACCCGCACGGCCATGGGATCTTCCATCGCGGTAGGAGGACACGTCAGGCGGTAATTCACCAAGACTTGGCTTGGATACGCCGTGGCAATCGACTCAAGCATCTCGGTCACACCCACGGCCTCACGGTCCTTCTCATGCACCACAACCGTCACCTTTGGATTTGGCCCGATCCATGCGCCAATACACCTTAGTGGGATCATGCCGCCAACACCCTCGCTCGTCGTCACCCACACCCACCCGTTGGCCAGCACTTGCCTAATCATGATCCGCTCGCCAACTCGCACGCAGACTTGACCGTGTCCTTGGGGTACATGCGCGTCGACGCATGCAACGGGCCAGTAGGTTTGCGCAAAGTAATACGCCAATGTCTGCACAGCCAGTGCCGCGTCCGCCATACCAGCCACGAGAAACAGCACGTGGTCCCAGCACCCGTTGGAAAAGGGCAGTGGGCGCGACGGGTTAATGAGTGGGGTGCCAAATGGCCCACGCAATTGGTATTGCTTGGGTGAGGCGTATGTGGATGCGAGCAAGGTTGAAAGTGCGTCGCCCGGGTCGAGCTTGAGCATGCACGTTAGATGCGTCATGTTGCCCGAAATGGGCGTCAGGTACCGTGATGTGTACTTTGTCAAGTTGGACGATGCCGATGCGCGGCGAATGTGAGCACGGGTGGCCAAGGGCGGCCACGACCGGAACCGGATCTGGATGCAGTGCCCGGGAAGAAAGTACGCGGGCTCTTCGGGATACGTCTCGTTTGGGTACAGCAGTGTAAACGAGATTCGGGTCATGCTCGATCCAGCGGGGGTGTACTCAGTCAGGGCATACCGGCGATACTCGTGCTTGTCAAACACGGATCCTGCGTCGGAAATGATGGCCGCGGCCATGGGTGCAAGTTTGGAGATGGCCGTGGGCGAATGGATGTGTGTGCGGCGAGCAGCTAGGACGAGGGACATGTCGGACTGGGTGACGCGGCGGGTCGCGATTTGCGTCGAAGCAGACATGATGTGTTGACAATGAAACGATGATGGCCGACTTGCACTTGTACTTGGTGATGAAGACGCAGACAGCGGCTCGGGGAACGGCTTGAATCGGTGCACGTCAAATGTTTCCACGTTGAAGTAGTCGAGTGAGACATTGCAGCCAATGGCGTCGAGCAGGACTTGGGGTCCCCCAGGGTGTGCTGTGATCCACTTGCGAATGTCGTAGACGACGCCGCCCGGCCCAACGATCCAGGACTTTGCATCATCCTCAATGGCAGATTCGACCTGAGCCCAGGTGACCTCCGGCAGGCCCAGCGACCGCGCATGGGATGCGGCCGCATGTGCTGTGGTGACGGCCAATACATTCGACACATCTGGCACAGCTTGGGCAGCAGTTGCGGTTGACGTCGACAAGGCGTGATGATGTGACGGCGCAAACAAGGACAATGGCAAGTAGTGGTCGTCGACATCACGCTTGATCCGCAGCCGCCTCTGAGTCACTTGCCTCCTTGCCTCCAACACGGCAACGACGATGGCCCAAATGCACATGAGGATGTAGTAAACAACGTACCAGGGGCTTTTCCACCCGTCGGCCGACATGAACCGCCACCCATGGTGAATGCCCTGCGGCATTTGCACCACGCCGAGTATGAGAATCACGGCACCAATGGTGGCGTGGACGCGTCCATTGCGATATACACCGTGCGGCACTTGGGCAGGTGGGCCGACCAATGTGCGATAATGCGCAATGCCACCGGCAACTTGGACGCCAAGAAGCACCAAGATGAGAATGCCAAACTGTTTGTGCGGCTTTGTGCACGCATAGTCGTTGTTTAGAACGAGCAGAGCCGAGATGACGGTGAGCAGTGCGGCAAGGGTTTGGATGGCGCCGTGGATGCGTGCCCAGTCCCGGACATGTGGTCGGGCGTAGCGGGCGAGCACGGCCATGGATGGGAAGACGAGGCCAAAGAGGATGAGCATGAGCGAGCCATGGGCAGCGACTTCGGGACGGCGGAAAAGCTGTGGCTTTGCTTGAGGCGGGACCGCAGGCGGAGGGTAGGTGTATGCAGCTAGAAGAGGGAGGAGAGAATTAGGTCGGGGTCACTAATGAGATTTGGTGTCGATGGATGTCGTGTGATGACGTACAGTCTGCCATGATGACACTTGGATGATGAAACAACTGACTTTGGTAAGTATTGCCGCCGAGTCGTTGACGATGGCAGGGCAGAGAGAAGGGACAAGAGTGAGGTCGATCGCTATGCTCACTGGCACCTTACTCGAGCACAGGATTAATGCCAGCGAAATGAGTGGACGGCGTCACATGGACATGGACAGCGGTGATTTGCCCATCTCGTTGGATTTTGGATTCGATCATCATCAAATTGTGTGAGACACGATGATCAAATACGTTTGCTGAACCATCTGTCTCGCGCCTCAGCTCAGTCTGATCTGACTTTAACCCCTACAGGGCCATGTGTATCGCGCGATACACGGGCGCGTTTTTTGCATTTTCTGGGCCGACAGGCATAATAAATACACTGAATTTTTCATGATGTTTCGTCATGCACTGTCTCAGCTATCTGTCGATACCAGGGGCGGACTGAGCCGATGAAAGAAGCACACGGACTCATAAACGTTTTTCACGGAATTCAAGAACCCGCACCCATAGCTCACAACGAGCTTTCCGTGGCATCATTCGATTCCTTGGCTTTCAAAGAAGCGATTGAGCCCGGTTGCAGCTCATTGCGGTCAGTATTCCTCCCGAACCGGCGTTCCAAACGTTCAACCTTTGAACCAAGCCCCTTCACCAGCCATCGGACCAAATCGGCCCCAAATAGGCTCAAACTGACCGCATGGCTCAGGCCCACATGAGTGCCAACGGCCGTGGCGAAATGAAACCTTGAAGACCGCGAAATCCGGGCTTACATTTTTCGCCATGCATTTTGCTGTGTATCGCGCGATACACAGGGTTTTGCCACTGTGATCACGCCATGCAGTGTCCGTGTAAAATTGCCCTGTCCTTCCCTTGGCCCCATCCCAACATAACTGTTAAATTACGGCATGATGATAAAGCTCACGGCTTCAACGTTTCATTCAAGTTCTTTTCCAGTTATTTTCACATGGAAATGGGTGTGAAAAAGAGCTTTGAAAATTCATGTATCGTGCGTGCAGATCTGTGGTCCCATAGGGGTTAAGCATGGCCAATCCGGTAAATATTTCGGATGTACATGTACCCAAGAGTGCACTTGGTCGCAGCCAGTGTTGCATCATCCCGCGTGCATGTCCGGCAACACTTGACGCAATCAGCGCACTCATTTCGTTGATTCTCTCAGGCTGTCACCCTCGCCCAGCTCATGCTCCACTCGAGCTCGCCCGCAGACGTCAAGACGCCCGACTCTCGCTTGATCATGACGCCACCTGCTGCCGCCCAGCCAAAGGCAGACGTCGTCGGCGTGCTCACAGACTCGCTCACCACGATTGTCGCCTCGACCTTTCCGCTCCCGCCCTCGCGCCCTGCCAGCCCAGCTCCAGCTCCTGATCTCGCTCTGGCGCCGGCTGACTCCACTCCAACGCAAAGTGTTGCCAGCAACTGTGGCGCATCCACGGCCAGCTCCAAGTCGCGGATCCTCGTCTTCTTGCCGCCATCACACACGGACATGGACATCAAGCACGTCCTCGACCATACCCGAAACGTCTTCAAGGATCCAACCGTCACGTTGGATCAGCTCAATCTGCAATTTGTTGATTCAACGTTGCGTCAAGCCAGCTTGAGCACGATGCGAAAGGTGATCATCGTCTGCATCTGTATGAAGCATGGAAGAGACATCTGAAACGTTGCGTCATGTATTCCGCTTGAAGTGATTGCAGCAGCCGGAACAAAGTGACTCTAACCATAATTCCATGTCCTTTCCTTTCGCCTCGATCGCATCTGACGCGCTTCTCAACTCATTTGGTGGTTGGAACTTCGAGAAGAAGTCCTTGTCCAAATCCTCAGGAAAGTCAAAGTCCAACCATAGGCCGGCCGAACTTGTGACTTGCGAGAGCATGACGTAGAGGCTTGCCCAACTTGACTTGCTCGCGACAGGGTTATGCACACATAGTGAGTCGAGCGTCAGGCCTTGAACGCCGTACACTGTTAGGGCATAACCAGGCACCAAGGGGTACTGTCGAATCGACACCTCAACCGGCAACTCCCTCAGCTTGTTCGTCAGAATTCCGTGCTCTTCAGTGGCAACGCAATGACATTTGGTGGCCAATCTGCTGGCAGGCTTGGGTCCAATTTGGGGCCGTCGGCAGAGAAAGCATCAACCTGAACGAAAACGTGCGCCGGAGGTGATGATGGCGTGACAATGTTTGGGGAATCACTCTCCGCTTGGGCAAACTTCGTGTCTGCAGGGAAGCTGATATGGAACACTGTGACTAGTTCCCCATTAGCTAGCTTGAGATCTATGCACGAGCTGTCCGTGATTCGCGCCCTCATGCCGACAACGTCATGAAAGTGGTGGGGGTGGCAGTGCGCAGATATCTGTGGGAACGATTGAGAGCGGCCGATTTCCGCAGGAATGTGTCGATTTGAGCAGAAGCTGATGCAAATCTGCTGAAGTTGCCCAAAGTTGGAGGTGACCGCAGAAGTCAGATGCAGATAACAAGAAAGTAAAATTGAATGAACCAGCTATGTATTCCGACTCAAAGACACAAGCTCTTTACAAAGCCAGGCGCACGATGGGAATGATAAACCTCGCGATCGATCACGTCGTTCAACAACCACATATCGCACTCGACGTCAATCACGTCACGCTCCATTGCATGCCTGGACGCCTCGTAGCCTTGGTAGAAAGGCATTGCGTGAGTGGCACATTCCAACGCATCCAATCCGACAACGGTCAGCGTGCGTGTGTTCCGAAGAATACAGAATTTGCTGTCGCTCTCACGACCCAATGTCTTGCCTTGTTTGCGACCGACTGGAAGCGGAAGGCGGCTGAACGGGCAACCAAATGCGACGGAGACCGGGTCCGCTGTCGAGCGGTCGGGGCCAAATTTGAACGTCGCAAAAAAGTGTGCGCGAAGGACCAAGCGATCAAACGCGGCACCACGCCGGTGTGACGGCTCTTGCTTGATCTGAAGGCGGAGAAAAAGAATGGCGTCAGGGGGAATGTTGTCGATGGAAGGGGGATATTTGAGGGCAACATACGATGACAAAGTCACGGCGGAGTGAGCCATGATAGGGTGCTAGGCGAGCGTGAATTGGCTCGGTCAGCGTGACGTTGGCACTCTCAAGCGAGCTGTGCCGCTTGATTTCGGCGAGTTGAGCTGGGCGGAACTGTTCAAGGCAAATACGGTCGGAAAAGGTAAGCCAGGTTGAACCGCGCCAGACCAAATCGTGCATCACATGTAGCCTTCGTACCTCGTGAACGTGAGCAAGGGCAGTGCGAATGGAATCAGCGTCCAGTGCATTGGCAGTGATTGTCCTGGTCGGAAGTAAACATGTGAGTGAGGAATTCGACGTTTGCTCGAAAAACGAGAGAAAGAAGAGACGCACTGGCCCATGCACTTTGTGAGTACATATCGCGCGAGTTGATGCTCGGCGTCCTCCAATCCACCAAAGTCACGCTCAAGCTCCTTGGGCAAGATTCCACGAGCACGGTGCCGGTACTTGGCAACTGGGTATCGCAACGTTGTCTCACCATGCGTCTTAACCACGATCTCGCCTGCTTGAATGATGGGTCGTGATGACGGTGACATGGACGAAGAAAGTTGTGGACGAAACGACCTCGCCGAGCCCTGCAGTTCCGATGCAAGTGGTTGGGATTGGGCAGCAACTTTCTGGACGTACTCGCTGATATTCATGACCCAGGGGTCAAACTCGGCATCAGCGTCGGCATCAGCGTCAGCATCAGCATCAACTCGAGCATGTCCTGGCTGGTCGACATCCATCGATTCAAGTTGTGCTTGTAACTTTGCCTCGGCAAGAATCGTCCCACGGTGCGCTTTTTCAAGCGGAACACACGGAAGCCCAAGAGTACGGACTTGATCGATCCGCAGCAACAGGTCGTCAAACTTTGGCCCCCATGAGACGCGCGCAATCTCGTTCGGGTAGTACGTGGCCAAAAACACAAAGTGCTTCATCAACGCATCACGGGCGACGACAAACCGAAATGCGCCCTCTTCGAGAACGTCACGACGACTGACCCGCTTGGCAGGGTCTTTGGCCGATGCCTTGTGCGGCAGCTCGACAGTGAGTTCAGTAGACGTGCGGGCGGGCGTGCCGAATCGGCGCACGGACAAGGTGTAGTGGTTGAGCAGATGGAGAGTCAGAGCAGCCGGCACTTCCATGCCAAATGCTGCAAAGAACTTGGGCACAAGCTTGAACAGACGGTCAAGTGCTTCTTCGGCCCGAGCGAGAATGGAGTCGGTTGCAACAGGGACGCAAAGGAGCCGAGAAACCTGCAAAAGCTCAACAACAATTCGTAAGTATCCATACCACCGTAAACATGGCGCGAGCAGTAAATACATACGTCGTTGTAAGCCATGAATGTTTGGATGCTGATTTTGTTGAGTTTTTCCTTGTCGAACAGCCCAATCAAAATGGCGACCATGACCTGTAAAAAATTAACCGTTAACAGTTAGACACGCAGGATGATGTTGGGTATAGGAGGGGTGCATGTGATACATACCGAAGCAATAGAGCGCCACTCGTTTCCCGTCAAGTTCTCAAATGCATCGGCGGACTCGGGCACACGAAGCGGATTGGACGAGAAGCATGGAACGGTGCGAAGTCGGTCGCCTAAGCGTCGCTTGACGGCAGCCTTGCGCTCGGCTTTGGCGAGGATGGCGCCCATTAAATGCCGCCCGAAAACGCCAATGTCAAGTTGGTGGAGTGGGTCAACCCCGAGAGCATCAAAAACATTGAATCCCTTCAGCCGCCAAAATGGACTCTGAAATGATGACAGGAGAATGAGATTGAGCTGGAAAGAGCAGTATCGGGTGTGTGGCAATGAGAGAATGGCACGTACTGGGCGCAAATGTACACCCATTTTCTTTCCCGCCTTGTCGATTGCCGTTTTTGAATCATCCCGCCACTTGCGATACTGTGCAATGATCTCGTCGGAAGAATGCGGGTCGGGATCCTTGCAGCGCAACGTGAAATCCTTTTTCTTTGTCTTACACATAGGGCAGACCGATCCTTGCCGAGTGAGGGTAACAAGTGCGAGTTCGGGAAGGTCGCCAAGGTAGAGGAGCAAATGCTGGCGCGCGTGATACAATTGACCACAAGGAAAACGGATAGGGGTTCCGCTGGAAGGTAAAAAAGAAATGACAAGTGAGAAATACTTCGCGCAAATTAAGAAAAACTGATTCACATACAGTTGACTGTTGGCACGGAACTCGTCGTCAAACAAGGCGTTCATGAGCTCCTGGAAGACGTCCTTGTTGATGGTGGATGACTGGGTCGACTCGCCAATGTCGCCGTGGATCTTGTCGGGTTGAAGCAAGTAGCCAAGGAGAATGTACGCATACATGGTTGGCCGGCCGCGATCCTCTGAAGAATGAATGGGAGTTGAGAGGTAGATGGGCCACAGAGAGCGACGATTTTCAACCTGCAGGCGAGGTAGGGAGGTGATGTGAGTCAGCGGTCAAACCATGGAGTGATTGAGCACAAACCATACACGAGACTTGTCCGAGGAGAGGATGAAAGGCAACATGAGCACGCCATCCTTGCCGATTCGGATCTGAGCATCGGCCCACGCATCACCTCGATTCAAATCCGAGTAGTAGCGCTCAAACCCGCCCTCGGGCATGGATCGGATTTCCACCTCCGCCGACAGCTTGATCCCATCGGCAAGGTAGGTGCGGCCAACAAGGTCTTCAATCGCGGCACTGAGGACGCGATGTACAAACACGTAAGGGCGCTTTTGCTTGTCCTCGAACAAGGTCGTAGTCGTCGGCAAGGCAAATGGGCTTGAGAGTAGCTGCTTGCGAATGCTTTGAGCGGATGGGAGGTCCAGATTCGGATTGTTTGCAATGTCTCGGATCAGATTTCGGAGCTGGCCCTCCTCCATGTCCGAATTTTGGGCCTCCAATACATGATGAACTGCCCAACGAAAACCCTCCCAGGTTTTGAACGAGCCAAAGATGTTTTCTTGAAGTCGACGATCGAGGAACAGCGGGTCGGGCTGAAGGGCAGAAGGGATGGGGACAGGCTTGGTCGTGCCAGGTGCAGGATGGATGCCTGGTCCGAGCTGGACGCCATGGACGTTGCATCCGGTCGGTGCTGGATGTGGCGGCGCGTCGGATTCGGATTCGGACTCAGCTGTCGGGCGGGGTGGAAGAGGCGGTGGAGGATCTCGTTGGCCATGTTGGGTGTCGAGAAAGGCTGGATCGAGTTCCTGTGCGGCGAATGCGACTGTGCGAGGAGCGGGTGCCTGGGCAGCGGACGGTGGTGGGACAGGGGCCGAAACACGAGCCGAGCCGGCAGGGCCAGGCGTAACAGCGGGCCGTTGTGGACAGTGATAACGCTCGTGCTTGGTCAATCCGCCATCGCTCTTGAAGCCTTGTTGACCACAGTATCGGCATGTGCGGTTGGTCGTCCTTGACATGGCGGATTGGTGTGGTGGGCAACGTGCATTGAACTGGACGTCAGTCGTAGCATGGACATGGTTGGAGCTTTGGCGGCGTGGGTCGGGTCATGTACATAACAGAGCAGTTGACTTGCTGCCGTTTGTCTCTGTCGACGCTGCTGTATGCGTTGGCCGCCAACCAAAGCGATGTATCATGTCATGGTGTGTTACTTCCGCCAAGCGAGCCGATCGGTTGAATCGGTACGGTGGAATCGCTAGTCTCGAATCCATACCCTCCACTTGGTCGATCATACAACGTTGATCGCGCGTGTGATCAGCAGTGGTCACACTCCTCGTAGAGGGTCTGGAAAAATTTGCGATGGTCGGGTAAGTGTGATTTTTCCTCGCACTACAGACATGCCAGTAACAAGTGGAAAATGCCAAACGATAGCGCACGCCGAACCGCTGATTCTGTGAAAGTTTGAAATTTTTTCTGCCACCGCAGCGCCATACACGAACCAAAAACCAAACTCGACCACCCGAACTGGTCCCACTTGACCGCCTTCCCGAGCAGCTACAGTCTAGCCACTAGTGTCAAAATGTGCGCCGTAGAAAACTGCATTAGTAAAGTACCCTCTGCTTGTGAGGATCTGGAGCCCTTCGTCTTCCAGAGCGCTGACTGGCCGCCCGGCACAGATCAAGGCGTAGAGGACTCAAAAACTGTCGGATCCGCCTTATTTTTGTCAGGATCATCATCTTTATGGAGAGGCAAAGCTCCCAAATTGCTGTATTAATATTTCATTCCGTATATCGTGCCTTTCTGTTTTGGCAGGCTTATGCCTGTTAACTGGCGAGTTAATACATGAACACTGCGCGCAGGTAAACTGAATACAGGGAGGTCCCACTCTGGTCCAATATCACTCTCCGACTTATGAAAAAGTATCACATGCCTTGTGCGTCCAAGCTATCAAAAAATGGCGGCCATCTGGTCCCAAACGACCCAACACATGCCAGCCGTATAAATATGGGTGGTTTTGGCGAGCCGGAGTTCAGGTGACTGTGACCGAGCCGGTTAGCCGGTGTTTTTGTTTTCTTTTACGATCCAGGAGCAAGTGTTCGGATCTTTCTGGCGTAAATACTCTAAATGCAACAAGGCAGACATTTCCAGCACGGATGTTTTGCGACTAAACGGAGATACCGATTCCAACAAAAATAAGGCGGATCCGATGATTTTTGAGCCCTCTACGCCTACGTCTACGCGACATGCCTAACCGGCGCCTTTGTGGGCGAAGGGCTCCAGATCCTCACAAGCGGAGGGTACTTTATTAATGCAGTTTTCTACGGCGCACATTTTGACACTAGTGGCTAGACTGTAGCTGCTCGGGAAGGCGGTCAAGTGGGACCAGTTCGGGTGGTCGAGTTTGGTTTTTGGTTCGTGTATGGCGCTGCGGTGGCAGAAAAAATTTCAAACTTTCACAGAATCAGCGGTTCGGCGTGCGCTATCGTTTGGCATTTTCCACTTGTTACTGGCATGTCTGTAGTGCGAGGAAAAATCACACTTACCCGACCATCGCAAATTTTACCAGACCCTCCTGAGGAGGACGCATGATTGCGATCAACGATCAAAACGATCAGCCCGTAGAAGGTGGGTCTGGAACGAGACTATGCGAAAGGCTTCGGAAAGTAGAACCATGCATTTGGAAATGCTTGAAATGGTATATCCGTAGGCTGCTTTTCCGATGGCGTGCCCGGCCATCGCGGTAGTGACTGCAGGAAAGCTGGATGGAAGCATGAAGCGCGTGTTTGAGAAATCTTGAAACACCGCTTGTTCGCGGCCAATTTGCTGGAATGCGAGCGCGAACCTGCATGCGGTGCGAACATTCGTGATGGAGACGAGTGAACCGAGATCGAAAGCACGATGAGGGACACAACCATCGGGAACATACACACAAAATCATGAGCATGAATGAAACGCTGACAGCCGCTTTGCCACCAGGTCACACCGTTTGGGCGTTGACTACAGTCAGCAGCCGGTTTTGCAGTGTAAGTGGTTGGTATCCCATGTGGGGAGTCCATCGAGCGATCAGTTGCACAGTGACCGCCGTTTGCTCGAGCTCTGCAGTGCCGCTGCCGCCTCGAACCCGTCCAATCTCTCGTCCATAGCTGTTCCTCCCCAGGAATCACCCACCACCATGGCCACTCGCAATCTGCCTTGTTAGCCTTAGCACACTCCACCATGGCCAAGAACAGGAAGCCCGAACCCAACACGCCCGCGAGCGCCGCCGCGACCGCCACCTCGGCTGCCGTCTCGACCGTCAACAAGAAGAAGCATGGCTCCGCCGGCATGCCCGAGACGCCAACCGGTGCCCGTAAGACGAGCTCGACTCTCAAGAAGGCGGGCAACAAGCAGGGCAAGGACACTCCCAGTGCACCGTCGGCTGCCGCCGAGAAGCTGGCCAAGTCGGCCTCTGACCAGCTTAAGACACCGAGCAAGCCGCCCACATCCCTCAACAAGGTTGCCAAAGGCAAAGCCAGCGTGCGTACAATCAATATCGACCTCTCTCACACCTGCGCTAACCCCCGCCTGACCACCGGCGCCTGCGCTAACCCCCGCCTGACCACTGGCAACTCGTGAAAAGGCTGGCAAGAAGATCACCCCCAAAAAGACCAGTGTCAAGAAGCTGTCCGCATCTGCTGCTCGCCGAGCCGCGATGGAGATTCTCAAGCCCGATTCCGATTCCGACGACGAGGACATGGATGTCGACCAGGCCGACTTGATCGAGAAAGACGTGCACGGTGACGGCGAGGACTCTGAAGACGAGGACCAAGACGAGGACGGTCAAGACGAGGACGGTCAAGACGAGGACGGTCAAGACGAGGACAGTCAAGACGAGGACAGTCAAGACGAGGACAGTCAAGACGAGGACAGTCAAGACGAGGATGGTCACGACGATGACGATGACGAGGATGACGAGGATGACGATGACGGTGAGGACGATGAGGACAATGAGGACAATGAGGATGGGGACGATGAGGGAGATGAGGATCCAGTTTCTGTTTACGTACGCTGAACAGTTTTCTCTCAACAGCTGATTTTCCTGACTGACAGACCCTGTGTAGGGCGACAATGAGTTTAACATGCTTGCGCCGGCGTCGACTTCCCTCCCTCGACCCACCAACACGACGACAACGACCATCAATCCTGCGGCGCTGCCGCCGTCACAAGTGCTCACGGTCACCGCACCTCTTGGATTCCAGGCATGCGACCATGACGACAAGCACTCTGCCGTCTTCGCCCGCGCGTTCCTCATCCTTGACGGGATTATCGTGCGCGAGTTGCTCGCCAATGTGTTGTTTGCACAGTACAAGTGCATCGTTCCGCGCACGGCATTGACGGAGGAGCAGGTACTCAACTTTTCATTTCATCATGCGCATCTCGTCGATTACCAACTCATTCGTACATTGCGTCGGCTGTTTTTCATTCTCGTGCTTAGTTCCGCCAGTGTTTGGTCGATGCTCGTGCCGGCTTGAAAAAGGTCATCGTGACCGCGTTCTCCCGCGTCATGGACCCGGCTCTGACGAAAGTCCACGGCGTTGACGGCGCGGGTCACTTTGCCGAGGCCCTCGTTTGGGTCGGCGACAGCGACCTGGCAGAGGACGCCAAACTGTTCCGCGCCGTCGTCACCATGCAAGACTCGAGCAAGACCACCATGAGCGTGTTGTTTGCGGCCCTGATCAGGGAAACGATTGACACGAGGGGCTCAAGTATGCGCTTTTTTCCCGCCGCATCCCTTCTGATCCATCGCAAGCTGACCCCCTCTTTTCGGCCTTTGCAGAGTACCAGCTCCGCCTTGCCCTTGCCAAGATCCTCGCTTTGCGCGGACAACGCATTGGCGACTACATGCCCAGAGTGGTGGCTTGCTTCTATGCCCTGGTACATCATGGTTTGTCGCTCATGCAATTATGCACTTCTCACACGTTCACCTCGCTGTCGTGTTTAGGGCGCCCACTTATTCGCCAAGCACTTGAATGCAACCACTCTGCATGACTCGTTGGCCGACCGCGGCTCCGTTGGGCAAGGTCAACGCAGTGACGCCGTCAATGTGCACTACGCCAAGATGCTCGCGGTGCTGACAAGCACGAAGCCAGCAGCTCAGGCCTCACTGGCCGTCATGACGTCGGGGATCCGTGTCGCGTTGCGCACGTTGGATGGGGAGGCAGAGGGGGTGAGTGAGGAGACGGACGATGACTTGGAGGATGGTTTGTAGGTGTGGGAAGGGTGTTTGTATGTGATAAATGGGAACCAATGTATTATTCTTCCTCCGCCAAATTGCGCCAACTTCGGCTCGCAGAACGCATTCTTGCCAGCCTTGGCAGACGTGTAATGTGGCAAAATGACGGCGGCCATTGCTTGGCCGAATTCTGTATTCTCACCACACGACAGCTCACTCTGGGAAAAATGGGCCGGAATCGGCCGACATCTGCCCTCCCGCCCGAGCTGGCCAACCTGGCCGAAATCTGCACACTTTTGCAGACTTTTGCAGGATTCTCCAAACTTCAGCCCCAACCACTTTCATGACGAAAGATGGGCAACAGTGCCAGGAGGTTTCCCGTCTCGCGGTCATTCTGCGAACGGAGCTGCCTCTTCTCAGACGCGGTGAGGCCTGGAACCGACTCGTTCACGCCAAGACCTGCTGGTAGGAGGAATACCCGGAACGGATCGGGGTTAACATGGCCGTCCTCGTCAGGGGTAGAGTCGGCAATCAGTCTTTCGCGCGCGATTTTCGGAACGACCGCCCAATTTATCTGGTGGCGGTCAACATTCGAGTTTGTCACGATCGTGAGGGACTTCATAGAAAATCTTGAGACAAATGACGGATCTGTCTGGTCTATTTCGCCGGATGTTCTTGAAGTCAAGATCTGCTTAGAAGGGGCCGGATACTGTCCTCGCCTGGCAAGCATCATGTCAATCTTCCATGGCAAGTCAAAGTCAAACCTCTTGCTGTCGTTGAGGCACAAAACGCCAATCAAAGACCGAAACAGTTCCAGGCCTCGTGCAGAGCTGTCTGCTCTTTTCTTCTTGGATTTTGTGACCAAGCCTGCAGCACACAAAGCCATGTACAAGCTGATTCCTTTGACTGGAGGCAGTTGATAAAAGTCGCCTGTGAGCAAGACCAGGCATCCGCCGAAGACGAAGTGTGGTTGCTGGCGGTACAGGCGCAGAGACTTATCAACGGCGTCCAGAAGGCTTGGTGCTGTGTATACGCAAAAGATTGCTGGTGCTGGGCGTCTCCTCCTCGACAACAAAAACAACCTGATCGTTCTTATGAATGCGTTCAAGTCCCAACCACTCCCAATTTCCGAGGATCATGTGGCCGATCTGCCCACCAGTAGCTCCGGGGCTTCCCCTCAAGCCCGTACGCATTTCCATTGCCCCTGATCTCCGTTTCCAACAGCGAGACTTACAATCCTTCCTTCCGTTTGACTTCAGGCGTGGTGAACCGTAGGACCGCGTGAATACGTCTACGTCTTGTCTGATGCGCCGCCTTTACTCTTTCTTGTGAACCTTTGAAGCAATGTCAATGTGTTTGATGTGACCGCTTTTCTCTTCGATTGTTTACGTTTTCCTTGACCAAATACATTTACACCTGCCTGCTGCCAAGTTGCCGCAGCCTTGACCAAACGAATTTCCACCTGCCTGCTGCCAAATTATACCTGCCTGCTGCCTAGGTTGCCGCATGTTCGGCTTTGACTTTTGAGGTGGGCCTTGATCACGTGGGACCAGAAAAGAGGCTTGACGGACGCGAGGTCCTGGGGGAAAATCCTGACAGATACTTCAGGTGACCTGATGATCACCTTTCGCACATCTTGACCGCAACCGTACCCGCAACTTCACCTTCTATCGACCAAACACCGCAGCCATCAACAGCAATCCAACCGCCGGCTCAGCCAAAGCCTTCTGCTGGACCACAGTTCAAATTCACCGTGTCCAACCTGCACCCATCCTACACCGTCCCGCGCCTACTCGCGATCCTGATTCCGCCCAACCACCCGCGACCAACAACTCACGTGCTTCAAGCATGCACAGTCTCTCACCCAAGGTTGGTCAACCAGGACGTCAACACAAGAACACTCACACTGGGGTTTGACTCGCGTGCGCTGGCGGAAGCGTGCATGGAATCCATCACCAAAGGCTTGCGTAGTGGCCAGTTGAAGGGCATTGTTTGCCGGGGATTGCGTTCCGAGGTCGTGTGGATTGGCAGCAGCTCGTTGTCACGGCCTGGTGCTGCCTCATCTGGATCCGGAAAGCGTGCGTTCAATGGCCGCAACAGGTCGACGCCATCCAGCCGTCACCTACAGCAGTCTCCCAACGGCGGTCATGTGCAAAACACGCCTACTTCAGGGCCGTCCGTCACCATTGCCAACATTGACGCCACGGCACACAGGGACGACGTGCTCGACATTCTGCTCGGTCCAATCCGTGACCAGTTTCCTGCCCCACTCAGAGCTGACCGGATGGACATGCCACCCATGGACCCGCCAACCATGGGCATTCGCTTTGTGTTTGCGACCGAGGCGGTCGTCCAGCGGTTTGCCGCCTATGTGGAGCGCGGGGTCAAGCAGGGCGAATTCGTAGAGATTACGGCACCTAGGATGCGGCTGCGGGTGGTGCATGTGGGCGAAGAGGAGGAGGACAAGGACGAGGATGAGCAGCGGGTCACGTCGAATCATCCAAGACGTCGCGTCGTCCAGAGTCAAGAGGATGAGTTGCTTTTCGAGTTTGCACGCGATTTGGCCGAGGAGTGAAGGTCATGGCCAGCCGCTGTTTCCGTAGGCCTTCATTTTTGTGTCCGTGTCCCTTTGTATACATAAATTTTCTCATCCAAAAGTTTGGTTGTGTTGCCCGCCGGCAGTGCGACTGTGAGTGGTAAGTGGGAACAGCTGTTGGACAGATGGATCGATCGGCGGTCCTTGTATACTTACTTAAAAAAACAGAATGCAAACAATATTGATGTCCAAAGTTCGTATGAATAAATCTTGTGGATTCTCTTTGCCAAACCAACCGCTTGATACATGGACCGTGTGACCGATCCAGCGCAATCCCGCCGCCATGCTCCGATCAACCGCCGCTGATGTGATTGCCAGCCGCCCGGGCATTTTCGAGGCCGACTGGCCCGCCTCGCCTCCGCCGCCACCCGATCCGGCACCCATCCCCAATGCATATGGCGCCGAGGGCACCTTCGCCAACTCAAGCACGCTCGCCCCACAACAGGTGGTGAATGGCGATGATGCCGTGATTGCCGTGTCCGAAGAGATTGACCAAGATGACGAGTGGAACCAGATTCCTCACGCGGCTGCCGCCCCCGCTGACATTTCCGAGTGGGCCGCTCCTGCACCCACCTCGACGCGAGCTCGGCCCGCCGCAAACAATCATCACCGGCAGCATCATCGGCCACAGGACGATCCGAGGTTCCGCCCTGCACCATTGATTCCAGTCACCAGCGGCTATGCATCCACCATCCAGCCAATGACCTCGCTTCACCAGCCGAACCACAACCAGAATGGGACCAATCCAGGCCCTACACACACCAACATCATCGAAAAACTCGCGTCCAAAATCGCTTCTGTCGCGGCTACGCCAGCCACGACGAATGGCAACATTGCTGGTGTTACCGCTGCTTCGCACCGTTCCTCACCAGCGCTTCCTGCTAACGTGACAAACCCTCCGTCAGCTGCAGCCACTGCCGCGCGTCCCAACCAACAACAACGGCGCGCCCGCATGCGCAACGTGCACCAAGTACCGCCTCCGCTGCCCAATCGGCGCCAGCGCGTCTTGCTCGTACTCCCCGCCACGCTGGCCGAAGCCACGGCCGACATGGCCTACCTGGTGCAGCTCGCACGCTCAACCTACAACGATCCAAATCTGACTGCCAACGACATTGACGTGCAATACGCATGGCTGCCACCGCGCATCCCGGGCGCGAGCGCGGGCGCCGAAGGGCCGACGTCGCCGTCACCCGCCGCCGCCAAGCCGCCGACCATTCGCACGTCCAAGGACCCTGCCAACCACCGGCTCCGGCTGACCAACTTGCTCCCACACATTGCTGATGCAACCATTGTGCGCGCCATCACCAACCACTTGCCCGCCAACATCCCTCTGGCCTCGTACTCGATCTATCCGCCCGCACTCACCAAGCGCGGCGTGTATGTGAAATCCATCATCTTGGGATTTCACACGGCGTTCCAGGTCAAGCACGCGTACGCTTGGCTGCACGCGAAATGTCCCGCGTCCATTGAACCTTTGCTCATCCCCATGGCCAGTGGGGCGGCGGCGGCCACAAGAAAACCCGAGGTGCATTGGCTCACGCCGCGCCCGCGGTCACTCACGCCCACGCCCACGCCCCCGCCGCCGCCCGTCCAACCCACACCTTTGCCGGCCGTGACACTGGCCAACATTGATGCGACGGCACACAAGGACGATGTACTGGACGTGTTGTTTGGCGACCAGCCCTTGGATCTCCGGCCAGTCAAGGTCGAGCGATTGGTCATGCCTGTGGCCACGGAGCCCCCGACGTTGGCGCTAAGGTTTGCATTTAAAAGTGCCGAGCTGGTGGGTAGATTTGTGAGGGCCGTAAGGAGGGGGGTGAGGGAGGGCGAGTATGTGGAGGTGACGGCGCCCGGGTTGTCGTTGATCGTGGTGAAGGTGGAGGGGTGGGAGGATCCCGAAGTCGAGCGCGAGATGCCGGATTCCGTGGATGGCGATGGCCATGACGAGGACGAGTGTGAGGTGGACGTGGATGTAGTGGATGGCGGTGTGGAGCTGCAAAGCGATGGCGGTTGGCCACAGTTTGAGTATCTGGGTGACTTGAGCGCAGGCCAGAGTGTTGTTAGGGAGGAGGTGGAAGCGGAAGAGCAGAGGCGAGGCAGGACGGGCACAGGTGGCAAGTGGGTTGGCAGGGAGGTGGGTGTGGTGGGTTGAAAGTGTATTTTCTTACACATTGCTTACAAATTTTGTCGCAGAGTGTCCTTCCCCGTTCACGTTCAAGAGACTCTTTTTGCGTGTTTCTATCAATTGACACGTGAATACATACAAAACACCATCCTAATCATGTATAGCATTGCTCAACATAACCAAAATCACAAGCAAGACATCAACAAATCAACAAATCAACACACAAGAAACGCTCTAGTACGACCGGCCAAACATGGCATAACTGACGGCCTTGTTGCTGCACCCGTTGGCAAAGCACTTTGTGCCCTCCTTGATTTCCTTGGGCTGGGCAAAGGGAATACACAGCGACTTTGCGCCCATGGAGGGGGCCTTCTCATCCACGGCCTCGTCGCCCGTGTTGGAACGTGCCGAGTTGTCCTTGATCCAATCCTCACACTTGGGCTCGGTACACCAAGGGGCCATGACCATGTTCTTGGCATCCAACAAGCCGACAAACCCATCGTCCCACTGCTCAATCACCTTGAGGTGCTCGTCGCGCTCGGCCTTTGCGCGCGCAAACATATCCTCCTGAATGGTCTCGAGCACATCGGCCACGGACTTTGCCAAATCATCGCGCGCCAACGGCGTCTTTGCGCCCGTGTCACGACGCACAGAGAGGACCTGGTTCTTTTGCATGTCCTTGGGCCCGACCTCAATGCGCAAGGGCACACCGCGCATTTCCCAGTGGTTGAACTTGTACCCGGGCGAGTAGTTGTCACGCAAGTCGGCCTTGACACGAATCCCGGCCTTCTTGAGGTCCTTTGCAACGTCCTGGACGTAGTCAGCAATGGCCTTGCGCTGCTCGTCGGTCGTCTTGACGGTGATGCCGCAGGGCACGAGCACGACTTGGACCGAGGCAACGCGCGGAGGCAGCACAAGACCCTTGTTGTCGCCGTGAACCATGACCATGACACCAATGGTGCGCGTGGTGATACCCCACGAGTTTTGCCACACGTGGCAGTTTTCGCCCTTGTCGTCCGTGGCCATAATGTCAAACATCTTTGCAAAGTTCTGACCAAGGCAATGCGACGTGGCGCCCTGGATGGCACGGCCCGTCACGGGGACAAATGCCTCAACGGTGGTGGTGAAGAGGCCGCCCGCAAACTTTTCCTTCTCTGACTTGCGGCCAGGGACCACGGGCACGGCAAGCAAGTGCTCGTACACTTGGCGGTAGTAGTCGAGAATCTCGAGCACCTCCTTTTCGGCTTCTGGCTGCGTCATGAAAGCCGTGTGGCCCTCTTGCCACAAAAACTCGCGCGTACGCAAGAAGGGTTGCGGGTGCTTGAATTCCCAGCGCACAACGTTGCACCACTGGTTGAGACGGAGCGGCAAGTCGCGGTGCGAGTTGATCCATTTGGCGTATGCCGGGTACATGACGGTTTCCGACGTGGGGCGAATGGCGATGGGTTCGGCAAGATCCGACGACCCGGCCTTTGTGACCCAGGCCACTTCGGGAGCAAACCCTTCGACGTGGTCCTTTTCGCGCTCCAGGGCCTTGCCAGAGACAAACATGGGGAAGTAGCAGTTTTCGACGCCCGAGTCCTCAATCTTTTCGTTGAAGTAGGCTTGAATTTGTTGCCAGATGCCATAGGCCCAGGGGCGCAAGATGTAGCATCCAGAAACGTCGTAGTAGTCGAGCATCTCGGACCGCGTGAGCACTTGGGCATACCACTTGGGCGTGTCGAGCTCCTTCTTGGCCTCAATGCCGATTTGCACCGACGACGATTCGTCCGCGGACTTGGCGGCGGCCGCAGCGGCGGGTTTGGCCTTGGGTTGCTGCGAGGGCTTGTCCTTCTTTTGCTTGTTTTCCTTGCCTGTGGCACACACAGGAGCCAATCCGGGGTGAGCAAGTTGCTGTAAGAGGAGCAATGCGAGCACATAGCGTACCCTTCTTTTGGGCCTGGGCAGGGGCAGCGGCGGCGGCGCCGTCGGCGACCACGGGCTTGGTGTCTTTGTTGTCGGTCATGGTTGCGGTTGGGTTTCGTGAGCGGATCGCGGCGGGGGTCGGGGCGAGGTGCCTGGTCGTCTTTATCGGTGCGTGTCGTTGTCGTCGACGGGCGGTACGGCAGATGGCATGTGATACGATACGATACGATCCGATACGATTGACAGAGAGACGAGACACACGAAACGCCGCCGCCCGGTCAAGGCAGGCAAGCACAGTCAACAGTCACACCTGCACAGGCAGATGTGGCAGCGCGTGACACTCACGTGATGCGCTACTCAGTGTTTCTTTGATCCACGAGGGTGATTTGGTTCGGGGCGTTCATCCACGCATTCTACTAATGCTAATGTCAATGCCACCCTGCGCAATCGTTTTCCAGGCATGAATACTGTCCCTCAACTACGAAGACTCACGTGACCCATCTCTCCTTGTATCGGACGCGGCCCTTGCCCTCATCGGCTGATCCCAACCCACTTCATCCTTGCCGGCCACACGTCCACGGCATTCGGCATTCCCTCGACTCTGGTACTGAGCAATCCCACCGGGCCATGCTCAACAGCTTTTTCAACACGTTCCTGCCTGGCGCCAGTACCGCCAATGGCAATGGCAATGGCAATGGCAATGGCAACACGAGCGGCAATGCCAGCGGCGCCCCGTCGTCTGCCGCCTCTTCCAACGGCGCGGAATCCGCAAGCAATGGCACTGGGGGTAGCACCAGTCCAATAACCAGCGTCAATGCCAACGTCAATCCTCTTCTCGGTCCGCTCATGCAAATCAACTCACAGCAGCTTCCACTTCAGCAGCAGCAGCAGCAACAGCAACAGCAACAGCAACAGCCCGTCCAAATGCAACTGCAGATGCCCTTGAATATGCAAATGCCCATGCAAATGCAGATGCAGCCCATCCAATTGCAACAGCAGCAGCAGCAGCCCCTCGTCTTAATGCAGCCGCACCAGCCTCAGCAACAGTTCCAGCAGATGCAAATGCCGACCATGCAACTCCCCATGGCTTTCCCGCTTCAGGCTCAACAGCAGCAGGCACAGCCACAATTCATTCTCCAACCAAACCCTCAGCTGGCACAACAACCGCTCGCTCTCACGCCCGAACAGCACCAGCGTTTGCTCATGCAACTGGCCGTGATGCAGCAACAGCAGCAGCACCAGCAACAACAACAACAGCCTTCATCCACTTTCGCGATACAGCAGCAACAACAGCAGCCGGCACTCTTGTTCGCCGCACAACAACAGCAGCCAACACCATCCCAGAATCCACTCATGCTCGCCCTCGGCCAACCCGCACCTTCCGCCGCCGCCACAGGGATTGCACCAAGTCCCATGACCAATCCCACGGGCGGGCAAGCACTGCAGCTGTTTTCCAACGACGTGTTTGCCGCGTCGTCACCGGCGGCCTTGTCAACATCACCGACGCCCGCCCCGTCATCGCCCGCACTAGACGCGTCGTCGTCTCCGCTCGCTGGATCCGGTATGGATTTGCCTTCACTTATTGATTGGCCTCATTTTCGCGGTGCTGACACTTGGACACAAGCAGGCTCGCCATCCGTCACAGACATTGATTCGTCGGCCTCGACCGCATCTCAGTCCGCACCCACCCCGGCAAAGCGCGGAACGGGCCGGCCACGCGGCCGCCCGCGCGGGTCCAAAACGGGTGCCTCGGCCACATCGCGCACTGCACTCGCTGCAACGTCCACGTCCACGTCGACCACGACCCGGTCGGGATTGCGGCGGTCGGCATCCACATCGTCCGACGCGGCATTGACCACCGACACAGATGCAGGGCCCGCAACACCCACAACAGGTGGGGGAAAGGCTCCGCGACGCGCACGTGGCGCGGCGGGGAAAGCACCCAGGCACGCGCAGTCGGCTCCCGCTCCGGCACCAGACACCAATGACGGCCCACAGGCAGATGCGACCATGGGCGCAGCAAGCGGCAAGGCGCCCAGGGTCCGGCGTACAAATCAAAACATGGGCAAGGCCCCTCGCGCAGTCATGGTTGCGGCACACGCTGCCGCTGCGTCGGCCGCATCTGGTGCAGCGGCAAGAGATGGAGATGAGCATGATGATGAGAAACAGAGCGGCGAGATTCTTGGCGATAAGCCCGCGGGATCGGGCAGCATGGGCCGTGGGCCGAGGATCTCGACCAATGCCGGAAAAGCCGCGGGTAAGGGTGTAGGAAAGGCGTTTCCGGCGCCGAATCGTTCATCTGCCGACCAAGAACAGGAGCAAGGACAAGGGCAAGGGCAAGAGCAGATGACGGCTGCCCCTGCCGCCACCGCGCCTGCGGCCGTGGATGTGGTCCCGCGCGAAGAGCAGAGCTTCAAGGTCTACTTTCCAGACTTGGTGCCGACGGTTCCGTTGCCCATTGCCGTGATTGATCCGGACAACCCAAATGCGGATGTGTATGGGTTTGCAAGTGGCGGAGACACTGCGCGCGGTGGCAGTGGTGGTGCGGCCAGCAAACGAAGCGGCAAGGGCGGAAAGGGCAAAGGCAAAGGCAAGAATCGAGTCAGTTTGCAACCGTTTGGTACGCTCTTTTGTGGTATGAGCGCATGTAAGGGGCTGCGCAACATTTATTCACCTTCGAGACTGTATGTAGCTCCAGAGTCGACCACTTCGGGGCAGCCGCTTCTCATCCAGCCATCAGGTCCCCTCAAGCCCGTCCCTGCAATTGAATTTGAGGAGCTGCCCGACTCTGATTCCGACGAGGCAACCCCTGAATCTGCACCGCACTTTGCCTTCCCCGCCGACGGCTCCTACCTGACCTACACGCCACACGCATCGCAAATCGAATACGACCTGGACGACCGCGACCGTGCGTGGGTCGACGCGTACACTCCGCACCTAGCCCATTTGACTGTGGAGCACGCCCTCGACACACTCGACAAGTCGTGGCACTCGCTCACGTCGCGCCTGCCGCACGGCGTCGGTGTCACAGGCGGGCTGCACGTGGACGACGGTCACTGCTGCGTGTGCGGTGACGATGAGTGCGAGAACGCAAACGCCATTGTGTTTTGCGACGGATGCAACATTGCTGTCCACCAAGAGTGCTATGGCGTCGTCAACATTCCAGAGGGCCAGTGGCTGTGCCGGCGGTGCGAAACGCAAAGTCCGCCAAACACGCCATGTGTGCTGTGCGGGCAACCGGGAGGGGCCCTCAAGCAGGCGACCGATTCGCGGTGGGTCCATGTGTTGTGTGCCTTGTGGATTCACGAGGCGCAGATCATTCAGATGCAGATCATGGAGCCCATTGACATTTCCGGGATTCCCGCCGAGCGTTATGCGCTCGTGTGCAGCGTTTGCAAGCAACGCAGGGGCGCGTGTATCCAGTGCTCAAAGGGAACGTGCTGCACGGCGTTTCACGTTACTTGTGCACGGCAGGTCGGGCTCGTCATGCACAATGCCACCCATCGCGTTTTGTGTGAGCGCCATGGCAGCGTTGGACCTGCCAGGAAGCGGCCGGCGGTTGCTGCAACTGGATCAGACAAGAGGGCGGCTCGGCCGTCGACTCGAGGTGCTGTGGCGGCAGCCGCGGCATCGGCAAGTGGCCCCGCGACTCCCCAACGCAAAGTGTTCCGCTCATCGGCAATCGTGGATTCGGACGAGGACGACGAGGTCGGCAAGATTGTGCACGTGCGGACGGGCACACCGGCGCTCACTTCTGTTTTCGGGCCGCTCGGATCACCTTCCGCTTCGTCGTCAGCATACACGGAAGCAGCCGCCTCGGCTACTGGTGGCGACCCACGCAGGCACTCGTTTGAATTTGACCCGGCGCATCCAATCGTCAATTCGTTCGTGTACTCGCAACTCAAGCTCGCCCTTCCGGACGCAAATGACGCAGACCTCACCGCCCTGTGCAAGCTCTGGGCCGTGAAACGCGCCCTGCGCGGTGGCGGACCGCTGCTGCGCAGACTCGTCATTGACCAGTCCATATCATCCATGGTAGCACCAAGCAGCATGACGGGCACACGTGACGCGCATGGCGCCGGGTCGGGAATTCGCCCAGAGACGCGCGTAGCTCTGATTGTGCTGCGACACGAGCTCGAGCGCATTCGCGTCATGAGCGACCAGCTGCGCAAGCGCGAGCGGTTGCGCGCACAGGCTGTGGGCGTCATGTGCAAGGCGTGGACCAGTGTATCGCTTGCCCTCAAGACCAAGCTGCAACCCATTCTTGAGAAGGTTGTGGCCGTCGATACGCGCCGCATTTTTGCTGAGCCCGTGGATACCGAGCTCATAGCGGGGTACCTGGATCTGGTGGCTGAACCCATGGATTTCGCGACCGTGCAAAAGAAGCTCGATTTCGGGCTGTATGGCACCATCGCCGAGTTTCGTGCTGATTTGCAGCTCATTTGGGACAATTGCAAGGAGTTTAATCCGCCCGAGACGGTGTATTACAGGGCCGCGGTTGCATGCGAAGAGGAGGCGGCTAGACTGTTGAATGCGTTCGAGGAGCAAATCAAGGCCAGAGAAAAGTACAGTGTGCCCAAGGTGAATCAGATGGACGACAGCATGTGGCCATACAATCCAAGGACCATGGAAAGAGTGGCCGAGGAAGCAGCGAGTGGGATCAAGGGCGGTCGCGGAGTGCTGGCGGCATATCGCAAGCGGATTCTGGCCGAAACGGCTGCGGGTCGGACTCGCATGACAAGGAGAATGGTTGCCGATGGTGCGGGCGAGGATGGCGCACGCATGTCGGCGGCGCTCTTGTCGGCCGACGAGGTGGACGAGACTGGCGCCGCCATCGCTGCAAGTGCAAGACCACCGCGGAGACCACGCACACCGTCACCGCCGCCACCCGAGCCCATCACGTACGATGTCGACGAGCCCTTCTTTACCAGCTACGCATCGCCCTCGCATTTTCCGAAATCCATGCCTATTGGCTCGATCGCTTGGGTGCGCATCGATCCACCGGGTATTTGGTGGCCCATGCGTGTGATTGGCCTCGACCGCGACTGGCTTGAACGAGCGTCGACCGGATGGCCACCAGAGACGCTTGCGTCGGGAGCGCCGCATCCGTGGATCAAGAAGTTGAGGAAGGACGTGCATTCGTATCGGTTTAGCATGCCGCTGTACTTTGCCGGCACAACAACGCATTCCGGCATGTGGTTGCGAGTGCAGAGGTTTCATCCAATGACGCGCGAAAAGGACGAGCAGTGCATCCGGATGATCCGGGACAACAAGGAGGGACATTCGCAAGAGTTGATGGATGCGGCGATTGCGGCGTACGAGAAAGTCATGCAGACCGAGCCTCAGTGGGAGAGGAAGCAGCGGGTCGACACGTCAATGTTGTCTGCCGCGTCCAAGAAGGGCAAAAAGAAGCAGATTGCTGCAGCGGATGGAGGCGAGGAAGACACGGCAGTGTCAGCCCAGTCGGCGTCGGCTGCACCGAGTGGCTCCAAAAAGAGGCGCATGACGGCGGATGATCTGGTCATGGATTCGCTCAATGCGGTTGGGGCTGTCACCGACGGGTATGGAGTTGCCACCAGAGGGCGCAGAGCCAGCATCACCTCGCCGCCACCGAGTACCCAGCCACCTCCCAAGAAGCGGCTTCGGATTGTGGGCCTGCCGCCACCGCCACCGCCGCCGGAAGCAATGACCGCTACGGTACAATCATCCGAGGACGACGGCGGTTCATTGACGGATTTGAGCGACCCTGATGAAGCGGCTCGAGCTGTATCACGCAACCTTTCACCAGTTCGTGGCCGTCGACCACGTATCACGCTTACCATGGACTCATCGTCACCCCTCACGACTCCCGAAACCTCGGCACCACCGTCGGCCCGTTCAACGTCGCCTGTCGGTGATCCGCAAATTCCGTTACCAGCCATTGTTTTGCGCTCGTCACGCCACTCGAGCTCGCCCGAACAGTCAGTCACGCCCAAGCGCTCATCACTTTCGGGTGCACGCTTGCTCGCTCAACCTGTGCGAACGCCGTCGCCTTTGCAGGGTGGTTCGCCGGCTGGATCACCCACACCCAGAGCCAACCAAATGGCACCGTCCATGATTCGCTCGCGCTCACCAAGGCAAGGTCGGTCGTCTCCAAAGTCACGATCACCACCACTACCACACCCACTTGTGCGTAGCAAGTCGCCTTTGCGCAACGAAGTTGCTAATGCAAACCGTGGTCCCGTGCTGGATACGGACGACGAGTTTGAACAAGAGCTCGACCACGCGGCGAGCAGCGACGACCTTCAGCAACCACCACCGCCGCCGCTTCACGCCGAGCCCGAAAGATACGAACCACGCCATGTTCGCGCTTCAACACTGGACACCAACCCCTTGATGCCAGGCGAGGTTGTGTACGTTGACCGCTCGTCTTCGGGACCCTCGACCCCTGTGTCTCCTCCTCGTCCGAACTCGATAAACCGGCAACGACCGCCAAGCTCGCCAGTAATTGCGCTGCCGTCGCTTTCGCCGACACGCGGCGACCATCAAGCTGACTGTGAGCACGCTGTGCACCTGTCAGAGGAACAAGTCACTGATCAGCCACAATCCTCGTCTGCGCTTTCATTGGACGAAGAAGTCGCGGCCCGCGCTCTTGCAAAGGATCTGCCCTTCAACCAGCTCAGTCGAGAAGAGCAACTGGCCATCAAGCGCATGCGCGAGCGCGAACGCAAACGCAAGCTCAAAGGCAGAGCGAGTAGAGTAGAACCGCCACCGCAATTGCGCAGAATGACCAAGGCGAGCAAGTCAAGCCTTCCCGCTCCCGACCTGTCGCAGTCCTCGCCACTGACGACGCCTGCGGATTCACCCGCCATGTCGCCAGTTCGCACACGACGGTCGGCTGCTTCCTCTGCGGCTGCTTCACGGGCCACCACGCCTCCACCACCACCGCCACCTCTTCCGTCCAGGCTCAACGTCTCCGCCCCAGAACGTGCACCGAAACGTGGTCGCGCACTGTCCACATCCAGCCTCGATTCCATTAACAGCATCTCGTCCTCGTCTTCGTCATCTCCGACAGCATCCGATGCAGAAGACTCGCCCGAAGTACGACACCAGAAAGCCCTTGCCCGACGCCGCGAGCGCGATCGCGTCCGTCGCTCCAAGGTCAAGGCACAGAGATTGGCCAATCTTGGCGTCGATAACCCGGCAGCACTTGAGACGTCGTTCAAGGCGCACAATGTGCGCGATGAGACGGGCCGGTTTATGAAGTTGGAGAAATCGGTCGAGCTTGGGTTAATTCCCGTGGGAGATGGTGGTGCTCCGGAGGCTTCGTCGGGCACGGGGCGGCGAGATCGCAAACGCAAGCATCGGAGCCCAAGTCCTGGTGCTGCGGCCGAATCAGATATGGCCGCCGTTAGCAAGGATGCCGCTAAGCGCAAAGCCAAGTCTCGGCGAGTGGATGCGAGCCATGAGCGCCATGCAGCTGCGGTTCCAGTGACGCCAGTGCAATCTACGTCGGGTGCTTCAAAGAAGAAGAAGTTGCCACAGGAGCCACCAGCAAGTGCGCGTCGCGCTGACCGGTTGCGTGAGGCCGGAACTGCGCCCGCGCAAAAGGTGACCTTGTTTGAAGCATTTAACCAGATTGAAGCAAATGCGACCACACTCGGATTGAGAGCGTCGAGGAGGGCCGGTGGGACCGTGACACCAACCGCAGTGGCCGCGGCCGGCAGTGCCGCAAATGGACCAGTTTCTGTGGACGCGGAAACGCACAAGGATCAAGGGTTTGCGGGAAAGGGCAAGGCAAAGGCAAAGCCGGCGGCAAATGGAGCAGGTGAGCGGCTGTCGTCGTCGTCGTCGTCACGAAGGAAGACAAGGAGTGGAGCTGGGTCGCCCGTGTCGGTGAGTGAATTGTCGGACTTGAGCGAATGAGGGAGCAGACGTGTTTGCCTACTGGAGCGGATTGGTGTTGGTGTTCATGTTTTCATGATTTTGGGGGTTTTCAGTTTTGTGCATTTTGAACCATTCTTTGTTGCGTTTTTTTCACCTCTCGTTTTATTTATGTTTGCAGTCGCGCACATGTGCCCCATGTAAAATGACAGTCAACTGCTTGAGCGTATGTGGCTCTAACAAGTGTTATATTCCGCTCAAATGAGTCGGTCGGAAAAAGTCGTCATGGCAGTGAGGCTATTTACCATTCATTTGCAAACCCCTTCTCGCTTTGGTCAGTCATCCATCAGTGTTGGCGGTGCCTTGCGCGCAATCGTGGAAGCTGCCTGCTCGTTGCCGTCGTCATCGTCGTCGTTGGCGAGGACAAATGCCCCATTAATTGGGATCTCATCTTCTCGACTCTTTTCATGCATTTTCTGCATCTGTTACATCAGGTACAGGGCGAAGGCCAGTTAGATCCTTGTCGAGGCTGGCTGAAGCGAAAAGTCCACATGCCTCAAGCTCCTTGAATGTCTTGTCAATCTCACTTTCCATCACTTCCTTGCATGCACCTGTTGTATCATTTGCGCCACAGCCGAATTGGTAATGGTCACCTTGGCGTGTGCTGGCGACTGCGGCAGCTGAATCGGATGAAATCCGTGCGTGGGTTGGGCATGCTGACTCGGCTGTTCCTTTTCCTGTTGTTGAGATCCGGCACTTGCCGCCCGCGACCGTGACAGCGTTGCGGGAATCATGAGCTGACCGACCTGTCCGACCCGCGTCCCAAACTCGGTGAGCGGCTCCCTGACCTGCGCAGGAATTTTGGACACGACAACATCGGCAGTATCCAGCACCACATCGACCGTCTTACTGATCCCCATCTCGACCTCGACCTGCACCCTCTTGACGGCAATCGCCAACAACTCGCGCGCCTCGCGCGCGGGACCCCACGTCAGGTAAAACACGCCCGCCATGCACAGGATGACGGCGGGGACCAGGATGGCGTTATCTCCCCAAGCAAGCGTCCCCCACGTTCCCAGAATGCCGCCCACGAGGTACCCGATCCACAGCGGGCCAAAAACTTTGATTTTCCACGACTCGACGCGCGGATTGCGGGCGATAATTTGCCCAAACAGAATGCCGAGATCCGTGGTGATGCCCGTCATGTGCGTTGTGCGCAGCACGGCACCAGAGTAACCCGTACAGAAAGCGTTTTGGAGGCCGCATGCATATGCGGCAGCGGCCGACCCGAATGCGGGATGTCCTACGTTAAAAAACACCCACGCAAGAACCAGAATAGCGGCTTCAACAAGCAAAGCAATCCCGTAGCTGCGTCCGAGCTGGAACCTGGTCGAGTCGATTGTGGCACCAGCGGTGGCGGATCCAAGAAAGAAGCACAAGGTTAGGCCAGAAACTTGGCCGGCGGATGGCCAATTGGCCGTGGCTAGACTGGAGCCGAGGCGCGTCAAACTGCCAGTGACGTGGGTGACGGCAACGTGAAAGCTGCCTGTGAGGACGGCCGCGTTGATAAAGCCGGCGAGTGTAGAGAGGAGTGAGCCACCAATGACAACTGTGTAGAACTCGCGGGCTGCGAACTTGTCCATTGTTGTCGCCATGTTGACTATTCGCCTGACTCACGCTTATCGTGACTGTTATGTGCGTTTTTTTAACCGGGGCCGAGGCCAGAGATGGAATTGATCGAGCGCTGCCGAATCGATTGCAATGGGTACATGAAACAATATTCGACATCCGATCTGTTCCCACGAGTAAACATGTTAACTGGCAAGTAACCGTGCTTCGTGATTCAATGGCATGGCTGCTGCGGACACTCAGGTGAAGGAAAAGTGACGCGTTAGGCCCGAGCTGCCGATCCACCTCTCACATCTCACGTCAGATCGTTGGGCGATTGCTTCAGCCGCAGATCTATGTGCCGTGAATTTCGACTCTATGATACTGTACATTACAAAGCACCAATGGATCTTGTTCAGCCGATTGCAACTGTGCGCAATAGCATCTTTTACCTCGGAAAAGTGCCCAAGGTTGCAGAATTAAGCTCATAAAGTGACCAACCTGTGGGTCGCTCTCACTATCCATTCCACTAGCTCCCAAACCTTACTACCTGCCACCTCCACCACTAAAAAACCATGACCGACGTTCGCCAACAAGTCCATGAACAGATCCGCAAGCCTTTCCGGGGTCGTAATGCCCTGATTGGCCTCGGCTTGTTCGGGTTCTGTGCTTCCGTTTGTACGTTCAAGTCCCTTTTCTCACCTCATTTCCAGCGTCCTTGTTCGTACTCACATCCGTCACATGATGTTGAAACAATTAGTCACGTACTCGATTACCGCGGTCAAGCAAGAGTCATTCGAGGATGTGGACGCCATTGTTGCCGAGCGCCGCCGTCAGCAAGAGGCTGCCAAGAAGGCATGAGATGCCGATTTTGATTCCCCACTTCCCTTCCATTGCTGTTACATCTATCAAGACGTGTGAAAAAACAATGAAAACGACGTGTTCACACGTGGAGCTCATTGACTCAGTCCATGTCATCATACTTACTCCTCCACTTTCCACCACCCGTCCCGGCCTTGCCCTTCTTGGCCTTGCCGCCCGCCTTCCCATTTCCGCTTGCCTCACTTGCCGCCGGCATGGGCACTCCTCCCAACCCAGGCCCCGCCAACGCCTGATCGGCAAACACACCTCCGCTGGTCACCTTTGTTCCGCCCACCACCTTAGCTACCACCGTTTGCCCACCGACCTGCCTGGTCGTGACCCCGCCCGTCAAATCGGCCCGGGTCTTGACCTTGCCGTCGCATGCCTCGACGCGAATCTCTGCGCCTTCGGCGCAAAAGTGATGGTACCGCCCCTCCTTGAGCCCTGGTGCAACACGCTGGTGAGTTTTTTGGCGTCGGATTTGTTGTCAAACACAAACACGACGGATTTGTCGTTGTGCGTTTGGAACGGAGACGCGGATTTGGTGCCAGAGGCTGTGCTGGCTTCGGTTTCGAAGCCCTTGGGCTTGACGGACGTATGTTCGAGCACAAATTCTTGGACAAGAGGTGCGGGCGTGAACCCGTCAATGCCGTGCATCTTGACCGTGAATCGGTTACCTATGAGAGTGTGAGGTAAGGGTTATTGCCAACAGTGTGAGCAAAGATCCATGTCACCACATGACAAGTGGCATTCATTAAACGTACCGGTCGGCGACGACGACTTTGCCGCTGCGGGTGCCTGTTCAGGCAGCGAAAACGTAAATCCGGCTCCCGAAACAGGTGCAGCAGCGGGCACCGATTTCGCCGGCGACGGCGGCGAATAATCGTTGCCCGACTTGGCCGCAAACACGGGCGACTCGCGCTGACTTGCGGCAGCCGACCTGGGAGCAGGTGGCATCGGATCCATGTCCTCGTCAATCTCTTCCATTGGAATGTCATAGTCAACCTTGGTCGCGGGTGCTGCCGAGGCCGTGGGCCGCGTGGCCGGCTTCTTGATACTCGTCGCCGTGCGCACCTCCAATTCCTCATCAATTTCCTCCAATGGCTCAACAGTGTCCATGACCACACTCACCTTGGTCTTTGGCAACAACAACTTGCCGAGCTGCCCGCCCGCATTCTGGTCCTTGATCCACTTTGCCATGGTGTCTGCCTCGTGCGCCGTCGCAAACGTGAATGTGGCCGAGCGCACCAGCTTAAAGTTGGGGCCAATGTGTTCGGGCGGGTGGAACTCGACTTTGTGTAGTTTGATGCCCGAGGGAAGCAGCATGATCATTTGGTAGTCTTGCACCGTGGGCAAAAAGTTTGACACGCGGACGCGATGTTCGGTAATCGGGCCAGCGGGCACGTCGTCGTTGGCAGTGGCGCCGGCAGTGGGAGTTCCGGTGCTCGATGTGGCCGAGGGAGTCGGCGAGGATGCAAGCGTTCGAAGACCTTGCTTGATCCAGTCGGCAAGGCCCGAAGCGTTCGGGCCGGCAGGGGCAGTCGCAGGCTTGGGCGGTTCGGGTGTCGATGGCTTGTTTGAGGTCGACACGGGCGGAGTTGCCTTGGGTGCAGCCGCAGGTGTGGGAGATGCGGGTTTAGGGGGCAAGGCAGGAGCAGGAGCGGGTTTCGGTTGCGCCGCATCCGTCTTCGGAGCTGACGCTTGCTTGGCCGTGCGTGTCGCAGTCGCAGCGGGCGTTGTGTTGTTTAGCGTAGGTGCCGGCTTCTTTTGGTCGGCAAGAGCAGCAGCAACAGGAGCCGCTTTGGTCGCTGAAGGAGCCGCTGGAGTGGTTGCGGGTTTGGGCTCCGGCTGCTTTTGCGCCTGTTTCTTGGGCTCACTTTGAGCCTTCTTTTGCGAGGTCGGCGCCGCTTGCGGGGCAGGAGTCCCAGTGCTGGCACTTTGAGCTTGCGCATTGCGCTTCCACTGCTCCTCAAACGGAACACCAGTGGCGGCCACACCTTGCAGCGCGGGCATGCCAGCCGATGGAGCAGCCGCTGCGGGAGCACAGGCGGCAGTCTTGCTCTGCTTGTCGGCATCAACGACGGCAGGTGCCTTGGCAGCAGTAGCCGGAGCAGGAGCGGTGGCAGGAGCTTGAGGAGCCACGGGCGCCGGGACCGTGGCAGCCGCAACCGGCGCTGCAGGCGATACGACAGCCGGTGCAGGTGCAACGGAAGCCTCGCCCGGCTGTACTCCAGCGATCATCTCTTGGCCGATCCACGCAAACTGGATATTCATGTCCATGATGTCGAGCTCTTCATTGTCGTAGGCGTCGCGGGCCAGGAGCAGCAGGCGGTCAAGGTTGGCCGATCGGTACGTTGGCGGCAGCACGACGAGAACCTTGGACTTTGGGCGGCGGCCCACGGCGCGCACGTTGCAGGTCGGGCACGGCGCCGACAAGATGGTGGACGCCGGCGGTTGCGGGTTGGCGATACTCAGCATGGCGGGATGGCGGTATGTGGCGTGGCCAGCTTGGGTCGATTGCGCTGAAGGTGTAGATTGCAATGTGTCCGTTGGTTGCCTTGTGGGGGATCATGGGCACTTGGGGTGTGAGAGGCCGGCCATAAGGTCTGCTCAGGGCCGCGGCTGGGCTACCGATCCGTGAGCTCGAGAGGACGACTGCGTCTGTCCGCGTCTGTCTGTCACGAGTCACGGCTCATGGCTCATGCACAATTGCAAGTCAGGTCTCGCGAATCTCGCTGTTATTACTCGTTCTGTACTAAAGACGGAGGAAATGCGTTGTCTGGCATCACAGGCCACAAGAATACAGAAAAATCGGACTACAAAGAAACGGATGGGTTAGCCACAGTGTCGGCCACTGAAAACAATCGAAGCTTGACGGCGTGAGACACGCGCAACATCATGTCCATGTCTCAAGGCAAGATACCGCATGGGGCAAGCGCCGCCTCGGATCTGACGCGGATAGAGTAGAAGAACGAATGTTTGGCAATCATGTACATAATGAGCAATTGGCGGTGGACATGGCATTTCCACCTGGAAAAATTTGGTCACTGGCCGTCCCCGGCAATACCTTGGGAATTGTCGGGCATGCGACACTTGAATCAAAGTACATTCTATAGTTAACTTGGCAAGATCAACGAACGGAAAACCAACCTGAGAAACAACACCATCTGATCGCACTGCTTTACATTCGCTGCAAGAGCTGACGAGTGCCGGCGCCCTTGATCTGAATCTTGTCTGCATTCCGCTTCAACCACCTGAGCGTATCAACATGACGCTCCACAATCAGTTCATTCAGCATGTCCTCTTTCACGGAAATCCTCTTATCCATGAGAGGTGTGCCAAGCAGCCAGTCAAGCACTTGAAGCTTGGAATGACGCATGGCAATCTCAATTGTCCCCTCCATGGGAGGCAGGTCCAGTCCAGGCGTTGCAAACCACCATTCAAAAACATCCACGTGGCCCTGTTTGGCTGCAAACGAGAGCAGGTCTTCGCCAGCATGGTTATCCACAAGTCCAATGGCGTGGATCAAGGATAAGAGCTTGACGCCTCCGCATTCAATGGCAAGTCGGGCGAGTGTTAGCCTGTCATCCACAGACTCTGAAAAATGCACCCGCACAATTGGATGCTCGACAAGCCATAGGGCAAGGTGCAAATGCCTGTGCTTCAACGACTGCAACAGGCAAGAGTAGAGGCACTTTCCCTTGGGCCCAAACAGAATCCTAGATTTGTAGAGGAGCCATTGCAGCACACCAGTTTGCCCATGGGTGGCAGCAACTTCCAACAGATCATCATACCCATGCCTTGCGTCGACAAAATCTGCCTCGTACGTTGCCAGAATGCCGACATGGCCAAATTGAACCGCGGTCTTGAATGCATGATCCACTTGTGGCCGAGCAACCTTGGCAATTGAAGGCCCATAAACAGCATGTAACCAATCTGAGCGTCCAAAGGCCACCAGTGTCGCCACATCTCGCGTTGGGATCATGGTATGTGCTTGGAGGTCAGGCATGTAAGGGCCATACGCGAGCATCTGATATGCTCCACACCCGGTCCAAAACTTGACAATCTCCCAATGGCCAGCATCATATGCTCGCCTTTTTGCAGCGGGCGTAAAACGCATCTCCAACCCAGAGCGAGCCCACCATTCAAGCACGTGTAAATGACCATTGGCTGAGGCCTCGTCCATTGCATCGACCGAGTACATATGCTGCTCCGAATACATCAACCACCACTCCAGAACAGCGACATGACCATTGGCGCTTGCCAAATCCATGGCCTTGCGCGAATCATCAGGATCAAACATGAAAGCCTCCAATTTGAGTTTTTGCAGCATCCGAATCCAACCGTACTCACTGGCAACCGTGTACATGCAAAATCGCAGTGGACCGTCCTCTGTGTACCACTCAAACTCATCCTGATCACACAAGTACTCAAAGACGTCGTCACGGCCAGCCTGGATGGCCGCTCGCATTGCTTGCGCCATGTACTCGGGACCGCTCAACCAATCCACATGCTCAAGCAACCAGTCCATCAAATCAAGGTCACCATGCTCAGCAGCATATGCCAAGTACGGAAATTGCCGGGCGGGGATCAGTTGAATGCTACCAACCGGCGCTTCGCACATCCATCGAATGAGCGGAAGGTGGCGGCTGAGCAATGCCTCATGCGCTGACGCTTGAATTGCAGCACGGGTAACTGGATCCGCCTCGTGCAGGTACTGAATGGCCTGGAAATGGCCGCCGCGGCACAGAGACCGAATAATTATCATGCACAAGGCAACATCGTTTCCAGGATTGGGGATGAGCGTTGTCAGCAGGCGGATCCAGTCGTCCAAGGGGTCGCCCTCGTTGAGAGAAGCAAAAAGGCGATCGAGGGACAAGGCCGGGAGCTGAATGGTCGATGACATGACATGATCGAGAGAGTGTCGGCGCATGGGCGGGTAGCTGTTTGCGGCGAGAATCAAGGCTCGGAATGCAGTTGGGACAAGGCGACGAGGCAGCACACCGAGCAGCGCAGTTGTTGATTTGCCGACATGGTTGACTCGAGTGGCGAGCGTGAGGACGAGCTCGATGATGGGAAGCGGCAGGGATTCATCACCGGAAGATTTCATTGCATTGTCTTTCATGGTAAAATACGTTACATGACTTGTCAATACGGGCGTGGCAAATAAAGTGGCAATTGCAATGTGGCAAGGCGTCAGCGGCTCAGCGCTGCTGGCGGCCTCAACCTCGCTCAATGATCGATCACCTGCTTCCTGCACGCACTACCTTTGTACATAACATCTTGTGTCCATGGTCCGCCGATCTAGTTGTGGCGATGAATTCCCACGCCGAAGTGTTGGTGGCCGGCGCCGGTACCAAAGCCCTGCCTGGGCAACACAACGTTCAATTGTTCTGACCAGGGTTATGCCACCCTGCGCATTACGCAAAAGATAATTGGAGTTACCATTTTGTACCATTTTGTATCTTGCCCAATGAAGGAAATCCCCTCCCTCCTGCCTTGCGAGACGTCGATAAACGGGGGGATAACGCCCAACACCTCAGCCACCCAGCCAGCGAATGAGGATTCTGGAAGTTGCACTTTGAGGGGCTTGTACATGCATTTTCGATGATCTTATGATTCCTGTGCTGTGATGCGATTGCGGCGTTTCGGTGGTTGGCTGTGCGATAGTGCGAACTGATCCCAACATGTCGATATGTGAAATGAGAGGGTTCAGTTGGTATGCAGCAACAAAAATGTGATTGAGGCACCGAGCCCCGATCTCCCTACCGAGGTCGGTCACGTATGTACATGCCGGCGCCCTAGTACCTTCCTTGCCGTTTGGTGTTCACTTCAGTCTGCAGACCGTGGCGGCGCGCTCGCGAAATTGCGAGTTGGCTCGTGCATATTGTGTTGAAACACAGTCCGGCTCCAATCACGACACGTCTCCGACAGCGTTTCCGCCGTGATGATCCCTAACCACTCACAACCTGCCGTTTTCCCGAGGCTTCGAATTAATCCTTTACGTCGACGTCAAGTCGGCAATTTTTTCCGTTGGCGGGGGCGGCGCCATGCCGTTTCAAATCGCCTGGCATGTCCACCCGACGGAATAACGAAACGCTCATTGCCCATGACCAGCTGTGGCCATGGTGAATCGACTCATGACAATCAAGATTTCGACCAGAGCTGGACTGCATGTGCTATTGCAACAACGACCAGCATGCACAGCACCAGGTGACAAAGTTTCCACACATTATGGCGGCTCACGTTTCGGCCTTCGAAATTGGGCGCTTGACGAGATTCCATGCAGTCAGAAATGTACCGCCAAGGTAGACGCCAAGGGCGAGCTTTCATTGGCTTCAAAAACACTTCCGCACCTCTCATGTCACGCCGAATATCCTGACACCACGCCCAACCGAAGCGCACATCCATACACTCAACCATGAACACCGCGACTACGCCAACGTGCTTTGTCTACCGTGCCGTCCAAAGAGACAAGCCCTGGGACCAGTTTGTGGGTCCATTCATCCCAACGCTTCGCCGTCGCCCATCAGTTCTTTCCCTCTCCTCAACCAGCGGACGGGCCCCGTCGTGTACGCCGGAATCATTCAGCAAGACCAAATTGAAGAATTTAGAGACGCAGCACAATGACTCGGCAGTGCAGGACTTGGATTGGGATACCGCGAGCGTAGCTCCTTCCATGGCATCTGAATGGATGACCTCGGATGATTCAGACGGAGAATCGGCGTTTGCGTTTGACCTCAATGACGAGCTCGATTACGGGTTCCCGAGCGGCCTCGGATCATTCTACGTCCTCCGCGCATACAACCCAAACGGCAACTTGACGGGTCAAGAACACATCTTGAGCCATTGGGAGCCACACACCAACTCGCCATGGATCTCGCTTACCTTGTCGCTCGAGTATGGCGTCTTTTATCAGGTATTGTTTTTCCTGCTTCGGATCCCATTCTTCTACGCGGGTGCTCATCTTCTTCATCTTGCCTTTTCTTTCAGACCATGACCACTTTCATGAGTACTCGCACTCGCGCTGGGCTCGCCTCACAATCCAACCCTCGTGACTTGTACGCCATGGAAGTGCCGCGCGACGAGCTGTTCAAGTTTGAAATCCCGGCCACATTCACAAACGTCCAAGTCGACGAAACCATGGCCGAAAACTTTTCGCGTATTGCCCGCGAGCGCCTTGCGGCGCGCGAGCTGACTGTGCTCCGGTACGAGCAGGTCCGCATTCCCGATCGCATCGACGAGATTGCCCACGGGTGGTTTTCTGAGCGGGCGCGTCAAGGCGTGTGGAAGTTTCCGTTTCGCGAGTGGAGGACGCACATGTACGAGCAGTGTCCGCAGTGGTTTGACTTGATTGTGGATCCCGTGGCGAGGTGGGAGACGGAGAGGGACGATGATTGGACCGAGGACAGGTTGAATTTGGTGTTGCATTGATGTCGGTCAGGAGCGGGTGCCGTGCCTGTAGGTATTCCCATTTGTCAATTCCCCCCTATCTCTCTCGAAATCATGATACCGACCACATCCTGTTCCAATTCTCAAGTCCAAACCAATTCCCTACCCATTTCAGTGTTCAGAATAAAGAAGCGTGAGAAGCGTACTTATGTATAATCTAATCGTTGGCATCGTCATGCGCAAACTTGCTCAGCGGATCCGAGACAAAATGATACACATACAGCACAACCACCCCACTGGGCATTGATGGAGTTGCCCGAGTATCTCCACACTGCGCACCGCCAACACTCACAAATGGCAACGGAATTCTCACTTGCGTCAATGCCGCATTCACGCCCATCTCTAGCTCGACCAGCGCCCGTTTCCAATAGTTGAACCGATAAACGCTCGACAATAACTTCACCACATCCTCCAACACATCCGGCAGCGGGTCGTCTGCGCCCAGCTGGGCCTTGTCCACACTGTAGTTGACCAGCGGCATTCTCAGGTCCCCCCTCTTCTTGCCCGACAGATCACATCCGAGGACAGATTCATGCATTTGACCGCTTGCAAATGCGGCCGCAAACCTAGAGAAATGCGCACGCACAGAGAGCGTGAGAAACGCGGCGAGCAATCGATGCAGTTGTATGGGCTTGGCGTCCAAGTCGTTTGTGTTGCACATTGGTGCGGCGCAGTGGGCGTTGGGGAAGACTTGAAGCATCGCATGAAGGCGGCAAGTCCGCAGTGGAGCGTTTGTCGGAACCTTGAACAGCCATTGCACGGGCGTGTCGGGATGGGTGGTGGAGGCGAGGGCGGCGGATTGAATGGTTGCTTGATATCCGGGCGAGAAGACGCGCGCATCTGCCGTATTGAGCAGGTTGTTGAGTGGGTCACACTACATATGAACCAGTTGCGGAAGCTGTGAGTGCAGAGAGTGGGTGCAAAGACGAGCGATTATCACCCAAAAGTACCTGGTGCACCAAGCGAGGACACTCGTTATTGATTGCCTTTCGTGTCGATTCGCCAACCTTCATGGTTGTAATCGTGCACAGTTGTTGAATGGCGCTGGAGAAGAGTTGATCCAACCTCTGGGAAGTCAAAAATGACGAGAATCGGCCAAACTGTCAATGAAGAAAGAGATCAAATCCAGTGACAGCGAACCAAATGACCGCCTCCTTGACACCACACATGTAGCGCGATCTGCTCCATGACCGACGACAAGGCCGTTGCCATGTCTCGCGTGCACACGCTGGACCATGCCCACATCTTGAGTAGCCGCACAAGCCGGCGTGCATCCTCGTGGGCGTTGCGCATGTCAAAGACGGCGGCTTCGGACACGAGCGGCTGGTACAATCTGCGACGATCGGGATTCATCGTGTACTTGTCGTCATAGAAAAACTCGGCTTGAAGCGCCTTGACTTGAATGTCTCGGCCGGCCTTGGTGATGAATCCGTCCGGCAGCACGAATTGGGTACCATCCAATACGTCAATTGTGCCCAAGACGTCAATTTTGAGCGCAAGTTGTGGGTTGTCGCGATGGCGGAGATGGACTTCTACAGAGTACTTGCGCGACGAGAGCTCGGAAATGACGACCTCGTTTGAAGACGCTTCAAGTTGTTGGCCAAGCTCGGCGATGTAACATGTGTAGAGGGCATAGATCAGCTCGGCCATGTGCAGCTTCAGATTGACTCCGATAAATTGAACGACGAGGTCGATGTCAAAGTTAAAGTTGACTGCCGTCCCTTTGAAAAAAGAACCCGCCTACAACGGACATATGTCGTGTCGTCGACAACAGGTCAGTTATTGATGTATTCGGCCATTTGTGAGTTATGTACACGTGCGCCTATACTTTTGCTACCCGAGTGACGCGACCAGTGCTGAATTGGTACTTTGTCACAACGTCGGTGACATATTGAACGGCGACTTGGGCGAAATGACGTTGTTGGGCCGTCGGCAACACGCTGTCGGCGAGCCCGACGAGGTCGTCGTGACTGGACGTTGAGGAGGTGAGACCGTGGACGGCGATGTGCCCGCTGCTGGCATTCGGTGACGGCGAAATAGGAGCGAGTTGCGACATGATTAATGTGCTGTTGCATTGACTAATTTCATCGGCCATAGCCCTAGGAGCGTATCCTGTAATGGAACATTGCGCTTGTCTAACCGAGATTCCGCGGACAGAATGGGGACAGCCTGAGGCAACTATTGAACGGAATGAAACCGGCGGTGGGCCGCCGATCCAAGCTTGTGAGACAACCCCCAAAGCATAAATAAAGGAAAAGAAATGCTAGACATGAACTCTATCAAAGAACAATTCACCGCACCTAGACACTGGACTTTGTAAGACACATACCTAAGTCCAATCGCCCCACTCCCTCGCAACGCTACTAGCAATCGTTTCATTCACTCCAGAACCCTTGCGATTGGCCAGGCCGTCGCCCCGTCGCCCCTTTGCCCAACTCAATATCGACTCTGTCGTCCTAAACCACTCTGCCCATCCTTAAATCTGATCCAAGCTGCGGTCGACGGTCTGCCGCCATTGACCGATGCAGAGAAGCCGCTGGCAAGACTTGGCCACGCTACCTGGGCTGCTTATTCCCTGACCTGTTTGAAATACACTGAGCATGCCGCTTTTCCGTTGGCGAATTTATGTGTCTGCGTGTCGACTGAGCCCCGACAACAACCCGCACATGCTGCGATGCCAACCACTTTTCCACTCAATGAAATACAAAGACATGGACATGCAGAATGAAATGACAAGTGCAAATGCTTACCAACTGATTCCGACCGAGTTGTGGATCAACATTGCTAGCCTGACCGCTCCATCCACCATCGCCAAGTCATTGCCCTCTTCGTCTCGTTTTCCCGCAGATATCCTCAAGTCTTTTGCAAATGCCCACTTGCGCCGATCCATTGCCCACAATCTCCTGTCCTCAGTCTATCGCCCGCAGGTTGCTGCCGCCGAACGCTGCCAGCATTTACTTTGTGACCATTTGTTCCCCGATTTGGTCCAGGACGTTAACCGATGGGATAACCGGGTTCATGCCCCTTACCACCCGCTGCAAGTGCTCCTGCGGATCACATCGTGCCAGTTTCCCTCGATCAAGGATCATCCATTCGTTTCTCGAGTGTCCGAATTGATTGTGCAGCCAGAAACGCTCAGGGCGGTTTTAGTGCCCCGGCAGTGCATGCGCCGGACATGTGTTGGCGGCAACTTCTCGGAAGACCCGTCACGACCATCGTCGCTTCCGGACATTTTCGATAAATTGCTGGGCAAATGGCACCTTTCCACCTCGGGCACCTCTCCAATCACAAACCCAATTGTGCTCGCATGCATCTATTCAACCCACTTTGTCAAGATCGGCGACGTTTGCAACCTCAACCTGACTCTAGACCTCCTCGTCTCCTGTCTCACGGCACATGGCCACGACCGTGAGATTCTCGCATCGCCTCAACATGCAGCCAGCCCAGCGGTCTGGTCGCTTGCAGTGCCCGACGATATCTGCCTTAGCTTCACGACGCAGCGCCTACGCCTCGAATTGTCCCGTGAGCGTGAGCTCTCCATCGAGCTGTCCGGTTGGAACTACCGCACCGACTCACAAGTGACATTTGCCGAGTTCTTGGTATGGCTTGCGCTGTACAACTGGCGCATGGATGTGTTGCAAACTGTTGCACACCGGTTTTCTGTCAACGCCGAGGATTTGGTTCGGCGTGTGCTCGCCAATGATCAGTTTGGTTGGACAGCAACAACAGCTGTGCGCCGTCTCGCGCCGCTGGTGGCGGATGCGCACGACGCACAGGAAGTCTTGTTCCGGGTCACGCCGCAGTTGGCGTGGATGCTCAGTCTTGGGTGGTCGCTGAACGAATGGGACACCATGATTGCCGGCAACGGGTCTGACGGTGGTGCCATTGCCGTTCTTGCTTTTGTTGCTGTCACTTCTGTTAAGATGCGTGTCACCAAGTCCAGTTACTCCATGTTTGCCAAGGTGATACTCGACTATGAGAAGCGGGCAATGACCGCAGAGAATATCCGGCGATTGTTCCTTGTGGGCCTGTGGGAAAAAGTTGTCGAGTACGTCGAGCTCGACGCCAGCTTTGTGCATGTCGTGCCGCTTGTGCTCAAGCATTTGCCGTTGGTGGATGTTGAGCCCAAGAACCGCTTGGTCGATTTGCTCGTGCACCTGCTTTTCGCAAGGCAGACCGAGCTGGCCGAGGACTTGATTCGTCGGTGTGCCGAGTTGGATTGGCGAGAGGAGGAGGGTGTCATGAGGGAGTGGGCGTGGCCGCATGTTGTTTTGTGGCATGGTGCGATTCATGAACTGCTCTCTAGTATCAACATTCTGTACAGCATTCTTGTTGACGTTTCCAAATTGTGTCTTTTCCTACAGCCTTCAATACCGTCCTTGGCTATCTTCCCAACATTGACCCGTCCACATGCGCACAAGTTCTGGAATCGCTCATCTCGCTTGATCTGACTCTCACTGAATCGCCCATCAACTGGACTCAAGCCCTCATTGCCCAATCCTGGCGTATTCCTGCGACGGTCATGCACCATCTGCTGTTCCACTCGCCTGCCCTCTCGTCTGCTCTTGATTACCGCGGCGCCTTCCACCGCATCCTACAGCAACCCGTCCGCGCGACCGATCGTCTCGACGACGATTCTTGCAAGCCGTACACTGACCGACTCGATCTCGTTTGTCGCATATTCCAACACATGGAATCCTCTCTGTCGCCGAACCCACTATGGGCCGACCTTGACATGCCAGCGTCCAATATGGATCCACTGCTCGTGTTGATCGCACACGTTCTGCGTCTGGCTGCCTCGTCGTCGCCAGCTCAGCCAAAAGCAATGTGGACCGCCAACTTAAGTCTCATTCGCCGCACGACTACCAAACTCGTCACGCGCTACTTAACATCTGCCTCAGCCCTGACGCTCGGCTCGCTTCATCCACAAGTTACCCATCTGCTCGCGACGCGGGTTGTCGCACCGTCACTCTTTCCGAACGCACGCGTGCTGCCGCCGCGCGACGAATGGCCAGACAAGCTGTTTGCATTTGGTGCGCTTGCACATGCTGGACTTGCGAGTGGCCTCATCCCGTGGGATGACGAGGTTCCAGGGTGGCTCTGGGCGGTGTTCGTGCAGCCAGATAAGGCGTCAGAGGCAAGCACGGAGGACGCGACTGCTATCACGGCAAGTGAGGAGGATGTAGGCCGGACTGCAGAACAGGACGAGTCGCATGGTGTGGTGGGCGACAAGCAGATTGAGCAAGACATTTTGCGAGGGCAGCGAACAGGGCCAGATGTGGTACTCTGGGTAAACATGGTGGTGGTGTGCCTGGTGATGGTCGTAGCATGCGTGTGGTGGTGGACGGGTTTCAAGACGGTTGATTTACATCAAAATGAGCTATGAGAATAGCTGATGGTAGAAAAGTGATGGTAGAAACGAGTCATGCAAGGCCGACTGAATGTCGAAATTCATACATCCTTCTTGATGAAAACCGAAATCGTCCTACTGTTCTGGTATACCACCAGCATTGACATCTGAAGACATTTAAATACTTGGACGACTTCAAGTGGACCCACTGAATCACCTTGGCTCTAGATTTGCTCGAGTTCTACATGCAAGACATTGCATTCATGCGTCGCGACAATTCTCACTCAACCTTCGCATTCTTTTCGGGCTCCTCCTTTTCCACCTTCTTGGCAAACATGACGCCCAAATTGAACTGCCATAATCCCCACCGATCCGCGCCCCTGCTCCGGCGGACAAACTCGGACTCGTGCTCGGTCAGCTTTTGCATTTCTTGATACCCTTGCCACACCGAAACGGCGCGCCCGACCTGGCCGGCAGCAAAGATGGATCCAACGACCAGTGCAAATGCGTGCTTGCTGGTCATGAACGGTTTGCCGAATGCATCGAGGGCGGCTGACGGGAGCCATCGGCGGCGGGTTTCCGACATGCCAAGAAAGATGGCGCCGGCAACGGGAAGACCGGTGTATTGGCCTGCATTGAATCATGTTTTGTGACAGACATGTAGCGTGAGTGGGACTGAGGAAGGGTTTGATGAGACGGGGTGGGACGGATGACGAACGGTATCTGAAGTTGCGGTCCAGTGTCTGGTCGAGGATTCGCTCCTCTGACAGCGAAGGCATCCAGTCGAGCTTGTTGTTGATGATGGGGCCGAGTGGAAACAGTTCTCGCCGCTTGCGCATAAAGACGAGCAATGGCGTTTGGTTCGGCATGGCACCGTCGGCTGAAGCTGCTTGATCCGTCGTCGACCAGGTGCTGGTGTCCGTGGTGGATGTCATGATGGGTTGCGCAGTGGGGGTGGAATTGAATTGCAATTGCTATGGGTGCATACATCCATGTGGGAAAGGTCTGCCCTTTTATATATCCATAGATTGGAGTGCCGTGGATGGTCTTCAATCAGCCGTGACCGGGCAGCAACGATGCACCCTCATCCAGCAAAACGACAATGTTCAAAGCCAAGAAAGTCTTCTTTCTCCCTTCCCGGCCCTTTGAATCACTATCACTTCGTCTTGGAATGTGGCACGTCCACAGCACGTACAGAGCCACCAGGGAGCCGCCCATCGCCAAGACATGAGAATGGTGATATCGAAAAAGGAATGCACAGATTTCTTTCAAAATCCATACTCCGTGCTTTAGCCGTGTCATTCACATATACGTGTACGAGTTATCAACGTTCGCCTGGCCGCCTGGTGGCGCGCTGGAAATGAATGGTCGACAACATGACTCAAGTACAAGTACGCGGGTATCATTATGATCCGAACGGGTCGGGTTGGCATGGGCGGGGTGGGAAGTGCACATCAAGTCTTGTTAACATTCGTTGGACACTTCATTGAAATTGCATTCTATTTCCATTGGCATTCACGAATGACGGCAGCCAGGTAGGTATGCGCGGAATAGAGTGATCATGGTGGAAGAGTGGATGAGACATTTCTTACGGCAGAGCAGCCAGGGAACTCCGCCACGATTGCATGGGTTCCTCGACGCCGATGTACACACGATGCCTGACATGGTGAGAACCAGCAGCAAGCTTGTGGGATCTCTGCTGCAAGACCTCTCCTCCTTCCGCAAACAATTACAACTACCAGACTATCAATCCAGAATGCCACTGACCGTCTCGTCCGAGCCGTTCCAAGTGCCTCTCGCGCCCGAGACATTCGCCGAATTGGTCACACCAGCTCCTGCACTGTCCCCGCTCGGTACCGCCGGATTCCATTGCCAGGTCGTCGCCACCCCACACTTCAGCGGCAGCGGCAAAAGCTCCAAGGACCGCGTCCACATTTCCATCTACGACGTTGGCGCGCTCGAGCCATCTAACCAAGTCACCTCACCCGTTTCATGTGACGGCGTCGACGGCCGCACAGGCACTTTGCCACTTGGGGCTTTGCTCGTGGAATTCACATTCCATGGTCCCGCGGGACTCGGCGGGACGCACGATTCCGTTCGCTTGGGCCCGGCGTCACCGGCAGCCATGCGCAAGAACGGGCGGGCCGTGCCCTTGACGTTCAAAGAGAGCGTCTTGTTCGCGAACCGCATGTACAACTGGGTGTATGCTCAAGCACAAGGATTGCCCGGTGTGAGCATGCCGTGGGCGCCGCTGGCGGAAACGCTCGACCATGATGCAATTTTCAAGCAGACCAGTCAAGAGGTGCACAGGTCCGATAGGGCAAAGGTCAAGGATGTGCTCTTGTCGCTTGTCGGTCTCAGGAGCTGACATATTGACGGCGGATGCGAATGCGTAGAGCTTTATCGTGTGGCACTTATGTACCTTTGACAAACAATAGCGGCCCAAATGCCTCGTTGCTTGCGAAAAGTGTCCAAGCTCATGGTTGAATGACAAAGATCGTGTGAGACATGAGCCAGTCGGAATCTGGTTGCTGCGAAGAATGCGTCACTTCCAGTTGCACCAGCAAACCAGCTCGTGCTTGAATTGAACTTGTATATTACAAGCCCATAATTCACACCCCGCACGGCCAAAACGAGGCCAGTGTGACAATGTCGCTCGTTCGGACAGTGCGGGATTGAAAGGAGCGAATGGTCCGTATGCAGCGCGAAAAATCGAGATATAAGTACGTGTGACTGTGCTCCCACCATTCCACAACATTATTGACGCATTACCGGCCGCTGATTGTGCATCCAATACGACTGTAGATGTAAATCCAAGCTGCGATCCAGATCCAGTCCGCCAGCTTAAACACGTCACCAAATCCATAGCCGCGGCCAAGGACGCTGGCCGCTCAACATTGACCACAATCCAGTCCAGCACAAATACGTACGTGCCCGGCGGCGCTTGTAATGTCCATGAAGCGCTGGTCGTCGAAGGGATCAATCTCGACCGCCCAAACGGCAACAGAGTGCAATGTCCGTGTTCGCAGCACTATACTAGAGCCAGGTGGGCCTTCCCGCGCGAGTGAGTGTCTGCTGTCAGCAAGCAAACCAACGAAGGCCGCCGATCTGCCTTGAGTCGATGTGATCGACGATCCGATCAGGATCAGAAAAAACTGATCACAGTGGAGCTGGGCAGCGGAGGAGACATTGCGAGACACCATTACTACAGCCATTACGACGGCCATTATTTACGATACCGCAAGCTACGATAAGATGCCCAACCACCACTGGCCACCACATGCCAGCCATGACCATGACCATGACCATGACCCCTCTCAAGTCGCCCGTGCTCGTCGTCCTACCGCCGGCCCACAAGTGTGCCGACCTCGGCAAGGTCCTCGGCCTCGCCCGCAAGGCCTTTGGCAATGTGTCCCTGTCCATTGCCGACCTCAATGTCCAGTTTGAGACCGTATCGAGCCTTGAGCTGCTGCCTGCCAACGCCGCCGACGCCGCTGCCGATGGGCATGGCCATGGCCAAGCCGAAACTTGTTCCTCCAAGATGGCGACGGCCTCGCTGCAAGAGCCACCTCAACAACCCGCCAACGACCACAACCATGATCCGTGGGCAGTGCAAAGCCAGAATGGGCACACGCACCCGCAAGGCCATCCTCGTGTTACCGAGATCGCCGCTCAATCCGGCTCTGCCACCGCCGCCCCCGCGGTCGTGATGCAACACACGATTCACCCGACCCCGCAGCCTTCACCTGCCAGATCCACCAGTGTTGCTTCCTCAAAGGACCAAACAACCGACGATTGGACCCCTCCGACTCGCCAGCCTGCTCAACCCGTCGCCGCCGCCGCTTCGACACTCGTGCCGTCCGGACCATTGCCCGACGCCCACCCGGCAAACTGGCGCCTGATAGTGGGCAATCTCAACGGCACACTTTCTTCCGCCGAAATCCTCGCCACCATTGTGCCGCGCGGCGTTTTGCTCACGGGCGCCACATTCCACTCGCCCGTGCCCGCCGGGCCAGGAAAGTCTGGCCCACTCGTGCGCTACATCAAGTTGGCGTTTGCGGACGAAGACGACGCGCATGCGTGCCACGCGTGGGTCAAGCAAGAGGCAGAAAAGGGCGGCGTGGTGTACGGCATGGTTGCGCCGGGAACTAAGGTGCATGTTGGAAACCTGATCCGACCTTCTGCGGGCGTAACGCTTCAGCCGCCGCCGCCGCCGCTGCCTCCCGTGAACGAGTCAGTGCCCGTTGTGCAGGCGCCCATTGCCGTTGTTGCCGATCAGGCATCTGTGACGAGCAGCCGCAGTCCACTCAACCCGTTTGCGCCCATGTATCGCCCGTCTCCGACGGCGACGCCCACACCCACGTCCATCCCTCGCCCGTCCTCCGTCTCGGTTAACACGCCTGATCCAGCTGCTTCCTCGCCACTGCCCGAAGCCAATCCCAAGGCCGCCTACAGGGTCACCATTGGCAACCTACTCCCAGACCTTACCCCATCGCAACTTCTGTCTGGCATCCTCCCGCGCGGCATCCGTCCCGTTGGCCTGACGCTGGCACCTTTGCAACAACTCGTTGGGCGCGAGGACAGTGTGCGGCGCGTGCTGCTCGAGTTTGCGACAAAGGACGACATGGACCAAGTGCACGAGCACGTCAAGGAGCAACGCGGCAGGGTTCCCGACATGATTGCACCGAGGACTAAGCTGGTCGTGAGCATGTCTGGCGTAGCACCGGCAGTCAAGGTCAAGGCGCCTGTTGCTCCGACTCTGGCTGTGCCGGGACCACTGACACACAGTGCACCCGCGGCAGCGGCCGCTGCCGCGGGTTCGTCGGATTTCCCAGAAGCATCGCCCTCGGCATTCCGCTTGCACATCTCCAACCTGCTCCCAACAGTCGATGTGCCGCAAATTCTGGCCGCGCTAGTGCCGCCAAAGGGCGTCACGGTGCTGGGCGTGTCCATGTTTACGCCGCGGCCGCTGTCCGGGTCCAAGCGCGACGTGCTTGTGCGGTCGCTCAAGCTGGCATTTGCCACGGAAATGGAAGCGAAAAAGTGTGTTGATTGGATCAAGAAGGATCAAACGGGTGCGGTGGCCAGGATTGTCGTCAAGGGGGCAAAGGTCACGGTGGGCAATCCCATGGCGCCAATGGAATAGTGTTCGCTCGTGCTGGCGTTGTGGTTTTGGTGTGTGAATGATCTTTGCCAGTGGATGTTTTAATGCCTCAATAGATTCGGTCAGTTCGTAAACGGATGTTTTCATTGCGTATTGCGTGGCAAGCATGTGGAGCAAAAATCCGCCGTCACTGTCGTGTCCCGATTGCCGTATTCACTTATCGATTCCATTTCATTGCTCATAGCAGACAGTTTAGTACCCCTGCCAGTGGTTGGTGTTGTGCTGCTTACATGGATGTGGACTGCAAGGTCATTCAGCACGGGTAGTATATACTAGCGACCCAGTATCTTCTAAAGAGCCCTACCCTCCTGGCTCCTGGGTCGCCCATTGAATCATCACAGACAACAACGAAGGAACAGAACACATGATCACACGTGCTTACCATGCACTCCAACATTACCCCCTCCCAGCTCCAGCGAGACTGCATGATAAGCATGCTTGGTCACAAGTCAAACTCCTTGGCCAGCTTCACGCGCTTTGCACGCGGGCCCAAACCTCCTTCCTCTTCATCACCTGTGCGCTTGGATTGCGCCAAACCTCCTTTGCTCTTCCAATACTGCACAATGATCTCTTGAGTATCAAACTGCGACTGATGCTCCCACGTGGCATCCTCCTCTGGGTAACCGGACCACTTGATGAGGTAATGGAAAGTGCCATCGGGATTTTGTCGGTGATCGAGCAGCTTTTCCACAACGAAAGACTCTGCAGACAGGTTGCCCTCGAGCGATACAAGACGTAGCTGATCCGCCGGGGCCCTTTGGGCAACAATATCGCCCGTGTGGTCCCGCAACAGATAGGCGCCACCCGTGTTGCGCCGCACAACAGTGTATGGGCCCTCAAACTTGGGCTCCATGTTGCTGCCCTTGACCACGACTTTGCGCATGACCAACGACCCTGGCGGAAACTCTTCGTGAACAATCCGATGCGACTTGATGAACTGCTCGTACGCCTTGTGCGAGTAATGCGCTGAACGCTCGGCCGTCGCAGGCCAGATGATGCGCGCCATGTGGTCAACCAGCTTGCCCAGTTCATCCAGCGACAAGGGAGCCTTGGGCTTAGGCCACGGCAAGGCTGACGGCGGGACCGGTGCGCGGGCAAACATGAGCGAGAATGGGGTGGAGCCATGCCGGCGGTGGACGGTTTGGTTGTACCAGAATTGGACAGCCCGAAGCCGTTCAGGCCACTCGGGAACGTTGCCCTTGACCGCCGCAAACAGCTTGCTCTTGATGGTGCGGACCAGGCGCTCGGCTGCGCCGTTGGCCTTTGGGTTGTAGGCCGTGATTTTGCGGTGCTCGAAGCCGAGTTTGCTCGAGAGATGGGCGACCACCGAGTTGGCGAATTCTTTGCCATTGTCGGACTGGATGATGGCGGGGATGCCGAAGTCACAACAAAGCTTGAAGAGCGGATCGCCAATCTCTTCGGCGCGCTTGGATTTGAGTGGGTAGAGCCAAGCGAAGCGGGTTGCAATGTCGACGACGAGTAGCACGTAGTTGTAGCCATCAGGCGTCATGTTGCACGTGAAGAGGTCGATGGCTAGATGGTCCATGGGCAGGGCCGCGTGGATCATTTGTGGCGGGTGGTAACCCTGGGTGCGGACAGTGTGCCGTTGGCAGTCGATGCACCGTTGTGCGAATGCTCGGCAGTCGCGAAGCATGTTGGGCCAGTACTTGCCGTCTTGAATGAGGCGGGCTTTGAGTGCGATGCCGGACGAGTGACCTTGTGCGTGAGCGGTCGCTAGGGCACCTTGTCGCTCGTCCTCGGGCAGAATCGGGCCATCATGCTGCCCATCCAATACGTCAGTGATTGATGGTGGGATGGGTTGGTCGGCGTCGGTGGCGGCGAGAACATAGTCGAGGAATTCATTGCATGGAGTGGGTCGTGCGAGCCCGGTCGTCGTGAGGGAAGTTTGGTCGGCTTGCTCGGCGGCAAGAATGAGCTTGAGCTCGGCGGCTGCACCAAGAGACCAGTTCAATGGCTCGACGCGCTCGGCAGCGAGCGAGTACGTTGCAACACCACCCAACCGTTCTTGCATCTCGAGCAAGGTGTCCATCACCTGGGCATCCTTCCACGTCTCCTCGGTCGACTTGTTGTCCATGATGATGTCCTCGGACATGGCCGCCGCCACATGATCCAATGACGAAGTCCACGGGTCGAACTCGTGCTCGGCCTGATCCGCTGCCGAATCTGACTCCTTCGACCTATCCTCGACGTCTTCTGCCAGGGCCGCCACAAACTCTTGGACCTGGGCGTCAAGCGATACTAAAGACTCACCCCCTCCCGAGCTTGCGCCCTCCTTGACCAACAACGGGTCTGGGTGGAAACGGGATTTGAAGTCGGCATACGCGCCGACGCCCTCGACTGGACACGGGTAAAGCCGCGACAAGCAGTCGGGCAAAACGTTGAGCACGCCCGGGATGTGCACCACGTCGAACGACAACTCGAGACGTTGATCAAGCCAGTTTTCGAGCATGGGCGACAGCTTGGACTGCGTAAATATGTGCTGGAGCGCGGCGTGATCTGTAAAGAGTGTGAAGCGCCGGCCCGAAACAAAGTAGCGAAATTTGTGTAACGCGAATATGATACCGCGCAGTTCCTTTCTGGTGGCCGAATAATTCTTTTCCGACTTGGAAAGTGCCCTCGAGGCCATGGTAATGTACCTCGGCGCGTCGCGGGAGCCCTGGAAGAGAACGGCGCCGACGCCCACGTTGGAGGCGTCCGTGGCAACGAAAAATGGCTCATCCCACCTTGGCGCATGCAGCGGCGGCGCCGTGGCAATCATGTGCTTGAGCGTGTTGAACGCATCCTCGCACTGGGGCGTCCAGTCGTCGTCTGTGATGACGGCCGCGGAGCGCAATGCGTCAAGGGGTGCCGCGACGGTTGCCATGCCCACCATAAAGTGCCGCAGGTAGTTGATGGTACCAAGTAGCGACTGTACCTGCTTGCCCGTCGTCGGCCGCTCCAAGCCCTGAATGTCAATGATCTTGGCCGGAGCCGGGCGGATCATGCCGTTGCCAATGACGTGGCCGAGGTAGTGAATCTCGGAGCGATACCAATGGCACTTTGACGGTTTGATGCGCAGGTTGAACTGGTTGAGCCGGCGCAATGCCTCGGCCAAATGCGACGTGTGCTCGTCAATCGAGCCGCTGAAGATGACAAGGTCGTCAATGTAAACGCGCACAAATGGCAGGTCGGCAAAGATGGATTGCATGACCCGCTGGAATTGCGACGAGAGAGCCTTGAGCCCAAATGGCGCTCGCTTGAACTGGTACTGAACGCCTTGCCACTTGAAGCAGAGGTATTTGCGCGAGCGACGCGAGACGCGGAATTGGTGAAATGATGCATAAAGGTCAATCGACGAAAACACCTTGGCGGCGCATGCCTCGTCGAGGTGGTCGAAAATGAGTGGCAGAGCATGGGAATCGTCCGGTGTGATGTTGTTGATGATGCGTGGATCGAGACAGACACGGTAACCAGTGTGGTTGCCATGCGCGTCCTTCTTGTCGGCCACCACCAGATTCAAATTCCATGGCGACTCGTACTCGTTCCGCTCAATCACATCCTCGTCCAACCATGTTTCCACCTGCGCCTTGACCACGACTTTCTTGGCCTGCGTGAGCGGCCGCTCCCTTTCGTGCACCGGCTTGTCTTTGCCGGGCAGTACGTCAACGTCCACCGTCGACAACGGGTGAGAGCAGGCATTGCCCTTGGGAATGGATGCATTTTCGTCGATAAGGGCTTGAATTTGCTCGGGCAATCTGTCAACGAGCGATGGCTGATCCTCGGGGAAGAGCGGCGTGCGGTCGTCAACATCCGGATCCAGGCGGGGCTGCTTGCCGTGGGCCGGATCGAGGTTGCTGATGCCAATGCCGAGGGTGTGAAGTGTGGCATTGCCAATGAGGGGTGGCAGCACATCGCCAATGTCATACACGCCAAACTCGCAAATGACCGACCGACCATGCACCTGCAGGAGCAAATCAACGGTGCCCAAGCAAGCTTGAAGACCGCCGACCCCGCGAATTTGCGAATGGTGAGCCGGCTTTCGCACATGAGATTGAAAGTGATGAGCGAGCCGCTTGGGAAGTACGTTGCGGTCGCTACCCGTGTCGAGGCGGCATGTGAGCGGTGTCGGTGCAAGTGCCTTGAGTTGCAAACGGCCTGTGGATTGATCCAAGTCAACTGAAGGATGGAACTCGGAGCCAACAGGGCAATTGAAGCGAGCAGCACGGGAGCGTAAGGCAACAACAGGAGACAAAATGGCCTCAACATCGATCCGCTTGGATGGCGCAGAACGAGTATCAGCAACCACAATGGATGTATTATCATTGAGCAAAACAGAAACAGGCGGATCAGCAGCTGATGGTGCGTCGGGGTCATTGGAGACCAAACATTGGGCGGTGGCAGAGACCTCCTGTGTTTCGCGATAATCAACATCCAAAGAGTGAGTAACTGTCGCGGAGTGGACAGCAGCTGTCGCGGGGTGGCCAGCTGGTTGGAAAGGTGCAAACAGGGTGCACGTACAAACATCATCATCAATATCCGCATCATGCATGGTGACGTCAGAAGCAGGATCGGCCAAACCGTCAGCTGCAGCATGGCTCTGAGGCAAACCAGCATTACCCTCCCCCCCCCATGCGAGGACAAGGGAGAAGTAGCCGGCGCCGAGTGTCCAGCTACAGCCTCGGGTGCACCAATCCCTGCTGTGTCCAACGCCGCACGCAGTGGGATTTGCTCGACCTCATTCGAAAAGGACACAATCAACTGGCCCGGCGTGATGGCATTCCTCTGCAACCGCTCCAACACCGACGGCTCGTTGCCATCCACAAAGCACGCGCGGAAAGACGGGGAATGATGCGCAAGGTTGGAAATCCACGCGCCAGCAACAGTGTGCGTCGGGGTGCCCTTCATGAGCGGGTGCGAGGTGACAGCCGCGAGGTAGACCTTGAAGCGCTCAAGGTAGTTGAGTGCCTTGCGCACACGGTACGGCGTAGTGTCGCCACGGCGCGAAATGTAGCCGCCAATGGCTTGGCCTATCGTGTCCACCAGCTGCTCACCTTGACGCGAGTCAAAGCACTTGGTGAGCGAGCCGAAATCGCGCTCGGAGTCGCCCAAGTCGGCGATCGCCGTGCCCACAAACTTGCCAATCACATTGTAGGCCGTCAACTTTGTGCACGCATGGGTCTTGTGGTCCCTGACCTGCGACAGATCGAGATCCGGGGCCATGTGGCATGCCGCGCAATCGACCGGAAGGAAGCGAATGCTGGGCAAGTGCGATCCGGTCGGCGCCTTCGGGGCCTTTGCGCCAGAACCAAGTTTCCTCTTCTTTGGTTCGCTCGGGCCGTCTCCACGCGTGGTGGCGGCACTGGCCTGGCCTTGCGCCGGAGGCAGTTGACGGGGTTCCAGGGCGCTGTCGTCGGCGACAACGAGCACATTGGCGACTTGATCGTCACCACCCGAGTGCGAGTTTGTATGACCGGATTGCTGCGTGTACCGGTTCGTGAAGCCGCCCCGGTGGCCGCCGCGGCCGCCGCGGTGGAAGGATCCCCCGCGGTTGGAGGCGGTGGATGTCTGCGAGCCGCTCTGCTGTGTAGGTGCGGTGGAGTCCGCGGACACGGGCTTCGCATCGGCTGACTTGCCAGATGACGACTTCGTGGTGGCAGAGTTGGCGTTGGTGTTCGCATAGCGAGGGTTGAAGCCAATGGGGTCACCAATGAGGTGACGGTACGACGATGTCGGCAAAAGACGGAACACCGACGTGCGGAAGCCGTCCAAGAGAAGCGGGCGGATGTCGGTCTTGAAGTCATCGGCGGCCGCAAGCATTTCCGTCGTGATCTTGCCCGCCCAGTTGGTTTCAATGATGCCGAGCATCAGATTCTTGATAATCGGACACAGCCATAGGGGGTTTGAGTCGAGCGACTCGCCACGAGGCCTGAGAATCGACATTTTCTCCGCAAAATTGGAGAGGAATTGGTCGATTGTCCAGCCGTCTTGTGGCACCACGTCAAGGGCTCCGAGTCGATGGGCGTAGCGTTTCGGGCGCTCCAGCAAGTCGACCAGCGCGCGGTGGACCTCGCCCTCGTCAAGAGAGTTTGAGAGGCGGGTGATGGCTTGGACGACGTGGGCGTCCTCAAAGTACGATTTGTACCGCTTGAGCTGTACGGCGATCTGCTCTTGATGGTGAGACGCCCGAGAGCGGAGACCTTGAACGTAAGCCGCAATGGTTTTGGCTCGGGTAATGGATGCCGCAGGTGGGTTCAAGCCCGGGGAAGCCTTGCCCTCTGGCCAGTAAACAATCGGGTTGTTGGTGGCCTGCTTTTCGGCGGCAGCGTTGTGAGGCAGGGCGTCGACAGTGCCCTCCCTGGCCTTGTCAATCGCTTTTTTGAGGACCGGCTCCAAACCTTCGAGATACCGCTCATAGCGGGCTTTGCGCCGATTGAGTTGTTCGATCTCCTCCTTCTGCTGCTTGGTGGGGCGGTCGTTGGAGGCACGTTCGATTTCGTCCGCTTGCCGTCCAGCCGTGCGTTTGCCAGCCGTATAGTACGACTTTGCTTTGGTGAGCACCTCGACGTTGGGTGCGATGGCGTCTGGATCCGCGATGACGGAGGAATGGCGTTCAAAAAAGACTTCGCAGTCGGCCGCCGGTGCGGTCAAGAGCCAGTCGCGGATGCCAGCGGGGGGCAGATCGGCGATGGTGTCAATGCGGGCAATGTCAGCGTCGTCCATGGTACGAGTTTGTGCGACAGCAGTGGGAATGGAGCTAAGGTGCGGCGCGGATGGAGCTAAGATGCGGCGCGGATGGAGCTAAGGTGCGGCGAGAATGGAGCTAAGCCGCGGTGGTTGTTGTCTGACGACGGAGAGAACTGTTGGCGAAGCTGAATGAAAAAAAATGTTGTGCTGCTTACATGGATGTGGACTGCAAGGTCATTCAGCACGGGTAGTATATACTAGCGACCCAGTATCTTCTAAAGAGCCCTACCCTCCTGGCTCCTGGGTCGCCCATTGAATCATCACAGACAACAACGAAGGAACAGAACACATGATCACACGTGCTTACCATGCACTCCAACAGTTGGGGTGGACAAGATGTGGACAAAACGCGTCAATGCCACAATGATGATCTCGCCACCGCCACTTCCGCCGACGTCGCCGGTCGCCGCGCGATGACGCGGATGCGTGGCAGAAGGACCCGCGGCCGCCGACTTGCTCAAGATTCGCTCCGCTGGACCGTTGTGCGCCAAACACCTGGTCTTTCTTCATGCATTCATACTATCAAGCAATCGCGGATTCTGCGCAAGAGGCAAATGCGACCATGTGGCCTCAGCACCTCGCCTGGAGTAGCCCCAGCTCCAGTCTCGGCCATGGCCACGCCGCTGCCAGCTCGCTCGCCGCCACCACGACCAAATCTCCCGTGCTCGTGATATTGCCGCCCACGCACAAGTACCCCGACTTGGACCGTGTGCTCAAGCTTGCGCGCAAGGCTTTTGACGACCTATCTCTTAACATTTTGGACCTCAACCTGAGGTTTGCGTGGGTGTCGGGCGATGAGCTTGTCGATGATGCCGTTACACCACCGTCGAATTCGAACCCGGCCGTCGAACCACTGCCGGTCATGTCGGCCATGCCGGCTATTCCAACCCCTCGAATCGACGCACATCCGGCCCCGAACTTGTCTTTGCCTAACTCGTCCGTGTCGTATCCCGCGGCCACCGAATCGCTCAAGCCAGTGCCTGTATTGCATCAATCTCCACCAGTGCTCGTGCCTGTGCCGACGCCGGCTCCTGCCTGTGCGTCTGCCGGGAAAGTGCGCATCAAGGAAGCCGAACTCACCTGCTTCCGAGTGTTTCTAACTGACCTGTCGCCGACCTTGACGGATGCCGAAATCTTTGCCATATGCCCCGACGACATCAAAATCATTGGCGCGACGTTTTATCCGGCACGCCCGATTGGGCCGAAAAAGTCGCTGGTCCGATCGGCCACGTTGGCGTTTGCCAAGGCGAAACACGCAAAAGAGTATTTGGATTGGATCAAGCAGGAATCGTCGACAGGGTTATTGGCAGGCAAGGCCGCCGCAAACGTGGTGTCGACGTACTTTCTTGCTCAAGGCATGTCACCCGAGGACATGATGGATGACAAGAAAAAGGCAGCGTTTTACGGTGGCGATGCGGACCTGCCCTTTGCATTGGATGCAGCATCGTTGACGGTGGTCCCGCGAACTTCTGGAGTGCCGGACGACTTGCCCGAGGCCGACGACGGTTGCTGGCGCTTCATTGTTGGAAACCTCATTGGATCGTTGACCAAGAAGCAGATCCTCGCCAACATTGTTCCTCAAGGCATTACACTTGCAGGTGCAACGATTCGGGATCCCAAGCCGCTTGGCGACGGGCGGCCTGAAATCGTGCGGGATATCAAGTTGGCGTTCCAGTCCGAGGTGGATGCGAATGCGTGTCATGCTTGGATCAAAAAGCAGGCCGAGCCAGGTGGGTGGGTAGCCAGAATTGTAATCCCGACGGGCAAGATTGCTCTGCACATGCCGTGTCGACCAAGTGTCATATCGGACGCGGCCGCGCAAGCGCAAGTCGTCGACACCTCGTCAAAAACTGCCACAGCAACGGCGTCACCAATTCAACTCACTTTGTCCCAGCTGTTTGCTGCCAACTTGCGCCAAGCCGACTCGACCGCTCCGTATCGTCTCAGGGTGGGCAATCTCAATGAACACCTCTCAAAAGAGGAAATGCTCGCCGGTTTGATTCCGCCAGGCATTTCGCCTGTCGGCATGTCGCTCATGCCGCAGGAGCAACTCTCGGGTCGAACGGAAAAGTGCAGTTTTGTCTTGTTTGAGTTTTTTTCCGAGCGAGATGTCCAAGTGACACATGATTGGATTCGCGCCGAGGCGCTTCCTGGTGGCCGTGTGGCCAGGTTGATGCCGCCTAACGTAAAGATTATTGCGTGTGTTTACAAACCCGCTCCGGGATCGAGTCGCACGTTTCTCATCTTGTGTTCCGCTACTCACTCTTTGGCCAGTCTTCTCACACTCAGCTGTTGGTATAGCTCTGTTTCCCATCAAATCCGCGCCCAGCTCGAGCCCCGACACGTCTCTGTCGACTGGCCCGAGCACAAGCAACCTCCCTGAAGTCGACGCACTTGCCCCTTACCGTCTCATTGTTGGCAACTTGCTCGAGCATTTCACCAAGGCTCAGCTCGAGGCCGCCCTCATTCCACCTGGCATGTCGCCTGTGGGCATGACGGTTCGACCACCTGTGCAGCTCTCTGGCCGCCCAGAGCTTGTTCTCTATGTCACGTTTGCATATGAATCCGAGCAGCAACTTGAGGCAGCGCACAACTGGGTCCGTGCGCAAGCTGTTCCTGGTGGGCGTCTTGATCGACTGTTTTTGCCTGGAGTCAAGCTCGTGTGCAATATGTGCAAACCTGGGGCCGTGGATCCAACAGAGGATGTACCTCAACAGAACTCAACTTTGACCAAGCCCATTGCTTCACCTGCACACTTCACGCCGCTCAACGTCGCATCCTCAACTTCTTTGCCCGAAGCATCTCCAGATCGCTACCGTCTTCACGTATCAAACTTGAAACCCGATCTCGAGCTCGCGCAAATCGTTTCCGTCTTGGTTCCGCGCGACGTGAAACTTGTTGGTGCATCTCTCTTTGCCCCACGACCAATGGGCGGATCGCGCCGTGAGCTTGTGCGTTCCCTCAAGTTTGCTTTCATGACCGAATCCGACGCAAAGCGGTGCCAAGAATGGATCAAAAAGGACATGGGTGGCAGCGTGGCCAAGGTGGTGTTGCCCGGTGCAAAGATTGTTGTTGGCAATCCCATGGATCCCATGGTATCTGACCCGGGCCCATCCGAGCCTCGCCACCCTGTGCTGGTGGGAAATCCGTATGCTTTGCTTGCTGATGAGCAAGGTGGCGTGCATCATCCAGCCACCCCTCAAATGTCGCCGTCTGTCGAACAGGCACAGATGCGTTCGCCCTCGCTCGCATCAACAACTACGGCGGCCTCGTCGACTGGCGAGTCCACGACTCACTCGTCTTCCTCGACGGTCACGAAATCCAAGCAGTTCCGCATTTGCATCAACGGGATTGATCCGGTGAAGCCCGTGTCAACTGTTTTTGGTACCATTCTTGGCGCGCTCACTGGCCCGGCTGCTGAGCCAGCACGCATGGGAATCAGGAACATGGAAGGCCAACGCGGGGCAGAGTTTGTGTTTGATTCAGAGTCGGATGCCAAGCAGTTTGTGTTGCAGGCGTGGATCGCGATCCAGGATGGCGTGTTTGCCAGTGTTGCAGCCGAGGGAGCAGAGTTGAGGATTGGCAGGGGGAGTGTGTAGTCATTTGTATAGATGTTTAAGATTTTTGAGCGTGATCATCTGCTTTCAGACTGTGGCCGTTGCACGGGAACCGAGGTGTAGCGGTTGGACATCCAGTGGACTTGTCATGGACACGGCCATCAGGGTTCGCCGATCGATCGGGATCAATGTTCGACATCGATTTGCATTCATGAGAGGGGTATGGCAATAAAAAAGTGAAAGGACGCCAGGCAACGTATTCCCGCGGCATCACCCCATGAAAACAGTATTGATCGATGCCTCTTTGGCTTTGACCCTATAGACCCAACGTTCACACACCATGACCGCCACCGCCTCCGGTCCACTGGCTGCCTCGTCAAAGTCGCCCGTGCTCGTGATCCTGCCGCCCTGACACCAGTGCCCTCGTAAGATGGACAGGTCGGCGAACTGTGCCGTGGAGGCAGTCGCCTGAAAGGCTGGAAGCAAGCGAAGATTTTTTGCACCATATGCCGCGTTCTATCCCACTCGACACAAACGCACAAACGAACCCGCCCCTTCCATGTCAAGCTACTGATCCGGCCTTACTCGCCGCTATTCTCACTTTCGCCGTTCTCTCCCACGCTCAGCGCAGACGATTCATCACGAACGTACTCAACGGAAGCTTCGCTAGGCTCGCCCTCGTCGCGCTCTTTGCCAGACCGGACGCAAGAACCAGAACATGACGTTTCCATCTAAGGCATCGATCCGGCACAGCCTGTTGCCGCCGTTTTCGGCACTGTTCTTGGGTCCTTGTCGAGCCCTGTTGAACCTGCGTGTGGGCGTTCGGCATGAGAACGGGCGGCGAAGGGGTTGCATTGTTCACATTTTGTACAGAGGCAGAGGCAAAGCAGGGTGGGATCACGGCCGAGGGTGCGAGTTGAAGTGGGTAAGAGCGTGTGAGCAGAGATCGTGTTCGATTACGAAGGATTGTCCAGTCAGCTCTGCCATGTATATTTCTTATCGTGCAACTTCCAACGACCCCATGCAATCCTCTGTGACTCACAAATCACAACCGAAATGTTGGCCACCTCGATTACAACCACGAAATCCCCCGTGCTCGTGATCTTACCGCCGACACAACGATGCCCGGACCTGGAGCGCGTGCTCAAGCTCGCGCGCAGAGCCTTCGAAGATCTCGCGCTCAACATCTTGGACCTCAACCTGAGGTTTGCCTGGGTTGCCGGTGACGAGTTGCAGAAGGACGATGAACCTTCATCATCTCCACTGCCGGATGACACACCGGCCGCCACGGCCAGCTGGGCCGATCATCATGAGGCGAATGGGTCGACTGGATCAGCGACGACGCAAGAACATGTTTCTTTGGCTTTACCTTCTCATTCACCTGCAGCATCTTTTCCTCCTCCGGCGCCGGCCGTCACTCAATGCTTGCCACTTGCTCCTGGCGGTGCTCAATATTACGCGACCGAGCAGCCTCCATCAGCCGCCGCTCACGCTTCATTGGTCTCTCTGACAACGCCAACGATCATTCAAGAAGCTGATATCAACTGCTTCCGCGTGTTTGTATCGGACCTTGTCCCAACCCTGTCGGATTCCGACATTCTCAAGGTGTGCCCGCCCGACACGATAATCAATGGCGCCACATTCTACCGGCCGTTGCCGCTCGGTGCAAACGGTACGATGGTTCGTTCGGCCACATTTGCGTTCCAAAGGGCAAGGCAGGCCAAGGAATTCCACGCATGGGTCAAGGAGGCCGGAAACAGGTTGCTCGACCGCGTGTTTGTGGTCCCAAGCGTGACCGTGTACTTTCTACCTCGGGGAATGGCGCCAGAAGAGCTCATGCCAGAGGGCAAGAGGGTAGCGTTTTTGAACCAGGATGGCGAGTCAGACCCGGCTGTGACCAGTCAAGACCAGCCCGCAAACCCTGTTTCACCATCACCAACTCGTCCCGCTCACCTACCCGAGGCGCACGATTCCTACTGGCGGCTCATTGTGCGAAACGTGATTGGGTCGCTCAGCAAATCCGAGATTCTCGCTAGCATCGTGCCTCGTCACTGTATTCTTGCGGGCGCGACGATCCGTTTTCCCAAGGCACTTGGGAGCAACGGACGCGGTCACACCGAGCAGACTCCGCAGGGGCGGGACGTCAAGCTGGCATTTCATTCCGAAGCTGATGCGATCGCGTGCCGGGCGTGGATCCTCAAGCGATCCAACCCTGGTGGCTTGGTGGCGAAGGTGATTGTTCCGACGTTCAGAATCAGCATCAGTCGCCCATTGCCGCCGATTGTGTCAGCGCCATCAAGCACATGCGATTCTACATCTGACAACGTAGCATCCACTTCGACACCATCCATCTCTTCGCTTTCAACCCTGATATCTTCGCTATCATCTGATTTTTCCTCGTTTGGCTCGCCTTTAAATCATCTTTCACCCTCTTCCTCCCCTCCTCATCCGCCCACTCCAAGGTTTCAGCTTACCGTCGGCAATCTCCTGCATCATCTCAAGAGCGACGAACTGTTTGCCGCCCTTGTCCCGCCAGGCGTCATTCCCACGGACATGTCGATCCAACCGCTCCAGCAGCTCTCTGGCCGGTCAGAACAGTGCCGCTCGATTGTTTTCGACTTTGATTCTGAGCACGATTTGCAAGCAACGCATGATTGGATCCGATCCGAAGCAGTGGCCGGCGGACGCGTTGCAAAGCTCTTGCCGCCCAATGTCAGGGTTGCCGTGACAATGAGCAAGTTGCCGCTGGGACCAGTACCGCCTCCAACATGTGCGATCTCCGACATATTCTTGGCTTTTGGCCCACTTGGTCTTGACTGACGCGCATCTCCCATGTCATTTCATATGATAGCATCGTCCTCATTTGCCAATCTGCCCGACACTTCACCAGACCACTTTCGACTTCACGTGTCGAATCTCCGACCAGACCTCGACCTTGCGCGAATCCTTCCCATGCTCGTCCCTCAAGACATGACAATTGCCGGTGCAACACTCCTTGCGCCTCACGCAATGGGCGGGTACCGTCGTGAACTGGTGCGGTCGCTTGAGCTGGCGTTTGTGACGGAAGCAGATGCCAAGCGGTGCCGCGAGTGGATCAAGCAGGATTTGGGCGGATGTGTGGCCAAGGTTGCGTTGTCAGGAATCAGATTAGACATTGGGAAGCTCCAGGAGCCACATGTGTCGTTGGATCCACAGCCTGAGGCAAGTGTGGAACTGGTTGACAACGCTTGCGGTTCCGATCCGCCGTCTCCGTCTCTGTCTCGTCGACGTGACGACTCGCAAGCACTGCCGACCGCGGCCGAGTTGGCTGCGTCAACCACGTCAGCCAAAACAAGTGCAAAACAGTTTCATATCTCCATCAGCGGCATTGACCCGAGTACGCCCGCATCGACTGTGTTTAGTACCATCCTTGGGTCGCTGCCAAGCTCGGTTGAGCCGGACAAGATGGGCATCCGGGATGTCGATGGACGGCTGCGAGTCGAGTTTGTGTTTGACGCTGAGGCCGTCGTCAAGCAGTTTGTGCTGCAGGTGTGGATGGCAATCAAGGCAGGGACGCTTGCGAGCATTACGGCCGATGGGTGCGAGTTGCGAATCGGGAGAGGGAGCTGCGGAGGTGAGAATCGGGAGTGAGCGAGAGAGCCTGAGATGGCCGGGGTCAAGAGATGAGGATTGGCGACTTGGCTGTGGTGATGGGAATGTTGGTAATGGGCGGTGGCATGTGCTGTGCAAACTTGTTGTTTTTGGCCTCCCTTCTTGTAAATACTGCGTTTGCCCTCGCTATAAACACATGGCGGCTCCCTTGTTTTTGTTTGTTATCGTTGTCCACTTCATATGCATTCAAAGCAGGCAAGCAAACATACATATGATATTAACCTTAATACAGTTAATGCGATGTGCGAAGACGGCCACGTCGACTCGATGCACTCATTACAGCCATTACATGCCACTCCACCCGGTGGGTCCATCTCCAGCTCAGGTCACCGCCACCATGACCACCGCCTCGACCAAATCGCCCGTGCTCGTGATTTTGCCGCCCACACACAAGTGTCCGGATCTGGAACGAGTCCTCAAGCTCGCCCGAAAAGCCTTTGACGACCTCGCGCTCCACATCTTGGACCTCAACCTTCGATTCGCTTGGGTATCGGGCGATGAGCTGCAGCCAGACTTGATGGAGGAGGGTTTCGCTCCCAGCTTAGGTCCCCATGGACTCTCGCCTGCGAAAACCACCTCAAGTCGCCCAGCGCTTCCGCAACCGCACGCCGGTGCAGCACCGGTGCCGGCAGCCGTTCGGCCTGCGCTGCCCGCGCCACTGGCCGCTCAGTCAGATAACGCGACGACAACGGCAGTCGCAGTCCGCAAATTGTCCATCAAGGAGGCGGATCCCAACTGTTTCCGAATCTTCTTTTCCGACATTGCACCAAGCTTGTCTGACACCGAAATTCTCGGCATGTGTCCTCCCGAGATTGAAATCATTGGCGCAATATTCTACCCAGCGCGACCCTTGGGCTTCGGCAGGTCGATGGTTCGCTCGGTTGTCTTTGCCTTTGCCAAGGCCAAGCACGCCAAGGAGTATTTCGATTGGATCAAGCAGTCAGCCGCGAATGGGTCGCTGGCGGGCAAGTTGATGACCAAGAGTGTCTTGACCATCTTCCTTCCGCAAAGAGTGGAGCTCGAGGAAACGTTGAGCGAGCCCAACAAGTCGTTGCTTTTCGGCAACTCGCTGACGGCCCCGCAAGTTGCAAAAGACGCTGCTACAGTATCATCCTGCGCCCCGGCGGCAGCAGCAGTGCCGCACGGTCTTCCCCAGGCCACCGATCGTAACTGGCGGCTTGTCGCAGGAAACTTTATCAGCACCCTCTCCAAGCAAGAGATTATCAACAGCCTTGTACCTCAAGGCGTCACTTTGACAGGTGCGACAATGTACCCACCGAGCCGACTTGGAAAAGGGCGGCCTGAGATGGTCTTGTTTATCAAGCTGGCGTTTGCGTCAAAAGACCATGCATTTGCTTGCTACGATTGGATCAAGAATCAGTCTGATGAGGGCGGGGTTGTGCGTAAAATCATCACGCCAAATGGCAAGCTCAGTCTGAATGAACCTGGTGCTCCTCGTCCAACGGCCGCCACACTCATTCCTGCTACGACTCCCGCTGGCCCGACCAACAACAGCTCACCGCCGGCTTCATCGGTTACCCAACAGCCCACCCCATCACCGACTGCCTCTCGTCCGCTCCAAATTGGCGGTGCACAGGCAAAGCTTCCGTCGCTTCCATTGTCTGCCCAAACTCTTCCCGCCAGCGTACCAGAACCGCAAGACTGTCATTGGCGGATCAAGGTTGGCAACCTACGGCCGTCCGCACTCGCTGCAGATGTGCTTGCAAACATCATCCCTTCCGGCATTAACCTGGCAGGCGCAGCGATTCACCCCCCGCGCCCCCTTGGCACTCGCCGTCCCGAGCCCGTTCACTACATGACGCTCGCTTTTGACTCCCAATCTGACGCACGGGTGTGTCGCGAATGGATCGCATCCAGAGCCGACGTTGGCGGCCCAATGACTGACTTGGTTTCACCCGGAGCCAAGGTTTACGTTTCGGCTGCCATGACTCCGCCTGCATCGATCTCGTTAGGCAGCATCACCACTGGAGCATCGGGCCCACCTTTAGCGTGCGCCATTTCCCCACAGCCGGCCAGCATTCCCGGGGCAAATCCATCATCGCCGTTTCGTCTCACAGTTGGCAACATTCTCCATCACTTTACTCAGGACCAGCTATTTGCCAATCTTCTCCCACCAGGCCTTTCACCTTCGAGAATGACTCTTCATCCATCCCAACAGCTCACTGGCCATCCCGAAAAGTGCCGCTACGTTGCCCTTGAGTTCAAATCCGAGCATGAACTTCAAGTCGCACACGACTGGATCCGTTCGCAAGCAGTGGCAGGAGGACTTGTTGCCGGCTTACTGCCGCAAAAAGTCAAGCCGGTTATCAATATCATCAAGCCATCCACTTCTCCTTCTGTAGTACCGGTACCAGCACCCGCACCTCGTTCGTCACACACGCACAGTCCACCATCTTCGGCACATTCAAACTCCTTGCATGCCTCACCTGCTACCATTACCGACCTTCCGGAAGCTTCGCCCAACAACTACCGTCTGCACGTATCCAACCTTGATCCAAACCTTGAGCTTGAGCAAATTATTCCCGCGCTCGTCCCGCGCGACGTACGGCTCGTTGGCGCGTCACTCTTTGCCCCACGACCAATGGGCGGATCGCGCCGCGAGCTGGTCCGGTCGCTCAAATTTGCATTTCTCACAGAATGGGACGCGAAACGTTGTCAGCAGTGGATCAAGCAAGATTCGGGTGGTGGTGTGTCCGAGGTGGTGTTGGCAGGTGCAAAGATTATTGTGGGCAATCCCATGGACCCGATGATGGCGGATCCGCCGGCCGAGGCTGACAAGAGCGCGGGTGGTGCGGTGGAAGAGCCGATATCTCCCAGCCTTCTCGCGCTCGCCCAAGCACGGCCATTGCCGCCCAGCCCGCACGCGGCCACGGCCGTGTTGGCCACCTCAAACACACAGCGCACTTCCGATCTCGCATCTCGTCAGCCATCACGTTCGCCATCCGTGTCGTCCAACACATCGTCGCTTCGCACTTCCTCGATGGGTGCGCCCTTGCTCCACATCTCACTGATTGGCATCGATCCAGCCAAGCCCGTGTCAACCGTGTTCAGCACCATTCTCGGATCGCTAACGGGCCCTGTTGAGCCCCTGCGCATGGGCGTCCGCAACGCAAATGGACGGCGAGGAGCCGAGTTTGTGTTTGACTCGGAGGCGACGGCAAAGCAGTTTGTGTTACAGGTGTGGATGGGAATCCGGGAGGGAAAGTATGTGGAAGTGACGGCGGCAGGAGAAGAGCTCAAGATTGCCAAGGGCGGCAGCGGTTGGAGATAATTGGCAATGGTTTTGATTGGGTGTGTTTCGGTGTTGCAATGTTTTGTAAAAGGCACAAAGAGCTCTTGTGAATTCAATTTCGTCATGCATGCGTACGTGCATTGGCGTATGGCCCTCATATACCATTCGTAGTAAGGCCATTCGGAGGTAATTCTGGTGTCTGCACTGTTTGCATCGCGATAAACCGAACGCCGAGAACGATGGCTCCTTCAACATGGAGGTTAAGAGAATGGATCGAATAAAGAAACACCGTGACTACGAGTCCATGCAATGCATATTGTGGAATGACGTAACGCACTCAGAGCAACTCATACTCCCAATGCCATTGCGCCATGACCACCTCGACCAAATCGCCCGTCCTCGTCATCTTGCCGCCAACGCACAAGTGTCCAGATCTGGAACGAGTCCTCAAGCTTGCCCGCAAGGCCTTTGACGATGTCGCACTCAACATCTTGGATCTCAACTTTCGGTTTGCTTGGGTATCCGACGACGAGCTGCAGACTGAAAACCCTGCTCTTCACGCCATTGGGTCACCGCCTGCCGCGCAACCTGTCGTGCTTCCGGCACAGACGAGAGTGGTACCCGCGCCTGCACTCGATTCGCCATTACCGCCCAAACCACCTGCGCGACCTGCCGCCATCATCGCCAAGGTTGCTGCGCCTGTGACTGTTCTGGCCGCGTTGCCAAACGGCTCAGCAGCATCAGCCACGGCAACAGTTGTTCCCGATGCCCGTGATTGTGATTGGAAGCTGGTCGTTGGCAACTTTATCGGTACCCTGTCCAGGGACGAGATTCTCGCTCACATTGCTCCTAAAGGAGTGACCCTGACCGGTGCGACTGCCCTCCCTCCGAGTCGACTTGGCAAGGAGCGGCCCGAAACGGTGCGATCTATCAAGCTGACATTCGCGTCGAAAGCGCACGCATTTGCGTGCTACGATTGGATCAAGAAGGAATCAAAGGATGGCGGGGCGTTGCGCAAAATCATTACGCCAAAAGGAAAAATTGGTCTCAATGAGCCCAGCGCACCTCGTAAAGCTCGTACCCGCTCCTCGTCTCCTACTCCTAGCTCTTCCTCAACTTCAGCTGCGCCTGCAGTCACCACGCCCATCTCTCTTGCCCAGCCAGTGACTCGTCCACCTGCACCGACTTCAAGTGGGGACAAGTCGACTCGATACCGCCTGACTGTTGGTAACCTTTTACCGACACTCAGCAAGTCTCAGCTCTCTTCACTTCTGATTCCACCCAGCGTGTCGTTCATTGATCTCAGTGTTCAACCTCTCGTTCAACTCAGTGACCGGCCAGACAAGTGCCTTTATGTCTGGATTGACTTTGCCACCCAAGGTGACGCTCAAGCAGCGCATGACTGGGTTCGGGCCGAGTCAGGCAAGGGTGGCCGCATTGCAAATCTACTCGTCCCCAAAGCCAAGGTCGTTGCAGACATTCGTAAGGTCAAGTCGTCTGCGGCTGTGTCGTCATCAGGGTCGACCGTACCTCTAGCTGCACAAAAGCCAACACCATCGAAAACCGCCAACACCACACCAAAAGCCACTGCAACCTCATCCGTTCCGGCTACCACGGACGACCCTTTACCCGAAGCATCACCAAACAATTATCGTCTTCACGTTTCCAATCTCAAGCCTGACCTCGAGCTTGCCCAATTCGTTTCTTCGCTCGTACCGCGCGGCGTCAAGCTCGCTGGTGCGTCGCTCTTTGCGCCGCGCCCAATGGGCGGGTCTCGCCGCGAGCTGGTGCGGTCTCTCAAGTTTGCATTTGTCACCGAGTCAGATGCCAAAAAGTGTCAGCAGTGGATCAAGCTAGATTCGGGTGGTGGTGCGTCCAAAGTGGTGTTGCCCGGGGCAAAGATTGTTGTGGGCAATCCCATGGATCCAATGGCAGCATAGGTAATCGTGGGTGCATCAGCAACATTCCGATGGGCACGCAAAGTTACGATGTGCCTTGTTGCCATCATGACTTGCTTGGTTTTTGTCACGTTCCGAGTATGCCCTGGACCGGTCGAGTATGGAAAGCCGTGATTTTTCGTCAGGATCAACAACTGGCGAGTGGGACATTGTTCTGTAATTCGGCGTCTGGGTTTGCCCGAGTGCCATCTATTGCCATGTATTTTCTCGCTCCTTCGTTCAATCCATCTGTCTTTCGACATGTGTGCTCTGTATGATACACGTGGAAGGTTTTTTGCCAGCGTCGGCGCACCGCCTTGAAGGCGTTGCCCAGGAATCATTGATCTCATGATCGTGACCGCGGCCGGCGGCAAAAAAAAACTCAATGGATTGGTATCCTAGGCCAAAGCAAAGGAAGCCCTCGACCTGTCGCAGCGCATCATCATTTATTCTTTGCCGCCACCATGACCACCACCTCGACCAAGGCGCCCGTGCTGGTGATCCTGCCGCCGTCGCACGCGTGCCCGGACCTCACTCGAGTGCTCAAGCTTGCCCGCAAAGCCTTTGACGATCTGTCACTCAACATCTTGGACCTCAACCTCAGGTTTGCGTGGGTGTCGGGTGACGAATTGCAAGCGGACGAGGAAAACACGGTGCGGGTATCCACACCCGCAGCCCCAGCTGCGTCGACAATGGTTTCGAGCTCTCCGCCTGCACCTGCACCTGCACCTACGCCGATGGCATCATTTACCGAGCCGGCGAATGCGATTTCCCCAGCGCCAATCGATTCCATGCGTCTCCTTGTCATGGGCTTCGCTCCCACTCTGTCTGATGCTCAAATCCTTCAGCTAGCGCCGCACAATGTCACGATCAGCTCCGCGACGTTTTACCCGCCCCGACCGATTGGTCCAAACAACAGCATGGTGCGATCGGCCGCTTTTGCCTTCAGTAATCCCAGTCATGTCAAGGTATATCAGTCGTGGTTGCGTTCGGCCGTCAGCAAAGGCAGCCTTGGTGAATCGTTCTTGTTTCCAGGTGGGCGGCCTGATAACTGCTTCACAATGGTTATTTTACCGAGAGACTCTGTGGAAGGTTCCATGAGCTTCAAGAGAGCCGACTTATTTCTTGGGACCGATTCTTCTCACATGCTCAGCAATCTGCCGCCCGCTGCGGCGAAATCAAGTCCCTGGCATGTCACGCTCACGGGCTTTGCTGCGAGCGCAAGCAACCTCGACATTCTCTTGAATGCCGTTCCGCGACGACTGGTCCCATTTGGCGTGTCATTTCAACCCCTCTCGCATCCCACTGGTCGCTCTGTCACGCTCGTGTTCGAGTCCGAGGAGGAGATCAAGTGGTACAAGGGATGGATCAAGTGGCAGTTCAATATCAGTTTGGACCTCAAGAGAATCGTGGAGGGATCGCGGCTCGAAGTCGAGTCAAACCCAAAAGTCCCATCTCCTATGGTTTCGATGGCGACTCCTTCTGATGGCATGTATTGATCTTTGCGCGTGATTCTCTCGTTGCTGTGCATTCAACTGATTCAAGCCTTCAGTCCGTGGTGACTCCATACTTGCATCGCCTCTTAATGTCGCTGTGGCCGCGGAGCCATGCTCTCCAGCTTCGCTTCATACGATGAAGCCGGCCACTGTCGAGTCTCATGCCCTCGCCTGCGACGTGTCAAATATCAAACCAGCCGCCATCCATGACCCACGGGTCCTCATTTGCGACTTTGTGCCAACGTTGAGTGACGCCGAGATATTCAGCGCATGCTCCAATGGTGACGCCGCTATCAAGGGCGCGACATTCTATTCGCCGCTCCCGTTGGGTCCTGGGCGATCAAAGGTTCGCTCCGTTTTATTGGCGTTTGACAAGCCCAAGAACGCCAAGCTGCACATTGACTGGCTCAAACAAGCGGCAAGCGCTGGGGATTTGGCTGACAAGGTTGTGACGCCAGTTTTATCGGTGAACATGCTGCCGGCAGGCATATCGCCTGGAGACTTGATGCACGTCAAGGCGGCAGCAGCGGCCGCGATGTCCGATTCTCCTTTACCATTTTCACCTGATCCATCATCCTTGGCCGCCGTCCCGTCAGCCGCATCTGTACCGAGTGACCTGCCAGATGCCGACGACGCTGCATGGCGCCTGACGGTGGGCAACTTGCGCGATTCATTTGCGGACAAGTCAATGGTTGCCAACATCATTCCCGACGGAATTCAGCTCATTGGCGCAACTCTTCACGCACTCAAACCTCTTGGTGTTGGCCGTCCCGAACTCGCCCGGTTTGTCACGCTTGCGTTCGAGACCGAAGTCGAAGCCAATTTGTGTGGACTTTGGATCAAGCATCATTCGAAACCGGGTGGATGTGTTGCCAAAATGATTGTGCGAACAGCCAGCATTTACATGAATCATTCATGCAAGCCGCCGCAAGCCAATTCGACGACTAGATCTATTGCCTCGTCAGCTTCCACACCGCCCCATTCATCGTCGTCTGACATGCCCGCGGCTCAGCCAGTCACTCCGCCACCAGCAATCCACCGTGTTACAATTGGCAACCTGCTCGACCATCTCACCAAGAACCAACTTCTTTCCGCGCTCGTACCAGCCGGCGTATCGCTGGTTGATATGCACCTTTTGCCCTTGAAGTCACTCGCGGGTCGACCGGAAAAGGCTCGATTTGTCCAACTGAAATTTGAATCCCAGCGCGATTTGCAACTGACGAACGACTGGATCAAAGATCAAGCTGTTGCGGGTGGTTCTGTTGCCAAGGTGCTCGTTCCCAATACCAATGTCACTGTCACGGGCGCCACGCTGGCAGCTACCTCACCTACTGAACCGTTTCCATCCAGTCCAACTGTTCCACATCCATCCACTCCTCTGGCGTCGCACGAGCCCGATGTGCTGGGCGCGATCGACGCGTTGCCCGAAGCATCAACTGAGCATTATCGTTTACATGTTTCTAACCTAAAACCTGACCTCGAGCTCGTTCACATCATTCCAGTACTCGTTCCTCGCGGCATCAAACTCGCCGGCGCCACGCTTTTAGAGCCGCGTTCACTAAGTGGTTTGCGCCACGAGGTCGTTCGATCGCTCAAGCTTGCCTTTTACACCGAATCGGATGCCAAGCAATGTCTGCAGTGGATCAAGCAGGACGTTGGGGGAGGCGTGTCCAAGCTCGCATTGCCAGGTGCACACCTTGTCGTGGGGAATCCCATGGACCCAATGATGGCGGATCCGCCTACACATCCGTTTCAACCTTTGTCACGGTCACGGACGCAGTCGCCGGTGCCCAAGACACAACGCGTTTCTCCGACACTCCCGTCATTGGCATCTGAAGCGCCGAGTCCGACGCCATCAAGGCAAGTGCACGTTTCCGTCACTGGGATTGATTCGTCGAAACCCGTGTCGAGCGTGTTCAGCACCATTCTTGATTCGTTGACGGGTCCCGTTGAGCCTGTGCGCATGGGCGTGCGTAGTGCAAATGGACGGCTCACCTCGGAGTTTGTGTTTGACTCGGAGGCGGTGGCAGATCAGTTTGTGTTGCAGGTGCGGACGGGAATCAAGGCAGGCATGTATGCTGGGCTGACGGCGGATGGGAGAGAGCTCAAAGTTGTGACGGGGAACTGCAGGCGGGGTGGAAGTGGAGCTTAGACGGACAGCCGGTGCAGTACATTCGGTTCCTGTTCGTTGCGGCGTTGTCGCGGTACAGTTGTGGTGAACGAACCTAATAAATAACACATCGCGAGCGGGATTGGACGAGGGGAGCTCGAACGATTGGTAGACTATGTACATGCAATAAAGTCTTGTCTTGCTGTGCAATGTCTATGAGTTGTGAATCAACCGGACACCGAGCAAAGCTTCCTCGTTGGTGTTGCCGCCATGACCACCACCTCAACCAAGGCGCCCGTGCTCGTGACCCTGCCGCCGTCGCACTTGGTTCGCGCCGTGAGCTTGTCCGATTGCTCAAGGTTGCCTTTTTCACGGAATCGGATGCGCAGCGGTGTCAAGAGTGGATGAAGAACGATGTCAGTGGAGGCGTGTCCTAACTTGCATTGCCAGGTGCTAAGATTGTTATCAGTCAGGTCAATCAAAGCCCTATGGATGGATCGAACGGTCCTTGACGTGGTCACCTCGCAGATCTCGAGACTGGGTAACCATGATGTTGTTGTGGGTTTGGGTGAGTAGTAGCGTTGAGAGCTTGAGTGGCGACTCAAGCTTGTTTACCACATGGAATCCAACAACAAGCAGGATTAAACCACAATTCAAGTTCTTCTAGTCCGTACATTCAGGTATTGCCAAAATGTTTGTTGTGGAAATGGAGTCCATATGCTGATTGAAGCTTTGGTATGAGCAGGGATTTAGTACCTAGTTGTGGATTAGCCTGGAGTATGGTTGGCCCACTGTCTCTTGTCGTGCTTTTGAGACTCCATGCTATGCTGTATAGGTGGAAGATGCCGTTTGATTGTGCGTTGAAAGCAAGTTTTCGTTGGACTTGAAACGCTGGATTCCTCCCATTTTTGGTCCCATGACAAGTTGAATCGGTATACACGAACCCTGGATCACTCACGAAGTGAATAGAACACAGGCGGGTAAAGATGCATACATCCCAATGCAGCAATACAGGAAATGACATAGAAAGTGAGGAACAACCCGCAACCGCCATTCATGCATGCTGTTGCCATCATCAACCATGTACACCTCTTCTCCCAAGTCGCCTGTGCTTGTGATATTGCCGCCAACACATAAATGCCCGGATCTGGAGCGTGTTCTGAAGCTTGCTCGAAGAGCCTTTGACGACGTCTCACTCAACATTTTAGATCTCAACCTCAGATTTGCATGGGTGGCCGATGATGAGCTCCAAAAGGACGAGGATGTCACGCTGCGGCCAGCTGAAGACGCTGCAGTGCCAGCAATGTCTGCACCACTGTCATCAGCGACTCCAGCAGCATCAGCCGTGGTATCGATGAGACCAAACGGAGCTCGAGACTCGCTGAAAATTCCTCCAGCGCTCTACCATACCATTCGCCTCTTCGTTACTGGTTTTTCTCCGACCTTGTCTGATGCTGAAATCCTTCAGCTCGCACCTCCTGCCGTGTCCATCACTGGCGCTACCTTCTACCCTCCTCGCCCACTTGGCCCAAATAAGGCTATGGTGCGATCGGTCGCATTAACATTTGGTGACCAAGCTCAGATCAAGGAGTATCAATCGTGGATACAATCGGCAGTCAACAGTGGCACCCTGGCTGGCTCGTTCGCCTTTTCGGGTGCCACTACTCGTAGATCAGACGCCTACACAATCATTGTAATGCCCAACGACGCCGTGGAGTCATCGATGAGCTTCAAACGCGCTGACTTGTTTCTTGGAACCGACTCTTCATTAATTCTCAGCGCTTTGCCTGGAGCAGTTGAATCTTGCCCTTGGCATGTCACGCTCATAGGCTTTTCTGCAAGCGCAAGTAACCTCGAGATTCTCTCGGTTGTTATTCCGCGAAGAATGGTCCCATCTGGCGTGTCGGTTTACCCATCAAAGCAACCTTCTGGTCCATCCGTCAAGCTCACATTCGAGACCGAGGGCAAGTTGAAGTGGTACAGGGGATGGATAAGGTGGCAATCACATGCGAGCATAGATCTCAAAAGCCTTATCGTAGTTGGATCCTGGCTCAACATCACAACGAGCCTCCCGGCAGACCAACACACTGCTCCTTCGAAGCCTAACTGTACGTGAGTGCGACGACGTGAAACTCCAACTTCCATTTGTTTCGTTTCACATCCCATACTGATGACCGTGAGTTGAGGCATGGTTGTACAGCCAGCACACAATCTTCTATTGGCCAATCGACGCAAAATGTTGGATCTGTGATGGTTAAGGCTTCCACGACGGTTCCAAATGTTCCAGCTATGCCTGCCAAATTGCCGACAAAGTCATCAATTGATCCAGCTATGGCCGCTGAACCCACACCGAATACATCTTCAGCCACTGCCTCGAGTCGATCCAAGTCATCATCACCTGGGCTTTTCAGCCTCACTGTCGGAAACCTCCTTGACCATCTCACCATAAGCCAGCTCCGCGCCGCCCTTGTGCCAGCTGGCATTGTTCCTGTGAATCTGCAACTTAGGCCTTTGGCAGCGCTTTCTGGCCGTCCTGAAATGTCCCTATATGTCCGACTCGATTTTAGTTTCCTGGACGATTGGCAAGCGACATTTGACTGGGTCAAGGCCGAGGCTGTTCCGGGTGGTCGCCTTGCCGAGTTCTTGATTCCGAACACCAAAGTGTCCATCATCAGCCAAAAGTACAAAAAAAATGGGATTCACACTCCAACGGCTGCTGTCGCCTCGCCTGCTCAGCCAGCTCTGCCTGCCGGACCTGCCCCAAGTCCGCTCGACGTGTTGCCACAAGCGTCGCCTGAGCATTACCGCTTGCATGTTTCCAACCTCAAGCCTGGCCTCGAACTCGTGCAAATCATTCCCACGCTTGTCCCTCACGACATCAAACTCGCGGGCGCCACCCTTTTCGAGCCGCGCCCAATGGGCGGGTCTCGCCGTGAGCTTGTGCGGTCGCTCAAGTTTGCCTTTTTCACCGAATCGGAGGCCAGAAGGTGTCAGCAGTGGATCAAGAAGGGTCTTCACGGAGACATTTCTCAGCTCGTCCTTCCAGGTGCAAAGCTTGTTGTGGGAAATCCAATGGATCCAATGAGCCTTGATGCACCCGCGCTTGATGAGTCGCATGAGCAGTCGTCTTCCATTTCAACAGGCTCCCAGCTTCATCTTGGTGTACTTTCACCGGCCGCACCTGCTTTGTCGCGCGCACACTCGCCAGTGCGGGAAGTTGTGCCATCATCACCGTCTTGTACGCCAAGCTTAACACCTTCCAAGCTGTCGCACATTTCGATCACAGGCATCGACCCAACAAAGTCCGTTCCGACTGTTTTCAGCACCATTCTCGGGTCACTCAACGGTTCGATGACTCCTGCGCGAATGGGTATAAGCAACGCCAATGGTCGCCGTGGCGCCGAGTTTGTGTTTGACTCGGAGGCAATGGCAAAGCAGTTTGTTTTGCAGGTATGGACGGGAATCAAGGAGGGAAAGTACGCGGAAGTAACGGCGGAAGGTGAAGAGCTCAAGATTGTGAAGGGGAGCACTGGTCGGGGCGGCGCAGAATGCTAGGTCAATGACTGGTACCGTAATGTCCTTCATAAGGTCACTTGTGACTTTACAAGTCAGGAGCATTTTATAAATCTCAGCGCTCTGTTTTTCGTAAGGTCCCGCGAGTTTACGTGTGATGGCCTTTCTGTAAGGTCCCGCCGCTGTCGTAAGGTCCCGCTCCCAAACATGGGCAATTTGGGCACCGTTTGATCGGAATGCATGACTGAATTGACTGGCACAGGACACGAATGTGCACGGCGCCGCGACTCTTGGTTGTCGCCGGAAATCTCTCAGAGCCATGTCTCAGAACAGCTCTTGAGAGGCTCAGCATGCCACACGTTGGTTGCAAAGTAAAATGTGGCGATGGAAAACCGAGCCAGATGGCAGGCCCTTGCCATGCTGGGAACCCTTCAAATACATCCAGTTGCGCAGGCCCGTCTGTCTCTCAAGTCAGCTCAATCGGCAACTATCATTCTGGTTAGGGCTCCTGCCCCACCGCCGCCACACCTGAGCGGGCATGCATTCCGATCAAACGGTGCCCAAATTGCCCATGTTTGGGAGTGGGACCTTACGACAGCGGCGGGACCTTACAGAATGGCCATCACACGTAAACTCGCGGGACCTTACGAAAAACAGAGCGCTGAGATTTATAAAATGCTCCTGACTTGTAAAGTCACAAGTGACCTTATGAAGGACATTACGGTAAACAACAGCGATTGCCTGTTGGATTGCGACCGTTGTTAGCGCAGGCGTTCCGTTGTTCGGTCATTTGTTTCGTTCGATGTATACCTCTCAACATGGCTGTTCGTTTCCTCACCTCGCTCAGGCAAAGTCGCACCGTTGCCCAATGCGATTCGCAGAGAAATGGTCAAAAACATGGCTCCATGGCATGATGGAGTGGCTTTGTCTGTCAACTATGCCGTCGGTCTGATGAACGATACTTCCACGAAGGAATTTGAATTTCCGGAACATGCATGTCAATAACAACCTGAAGATCTTGACGACAAACTTGATACCTAGCGCCCTGCGAGCGTTAAAAGGAGCCAAAAGGAGGATGGCACTTAAGGCATTGGCAATCCGAGGTCAGGTCTCAACGTTGCAAGATCCTGTCATACGTGTGCTCAGGCTGGTATGACGCATTCATGTACAATTCAATCTGAGCAAAGGCTTTCCCGCACTTGACACCCGACCCGTCGACTTCCGTCGAGGCTGTACCGCTCCAAACTGGCACGTCACTTCCAGCCAACAGTGGTCTTGCCGCGATCAACGACTGTTCTGCGGTCCCTCTGATTTGCTCGTCGAGGCGGCATCACGCTACCGCATCCATTAAATCGAAAGACTCGGAATCGGTCGCTGATCATCCACCAAGGGTATTGGTTTTTTTCCCGCCGTGGTAAATACACGGCGTGTGTCCCGCCAAAGTGCCACCGGATCTCACCCAGAGCGCGTTTCATGGCCCTGGACTTGAGCTCAACCAAGTCGTTGCGCAACTCATGTGTGTTGAGAAGTCGCAATTGGCCAGGAAATACTGGGAAACGACTTGGTACGATGATGGGCGATTGAGCTCTTCTCTCGATTGTGGTGAGTTAACCCTTGGCTGATGTCCTCCAGCACCAATGAGGCGATAACAGGCTCTCCGGTGCAGCCACTGGTCAGTTCGCTCCAAGCAAGCAGTGGTCGGCAGGTTGCAGTACCTTCTGTCCAAGGTCTGTCGGATCGGGCATCTGGCGTGCTGCTCCAGAAGACTGCGCATCCGTCGCGGATCGTTCGGGATTATGCCCCAATCACCAACAGCAGTCACAGCCCCAACCTTCTGCTCATTCCAGTCCCCGACACGACACGGGACCGTCTGGTTCACCCTCTTTAGTTCAAAGTGTTCCTACATCTTTCACTCACTCGACGACAGCTACGGTCCGTTCCTCCATCAATCATTCAGCGCCACCCACAGCCCCACCCGCCATGTTGCCGCCCGCGCCGCACAATTCGTTCCGCCTCATCCTTTCCAATCTTGAACCGCACCTGTCCAATGCTACCATCCTCACGCTCGTGCAACCCCACATTGACAGGCTCTCGGGTGCGACATTCTATCCGCCTGCTCATATCGGCCTGCGAGTTGCCCTTGCCCGGCGCATCATGCTAAGTTTTTGCCACAAGCGCAGCGGCATGGTGTGTCGGACGTGGTTGGTCACGGGCGGCAGTGCAGGAAACCGACTGTTGCTTGTTTCAAAGCTTCTTGAACCTGTCAAGGGCGCTCTTGAGGATGTCGCGGAGGCTCTGGCGGGTATCAGTCATGTCCTTTCGGCGGCCGGTTAGAAGAGGGAAAGCTGATCACATGCAATCCCGCTCAAAGCCCCGGCAGCAAAGAGTGGTTGATGCGGCATTGTCGCCAACGTGGCTGCCGACACCCGAGTCGTCGCCGACGCTTTTGACTCATTCACGAGCGGGCCGCATCTCGTCGACTCTGAGCCAACGACCGCCAGAACAGCCTCACCGCGACTTGTCTCTCCCCAAGCGTCCATCAACTCCACCTTTCTTCGCCACGAGCCGTTCTCGTTCGCACCTTCCGCCGCGTCTTGCGGTGTCCCCTGAACTTCAACATATGTATATCCTCTACATTCCCGCTACATTTCCGGCATCGCCATCCATCATGGCCAAGTCGACTGCACCTTTTAATACCGCCGTTTCCATTCCCTCGTTACCCAAGCGCCCATCATCTCCGCCGTCCATCTCCGCCACCCTGCCTCCACACTTTGTATCACCTGCCGAATCCGATTCGCATCACTCGGAGCCCTCGGAACCTCTCTCGCCACCTTCTCTGGCGCCAGACATTTATCCGTCCATCCGCCCGCCGCCCCAAGTAACAAGTTCATAACCGCCTTGCACAACCTGCACCCATCCGCGTTCAATCCACAAGTCACGGGCTGGCTTCTGGACCCGATCCGCGACCACCTCGGGCCCGTGCTCATGCGGTGTGTGCTGCATGGCGACACACTTGACGAGCGCGACGCCCGTGTGCTTTGCATCTGGAAACGAGGACCAAGCACAGCGGTTTGTGGACCGCGTCGGCGGGTGCATGGTAGAAGGCAATTTGAGGAATATCAAGGCGTGGGAGTGACAGCGCTGTTACGGTTGAGCGTGTCGGGGTTGTGAATGCTTGAAATTCCTGTGTTGTGCTGGTAACGCACCATGTACATAATCCTTGGTCCATCGCAGAAGGAACAAGTCCAAAAAAAGTGTGAGCTATGTCTCGATTGTGTGCATATCCAGTGGGCAATAAAGCATAGATTCATCAATGCCAATCCCATCGATCCGTCCCCCCCCCCCCCGACCCCATCGTCTCCAAGCTACTCGCCGTCCTCTCTCTTGACCCGATCAACTAAAATCTCTCCTTTTGCCACTGCAAACCCATCGAATCCACGCGCTTGCTTGCCCGCACACATGTACGCAAAGAACCGCCGCGCCGTGTGCTCGTCGTCAAACACAAACATGACGCTGCGCCCGTGCGTGTCATTGACCCCCAATTGCCGGATTTGGACGGGGTCGAGGTCGCCGCGGACCGGGTCGAGGATCGGGCTCAAGACCGAGTTTGCTTTGGCGCGCGGGTCAATTTTGGAGATGGTTACGGACCAGAGCGCATGGGGCTTGGGTGGAGGGGATGAGGGACGAGGCGGAGTAGCCCGAGGCGAGGCGAGGACGACGGGATGGGTAGTGTCTGAATCTGTGTCGGGGAGAGGCCAATGGGTCGTTTGGTGTTGCGAGGGCTGTGAAGCCCAGGCAGGCGATGGTGTCTCGGCCGGCCAGGCATTCGCGGAATCGGGTGTGCCCGAGGCCCAAGTCGGTTGATTGTTTGACCAAGGCGATTGCGGGTCGGGATCGGCACAGTCTGCCGGCAATGATAACGCGGTAGCCCACGATGGCGTGGGGCCGTTGGCCGTTGCCAAAGCGGTCGAGCTTCGTGATACAAACACTTGTTGGGCAGGAATGACGGGCGGCGGCGGCGACGACCGCTGAGAATCCCCGCGGTCCACATCCGACCCGGAACTGGGTCGGAAATCTCTTGCGCCCCCACCTACCGACACGGACCTAACCGATCCCGTTTCGTCGTCGCTCACAATGTCAATATTCGGACTCCAAAACGTGACCACTTTAGCCACGACGGCGCCCGGGACCACTGCCTTGCTCATCAAGTCGCCTGCCTGCACCTTTTTCAGCCAATGGTAGCAAGATTTGGCGGCGTTGAAGTTTGTGAACGCAAACGTGGCCGACCGCCACGCAACACTGGCAGCGGCCGTGTCCACATCCGCAGTGGGCACCGGCGGAACGATGGAGACCCCGGCGACCTCACCCCGCCGCACGGATTGGACCACCAGTTGCAAGATGTCTGCGCGCGTGAGCGTCGGCTGTAGGTGCGTGATCCGGACGCGAAACATGGCCACGGCCGCGGGACCAAATTCAGGGTCAGCAGCGGAATCAGACGCCGTGGCCGTGGCACTGGGTACAGTCGTGGCTGGCCCCACGGCTTGCGGCGGCGGCGTGTCGGCGTCGGAATCGGGCGTGGCCCATGCAAATTTGAGGTGCAGGTCGGATATGTCGAGTGATGGGTTGCGGTACGTTGAGCGTGCAATCTCAAGGATGCGGTCAAGGCTAGTGTTCTTGAAGGCTGGCGGCAGAATCACGAGCACTTGCGGCTGTTGCCCGATGCCTTGGCGTCCGCACGTCGCCGAGCACCCTTTGTCAAGGCCATTTGTGTGATCACTTTGGCCGTCGACGCGGCCGTGGTGGTGCGGGAGGGCAAGCGCAAGGGGCGAAGCCAGCAATGTGTGGGACTCGGATCTACCCATCATGGTGGGGAAATGGGCATTGCGAAAGGTTGCCAAGTGGATTTATGGGTTACTGACATCATTGATTCATGCACATCACGACCGAAACACGACACTCTGCCGGCTCTCACAACGCCCATACTCGACATGCCGACCATTCAAGAGCCAGGTGCACCTCACACGGACGTCTCTGGTTGGATGCGCAACTCCCACCCGTCCGCCCTCACCTCACTCAACACCCCAACCTTGTCCCAAATCGTCACCTGATCAAAGTACCCACTGGCCTTTTCCTCGCTCTCAAACACAAACCTTACCCCACGAGCAGGCTTCTTGTTGTCGCCGTCCTTTGCCGACCGCCACACGCCCAGCTGCTGGATGCGCACGGGCCCAAATTGGTCACGCACCGGGTCAATAAACAGGCTGAGCACTTGGGCTACACTGGTGGATGGGTTGATGCCCAGGATGTTGACCGAGTAGGTCGGAGTTGGTTTTGGTGCTACTGGAACAGTAGCGGAAGCCTGAGCCTGAGCCGGAATGGGAGCGGAAGCCGGAGGCGCTGGGGATGTGATGGGCGGTGAGGTCAACGCTATGGGTGCGCGGGTATCGAGATTGAGCGCCGGAGGCAGTGGGCGCGCACGTGCTGTGGACGTCGGTGAGGTGGGCTCTCGTTTCGGTTGGGTGGTGGGTGGTGGGGTAGCAGGCAGTTCAGGGTCGGGTCGAGCCGGTGACGCCTTGGATTCTTCAACCGGTTTCGGTTCACTTGTGTCGCCAGAGGCAACAGCAGGCGCTGGTGATGCGGCATCGGATTTCGCTTCCGCTGGAAACCGTGCGTTGCCATCCGCGGCCTGGGAACCAGTCAATAGTGAAAACAAAGCAAGGGACGACGGATCCTTGTGTGTGATCGTGACCGCATCCGATCTAGGACTGTCCGAGGCGAGTTCTGTCGAGATTCGACGCACATTGAGTTGCGATAGCAGTGCCAAGAGTGCCGAATCTACGGCTCGAGGCTCAGAGACGGCAGCGAGTGGTTCTGATGGCGCGCGCGCTTCTTGAGAGGCTGCATCCACAATGGATAATGTCGGCGCGACAGGTGCAGGTTGCGGAGGAGCTGGTTTGCTCTTTTGAGGGCTCGGCGGTGTGGGCGACGGAGGCTCGGGCGTGGCCACCTCGGTAATAAAGGACCGAGAGGTGGCGAGCACCTGCTGCGCAGGCGAAACGGGTTCGGCCAGGTCGCGATTTGCAACGGAAATGATCGCTGGCGACACGGGCTCAGTCCACTTGGATGTCGCATCGACGTTTGCGTCTGGCAGATCGGGTGATTGCAACGAGGACGATGGAGGCGGGGAGGGCGGCTGGGGAGCTGGAGCTTGCGGACGATAGTTTGCGGCGCTCGCGAAGCTGGCAGGCACTTTGCCAGGATGAATTGCGGCTTCTACAAGCCAGCTAGACGTGTGAGTAAAAAGCAACCAATCACAGCAAGAGTCCACTTGTGGACGTACGCGCAGCCCTCAAATGCACCTGTGCCTTTTCCAGCGGGGTCTGTGGCGGCGGCATAGGCTGCGCCTGCTGGGCAGGCACGACATAATGTGCCGACGTGGGTCGTGCCTGTGCACCCAGGCCTGCCGGGTGATACAGTCGCACGCTGACGGCCATTCCCGACACGGCCAGATTGGCCACTGCTGCGTGGCCCATTCCTTGGTGCACAAGCCATCCGTAGCATGATTCGGCCGATCCACGGTCACGGAACCCGAAAGCGGCCGAGAGCGACGATTGTGAGGTGGAAGCCAATGTGAAACCCGTGAGCATGGCACGGAAGGGCGTGATGAGGTGTAGCAGATGATCATCGGAGGTAGATGGCGACAGGTTAGACAGGACAACGTGGTGCATGTCGGGAGTGACGGGCGTCACAATAGATGTGGCCGCCGCATGATACTGCGGATAATGTTGTTGTGGAGCGGGAGGAGGCACAAGAAAAGGACGAGCAAAGTGTTTCTGAATAGGATGACTGAAGAAATCACGCGATTCTGTAGTGCTTGAGCCGTTGCCGTTGCTTGCAACTCCACCTTGACCTTGACCTTGACCTTGACCTTGACCTTGACCTTGACCTTGACCTTGACCTTGCGGTTGCTGGAACGAGGAGTTGCGCGTGGAGGCAGTGGTTTCGTTTGCAGTCGCGGTGTTGCTTACCATGAGGTCAGCCTCTGCCACCCACGCAAACCGCAAGTTGAGGTCGTCGAGGCCAACGTTTGGCTGCTGGAAGGCCGACCGGGCCAAGTCGAGCACCCGCGCAAAGTTGACTTTTTGGTACGCCGGCGGCAGGATCACGAGTACACTGGGCTGCTGTGGCGGCGGGGGCGGCAGAGGCGGCGGCCCACCATACGAGGAGGAAGCATGTCCGTTTCCGTTTCCGTTTCCGTTGGTGGCCGTTGAAGGGGATGGTCCCCATTGATGTCCGGGACCGGGGCCGTAGCTGTACTGTTGATCATTGGCGTGGCCGTGGCCATGGCCTTGGGCGTATGTCAAGGGCACCGAGATGAGGTACGGGTTAGGATACGAGGAGTGGATCATTGCATCAAGTGTCAGATGGTATGCGTCGGGCCGTTGACTTGGCAGGCCATGGTCCAAGTATCATTAATGGACTCTATTGATGTTTTCGTATCGTCCACAAACTGGTTTGTGATGATGAACAAGATCAGAAGATCGAAGTGGCATTTTCGATTGTCAGAACAAAGCATGTAGCGTCGGAACATAGAGCCATGATGCTGGGCCTAAGTATTTATTGATAATACACACACTCGCACTCGTGATTCACCCCTTGACCACCTTCAACCGACACCCAGCCGCCGTAATCTCGCTCAACTCCCCATCCAAACTCGCCTCAAACACATGCCTCACAAACAGCTTTGCGTCATCGTCGCTCGCAAACACAAACCTCACCCCGCGCGCTTCCACTTGCACATCCTCCGTGTCGAGCATTGGGTGCACGCCCGTTTGCTGAATGCGAATCGGGCTCACGCGGCCACGCAACGGGTCGAGAACGGTGCCAAGGACTGCAGACACGGAGGCCAGCGGATTGATGCCGTGAATGGTAATGCCAAACTCGTCGGCACCGGAAACGGAATCGACCGCCCGAGGCGTGGGGTCGGCTGGTTGCGGTTCGAGCGACGGGTTGCGCGGAACAGGCGTAACGGTCGGTGTGATGGGTGGCGAAATAGGAGCCGAGGTGGGTGCGGACGCGGACGCGAGTGCCGACAAAGGGTTGTTGGTTTGTGGCGCCGGAGCAGATTTGGGCGGCATTGGGTCAGCGGGCTGTGGCGACGCAGGCGACATGGACGATGGAGGCAAGGGAAACGCTACTGGCTGATTCAGTCTGGCGTGCGAAATGTGCCGCTTGTCCACGCATGACGGAGCCGCAGACGGTGCGGCGGAAAAGTAGGTCGGTGAGGTGGGCGGGCGTGAGGCTTGTGGCTGCTGGTAATACACGCCGACAGGTTGGAGTGGGACTGCGTTCACAGGGACAGCCCAGACGGAATTTTGGAAAGCAGGCGGGTATGGCCACATGGGAGGCGGTTGTGATTGCGCTTGCAATTGTTGCTGCTGCGGTTGGGGTTGAGGCTGGAAGGACATGTGCGAAGGGTATGGAAAAGTGGGTGCCATCGATTGAAATTGAGCAGTCGCGAGTGCGGATGCGGGTAAAGGTTCGGGCCTCGGATGAATCGCTTTTGGTTGCAACGGCGGAGCCGCACAAATCTTGGTATCGGGAACCAGATAATCCGCCAACATGCCATTGGTCAGGAGATTCTGGATCCAGTGGTAGCACGCAAGGGCATCTGCACCGTTGGCAAATCCAAGAGTGACGGATTGCTTGAGTTGCCGGTTGGGACCAACCATGGTGGGAGGTTGGAAAACGGCAGCTGTGAGCTGAATGTGCTCCGGAATGAGAGATAGAATGTCTGATTCGGAGCGGGTGGCAAGGAGATTGAAGACTTGAAGACGGTGGTCGGAATCCGTAATGATGGATGCAATTGGCCGGCGAGTAGTTGATTTGGGAGCTTGTGATTCCTGCTTGGAGGAGCCTACATGGACAAGCAATGTGTATCAGGAGCTTATCCAGATCAAGAGAGTCATGACACGCAGCAATAGAAAGTACCATTGGGCAAACCGGCCTTGGCAGTGCGAGCCGCAAGATCGAGATCAATCGAATAAGCGTTGCCGTTTTGCTCTGATGGTGCAGTGTCTTTGACCAGTGGCTCTGGCTCTGGCAATACGGGCCGCATAACAGGGGAAATGTTGGCGAAACCAAACGGCGCAACCAATTCAGGCAACCGGCCGCCCGCTTGACCTTGAATCAACCAATTGGCGAGCTTTGTTGCCGAGTTATGGTCGCGGAACCCAAACATGACAGACCGGGCCATTGGGCCGCCCGGTTCGGTCGGGCGAGGCGGGTAAAAGGTGGCCCCGCGAACAAGAAGCGAGTACGGGAAAGTGAGGCTGTAGATTTGGTCATTGGTCACGGTCGGCACGAGGTTGCTGAGGATGATGCGGTACATGTCGGGGGACGCTTCAGGCAGGCGAGACGCAGGTGATGGTTTCGCCGCCGGCTCCTCTTGATGGTTTGAAGACGGCTTCAGGTCGCTGTCATGCGCTTGAACGATTTGAGCATGAAGCGAGTCCGTGAGCGGCGAGCTAGCCTCGGGCAGCTCATTGTCGTTTTCGTGGCCGAGGTCGGGGCAATCAACAGGGTCGTCGAACTCGGCGGCCGTCAAGAACGGCGACGGAGGCAATGGCACAGTGGCAGGATCAATTTCGGCTTGTGGAGCCCGGTGGGTTGCAGAGGTATCCTCGTCCACAAGCGACTTGATGTGCAATTGGTGAGGCTCGATGAAAGCGTTGCCAAACGTCTCCCTGGCAAGGGCGAGGACTTGATTGGAAATGGAGTCGCCGTCGCCAGTGCAAGTGGAATGGGACTCGGGGACGATAAGGACAAGGACCTGTGAGTGATCTATTTGGCTCTGGGTCGCCAGTTGGCCGTGAGAGACCAACGTTTGTCCACACCGACAACCGCAAGCGTGGCAAACGGGGGCCGGGCCGGTTGATGACGGCGGCAGCGATGACTTGTGCTCATCAGACATGATTGCATCGAGTGAACTCATTGCAATGACATTGTCGCCTCGTCGGGAAGTCGAAGCGGGGGCCGCATTTATACGCACACGCATCTTTGCGTTAACGACGGCCGGCGGGCGTGGGCGGCTCCGGCCGATCGATGGATCGCGGCCAGCAGATTTTCGCCACAAGTACCATGAATAAAAATGCCATGACACATGCCAATACTCTCAGCAACCCATCCACCATGTCCCGCCGCGACGCTTTACCAACCCTACCGCTCAACGTGCAAGAACTCGTCCTCGCCGTGATCGCCTCCCTCGATGAACCGCCCACACCGTTTCTCACACTCATCCACGTCTTGCCGCCAACCGTTGTGCCTGCAGCCTTTTGCTCGGCCTTGTGCACTGCAATCAAGGACGATTTTAATCATGTCCGAAAGGGATTCACTGGCCTCTTTCGTGGAGGCGATCATGCGCACTCTCGCTTTCTCAAGCTGCTGAAACCCGCTCGGGACCATTACGCCTTGGGCAAAGCAATCATTTCCGCCGCGTGCATGGCGGGTAATCTGAGTGTGCTGGACTGGTGGAAAAGCATGCCCGAGACGGATCCAGAGCTTTGGATGGCGAGCTCGAGCGTGGATGCTGTCAATGGTGCGATCGCGGCGGGTCATTTTCACGTCGTCCAATGGTGGACTCGCCAGGGACACCACTTGCCGGCGGTTTCGATTGATTCGATCAAGAAGGTTGTTGAGCGTGGAGATACTGACATGCTGGAGCATCTGTATCAAAAATCTGAAAATGAAGCGGTTTTCGACCCTGTCACTGTACTCGAGGTTGCCGTTGCACTTGGAGGGACAGATGCTCTTGATTGGTACGCGACTTTGTCTGATCCCGAGATCACGGACAATATGTGGGAATCGGCAAGTTGCGGTGGCCATGTCACTGTCCTGGATTGGTTTGTCAAGATGCTCTGGCCATTGCCAGCAGATGTCGAGGATTGCGTAGACAGTGCAGCAGAAAACGGACACGTCAATGTGCTTGATTGGTTCTTTGCAAATGCTGGCCCAGGGTCTTTCCGCTACTCGGTATGGGCTCTGGACAAGGCCAGCGAAAACGGGCATTTGGCCGTGCTTGAGTGGTTTGCCCTTTCTGGTTTGGAGCTTCGATTTACGCCTCAAGCGTATCTTGATGCTTGTGAAAAGCGACACGTGGCCGTGATTGAATGGTGGAACAAATGCAACTTGTACAAGCAAATGCTCGTGGGGCCGAGTGCGCAAATGATGGCGCTGGGCCGGGTTCCCAAGGACTCAGCTATGTTGGCTGCTTTTGGGTGCGGTGACCTGATTGTCAACCAAGATTTGATGACCATGGACGAGTTGCAATTTGGCCAGGTTGTGCGGCAAGCATGTGGCTTTGGGCACGTCCACCTTTTACAAGAGCTACAGCCCCTCATCAAGGTTAAGACAACCAACGACCTCGTTCTCTTTTACTTTGTGAGTGATGTAATTGAGAACAACCAGGTTGCATGCTTGAAATGGCTCGTTGCTCAGTTTGGTAAGCGATGCTGGGACTATGCAAACGATCTCAACCAGATGCTGGAAATGAATCAAGTCATCTCCGACTGTGCAGCACAAGGACATGTGGAAATGTTGACTTATTTAAACGGTATGGGGATGCTGGAGTCCGTGCGCAGCGAATGCCTTGAGCAAGCAGCACAATTCGCTTCCCTCTGTGTTCTTGACCTCTTTTACGCATTTGGCTGGATCTCTACGGCGGTGGAAACCTCTCCACACAGGGACACTGTGATTCAGGCTGCGGCAAGGTCGGGCCAGATTTCGGTACTCGAATGGTGGCAAGAACGCAATCTTCCAGCCCCCAGTCCGCGCACAGTCACAAAAGCGATTGACTTGGCCAGTTTCCATGGACGTGCGCTCGTCCTTGAATGGTGGTTGAAGGAATCGGGATGGTCGTTTCTCTTTTCAGAGCAAGCGCTGTGGAATTCCATTCGATGTGAACGCTCAAAGAATCGCAGTTCCGTGATCCGATGGTGGATCAATTCTGGGCTCGTCAATGGTCTGTGTATGCTCGAAACGCTCAAGAGCGCAAAAGGGTGTCATGAGATATAGAAGGGTGCCAAAGAGTGTGGACTTGCGAGCGAAATACGTTGCCCTTATAGCGCTTGTTGTCTTGAATGAATCCACGGTTTCCAGAGTCAAAGTAAATACATAGGTCGTGCACTCGCCGCTGCCTTTCCCACCTCTCGAGCTCTCTTCCCTCCATGTGTATATTTATTGCCCTGTATAGTATGGTGTGTGGGTGCCTGAGGTCGGGTACAAAACCTCCGGCGAGACCCCACACCCCTCTCTCCTGCCCCTCTAATCGAGTGCCAGGCCGATTATATAATCCGTTCTAGTAGACCCTTCCGCATCTACAACACTCCCACCTGCCTGTTGCATTGCCGAGGTCAGCTCACGCCCGCTTTACACAACCAATTTCACGACGCCTCGCCTCTAGAAACAGTACTTACAACTGGTCGCACGCATAGCGGGTGACAAACATGCAACAGTTTGAAGACATCAGTTGAGGCCACATCTAATATTCCACGTACACCTACCTCCCACGACCACAACCGGCTCTATCACCACCACTATTGCTTTATACTTTCCTTTCAATCGTCAGTTCCTCCCCCACGGCCGTCAACCCCGTATACATTCCCTTTCTGATGCCATTCCACACTTGCAATGCAAACTGCTTTGCCGTCGCTTCCGAGTCAAACACAAACTCTGCCCCTCGATGCCCGTTTGCGCTCCTGACGCCAACACGTGCCGGCTCAGCAGCCGCACCTTCAAGAGAGCCGAGAATGGTACTGAACACGGTCGAAACAGGTAAGGACGGGTCGATCCCAGTGAGAGAAATGCGGAATTGCTTGTGTTGCGTGAGCTGTTGCAAGGAAGAGTGCGACGTGGATAACTCGCCAGCCATTGAGGTTGCCGTGGTTGTTGATGACGCGACCGAAGTAGCCGACGGCGAACGCAACCGTGATGGGCCGGCTGGCGCCGTTGGCTGAAATACATCCGGATTGCCATTCATCCCCAGATCATCATGATGCGATTCTGGTACATTGGACACCATTGGGTCCATGGGATTGCCGACAACAAGCTTTGCACCCGGAAGCACGAGCCGAGAAACGCCTCCGTCAAGATCCTTCTTGATCCACTGCTGACATTGCTTGGCATCCGATTCCGTGAAAAAGGCAAACTTGAGCGACCGCACAAGCACACGGCGAGATCCGCCCATCGGGCGCGGCTCGAAAAGGGTGGCGCCCGCGAGTTTGATGTTGTGAGGGACAAGCGCAGGAATTATTTGCGCGAGTTCGAGGCCAGGCTTGAGGTTGGAAACATGCAAGCGGTAATGCTCAGGTGACGCTTCCGGCAACACATCAAGCGGACTTGGGGCGGGTCCAGCAGGCTGAGCAGGCAAAGCGGGAGTGGAAGGGTTTTCGGGCGTTGAACTGGGTGACGTGAGTGCTGTCGGGGCTGGCGGAGCAGTGAGTTTGAGGATGTGGACAGAGATTTCGGAATTGGGAACTAACAATTGCGCCACGCGACCACCAACAACAGCCTCGGCCTTGATCCAGTCGTGCGTGAGGTTTAAATCGCGCTCAGAAGCGAGATCAAGCTGAACCGTCCCGGCCATCACGGGGCAGACGACAAGTGGCCGCAACGGTAAAAGTTGAAATGAAACAGGTATGACACCAGGTGGCACGAGGGTGGTGCGGAGCTGGTCTTCGGTGAGATGATCAAGAAGGTTGCCGATGGTGAGGCGGTACAGTGTTGGTAACTGTGTAATGATGGGCGTCAAGGAGGCGACAGTCAATTGCGGCGAAAAGGAAGCAACAGTGGCTTGCGGCTTTGAGGATAACGTCGAGGTGGCGACTAAGCGAGTTGGATGCTTGGGTTTCGCCGTCTTATACAGCCCTTTCCATGAAAGATTCATGGAAATGTCAGCTTCTGGATTCCTCAACTTGGCCACAGGTCCGGTCGGGATTTTCGAGTGATGACGAATCCAAAGGAGACACAAGTTGGCATGGACTTCACTCTTGAAATACAGCGACACGGCACGAACCAGTTCGGGGCGCTTCTTGCTGCGACGTTTGGGCGGGGAAAGAGAGGCTCCGATGAGCGGGATTCCTTGGGGAACTATGCTGGCCAAAATGTCGGCGTCTTTCAAAGATCCAAACAGGTTGTTGACGTTGAAATGCCATGCAGACGCTGGGATTAATGCATCGGAAAGAATTGTTGGCACATTTGCGGCAGGCGGTACACTGGATAAGGACGCAGGATCGGGTGAAAATGGCAGAGTCGAATCACTTGTGGAAGCTGCCGCCGTCTTGTGTCGAATCAAGGTGTCAGGCGACGCATGACGCGGAATAGCATTTGCGGACACGACATGCGTCACGAGTTTGCCTGCCAAGAGCCCTGCGCCTGCCGCTTGTTTGATCCATTGGACGTGAAGCTTGGCTCTCTTCAGTTTGGAAAACGCCAGTAAGACCGAGCGAACGCTTGACTGGCCAGGGCCTAGAGGAAGCGGAGGGTAGAATGTAGCGCCCGCAATATCCGCGCCGTTGCGGCATGCGCTGAGTATCTCGGCGTCACTCAAGGTCGGAACGAAATCAGAAATTAGAACACGCGGTTGAGCAACACTAGCCGGTGGAATGGATCCAATGTAAGTGAGTGCGTTCGAGTGTGCAGGAACCGGCTCAATGACAGTTGGCGACAGTGCAGCTGGGGGCGCTTGTACAGATCGTAGCGCGGCTGAGGCAGGCGGCGCCTGAGGGCCGTCCTTCTCCAACTCGTCGCCTGATACCCAAGCGAATCGGAGGTTGAGATCCAAGATGTCGAGTGTGACATCGTCAAAGGCCTTGCGGGCAAGCTTGAGCACTCGAGTGAGGTCCGGACACTTGTGCGTTGGCGGCAAGATGACGAGGACGGGCGATTTGGTCGAGGTGCTGACTGTTGGTGGCGTCATTCCTGTCCAGATCGATTTGTTGTGTTGGATGGCATGCAGTGCGATGTTTTCATAGAGTCTTCATCATTACCGTCGCGACGGTGCCATAGCCAGCGAGAATGAATTAAGTTCGCTGTCCCAGTCTCGCCAACCAGCCGGAGCAAATTTAGGAATCTCAGTGTGAGGAAACTGGAAAACGGAATCATATATGAAAAGCTTACCTGCAGCAAATCGTGACCCTCACATGAAAAACTTGCAGCTTCCACCACACCCACATGTCTACCTACATGACGCCTCATCCCCTGACCACCCTCAACTCACTCCCAACAACTTGAATCTCGCGATACTTGCCATCGCGACTTGCCTGCCTCACGTGCGCCACAAACCGCTTGGCCGTGTCAGTCGTGTCGAACACAAACTGCAACCCGCGGGCGAGCGGGCCCGTTCCATCCAGCGGCTTGACGCCTGTCTGCAAGATGCGCGTTGGGTCGAGTTGGCCGCGGATCGGATCAAGAATCAGGCCCATGACCGTTGTCACGGGCGACTCGGGGTTGATGCCATTGATGGTGACGATGGGTTCGATTGGCTGATCGGCGACTGGATTGGCTGTTGGCGCAGGTGCAGATGCCGAAGCGGCCGGGGCGGGTGCAGGTGCGAGTGCACCCGCTGTCGAAGTACGTGTGCTTGCACGCGACTGGGATCGCGACGGCGGCGCACTTTGCGGCGCGGCATCTACTGTCCCCTTTGCCTTCCCTTTCCCTTTACTTGCCGCCGCATCCACCTGGCCCTGATCTGCCGCTGCGGCCGACATTTCTCTCAACGTCTCGCCCGGCCCAACCACTTTCGACACCCACACCTTGATGCCCTTGACCGCCGTCATTTGCGTGGCCTTGCCGCCCGCATCGTACTCTTTGATCCACTCGTAGCACGTGTGCGCCGACTCATTGTCCTTGAACGCAAAAGTCACGGACCGCATGTTGAGTGCGCGCGGGCCAATGGGTCGCGCGGGGTAAAGTGTTGCGCCGGCAAGCGGCACGTCGGGCGGGAGCAGCGAGAGCAGGGTCGAGTCGGGCAGGGAGGTGTGTAGGTTGGCAACGTGTAGGCGGTAGTGGTTTGGGGATGCGGGCGGGTATGGAGAGGGAGCGGGGGCTTGCGGATCGGCAGGTTGTTGTTCTTGTGCTGCGTTTGCGGCGACGGCGGTTGTCATCGCAGGTGATGGCTTGGTCGTGCCATCAGCAGCAGCCGTGGGCGTTTTGGGTACAATGGGTCGAGTCACGCTGATTCTCGTCTTTTTGATGACCATATTGGCCAATGTGCCCTTTTCGACGGCGTGCTCCTTGATCCAATCGTGGCACTTTTGCGCGTCATCGAGCGATTTGAACGCCAGCTTGACTTGCTTGACGAGCTCCTTGTGAGGGCCGACCATGCGTGCAGGATGAACAATAGCGCCGGCAAGTTTGATTGGGTGTGGGACGAGTGAGGTCAGGATTTGAGTTTCCGAGAGTGTCGGTTGGAGGTTGGAGACGTTGATGAACGGTGCAGTCGGTGGCGGCTCGGGGACAGAGCGTGCAGATTTGCCGTTTCCGCTATTGTCCGTAGCTGCTGGAACGGTTGTAGCCGACGGTGTCCCGTCGTGAGAGTAGGCAGTTGCTGCGGACGGCGCAGGTTTGGATGAGGCTTCCGGATGCGCCTCTGCGGCGAGCGCCAAGGAACGTGGAGGGTTTGGAATGCTGAGCTTGACTTGGGGCAACGTCAGCTTTGCCAGAGCGCCCTTAGCATACTGGTCCATGACCCACTTGTAACACTTGACGGTATCCGCTTCGGATTTGAAAATGAACGTCACGGCGCGCACAATCTCCTTTCGAGGTCCGCGCGGAGCCGGGGCGTGAATGCTTGTCTCTTCGGGCGTGAGACCGGGAGGAAGAAGGAGTTTGAGGTCGGAATCGGCGGCCGCCGTTGAGAGATTGGATACGAACAGCTTGTGGGTGTGCGGCGGGTTACCCGCGGCCGGGTTGGGCTGCTTGGGCATGGAGGTGAAGAGCGGCGGAGGGAGAGTGGTGATTGGATTGGGGTCTTCATCGTCGTCCCAACCATCGTTGTTGTTACTGTTGTTGCCCTTGGTGCCCACACCGTTACCATTGGCGGTGTGAGGCGAGTCGGCCGCCGCCGACGGAGGATCTGACCCGAGAACGAGGTCGTCCTTGCTTACCTTTGCGAAGCGCAGGCACAGGTCGACGAGCGAGAGCGACTGGTCGGCGAATGCACGGCGAGCGAGGCCCAGGACCCTGTCCACGTCGGCGTGCTTGTGCGAAGGTGGCAGGATCACGAGCACCCGCGACGAGTTTGGGTTGGAGTCGGCGTCCGCCGGGGACGCAAAGCCTGTCGACGGGTGGTACGTGGTCTCGGCCGCGAGCATGCTGATGGTCAAAAACAGTGTTGCAGGCCGATTGCATCAAGTCGCACCGGTCGATTCATTCGACTTCATGTAATGGCGTCCTTGACGAAGATTTGCGCGCATGCCGGCGGTGATTTGGCCCGGCGGTTGGCCCGCCCCACCGATCGATCCAAGCAAGCTACTTACTACATCATAGGTTGATGGATGGATGGCGGTTGCTCAAGGTCATCGTCTGGGTGCTCGCTGTCGGCGCCCGTATCCACAGTGGCTCGATACAGCACTATATTACTCGGACCGACAAAATCCCTTCCCACTTGCCCTCTTCTGTGAGCCAGGCAAGGTTCCGCGAGACGAGAACCCCACAAGTATGAAAGAGATACTGCATTGTTGGTTGGATACTAGTAAATGAACTATGCAAACCTGCGATACTTACTGCGACTGCGACGCCAGCTCGAGATACTTGACCGAGGCCGGCGAAAGCTTGATATTGGACTTGGCGTGAGCAGCCATCAACCACGCAATCACCTTTTTGCTCTTGTTAATTCCCACAGCCCGCACGTCGGCTGACGAAATGGTCAATGCGGACCAGCCAAACGTGTTGCCAATCCATTCAAGCACATTGGCATGACCGTGGACGCAAGCAAGCGCCACCAGCGAATCCAGCCAAGACTCGGAAGACTTGACATCAGGCGCCAGGGACCGTTCCGCGGCTGTGCGGTGCCACCAGTCCAATACATGAACGTGTCCGCCGGCAATGGCGGCTTGGAGCGCACCTTGCTGCTGGGCCGCCGAAATGAGACTCGGCTTCCAATGCCGGTTGTCAATCAGGTACTGCAAAATGCGTACGGCACCGCCCTTGCACGCGCCCAAAACAACATCCGGGAAGCTGCAAGGACTTGGACGAGTTTTGAGATTAATGAGAAGCATGTCGAATACGTCAACGGAATCGTGCTCAGCTGCGGCCAGCGTACATTGGAGCCACAGGTCAGATAAATTGGGATCCTCCTCCTCGTACAGGTCGTACATGACTTTCACCAAGTACCGCCACATGGCAAGTTGATTGAACTTGGCAGCTGTCACGATGCTCTCGTCATGCAAGTCATCACGGCAATCAAGCACCATGCCGTATTCGCGCATGATGTGGACGTGGCCAAATCGAGCAATGGCTTGACAAAATGCCCTGGCCTTGTAAATCGTGATGAAGCCATCTTCACATTTAGCCAACTTGCGCATCCAGTCCAGGCAACCAAACGAAGCCAGCGTCACTTCATCCGTCGTGTGGGCGGCAGTGGTGGGATTGTTCGGGAGCAGGGGGCCACACAAAAGAATTCGATACAATGGAAACGTGTTCCACCATTCAACAACAGCTTGCTGACCTGCTTTCGCAGCATCGGTTTTCGCTGCAGGCGTAAACTTGAGCGGCATTCCACAACGAGCCCACCAGTCAAGCACATGGACATACCCCGCGGCGCTTGCGCGATCCATTGCTTCGGTTGTGTAATGCGGCGCAATGGCATAAGTCATGATCCAGTCGAGCGAGGCAGTTTGGCCCATGGCGCTCGCAACATCCATGAAGCAAACGTCATCGTGGAAGCCATCCTCATTCTCATTTACAGCCACCTCGCAGCGCAACGTCAAGTGGACATGCGTGAGCAACTCGACATGCCCCAACGAAAACATTTCCAGCCAGCAAGGGGACAAGCGATCAATGATGCGATCCAAGTCTCGCCCCTGTGACTGCAAGTATTTGGCCCACCAATCCACCGCATGCACTCTTCCCGATCGACATGCCATCCGCACGCACTCATGCAGACACGTGGTCCATGTCCAAGTGGTCATCAACGTCGAAAACTGATCCAGCTCTCGAAACCACCAATCAAGAACTTCAACAAGCCCGCTCTCAGAGGCGGCAGCGAGATACTCGGACAAGACCTGCGGCGACTTTGCAATCAAGGACGCCGCCGCACATTTCTCCAGGCCAGCCACATTTCCACATTTGCAAAGTCCAGTAATGAACCTGTCCACCATTTCACCCTTGGTATGGAGCACCTGAGCACGCGAGGCGGTCCACGTGAGCACGGGTAGCGCAAGATCGAGCATGCGCTGAAACTCGGGCCGTGGGCGCGCAAGCCGCGAGACACAGAGCCACGGATCGGTGATCATGATGGAGCCGTCGTCGTTGTCGTCGGACGTGCGCTGCTCGCTTGACGTTGGCTTGTTGGCAGCACACAGAATGGATTGGAAGGCCAGAGGGACTACCGAAGGAGGCAGAGCCATCAGGGCAAACAAGTATGTCGGGTCGGGTTGGCGAGAAACGTGCGGTACGTGAGCGAGAATGAGCTCGATCAGCGACATGGGAAGTGTTGTTGTGGATGGGCCGCAGGATCCTTGAGCGGCCGACGGCTTGTTACCGAGTGACAGGTGGCCATTGGCCGAGGCCAGGGACTTATCGTGCATGTTATTGGAATACATTGCGCAAGGTGGAAAGTAAACTTCATGGACGTGGTTTCTATCACATTTCGTTTTCGATTGAGCCCGCGTTTTCAATGTTATGAAGACCTGATGGACTGCCTGAGTGATAGAACTGGTCTGGAGGGGCGTTGAAGGTACACGTTCCATATGTCAAATACAGAGCAGACCGAAGAGCAGACACAGACATCCTTCACATCTGCATGAGTACATACAGAGTTGCATACGACGGAACTGCTCGGATGGGAAAGCACCCATGGATAATGAAGTAGGCGATTCGAAAGGCAGTACGTGATATCCTGGCGACAATTTCACTATGAGAAAAAGAGCGGCACCATCAAGCCAATGCCAGAAGCAAACACTCAATGCAAGCAGCCGGCAATGATACTGTCTGTGCGGCACCCTTCAGCACCCACACAAGAAACACCCTGTCGCATCCTTTTCCGACGACTTGGACGTTGGACGTAGAGACGAGACATGGTGAAGGAATTGCTCCCAGATGTCTCCACAATCCACTCCAGCTCAGCTGCACGCCCTGTCGGCGGGTAGCACTAGCGAGTAACTGCAACCATTCTGGGAAAAAAAAATGAGGAAGCTTGACGATTGACGACTCTGGGCATCCCACCACCTCAGAACGGTTGCATGCCCTTGCAAAGCAGCCTGCTTGATCCACTCCATTTTCTGAAACTGGCTGCAATTACCAAAGTGCCAATGCCCATGGTCAATCACGTACTCGGGAATCTTGATGGATCCAGCTTGACAAGCGGCTTGAATGAGCTTAGAAAATCCAGCCTGAGGGGTCTTGTGTATAATGATGTTGATCATGTGCAAGTCAATCACGTCTTGGCCGCTGTCGTTGTACTCGAAACCCTCAATGCTTCCTAGTCCTCGTCGTTGACAATGAGCTTGTACAAGTCTTCAACCAAAAAAACGCCACATTGGCACATGGTTGTATGCGGCTGCATATTCCATTCACTGCCCCTGGTCCTCCTCGCACCACGTCAACTTTTCAGAATAGGGTGCAAGAGCGTGGACATGCCCAGCGCGCGAAACAGCGTTGCAACAATCCGCTTCAAGGCAATCTTCAAGAAACGGTGGAAGGAGGGACAGCAACGAGTGCAAACAAGTATGTTGGTTTGGGGACGGGCGAGATCCGTGGTGTGTGTGTGTGTGTGTGTGTGTGTGTGTGTGTGTGTGTGTGTGTGTGTGTGTGTGTGTGAATCAGCTCGACAGCGACGAGGGCGATTCCGGCGTTTGGCCGTTGACAAGCATCTGGGCCGAATCCCGGTCGGGCTGTTCGAGTGTTTACTGTGGCCAAAGACGTGGCGGTTGGTTGCATTAGGACGCTATCCATTGAAGAGTCACCAGCTTATTGTAATGTCACTGAGAGAGGGAGGCTTTCAACCTGAGACGAAGCGGCCACTCACGAAAACACAGTTCCAGTGCAACGATCGGCTCCTGGCTGTCTTCAAAAGATTCCCACATGTGGGCCCCGTTCACAACCACAACGACGGATCGCCAGGTACCATAAGGAACCAACTCGTGGTAACCGCCGTGTGTATTGGGTGTACATGTGCAGAGTGCAAGCAATCAACAGGAAACCAAATCGGACAATGGTCCACTACGCTGACAGTGGAGCCTGAATCGAGGGATGATGGTCACCTTCAAGGACGCTATAAAGCTCCTGCGATTTGTTTTCGACGGCCACATTCCACTGCCTCAACCAGCTCACCGCGTCCTTGCCTTGCCGCTTGACCCACAACGTCATGGCCAATGCCCGCTCACACACCTCGTTGAGCGTGCGAACAAACGACGACGTATCCTTGTATTCAAAAAATGCCTTGATGTCCGCCAAGTCACGGTCTGTGGTCGCGAAAATGGTCGCATTCGAGATGCACTGGGCCAGGATGCCGGCTTGGGCGTCGTATCGGGTAAATATGAGCGGCCAGTTGGACTTGAGAAATGACCATAGAAGCGACCGATGGGTTGGGTTTTCGCTCACCGATGTAAACACCTAGGGGAGCAAGGGAACATGAGCAAGAAGAAGAATACGGAAAGGGCAAAGTGAAGGCGCTCCGTACATGGTCAATGTCTTGCTGACGCACGACGTCTGTATCAATTGCCAACGCCAACGTCCGCAAGACGAGCGTCTCGTCTGTCGCCTGTCCCAGGGCATACAGGGCTCCAAATTTGATGTCCGCCAACGAACTCGACTGGTACAAATCGAACACATGCTGCCACGCTTGCTCTCCACCATTTGCAACCACCAATGAAAAGACGACCTTGTACATGTCCGGCGCAATGATGGCCTTACCGTCCTCGCCACCGCCGCCCTCCAACAACAGCTCAAACCGCCTCTGCGCTTCACGAATCACGTGCTGACCACCAGCCAACCCAACCTGCTCGACAACAAGCGGCCGCAACAACCTGACCAACGCATCCTCGCCCGGGACCGGATCAAACCCAAGCCGGTCCACGTGCGATCCAAACAAGTGCGCTCGGAACGCACGCATCACGTCCATATCCGCCCGTGTTTCGACCGCTGTGCGCACGACTTGGCTCAATGCTCCGATTCCGCGAGCCGCCTCCTTGACAACGACCAAGTCGCGTTCGTTGGGAATCATGATAGCCAGCAGCGTCAAGTACTCGGTGATTTGAATGTCTCCCGCGCGCGCAAGGTTGAATGCGTCGTCAACAAGGCCGAGGCGGTCACGGACCGACAAGCGCCCTTGAGCTGCGGCGTGCGCGAGCGAGCGCAGGTGGGCCGGTGGGTATGCGACACGGTACAGCCCGATCCGGTCCGAATTGATGACAAAGAGAGGTGGCGACATTGAGCTGGTCTCCAGAATGCGCAAATCGAGGTGCTTGTCAACCATGAGTTCTCGCGACAGGACAGTGGTTGATGGACGTGGCATCTGATCCGTTGAATCAGAAGCGGTTAGGACAAGGGCAATGTTGAGCGGCAGTGGCCAGATGGTCGAGTCATCATCCTCGTCCTCGTCGGTGCGGCCAGTGTGGAGAAAACGGCGTTGCGTCAAGCGACCACTTTCCGAGAGCGTGAGAACTGGGTATCCGACTTTACGAGTCCAGACGCCCATGACGGACGAGACATCTTGCCCAGACGTTTCCGACAGAATGCGATAGAGGTCCTCGGTCGTAGTGTTTTGGTAGGCGTATTGACGCAGGTAAGCGCGAATTCCGGTGAGGAAGGTGTCAGGCCCAAGCCATTCAGCGAGCATGCGAATGACTGTGTTTCGGATGATTGTGAGCAAGTCAGGTGGCCGGTCAGTCTGAGAAAGAGCGCAGGAACGGACCGCTGGACCCCTTGCTGTACGAAACGTCGTCAAAGATCTCCTCAATCTCCTTTGGGTCAACGACTCGGACTTGAACAGGGTGTGACGAGCGATAGCCATCGATCCGAAGGGCAAATGAAAAGTCGTCAGAAACGAATTGAGTCCAGACACTGCGAACCACAGAAGCAAGTCGATGGTCAGCCAAACGGAGCGACGATGCCATGGAAAATGTGTAAAACAATACATACTCCCATTGCGGGTACATGAGCGCGGTCCCATAGGTACCCACCCAAGTGGCAAACCCCTCGTTGAGCCAAAGGTCGTCAAACTATCGGTACAGTGCACGATTGCGCAAGTGAGTTGATAATTCAAGCAAGCAAGGCAAGGCAGCAAAGGATGATGCGGACGCACCTCAGTAAATGTGACAAGGTTTCCAAACCACTGCGACATCCAAAGAAGTCGCAATCAGCTGCACTATCCAGGTCATTCAAGTCGAACTTGAACCAATGGTCGTACCTGATGCGAAAACTCATGCGCCACCGTAGTCGCAACCATCATCTTGGCCTGCTCGCTTGCCAACTCCGTGCCAGCCGCCGCCGAGTTCCCTCGCCCGCTCGGTCCCTCCGCCGCCGTGTCCAACAACAGCGCAATGTCACGATACATCACCACACCCCAATTTTCCATTGCAAAGCATGCGAATTCATGCACACAGACTTGATCGCACTTGCGCAACGGGTATGGAATGGCAAACATGTCGGAAAAGAGCTCGAGCAAATTGGTCGCAAGAGCGAGCGCAAACTGGCCGCGGTGGACAAGGCCCTTGGTCGTGTACACGCGGCATCGGACCGGGTCGGGCAGCGCAGGTGTTGGGCGGGTGTAGGCTTCAATGTATTCAAATTCGCCGATTGCCCAGGCTAGGAGCTGCATTTATGGGACATGGTAAATTGTTCTTGCGCAGAGTACGATGGCGAGCGTGTACCATGGAGAGAGCGTCGTGACCGTACATAGGTTGACATGGCAGGCGTGCGTTCAAACTTCACCACCTTCTTACCAGCGTCGGCCGGATCAGGATCCCGGCTCACCACATCCCCATTCGACAGCGCCGTCAAGTGCTTGTCCACCACGATCGTCACGTCAAACGTGGTCTTGTACTTTGGCTCGTCAAAGCATGGCAAAGCAGCGCGCGCAAAGGTTGCTTCGAATTGTGTCGCTGCGGCATACTTTGCGCAGGCATCGTCCTTGCCGTCTCCCTCGGAATACTTGCACCGATAGAATCCCATCATACCAGAGTTGATTTCGCCCGTGAAGTCAAGAATGAGCTTGACTCCCCTGGATCCGACGCACAGCGAGTGCGCCGGGAAGCACAGTGTGACCGTTTGCTCGACCAAGTTGTAAACCGGATCACCCTCCGCATCCACCGGCGCCGCGCCGTCACCCGCCACCAATTTGGCAGCATTGACCTGGATGTCGAGCGCGTTGAGCGTGATTGAAGTCGAGTTAGCTGCCACATCCAATGTGATGATCACTTGTCCTTGGGAAATGAACGTGGCCAAGTCGGGACGCAGCGTGAGGTCGTAGTGTCGAGGAATGACGTTGGCTGGGAGCTCCACTCGGGGCCGCTCTGGGGCAGCCGGCATAAGCTGTAAATCAGATTGTTGTGAGGAAAGCATTTGGCGGGTTATGTTGATTGTCGGCCAAAGATTGCTCGGTCGAGTAGTTCGTGATAGGGTGACATCAGCGAGGGTTGGGCTCGGGTTATGAGGGGCAGGCCGGTCTGCAACGGGCCGGCATACACCGCCGCCACGATCGGTTTAGGACCCATGGCCGCCTGCGCAAGCATTGGTTTTGTCACGCACATTGCTCTTTCCCATGCCAATTTCGCAGTTGCGTCCAGTGAGTGGCGGACTCAATTAACGCGTTCGGTGCCTGCCATCAACCTTTTCCGCATCCAAGAAGACAAGAAGACGGCGCCCACGCTAAGCTGTGCGACGTCGGCGCCATACATGGCCACGACAAAGACCGATCTAGCTTATTGCTGCGGATAGATGTCCATCAGCATTGGCCGATCTGGTGATGACGAGGACTCTAGATCTGAGGCGCTAATGAGGGAACATGGCAACAACAATGGCAGCGGGATGGCGTGTACATGGCCGAACTGCAGTGTAGCTATGAAGGCGTATAATGTCTCAATTTGTTTGGCAAGCAAGTCGGCAATCCAGGGTACTGCGGCAATTGTCGGCAATTACGCGGCACACCATAGGATGACTGCGAACAGGCGCGTGTTGTCGCGAGTGGGCGCGGATGTCGCCGAAAGGCGAAGTAGCATGAAATGAAGTAGATACGGACAAGCGACACTCAGCAACATGTTGGCTCGTCCTTTTTCGTCGCATTCCGTCGAGTCCATTGGACCAATCGATCTGCCAAATGCTCAGCCATCGCCAGGCCTCCCGAGTTCAGCTGACTCTGCGATTGACAATGATCCGCAACCGACAATGGGTTCAACAAAAAAGGCGGGTCTGATTGAAGCGTTGACAACATTCGTCTCAATGCCGGAAGAAGAACAACATGTCCGTTTCGTCGCCCATCAGGCTTAGAGTCACATGCACCTCACTGATTGGCTCGCACCCGCGCGCAGAGCATGACGATTTCAGCGGGCAGCGGCAAGTTGGCACCTGAGGCCCTCCTCGCACGAGCTGTGACTTTTTACCACAGCCACAAGCGTGCAATTCATTCAGTCGTCTCTTCGTATGCCTCGCAAGTCCCTGGTGCAAGCTCGGGCAGGACCGTCAAGCAGCAAGACATTCAGCAGTGCCGAGCCGTCTTGATCGTGCTGTGGACACAAGCGATTCCCACGTCGAGCGTGATCCCGGAATTGACGGGCATTGCTGGCTCGTACCTGGCGGCCAAGAAGCTTGATCGATTCTTGACGTTTCTCAAACATCATCATCGCATTGTTTCGGCAGCATTGGCCGACATTTATGACGATGAAACATACCGAGAGGTTCAGCGGATTCTCTCTTGGTGCCGACGGATTTGCAATGAACTAACAATGATATCCATAACCAGACTCTATCAGCCAACCTATCTTCCCGCCTCACTACCCTCGCCCCATTCCTCACCAAACTCCAACTCTACATATCCCGCGGCAAGCAAACCAAGCCCTCCTCCGCACAGCCAACCAAACCCATTGCGCCCGTCCTCACGCGCCCACGAACCCCTCGCGTGCCCACGCCCGAACCCGTGCCCAACCAGCCCAAAGCACGTACCATCCCGGAATCCCACTACGTTCGTAAAACCAAAGAGCAGCTGGCCAACGAAAAGCGCGAGCGCGAGCGGCGGCGCATGATGCAGCAACATGCAAAACAGCGCGCAAAACACATGGCGCCGTCGGCAGTCGCAGCCACCGCCACTCAATCCATGCCAACGCCAAGCGTCGATGCACCGGAGCCAACATTGCCACACAAATTGGGCCACATGCCCAGCTATGTGTCGTCGCCACTTGCCACCAGCGGTCCAAAGCTCACTGCAACAACCATCATGCGTGAAACTGCCATGCACAAGAAGCGCGAGGCGGCTGCAGACAAGGCCCTGGCGCATGCGCTCATGGGCCTTGTGGATCCCGACCAGGTGCGCGAGGCAGAGGCAGAGGCAAGGCGCGCGGTACACGAGGAGAGAGAGGCAGAGTTGAGGCGGTTGCGCATCAGTGTGCAGTTGGCAAAGGAGGAGGCTGGGATTCAGCGCGAGGTGGCGGTTAAGGAGAAACAGTACGTCAGTCGATTTAGGTTGGGGGGGTGGGTGCACTTGACTGACTAACGGTATGGTGGTCCTTGTAGAATTGCTGCTCAGCAAGTCAAATCCGACCTCGAAGCACGCATTGCCGACTTTGAACTCGCGCAACGCGAGCTGGACGCGGCTAACCGAGCGCGTGTGGCCGAGGTCCAAGACCTATCTGATCGCGTGGCACTCGCCAAATCGCGCGTGGCCGAAGAAAAGCATCGCCTGGCACGTGAAGCCGCGGCCGAGGCCGAGCGGCAACGCCAAGACGCTGCCCGGCGCGCCGCGCAGGATCTCGAGGAACGCCGTGAATTGATTCGCCAGATCCGCGCGCTCGAGGCCGCAACGGTGGCGCTGGTTGGAGTGAGCGGCAGGCAAATGTTGAATGGCGCCAATGTCGTGGATTTGACGAGCTCGTCCAATGTGGGGCTGTTGACGGAAATGTCGATTGTTGAGTTGCAAGAGCGGCTGATTCAGACCAGGGCCGTGGCCAAGGCCGCCGAGGACAAACGGCGTGACGAGATTGCAAAAGAAAAGGCCGAAAAGAGTGAGCAGTTGCAGAAGAGCATGGACTATGTGCAGCAGGCGCGCGCCAGAGTTTCTGCGGCCAATTCACGCGGCTCTGGGGCGTCCACGTCCGGGTCGGGCGCGGGTGGGAATCGATCGGTGGCCAGTGCGTTGGGGCAGGCGGCAAGCAGGTTGCAAACATTGTCTGAGGTGGAGGAGATGGAACGCAAGCTGGCGGATAAGCGCAAAGGTCCAGTATATCTCGTCATCCAGGTGATCGTGCACATTCAATCGCCTTATTCCCAAAGTGTTGTGCATCATCACAGAAAAACTCAAGCTCATTGCATCCAACTCGGCATCCCCGCACCGCTACCGAGTCCGCATCAAGCACATTGAAAAGCCCGTGTCGCGCCCACCCACGCCGCCCATCTCTGTTTCGCTGCCGAATCTCTCCATTCACGGCGGATTGGCCGACAACACGTGGAACAAGGTGGACCTGCGCAAGCACGTTCCGTTGCTCAAACTGCGCAAGGTTGTCAAGTATCCAAGTGCGCCCGAGCTGACCACGATTGAGGGAGCAGATGACGATGAAAAGGATCAATTGGATGGAGATGGGAAACCAAAAGAACCGAAAAAGCTCGAGGGGAGGCGGTTGACGGACGCAATTGCAATGGTGCTCCGGTTAGACAAGGTGGTTGGATGAACTGTGGGGAATGGTCGGCATATTTACATGGTTGTTTCTCATTTGATTCCAAATAAACAAAAAGAGACAAGATTGCCAAAAAAAAAGATGAAAACATGCAGGAAAAAAAAACAATAAGTCCGGTTGGGGAAGCTGGGCCCAATCGGGTAATTATAAAAGGGAAAAGGCGGCAACTCATTTGGCGTCCACGTCCATGTCCTCGATCGACTGCCGGCACAATGGGCAGCTGGACACCATGGCACACCATTTGACGACGCAATGCGAATGAAAATGATGGCCGCAGTTGAATCGCCAGACCGGATCGCCGTGCACGTAATGCGTCAAGCAAATCGCGCACGACGCTTCCGATCGGGGAATATGTACATGAATCCCACAATCGGGTGATGCGGGGCGGCCAAGAAGGAGCTGGTTGGGGCATGCGCTGACAGGTGACCAGACCATGGGAACCATTTCGCGAGCCTGGACAGGAATCAGCAAGGTGTTGCCATGGTTTTCCTTATCTGCATGGGCAGCTGCAGGAACAGCCGTGTTGTCAACTGAATGATCGCGGTCGCAGACAACATGCAATCGCACGCGGCCAACGAGTTGCCCGAAATCAATGCGGCGAATGGCGTCGGAGAGCGTTGCTGGTGTGCGCTGGTTGTGGGGATACGTCCACAAGTGCCCGACCCATGGGTCTGCAACGGCGAGAATGAGGGGCAGCATGGTGACGGAGAGGAGGACCCAGGTATCGGCGGATGGGTAACTTGCAAGGAGGCGCAGGGTCGAGGAGGCGAGGACGGGGAGGTGGGAAGCAATGAGAGCGTGGTTGTGCGATGAGATGATGAGAAGGGCTATGTGCAGTGTACAACGTTGGGCTCAAGTGAGTGATGTCCGGATGGTATGCAAGTGGGTGGCAGAATCGGCACGTACTGAGAGCAAATGTGGCGGCAACTACGCATGTCAGAAGGGTGATGATGGCTCGAAAAGACTGTTCGACGCGTTCGTCAATTGTTCTTGCCGAGTTGAGAGGGACGCGAATGTTGTTGTTATTGTTGGTATGGGATTGGTGCATCAACAGGCGAGTTGGATGCAAAGCGCTGCGAACAGAGTCGAGCACCCATGCCGATTTCAAGACGAGAAACATGGCAAGGGCAATAAAGGACGATCTGGACGAGTGGTCTGGGTATTGAGCGCAGGTTTGGGTCACCACACTGTTGAACCCCGAGCACAATGTGCAAAAGCGAAAGCCAAAGTGGAAGAAAGATACCGAGCAAAAGGAGCGAAATGATGATGGGAGGCGCAACGAGCTGAATCGCAGACATGTCGCGGGCGCTACACGTTCGTTCGTAGTGAAGCCACGAGGTCAGGACAGATCAAGTTTGGAAAGACTGAGGGTGCACATATACCGATGGAGAAAAGAGTGACCTGCTTGACGAAGCAGGTTTGCGGTCGCCGCAAAGGCAAAGAGAGCCATGGACGCGACCGGAACCCCGACGGATGCCGATGCGTCGCCAAGCAAGGCTGGATCTTCGTCCTCTGCATCCATTTCTTGACGTTTGGTTCAATCAGAGTTGGTGTATGTCACTTACGACTACAAATATACTTGCACGGGACAAGGGGCACACCACGGTCAACTTCGAGCCAGGAGCGTGTTGCCGCACGGTTGAGCGAGACTGTGTCAAAGCGCCGGACTGCCGACTGAAGTAGAAGTAAACGCTACGCTCGATCCGTGTGGAGAGTGAATGCGCCAGGTATCAAAAGACCAACATGGACATAGCTCATGGTTGCATTGTGCTGCATAGCAATCTCTCACTCGACGTCGCAAATAGTGCGGTGTGTACCTGTCAAGGTTGAACAGAGAACCCAGAAGGGACCCAGAAGGCGTCCAGAAGGGACCAGACCCGCCGTTGTCGGTCGTGTCGATCTTGTTGGAATGATTCCAAGCCTGATGGTCGGGGTTGTCCTTGCGAGGAGCTATGTAGAAAATGTGCTCGTACATGAGGCATCGACGACTGATATGCAATAGAAGCACTTGCCAGAGGTGATGACCCGACCGACCATCATGCCACCATCCATCGCGGCCCTTGCCCCGACGCTGCCGCTGTGCATCCTCGACCTCATTCTATCGTTCGCACCGCACTTCATTGACACTAAGGGCGAGCCTAATCATGGTATCCATAACCCAAGCCTCTCGCTTCTCCAAGTCCTGCCTCTCTCGGCCACCCCGGCCGCCTTCTGTGCCCTCTTTTGCGTCGTCAACTCATCCCCCGACTGCGCAGTGTACGAAGCGGGGCCGGATCCGTTCCTCGACCTCTACACTGTTTGCAAAATCGGCTCAGTCGACACCCTGTGGTCGCTTGTCGAGCAATTGCCCCTGTCGAAATGGATGTGCGCACCGGAAACGTCCTTGCCATTTCTGTTTTGTTGCCGATTGACCGATGCGCTGTGTTATCGAGGCCAACTCGCTCTGCTGCAAAAGCTCCATGCCCGCGGCTTTGACTTTTCCCGACTCAATGTGCGCATGTTTGACTCGGCATCCGAGGCTGGGCATGTCGACGTGCTCGATTGGCTTGCAACCATCGACCTGGGCGAGTCATTCGAGTCATTCTATTCGGCGCAGGCCCTTGTGTCTGCCTCGAAAAACGACCATTCACATGTCCTCGACTGGTGGGCTAAGGCAGCTTTATCGTTTCCGGTTATCGCCAGCAGCGACGACACGCGCACAGGCATCATGTACGGATGCAGTTCGGGTAACCTCAACGTGCTTCGATACTGGTTTGCGCGCGACGGCGGCGGCGCCACGTTCGAGCTGAGTCACTGGCGCGAGGCATGCGAGTATGGCAACGACCACGTGCTCGACTGGGCATTGCGCAATTCAGATCGGTACGACGTGCAGTTCCCAACGCGAGAGTCGGCGATTGCGCCGACGGCCATGGATATTGCGAGCGAGCACGGGCACATCAATTGCCTGTCGTGGTTTGCCATCAAGTCGCCGGCCATCGAGTACTCGGTGCATGCCATGGATGCCGCAAGCGAACACGGCAGGTTGGACGTGTTGGAGTGGTGGGCGCAGTCTGGGCTCAACATGAAGTTTACGCCCATGGCGCATCGTTCGGCATTGGATAATGGGTACGACGATGTGGTTGAGTGGTGGGATCAGTGTACCCGGTATCGGTTGATGCGATTTGGAAGCTCCAACCGCGGCCCGAGCATTGGCTCGACCAGCGCCGATCCCGTCATGCTTGCGGCATTTGGCCGCCTCGAGTGGATGCCCGACCTGTTGTCGCTGGCCCAAGAACCCGATCATGTCATTGCACACATGCGCGACAAGGCCGCCGAGCATGGCCAATTGCACGTGCTGCGCGACTACCAGTCGCTGTTCCGGGACTTACCACTGAATCTTGGCACGCTTGTCGGTCCGGCTCGAAACAACCAGTGTGCAGCGCTCGAGTGGCTTGTCCGCAACACATCCGAATCGGCCATGCCCTCGAGCAAGGTGTGGGAAGTGGTGCTTGAGGAAACGGCAAGGGCTGGGGCGTATTTGGCGGTTGATTGGATCATCGAGTATTTGCGCGTCCACGAGCCCGACACCAAAATGCGCGACTTGATGCCCAGGCTCGTTGTGTGTGCGGCCGAGGCGGGCAGGGTTAATGTGTTGGACGTGCTTGTGTGTAAAGGCGCACGCATGGATCCGTACGACTTTGCCATGGATCCTCTGTCGGCCGCCGCAGAGTTTGGCCGTGTTGATGTGTTTTCCTGGTGGATGAACCGCGGGTTTGAGTTTCCCGAGTCGCTCGAAACACCTATGGAGCTGGCGTGCAAGTACGACCAGGTCAAGGTGGTCAAGTGGAACGTGAACGCGGGCAAGGTGCTGCCCATTTCCGAGCGGGCGTTGCAGCTGGCTAGGTCAAATGCGTCGGTCGAGGTGATGCGGTATTGTTTACGAGAGAGTCGGATGGAGTTGTCGCCGTCTTTGCGCACATATTTTGAGACGGATGTGTTTCCTGATTCAGACCTAGATGACGTTGAACAATAGCATATTTGTTCTTGGGTGCATTGACAATGCTCTTACGATGACTGCTCGTTGGACAGAATTGATTAACTACATAAAGTGGGTTGAAAGAAGTCTCGACACAAATATGTACCTAGAGCATACCTCACGAAAGAGGGAACCAAAGAACTGACAGCAACACAAGACGAGGTACTTACTAAGGGCGCCGCAAGATATGTACAATCTCCCACCTGAGGAGCAATTCAATCCGCACCAGACATAGTGCTTCACGGTTACAACTCGTCGCAAAGATGCGCTTGACATCCGCTAATGGAGCGCTTCAAGCCGCCAGCGCCACCGCTACCTCCAATGTTAATCGGCGGCGGGGGCGGCGGACTGATCGGGTCCGGACACGTATTCAAGTCAAAGGTACCGCATCCAGTGACCCATGACAACGAGTGAGTCTCGTTCAACGGCTGAGCGGCCCAGAAAAACTTGGTCATGCGCTGAACAGCTTGGAAGTACTCTGTTCCTCCGCCCTGAACTGGCAAGAACCAATCTGCCCTGGTTGCCGGCGGTCTGTCGCCTTGGTTGACAAAGTTGTCGCATCGCTCGAGGATAAGGCCGGCTCCGTTGGGAACGCTGGCAGGTGGATTATCTGAAGAGCAGGATCATCAGCAATGCAACAGCGTTCGTGCAATTCAGGAGACATGGTATGTGAGATTGTACGCACATCCGCCAGAAATGGTCATGCACAAGTCTGGGCGAGCAATGGGCGACACTTTGAAGCGCCGCTCGTAACCGTCAAATGTGAGATCCAGCGAAAACAGCTGAGCGTCGGACCCATTGCTATGATAGACATGTGACGAGGATAGGGTGAATCAACTTGAATCCATCCTTCCGCACGCAGCCACAAGGAACGGCACGCACCATTCCCACAAGCGCACGATCTGCCCCACGTCGAAAAACTGGGAGTATTCAACAACAATCAGAGTGACGCTAGACTGGTGAGATCTTGAAGAAAGCCTAGCAAAGAGCGCAGTGGTCTCAACGCACCCCGCCAGGCACATCCAAGCATTGTGCATGTGCGTCGTTACGAACTCCCAACTGCAGCATGCCAAAGATTCGACCGTTGCGAGGTGAAGGCGACGGCAAATAGCGCATGTTTTGGTCCTCGGCCCACACGTTGCATGACCACATGTGAATGAGACCTGACCATCCGGCTACACAAGACACAATCGGACGAGACAGTCCGTCAGAGTGCGGAGTGCCCCCCGTCATTTTTTTTCAAGACTTGAATATACATACTCATTGTTCTGGGATCGCCATTGCGCGCAATGCACTTTGCCGAGTCGAGTGCAGACTTGAGCAGCACACTTGGCAACGCCGGGGGCGGATCCGTGGGCGACTTCATCCACAACATCGAGTGAGTCGTGTTGATGCCTTGAGGCGATCCCGCCGTGAGGTTGGCGAATTTGGACACAATGTGTGGGTACACAATACCCCCAATACGTCGCACACCCCAGCCCCAGCTGCTGCGCGCGTTGATAACGCAGTCGGAGAGCTCGATACGTGAACCAAAGTTTAAACCTACGTACGAGTAGCAATATCGAGCACAAAGTGGTTGACAGGGGAATGGGAGCTAGGTCAAAAAATCATCTTCGATATGGCTAAGACCGCTTTGAAAAGAATTGCTGCCGAACCGCTTGGGTAGCCAAGGCAAAGACCAGGGGCTGCTGACGGGGACAACTGGGTGAAATAGTTGTTGATGGAGCTCAGCCCGTCGCTCGTGTATGTATATTGAGTAGTGAAGCCGATTCTGAGGACCCAACGCTGAGCATTGGTCCCGTTACTGACAAGCAAAGAAGCAATGTACGGAACAATTAGCGGGCTGTGAATTGTCACCCACACGCTGAGAAAAGCGACGCGTACCATTCCCACAGTCGAACGAGGCGTCCATTGACGAGAACCTACACACGAAGAACACCAAACGATAGAACGTCATGTCGGATGGATGCAGCCTTTCGTGCCCCTGGCCAGTTTTACGCACCCCGCCTTCGACATCCAAGCACAGCTGCGGCATGTTGGGCCGATACCCGACTTCAAATCTACCAACAACGCGACCATTGATGGGCTTGGCCTCGGGTATGAATCGAAACACTTGATCTTCGTTTGAGTTGCATTCCCACAAGTGTGCCGGTGCATGCCATGGACCTGCCGACAGGAAAACTATTGTGAGTGCGGTGTCGACACAAATGATGGTGGTCTGGGGCCAACAAACGATATGACGCGAACCAAGGTTGTCCGAGCTGGAGCGTGCAACACACCAACGGTCATTGACAGACAAGTTGAATTCGTATGGCGCTTGGGCAAGACACACGGTCAGCAGACCGCAAAGGGCCGCCAGCAAGGGCAACAACTTGGATTTTCGAGATGTGTAAGTTGAGCTCATTATCGTGCCTCACGATTGACGAAAGAGTGTACAGGGGATCTGAGTGTATGTATTTCAGGGGGTTAGGAGTGGGGTGGATGCTCAATTTATCACTTGCTGTCCGATTTGAGATCTCCAGGCGATGAGCCAGCTGGAACATCGCGCCGAAAAAATGGAAACTGGATGTGCGGGGAAGTCAACCAATGTGGTCTTTCGGACGGATTTGAACTCACAAACCGCAGGGAATGCAAGAGTGGTAACAATTCTTACAACACTTCAAGTTTGCGTCACTTTCTTCCAGTCATGACTGAAAATTAATCACACTATTGGAAAGAAATGTGTGTACGTCACTGAACTGTTCATTACACGACAATAGCATCGATTCCTCACGAACCAGCAAGGTTGCCCTTGCAAACAACAACTAATTCTCGTCCACACTCACAATTCGTCGCAGTCATGTGCAGCCCCACACTCGCTCTCGACCGAGCGTTTGTACCGCCCAACAGTGACACCAGTACCCCAGGTTGTGCCGCCGCTGGACGGTGGTGGCGGCGGACTGATGGGATCGATGCATGAGCTCGAATCAAATGTGCCACACCCGGAAACCCATGACAGCGAGTGTGTCTCGTTCAACGGCTGGGCTGCCCATCAAAACTTACTCATGCGCGGGACTGCTTGGACGTACTCCTTTTCTCCGCCTCGGACATGAATGATCCAATCCGATCGGGTTGCAATATCGGATGCCATTGGACCTGGCCGAGCCTCGCATCGCTCAAGAACAACGCCCATGCCGTTGGTCACGCTGGTTGGAGTGACATCTGGAAAAGACAGTGGGTTTATGAGATAATGTTGCAGTCAAAAAGAAGAAGGAGATCATGATCAACTGACGTACTGGCACCGGAAATGGTCACACACAAGTCTGGGCGAGCAATGGGCGATACTTTGAACCAACGTTCATTGCCGACAATTGTGGGATTCAATGTAAACATTTGTGCATCGGTCCCGTTGCTGTGAAATGACAAGAAGCGTCAGCGTTGGAGGTTTGTACCATTCAAGAAGACCAGGTCCACAGACCATTCCCACAGCCTGACAATCTGGCCGATATCGAAAACCTGATGATATTCAACAAGAAAATAGAATCGCACTGATGAGTGAGCCTATGCCGGAAGCGAAAAAACAACGAGCAGGGGATCTCAACGTACCCCACCAGGAACATCCAAGCATTGAGAAAACGCATCGTGACGAATCCCCAACTGCAACATGCCAACAATACGGCCATTACGAGGAGCAGGCGATGGCAAGAAGCGCAAGTTCTGGTCCTCGGCCCAAACATTGCAATCCCACAGGTGAATGAGGCCCGACCATGCAGCTAAACATTGTACGAATCCAAGTCAATGCTCGGGTGCATGCCCCCGTGTCTGAGCATGAGCAGCATACATACTCATTGTATTGCGATCGTTGTTGCGAGCAATGCACTTGGTCGAAGCATATGCAGACTTGATGGCAATGGCAGGCAAAGCCGGAGGCGCTGCCTTTGGGTCGCGCACCCAGAGAATCGAGTCGGTCGTGTTGAGTCCTTGCGGCGTACCGAGCCTGAGGTCGGCAAATCGGGATACGTATCGTGGATAAACTGGCGCCGTGAGCGCAACTGGGGACCCAAGACCTTTTGGCAATGTGTCCCATCGGTACAGCCAATCGCGATCGCAGTTTGACACCGTCAAACGTATGCCTCGGATGGCTGCAGGATCGGTGACCCAAGTAACAAACGCTGATTGACAAACCAAGTTGCGGAATCTAGGTGTTAGTCATGTATAACAGAGGGCGGTGTTATCACATGGCGGACCATTAGATGGACGAAGGCAAAGACCCGGTGCTGCCGCGGGAGAGATGTGGTGGAAATAGTACTCCTCGTATGGAAGACCCAAACCATTGATCAGTCCGTAAGTGTCAAAGACGTAATTGATGACCCAACGTTGAGCATCGGTCCCGTTGCTGGTGGCGGCGAGAGGCAACTGATTGGTGAGAATGCCGCAGGACACATGTAACTTGAAGTGTGTATTCCTTTGAATGACGCAAGCATACCATTCCCAAAGCTGCACAGGGCGCCCATCAACCAAGACCTGAGAGACAGATGGCAACAAAAGGTGGTACATATGTAAGATCGGTTCATGCATTCGTTCCTTGACACGCAAAAGAATGAATTCGCACCCCACCTTCAACATCCAAGCACAGCTGCGGCATGTTTGGCCGATACCCGACTTCAAGCCTGCCAACGACACGACCATTTTGAGGTTTGGCCTCGGGTATGAAGCGAGCGAAACACTTGATCTTCATTTGAGTTGCATTCCCACAGGTGCGCGGGCGCATGCCATGGACCTGCAAGCAAACAGAAAGGATTAGATTGATTCAAACGTGGAAAAAGATGTGAGAAGAAGGACTGCTGAACGAGCGGACCATTATTGTCCGAGTTTGAGCGAGCGACACACCAATCCCTGTCGAGTGGTTTCATTTCTTGAGTCAAGCGGTACTCGCATGCGGATTGCGCAACGCCCACGGCTAGGAGGCCACTGAGTACCGCCAGCAATGGGAGCAGCTTGGTCTTGGTCTTGATCTTGGATGAGCCCATTTTCATGCACGGTCGATACACTTTGTGGTTGTTCCCTTGCAACACGATTTCATTGGTTGCTGTTCAAGTGAGCCTGAGCTGAAGGGGGGCTGACGCACATTTATCTGTACGTGGTGGACTCTGGGGTTCCAGCGACTGAGTTTGCTCGCTCATATGGGCGTTGCGCTGATCGCTGATTGAACCAACCATCGCCATATTGGCCCATTGCGGAAGGAGCTGGGGTAGGCGTTCGCTGCGTTTCGACTCGAACAGTGCAGACAAACTGACCGCGATGCTCGTGTCGTCACGGTATTGCTTGAATGTACAAGTGCCACACTTTACTTCACCCGTTTGCCTCAGTGGAAAGAGGGGTGACCACAAGTGAGCTTTGTTTCCACATGTAAATATTCACGTTGATTTGGACTTTTCGGCCGCGTGCAGCAATGCGAATGCATTCACATCCTGAGAGCAGAGTGAGGCGATCTCGCTGACTGGAAGCGACAGTCGCAGCTCATGGCTGGTCGGGTCACACTGAATGCATACGGAGCTTCATGGATCCAGACGCTGTGGCCTGTCGGTGGGGGAGAGGTGCACGCGGGGGAATGCCCGAAAACGTCTCTGGTGGCCAAGCAGGGCCGTTGCGTTGTGTGCGTCGAGAATAAAGTTCCAGAGTGTGACCAATGAAAAGGTTCCGCACACGTGCTGTCGGCGCTCGGGTTCTGGAACCGTTGTCATGAACAAGGCTTGCCAGGGCGGCGCGTGACATGGCGAGTGTTGCGTATTTTCGAGAAGCGTGTTCTGGACCAAGGGTTCAAAACAGCGTGGGGACCCCCGCGTTCGCTGGCTGTCGAGTGCTCTGGAACGCTGGCATCCTGTTCCAGTAAAGTTTTCCTTTAGCAAAACATGGCGGCCTTCTTTCTTCGCGAATACGACGACGACGTGGGCGACGGCTTCGGATACGAGTACGACTACTTGCTCACGCAGCCCGTCTATGTCCACGCAACTACTGCAACTGCAACTGCTTCCGCAATGCACGCCAACCGTCACCCGCACCCACATCGCCCCCCGCCACAAAACGCCAATGTGAACGGCGCACACCCGAGCACCGGCACCAGCACCAGCACCGGCACCGGCGCGGCAAAGCCTGCTGCCCCCGGCCGCTCTCTGCAGCTCAACCAACAATTGATGGCCCTGTACCCGATTCATTCCCACCCACACCACATGGCCAAGAACCACCACGGCCACTCTCATACCCATACGCTGGGCCAGCACCATCCCCATCACCATCACCAACATCAACATCAACATCAACAGCTGCTGCCCATGTCCATCGTCGACACCATCCTGGCGCTCGTTCCCAAATGCCCGACACCAAAGTGCTCCACCTACATGCACATCCTCAACGTTCTGCACCCGCTCTCTGTCCCGCGCGCCTTCCAATCGCTCGTCCGCTTTGGCGACGCCTACGCCCCGGACCTCAAACCGCTCGCGAGTGCCAACAAACGCGTCACCTCACCTTCGATGGACGACCCAGACGACGCCGAAAGCGACGGCAGGTTCATCACCACCGACAAACTCGTCCGGCCGCGCCCGCGCCCGACACCCACTGCGGCCCATGGCTCCAGCAATGGCAGCGGCATTGGCCCACGGCTCGCTTCATCCACACTCCCCTCACCGCCACTCCCGCCACCAACCCCGTCATCGATCGCCCTCGCACGCACTGGCAACGAGCACCTGCTTGCCCTGTTGGTCCCCGCCCTCAAACTCGACCCGCTCTTTACCCGCCGCCTCGTCCTCTCGGCTTGCACCTACGGTTCGCTGTCCACGCTCAACTGTTTGATTGCCTTGGGGCTTGCCCTCGACCCCTTCCCGCTCGCCATCACTGCGGCATCGCGCGGCGGGCACACCTCGGTCCTCGACTGGTGGATCAACTCGGGCCGGCCCATTGAATGCCCAAGGGACGCCATGGTCGTGGCCAGTGCACGTGGCCACGTGCACGTGCTTGAGTGGTGGGTGAAAACCACGGGCGGAGCGCTCGTGTTGAATTACGATACGAGTCCGGCCATTGCAGCGGCGTGTCGTGGGGGCCATTTGGGCGTGGTCAAATGGTGGCGCGAGTTTTTGGGCCCCGCGTTTGTTTATTTCCCGGAATTTGGCGTGTGCGCGAGCGAGTTTGGTCATGTCCATTTGCTGAAATGGTTCAAGGCCGCCGGGTTTGCTGTCGGCGAGGGCGTCGAGGTCAGCAACATGGATTTGGCCAGCATGAATGGGCATGTGCAAGTGCTCGAGTTTTGGCGCGCAGAGTTGGGCAACGAGTGCAAGTACACGACGCGGGCCATGAAGTTTGCGTCGCGCAACGGGCATCTCGCGACGCTCGAGTGGTGGCGCGCGAGCGGGTTGGAGCTCAGGTTTACGCCCAATGTGGGCGAGTTGGCGCTCAAGGGCGGGCACAAGGAGATTGCTAGGTATGTCTTCCCTTTCTCCCCTGTTGTTGCTTCACTTACTTGGGTTCTCACAAACACACACGTGTTGAATCAGATGGTGGTCAAACTGTCCACGGTTCGTTGCCCTACTGCGCGGCGACAAACCCCCCGACCTCTTGCCCACACCCACATGCGACACGTCCACACTGGCGCCCATTGACATGGACACGCTGACGGCGTTTGGCCGCCGCGACCTTCTCGACCAACTCACCTGGCGCGCGCTTCCCTCCGTGTCGACGCCCTTGGCCGCCATTCACGCGGCGCAATTCGGGCACACAAGTGTGCTGGAATGGTGGGAACCGTTCAACCCAATGGCTGCCGCCGCCAACGAATGCCTGAAAATCGCATGCCGCGGCAATCAAATCAACGTGCTGCAATGGTTCCACGCGCGCGGGTATGCCGAAGGATTGGCCGATTGGGCTGAATGTGCGGGGATTGCGGCGGCCAATGGGCATGTCAGCACGCTCGACTGGTTGCGGGCCGCAGGCAAAATGCCGCAAAGCGCCCCGCTCGGGGCACTGGGTGCAGAGCTCGTCACACTCGTGCGGGATGCCATTAAGGGCGGTGAGCATACCATGGTGTTGTCATGGTGTGTGGAGAATGGGTATACGTTTGAGTTTGATGAAGCTAGGGCGGCCGAGGAGGCCGTGGTGCTTGCGTGCGAGCTGGGCAGGGTTCAAGTGTTGGAGTGGTGGCGCAAGAATTTGGGTGGGCCGCCCAGGGGCGTGGTGGAGGGGACAACCAGGTTTGTGGATGTGGCGAGCGAAAGGGGCCAGCATCTTGTACTCGAATGGTGGGCAACGAGTGGGTGGGAGCTTAGGTTTAGTGAGTTTGCCGTGAGGAGGGCTCGTGGTAGGAGGGTGATCGAGTGGTGGCGGCGATGGGTCGAGCGCGAGAGCAGGCAGGATGAGGAGGTCGCAAGGGTGCTTGACACGATGGCCACGGTGGCAACAGAGGATTGATGGATTGGTTGAGCCCTTTCAGTATTTGTTTCGTTTTGTGACTTGAGAGCGACGGTTTCCGTATGTATATACTTGTTCAGTAAGTGTAAATTGGCTCGGACAATAACAAGATTGAGAGTGGGGGTATTGAAGAAACAAAACAGTTGGGGTTGAGTGTGGGTGAAGACGTCAACTTGAAGTAAATGATGATGTGGCAGAGTACAGGCAAGCAAAAACGACGGCATGTTTAAGTGTCATGTCTCACGACGATCTGCTCGCTTTTGGCAAATCACGGGCGAAACAAGATCTTCCAACACGGGCTGCTTGCAGTTTGGGCACATTTGCGACGCTGCCAGCCATGGCGAAGCGCAGGTTGCATGAAACAAGTGACCGCATGGCAGCCGAAATAACATTTCCGTTGGTTGAAAGTCCTCGATGCAGATGGAGCAGGTTTCGTAGCAGGCTGTGGGCGGTGAGGGTACAATGAGGGGAACGCGGACTGGTGATGGTGGCGGGTAGTAAGGCACGAGGTGGTTCAACGATCGTGCGGTTGCACCAGGTGACGGAGAGCTCGAGGAATGAGCGAGTGCACTTGAGAGTTGAAGTGGCGATGATAGAGTGGGGCGGATACGAGTCTGTGGTAAAGGACGGGCCTGATCCACAACCAAGCCAAGTCAGTATCGTTCTCATTCGACACAAGATGAAGGATGGTCAGGGACATGCGTACAGTGCAAACGTTCACATAAGAGATCAAGAGCAGCTGAGTCGCCCAAAGCCCCGTCGACCAAGTCGCACACAGGGTCAAATGTGAAGAGACACCATTCGAGACTATTAATACATATACAATCATCAGCGCAACCACACAGGTGAGACACAAGCGATTCAACCGCGTGCACAATAAAGGATTCATACCACATTCACACAGCACCGTGGCCGAGATCACTGTTGGCACGAGCACCGCCAAAATACTGATTCTGCCGACCCAGACACTTGCTCCTCCGCATGACCGCTTGCTGTTGATGCTGCTACTCTGCTCGGGGTGATACCTTTGCCATTTTGCATGTACAATGTGGACAATGAGCCAGCATCCGGAAACAAGGCCCATCGTGCACATGGCAATGCACGCATGTCGACAGGTGCGGGCGATGCGAAGGCGTGATGTGCAACAGCGATGGTAAAGAAGAGGGCCAGGATTTGCGTGATGGCGGTCAGCGTCAAAAGGAAAATACTGGCCCTGGTTGACGCGGACCTGTGCGCATTTGGATGGCCGCGGCGCTCGTCTGTGTGCAATCCGAGCTCAATGTCATTGTGGGCTGAGGGGAAAAACGTGAGCGAAGGATGGTCGTGTTATTCCCAAAGCCATTGACGGATAAATCCATTGTACCGAAAGGACGGTTGTCGTGTACGGCTCCTTGCGCATGGGAAAGTGGTGGGCCAAAGTGCCGAGACGCGTGAATCGTCGGAACACGCGTTGGCGAAAGCATGGCTGTGGTGGTGTTGTATGAGGAAGGAAAGCGTGCGGGGAAGGGAGTCAGGGATACGGGTGGGGTACAGCTTGAAAGTTGAAGTCGGTTCGAGACTTGTGTTGTGTTGTGTTTGTGTAATGAAGTACCGGAAGTCGGAAAAGTTGAGAGGATAACGCCGCCTACTTGTAGTCCTGGGTTTGGCTTATGTGGGGGAATGTTGTTGTGCTTCCCGCGGCCAAGCAAGCACTCGAGAGGGAACCACTAGTACAATCCGCTGCAAGGCTCGCTGCTTGGCTTGCTGCTGGCCGGGTTTTGCTGGACATAGATTGCTCGATATCATCCGCAATAAAGAGTAACCGACTAACCACCACTTGTCAGCCATTCTAAGACGTCAAGACACATCTCAGATGCTACTTGCGATGGCCGCCGCAAGCAGGAAATCCAGTTGCTGGGCATGTCAGTGGACGTCGATGAGGCGTTTCTCGGCCAAGCGACCGATGTGTCGACAGCTCAGACTCGTCGATCCAGCGCTGAAATCCTGATGGCTGGTAGCTTCATTCGCCTGCGGAATTCCGCTAACAAGCAGCTTTCCTTGGCGAGAACAGTCGCAGAGTTTGCGAAATTTTGAATGCCCATAACGGGGTCGGAGTCATTGACGGCAACTTCCAGGGCGCCGATGCAATCTGCGGCGTTGCACTGAGGCCCAACGAGGGCAACAAAATCCGCATTGGAATCATTCCAGGCGAGTAGCACGAGAAGCACGCTATCCTGTGTAACGGCAGAATACGTGAAGTCAAGCAGAGAGTCCACCAACCAACGGACCACGGCCAAAGCGGAAATTATGTCGTAACGGTGGTTCGTTGAGTGAGCTCGTCTGATCGTCGCTTTGCGCCGGCAATGACCGTCCATAATCGCCCGCTTCATGTATGGCCGACGGTTGTTGCTTGTTTCTACATTCTAGTGTCATTTCATTGGTCGACTCCGTTGTTGTGCGCAAATGGTCGTCGCTCCATCATCCGTCATGTGGGAAACTTTGGTGGATGCATAAAAAGCTCAGCAGAATGACCATCGACGCGCTGAAACTCTGAAAGTGCAGGTGCGACCGTAGGTAACACTCCGCTGAGTATTCGACGCGATCCTGTCGTGAGACACGGCGACCCGATTCATGCTTTGTCATGGGTTCGCTTTATATGTACCATGAGGACTTGGGAGCCGATGAGCATTGGCATCGTCAGGCCAATACATTCTCTGGTCAGGTTTTTACGCGCTAAGTTGATCGAGTGACGCCACACAATGTGCCAGATCAGCTTCAAACCGCCAGGGAAAGGAAAGTGAAACATGTCGGCGTTGCGGAAATCCTTGCTTTTCGAGGCCCATGCCGACCGGCCAACCTTTGCTCACCTGCGGAAATTCCTGCTGCGATTCATGCACCAAACCGAATAATACATTGCGGTGCCACCGTATGGGCCGCCGTCTGGGGTCGGTCAGCAGGGGAGCCAGGTTGCCGTATGACTAGCAGACCATTTATACAAAGCCGTACCAGCGCCCACGGACAACGCGGAAGCCTTTCGCAAAGTCAAGACGACAGTCCATCAACCGTGCTGTCCTTACTCCTACATATATAACTCGCCCAGCCAACGACCCTGCACAATGAACTCGACCTTCCTCTTCATCGCCATCCTCGCCACCCTGGCCGCCCTTGCCTCGGCTCAGCGCCGCTTTGCCCGGTGCCCCATGTTCTACCGCCTCGAAGGCCGCGACACTCCTTACAAGTTTGACGACGGCGAAGAGGCCGCCAACGGCGTCGAGGATTGCATGGCCATCATTTCGCGCAGGAACGGCGTTGCTGGTGTGTTCCGCGGGGACAACAAGCGATGCTACATCAAGGTGCGTGCCGCTTGCGGCCTTCCACCGTGTCCGACCTACCGTTCGCTCACACCAATCGACTGGCCTTATGTCAACTGCCCCTCCCTGTCTTTGTCCCATAGAAACTCACCAATTTGGAGGACAATGGCTTCGAGGGAGTCATGTACACCCGCGAAGGTGCTGCCTTGGGTCACATTGATACGCCCAACCTTTACGATGCTGGCAACTGGGGTCGGGACCAGCCGTTCCCTGCCGGTCAGTGTGATCTTGTCATTGATGCCTGGGGCAAGTGGTGGTGCAAGGTACGTTTCGTTTCCGCTTCCTGTCCGCCCATGTCTCTGCACATTGCTGACATAAACCCTCCTTGCTTTTATTCGCAGAACCTTGAGCGCTGCGATGCGTGCACCATGCTCATCATGTCGCAATGCCCCGCCTAGAGCAACGTATCCAGTATCTGTCTATCCGTCAGGCAAGACTTGGGAGTGGATCGGAATGTGATTGTAGAGTCTTGTCTCGACGCTCGTATAGAAATTGCGTAGACTGGCTCGGCCGCCGAATCAGAAAAGTAAATAGATTCGGTTCTGTTGCTTGTCCCTTACGTGCTTAAATACGAATCCATCGAGTGAATAATAGCTTGCTCACTGCAAAAAATGTTCGCAGCCGTGGCTCCCGCTCCCACACATGCCCGCGAACGAAGGCCAACACCGGAATCCGACATTCAAACAACTCGCCATGCCTACTGCCACGACCAAACCCATCACAATAGCCCATGCATGGGATCAAGTCTTTGCCTTGTCAACCGGCCTGAACTGGGCCGATCTTGCTCATGGGCGAGCAGGCCGCCCTCGATGGGCCGAAGGTGACATTCCTTCTTCCTGGCACGCCACAGATATCTTGAACCAAGCTGACCTGGGCTGGAATATATATCCATTGCATTTATCCAGATATTGCCGACATTCTACCTCCTTTTGAGCTGGGTCCCGACCAAGATCCGTGTAGCGAGCTTCGGATCAAGGAAGCTCGACAAGTGTCGCGACAGACTGTCGCGGATGCGGTCACACTTTACCATTGGCCAACCGACAGATTCAAGTCTTGACGCCTGGCTTTCTGACAGCGTCGTTTCCGAAACTGACTCGTCTCAACTTGTGCGGGAACGCCATCGAATCCATTCAGTCCCACGGCGTGTTTCCTGTCACTCTGGTTGAGCTCAACTTGTCTTTGAATCGGTATGTCATCAATTGCACCCCTATATTCGTGGACTATCTGAAATAAAATACTGATTCCAAGGGATGCTGTCGCAGTCTGAAGTCTGTCCCAAACTTGAGCGCCTGTCCGCACCTGTTACATGCCAACCTGAGCTACAACTGCATCGCATCCATCTCGGCCATGCATGAGTTGCTTCCGCCTCAGTCGCTACGCAGCCTGGACCTGTCTTTCAACCACTTGATTGATACAGCGAGCGCAAAAGAGGCAATTGCGCGAGTATCGAGTGTTCGCCTGCTCTGCCTCCAAGGCAATCCACTCTCACTCGTATCCACGTATCGTGCAACGTTCACGTCTGCCCTTCCCAATCTGACGACGCTGGACGATATTCCCACAAAAGGACCCGCTCCTCCGTCACGGCCGGTATCCGCATCCATAGCCACCGCGACCGAACCAAACACCGATCGTGTTGTCCGCCTCAAAGTCTTCATTGGCTCCTCCTCAATATTCCCGACGTTTCCGCCCAAGATTTACGTGCTCGACTGTGTCCTCCCGCGCACCATTCCACGGCACCTGCGCCACAACAGCGCCTTGTGTTCCAAGTTCTGCAGGATCGGGAAGTCGCGAGCATCTCCCGATTCCTGTAACTGGCGGAGCAGATGGCACCGCGGCACATTCTGGATCGAGCGCCGGCCAGCAACCGCGGTCAGCAAATACCAGCTCAAGTACAGCGAATCAGCAGACTCTGCCAATGGAGGTGGCTTACTCGATCGAGTTTGGGCAGCACAAAACGGAAATGCTCGTGGCGGCTCCTCAGGGAGCACCCGGCCCGTCCTCGCCTGCCAAGGAAAAGAATGGTGGTAAGAAAGACAAGGACAAGGCAGATCATCATGGCGCGCTGGCCGTTGGCGGGCAGCCGAGCATGGCTGTCGTATTCAATGTGCTCAAGGACTGGATCGCGGATGTCTCTGTTGGGCTCCGGGAAGAGTTGGCTCGTACATACGTCTTTTCATTCAATAAGCCGGAGGACTGTCAAGTCATTCTGACCAGATGGAATTACGGAGCAAACAGATCCCATCCCGCTTTGTATTCGCCGCCACCTGATATGCATTGAGCCACCCATGCCTCGAGACTCGCAGCTCAACTTGTCTGCAAGCGGCAACAATGCCGCGCGCCGGCCAAGTTTCAAAGGAAGCGCGTCTGCCGCCACTACGGCTCCTGCTCCTGCTCCAGCAGCGCCTGCACCAACGTCACGCCCAACGTCGCCCAAGAGCGGCGCGAAGTCCGGAACCAGCCCGAGCAAGAAAGCTGGGCATAAGCCAGCGGAGGCAATGGGCACGTCGCTGGGCTCCAGCCCGCCAGAAGCCAAGCGGGTGGTCATGGCGTCGGAAACGCTCGGGACAGTTGACCTGGACGTGTCCGAGTTGCTCTATGGTGAGAATTCAGTTGTGGTTATGCCAGCAGTTGCTTTGGTGGACACCAACCCATTGCCTGGAGCGCAAGGATCACGGCCGCTGGTCGTTGAGTTTGGATTATTCTTGGACCGCCCACCACAGCAGCGGTCACAACAGGCAGAGCGGTCAGGTGTCCAGGTCGGAACACCGCCAACACACGACTTTGCATCGTTGAAGGCCGAGGAGCTCGCAACCGAGTTTTTACGCGAGCGGGATATGGCCGTGCGGCAGCAATACATGCAGATGATGGGCAGTGGGCAGGCAGATTCAAGGGCGGGAGGAATGACCTCGGCAACGCCTGGCACAGGTGGGGTGGGCAAGGAGGGAAACAACGGAGCGGGTGGGAAGAAGGCCAAGGGATAGATGGCAAAATTGATCAGTTTACTCAAGTTGGTAATAATTCAAAATAAACTAGCGCCGATTAAATTTCGATGTCACATTTTAACTCCTGGTTGCAGTTGCAGACAAGACGGGTTGCCATTAACATTGCGTTGCCAGGCAACGGCTGCCAGTGGCTGGGAAAACTTACAGCACACGTTCGCACCGAATCCTCCTACTGCCTCAAAGCCTCATCATAGACGGTCACAACAGGCTCGCGATCCGCGCTACCCATCAAATGCTCCACCACACTTGCAACCAACTCTTTATCCGTTTCCCTCACCGCCGCCCTCTGCTCCACCCATACCCAACCTTCTCACCGACCGGCCGCCAGGCACCAAACCTGTCGCCATCAAGCAACGCCCGCCAAACGTGCCGATTGCCGTCGCCTGCAAACCGCAGCCGAAGCTCTGCTACAGCACACGCCTGGTCGCAAGGCTCAAAGTGTGCCGGAGTCGGTGCCAGCTTAACCCGGCAGCGCGCGGGAACGTGGTCGAGCAAGTGGCGTGCTTGAATCGGACATTGGTCGCCTGCAACCGGTGAGCGATTCGAGCTGTGGAAACACGGATGCGAGCGCGTGCGTGATTGGGTGCGATAGCGTGAGATTGAGGTGCTTGAGGCGGGGAAGGCACAGGTTGGCGAAATCGTAGGTGCCAGAGTGCATGGTGAAGGAAAGTGATTCGAGGTTGGCGAAGGTTACGGGAGGGCACTTGGGCACTTCCTCATCGTCGCCGTTGTCCGAATCGCAATCCGACGCACGAGAGCCGTTCGGACACGCGCTCAAGTATGCTTGGTTCCACTTGCACGTATCAACAACAGTCAGGTGTGTCAGTTGTGGTACTCGCCGCGCGAGCGGCGGCCAGAAAGTGCGCGGATTGAATTCCTGCACCTTAAGGTGCAATCGAGTCAGGTTGGGCACGTGACGCATCCAGCGGGTGTCCACATGGCTACTTCCGGACGATAATGTGGCTGATTCGAGGGCGGGCACTTTGACGAGAGACGTGAAAGGGCCGGCAAATTGGGAATGAAGGTCAATGTGGGTGAGGTGTGTCGCAGTGACTCGTGTAAGTTTAGGCTGCGGTGGGTCGTCGTGGACGTCGTCGCCATGGTCGGCGTCGGAGTAGTCCGAGAGCTGGCCAAACGTGATAAGGAGAGGCGCAACAAACGACTCAAGCCGCGTGTGAGATACCAGGGCGTGGAGATGTTGGGGAACCATGGCTTGTGCGTACGGGAATCCGCGGTGGCCAGCAGGGCATTGAAAGTGCATGAGTCGAGGCATGTGGTAGTATGGAGTCCAAGGAATAAATCCGAGTGGGTGGTGGTTACGGGCATAGGAAAAAATGTCGAGTAATGTGAGATGAGTCAAGTTGGGGAAAATGGTGGGTGCCGAGGAGTCAAATTGAGATGGAACAAAGAGCAGTTTGGCGAGTTCAAAGTTGATGGTGAGCTCCATGAGCGCGGGCATGTTTGTCCACAGCAGCGCAGGGTGTGAAGGCTGAGGCTGTGCTTTGAGGGTGTAATCAAGAACGAGGCGGGTAATTGTTGATGACGTGAAGAGACCAGCAGTCAGATCAAAGTGACCCTCGCCGCAAAGCTCAAACGAGCGGAGGCAAGGCAGTCGTGACAGCCGAGAGCACATTGCGGATTCGAAATCCTTGTACGTCGACTGCCCGCAGTTATAGATGCGGACACTTTGAGCGCTTGGCCCAAATGTGGGGCTATCGGATATGGTGCCGGCAAGAAAGTAGTCGTGGTTGACAGCGCCAGTAAAGTGATGCCCGACCGTTTCAAATAGGGGACATGACTTGTAGGCTGACGATGCGTAGAAGTGGTAGTCACGGATCTGACTTGGGTCCATGACAAAAAGGAATGGCAGTGCATTGTCTAGTTCCACCAGCCCGCGGCATTTGATGCGACCATCGTCGTGCAAGCTCAAGGCGTCGATTGTGAGCTCGTCGACAAGGTGAAGCGGGTACGGAACAAGGACGAGGCCCCCAACAACGCGCACGTCCGTGGGCGACGCAGAATCGTCGTCCCAAAGTGACATGAGGCCGTCAAAGTTGGGTGCGTTGGGATTCCGTTCGTTTTCGAGCAGCGAGGCGAGGTACAGTTTACCGTCCGTCACGACAAACGGCAGCAAATGAGCGTATCCCTTGGACACTTGACGAATACGCACCAGGCGCTCGTCCCTGCTCTTCAGCTGGCCGTGGTTAAACTTTGGGAAGACGGACGACCTGTAGACTTGCTGATGAAGTCGCCGCCGGAGCGATTCCGTGTACTGATCCTTGGCAGGTGCGTCCTCAATGTCGTGGTCGTTTTGGAACTCGCGCTTGAAGCGGAAAACAAGGCGTAGATGGCGCCAGAGCGGTTGACGGGCTGCCTTGTACGCTGCACGACAGGTCCATGAGAGACGGACCAGGTCCAGCCAGCACGAGTGGTGGGCATCCTGGTCGGCGAGGATGTGGGCAATGACGAAATCCCAAACTCCAACGGGCACGGTGACGCAATCTTTGGTGTTGCCGGCGGTCATGTGGTACGCATTCAGATGCATTCAGGTGGTTACAGCATGGTGTACATGGCATCTGATGATCTGGCAGGCGATGCGTCGCTGCGTGGTGGTGAAGGAGCAAACAGGCAAAGGCGCAAACACGGGAGAACGTGCAAGTGATGTGTCACGTGAGCGTGTCTGATGAGAAACGCACTTTGCCATGGACCGGGCACACACAGACACACGCAAGGGCGCCAACAAGCATGGGAATGGACGGTCGCATTTGCATAATGAACGTCTCAATGAAATAACACTCCCAGATTCAGAGTTTCCCATGTCATTCACCGGCCTACGATCATTCTCGTCGGCGGCGCCGCCACCGCCCGCCACCGACCCATCGGATGCTATGGAGGTGGATTTGCCCCAAGTGCAGCTGCCCGCTGGAGCCGTCTTTGAAAACGATCTGTCCCATCTCAGGAGCCACCGCCGACGTGAAGATACTCGCGAGCATGGCGGCAACAAGTCCAAGCGTGGTCAGGATGCCAGTGACGAGGAAGACGCGCAAGCAGACGCGGCAGATCATGTGGAGGAGGAGGACCAAACGCTGTTTGCGTCAGCCGAGGACATGGCACGTGCGCTCGAGTCGTCCCATATGGAGCTGCTCATGCGTGCATGCCGTCAGTTCAAGTTTCATTTGCGGCTGCTGTTCCAGCCCGCACACGAGCTGCAAGAGCAGTCCATGCGGACCGTGGTCGAGTTCGTCGACGCCAACCCGGATCTCGGCCAGGTGTGGTCTGCGTTCAACTGGGCTCAGGTATGGGTTTTTCGCTTTTCACGTTTCCGAGTCGTTGGGCATCAGGACGGCGTATGACTGACCAAATCGCTTCTGTTGACAGGCACATCAACCGCTGCAACCGCTCATCATGGACATCATCGCCCTGCTGCTCTCTGTCCCCATCCCGCTCCCAACCCACCGAGCACCACTTTTTCGCCATCTCCTCAAGCACCACACTGAGCTCATACGCTCGACCCTCGTCCGTGCCATCCACCCGCCAACCGTTATTGCGACCCTACGTGTTCTACTGCACGCAACCCGCGCGGGCTTGTGGCGCGACATTCTCGACGCGCAACTCATTGTACCGTTTTCGGCACTTGCCCTCATGACGAAAAAGTCTCAAAAGGTCTCGATCCGGTCCACCTATCTCCAGTACCTCACGGCCCTCTTGCGCGTCGAAGACGTGCAACTGCGTCACCGGCTCGTTGAAGATCGTGAGTTTTTGGGGCCGATGCTCAAGTTTATGGACCAGGATGCACCCGAGATTGTGACGGAATGGTTGGCGGCGCTTGCACTCGTTTTGGACGATGTCAAGTTGACTCGCGCGCTCAAGTCGACCTTTTTCAACGGATATTTCATCGACAATGTGCGCCGCCTCTACAATGCGAGCGAAGCGTATCGCACGCCGACACATGCGTTTTTGGTGCATGCGTGCACGCAACCTGGGAGGGGCATGTGTCATCGGGATGCTGGCGTGTATGGTGGTGTGGCTGCGGCGGGACGAGCACCGCAGCAGGGGCAGCAGCAAGTGCACGGGAACGGACCTGCGAATCGTGTGTTGGCCAATTTGCTGACCAAGCTGGATTTGACGGATGCCTTGCAAGTCGAACTCATGGCAGGCATTCTCACTGCATCGCCTGAGCTCGTGTCTGTGTTTACCCGCTCCATGGTTGTATCCATGGACCCACGCCCGAGCGCACGCTGGATGGCCAATGTGAATGTGGTTGCACGCATCATTGGACTCCCTGTCCCGTCACTCCTCGACCCGTCTGTTCGCGCCACGTCAACAATGGCCACTTCGGTTGCTGAAATCTACCCTCTCGCTCCGCCCCCGATTGCCAATCTGCTTGTGCACATCTGCCCCTCACCGCCGCTTGCGCGCTCTTCGCTTCACCGAGGCCTCTCACTCACCACGTCGCCTATCGCCCTCTTCTTTACTCTGCGCCTCGTTCTCGCCATTCTTGAAAAACTCGACTTGACCCTAGCCGCAATCGCACAGGCAAGCGAATGGTGGACGAGCCGTGACGCCGACGCAGCGCGCGCTTGGCAAGATACCCGCACCCTCGTGCTGGTTGAAACGCTCAAGCTTGTCCCCGAGGTACAAGCCGTGATCAAGGTACTGTTTGCGGCGCAGTCACGACTCGACACTGGGACCTACGAGCTACCCGAAAAACTCGAGCCGGCCGCGCGCGCCATTGAGGAGCAAGAAGGTGTGACGCCCGCCATGGTGTACCTGTGCGCTCTGCGTACCTTGCGCGTGCTCGCATCGTGTGCACCGACCCATTTGCCTGCGACATTTGACGCGGCAAAACTGCTGTCGCCGCTGCCGCCGCCCGAATTGTGTCCAGACTTGTTGGGCCTGTTTATGGCGTGCCCGCCGCAGTTGTCGCCGCATGCTCTGGCCACGCTGTTGCGGGTGCACGCTGAGGGCTCCTTCACGGACATGTCTGCGCCGTTGCTTGTCAAGGTGCTTGCCAGTGCTCCCGTGTTTGTGGGTGGTGGCCAAGAGGAAGTCGCGTGGTGGTTGCACGAGTTTCCAAGGAGTGGCGAGGTCATTGTGTTCGTGACCAACTTGTTGGGCGAAGCTATCAAGGGCGTGTATGCGCTCGTAGATCGGATTACTCAGGCGGTTGAGAGCGTAGGCAAGGGCGAGAAGAAGTTGCCGTTTAGTCCCATGGTCGTTGCTCTTGCGCAGCAGCTTGCCAATCAGTCAGAGGCGGCATCGCTCGGGCCGGCGGCCGACGTGTATGCGCGCCTGGTCTTGATGCGCGTGCTTGCAACCCAGGTCGATCCCGCACCCTTGCAACATCTGCTCGAGTCGTTGGGCATCACCAACATTGCCCACGGTGTGCCGGCTGAGGCGCTCGAATCCATTGCCCAACATCCCGTCCTCAGTACCAGTCGACTGTTGCAAACACTTGGACTGGCCGCCGACGCCTCCAAACAAGACTTGGCCGCGGCACTCGACTCACTGTCGCAAGCACTTGACAACACCGACTCGGACACTGTTCGGGCCTCGCAACTTGTCACCATTTACACGCACCCTGCGCTTGCCCGTGCGCTTGCGCGCGATCCAGAGGCCGTTGCCGAGTTTACCGTGCGCCAAGTGCCGAGCGAGCTCGACGCGGTGGTTGTGGAAGCCGTTGCCAAGCAGTTCCGATCGCTGATTGTTTCAGGCGACGACGAGCAAGCCCCAGTGACCAATTCGCACGCACACGCCATCGTTGCCGTTTACACGGCTCTCAACTTGCGCTTGGCGCTCGCGGACGTGCCCACCACGCGGTTGTCTGCTCGCCAGTGGCTCACGCTGTTACCTGCGCTCGACACGGTGCCTGCGGCCGTGGCCATGCATTTGTTTACGGCACCCGATGTGTCCGAGGCGCGCATTGAGTTGATGGTCCAAGTGTTGAGTGGCAAGTACCCATTGCTGCGATCCAAGGTCACCGCGCAGGTGGGCAGAGACGCCGAGTCGGTGGATGTTGAGCAGCTGCCCGTCGACTGCTTGGATCGGATTGCTGGTGCACAGGTTGTGAATGCTGGGCCGAAGAAGGCATTGGCCACCATCTTGGCGCGGTACTCATCCAAGTTCCATGTGCGGCTGGTCGACATTGTGGACGAGTCGCTCGATTTGGACCTGGTCGAGGCGCTCGTGGATGCATCTGTGGCGATTGGCGAAATGCCCACGTTTGCTCTCCAGTGGATTGACGGAGTGGATGTCAATAAGGTCAAGCACGTGTTGGCCAAGGTGTCGCCGGCCGTAGTGGCGAGCACTGCGAGTTTGAGGGTTGCATTGGTCGTGGCCGAGTGTATTGGGTGGGATCAAGTGGTACCCAGGCCCGATGTGATGCCGACGTTGGCATCGGTTGTGGTTGGGTACCGCGCGTGCGCCGGTGACGCCGAAAAGTTGGCCGAGTACTTCAAGAAGATTGCGGCTATGATTGTACGCCGTGGGGATTCCGTGCCTGCAGCCGTGTATGCTTTTATCAGCAAGGTGTTGCCCAAGGAGGGAGACGAGCTCATGGTCGAGGTCGATGATGCCGTTGCGCTGGTCAAGGTCTTGGTCGGGATTGATGCCGCCATCCATTCGGCAACAGCCAAGGCCGCGCTCAAGCTGGCTCATGCTTGGTCAGCCCACTGGCTTGCCAAGCACACGCCCACGATTGTCGCCGAAATCCTCGCTCAGGTCATGTCGGCCGCTGCTGCAGCGCATGCAGACGAATCCTCGACAACCCCAGCGCATCTTGTGCATTTGCTCTCCATTGCCCGCGCACTCATGTCGTCTGCGCCCTCGCGCCTGTGTAAGCAAGACCATTTGTATACCCTCATTGGCATGTACAAGGCCACCATGCACCCTCGTGACCACCTCATTTACGCCATGTTCCATTTGTACGAGTCGCAAGCCGCCACCAATTTGGGTCAACTGCTCTTGTTTTGGGGCAAGCCGCCAACAACCACGGGATTGGGCGGGCCGCGCACATTTGAAGAGTCGCTCGACTTGATTCAGGCCGAGACCATGTTGCGCACCGTCAGGTACTTCCCGTTGGATGTGGATGTGTTGGACGTGGAGCCCAGTGTGGGTGCGATGCAAAGTGTGTTGGCTGAGGCGAGCGACGCGAACATGGCGTATGACCCGCGGTTCTTTTTGTCGTTGGCCATCAAGTATCTCGAGCAGGGCAATGCCCTCGAGTTGCGCACTTTGCTCGAAAAGAATCTCGTTGGGCTGGCGATTGCTGCGTTGGCGAGCGAGTACGAGACAACCAGGCGGGCCGGGTTGGCTGTGTTGGATGAGTTTTCCAACTTGATCGATGTACGTTGTTTCATCGCCTCTCTGTTCCGTTGCCCAGTTCGCGGCGTTCTCTGACCAATGTCCATTGTCTCGAACCCAGACATCGAACCTCAAGGGCAAGGCATCGCTCGTGCGCACCCTCGACCTTCTCCGGCAGCAAATTCCATCCCGTGACGATGACGAACTGGTCCGCCTTCCCGCAGTCATCACCACATTCCTTGCCCAAGCCGTCGCCCTCTTATTGCGCCCCGACCACGACGCCTACGAGCCCGTGCACCTTGCCCTCTTGTCGCGGCCATTGCTCGACATGGACGGCATCCCAGCGCTCAATGACATGCTCAACCGCGCGTCGCGTGAACGTGGATGGATGCTCATGTTCTTGGAATCGACCATGCGTTCGGCCAAGGATCTGACCACCTTCTTGCATCGCCACGTGTTTGACACTGTCCAGCTGCTCTCATCGGCGCCACTGGGCACGGCCGCAGTGCACGTACAAGATGCCTTGCGCATTGCTCTGCACGCATGTGTGCTCACGTCGCACCAGGATGAAGACATTGCTTCGGCGGCCGATCGCGCAGTGTACACGACGGGTATCCTGCCGTGCTTGCACCATGTTGCGGAAACTACCAACAGTTTGCCGACCGTGTTGGCGATTGCTCGGGCCATGGCAGCGTTGACGACGCGCACGGCGGTGCATCGGGCGCATGTGAGTTCAATTGCACGCACTTGTTTGTCGACGCTGCGTGCATTGGGCAACCATCCGGCTCGCGATCATGCCATGTGGTTGAATGTGTTGGACGCGGTGGTGCCACTGGCTGCCAGCGAGGTGGCGAGTGTGCGTGCGACGGCGGTTTGGGCCGTGTCGGCCATGGAGGCGAGCGAGGTGGCCATGGATGTTGGCGCTGATGAGGATGCGGATGGAATTGACTCCATGTCGGGTTGCGTGAGGGAACGGGTGTTGGCCGCACCGCCATCCGCGGTCGTGCCTACATTGGAGCAGTTGTACGAAGACCAGGCGGACATGTATCGCCGGGTCGTGCTGGCGCTGGCAAGCGTCGATCAAGGTTGCTGGTGTCGAGCAGTTGCGGTGTTTGGGGATGAAAAGGCCTGGGGCGTGAGGAGGTTGTAAGTGTAGACTCTTTTTAGCATTGTAAATACATTCATACATCTTGTATGTTTCCTGACTTGTACAGACCACAACGTTTCGCTGATCCTTCTTCGTGTGTGCAAACGTTTGCCCACATGCACCAGCAGTATTTATTTATGTGATCAATAGCTCACACATGCCCGCCTCCACAAAACTCGCTCACTCCGCGGTCGCCCATACACTCGCCAGCATGGAAGATGATGGGCTCGATCCGCTCCCTGATATTGACGTCACGCCCGAAGACCGCCAACGCATCATTCAGGAGCGAGGCAAGGCAGCAGCCCGGGTCCGTCTCGCCAGTCCGCTCGCCAGTGTGCGCTCAACTTTCCATCAATCGGCCGACCCAGCCACACCCTCCCCGATATGCAACCAATCGACGTTCAACGGTGGGTAGGTAGTCACTGTCAGATCTGAAACCGGGCCCTCGTGTATGTTGGCTGTGTCGGGCTGCTCAAATCTTTCCACTCTAGTCCCACTCACTTTTGTTCTGCTCCTTCCCGACAGACCCACGTTAATGCTCTCGCAAAAGTGGCTGCATCGTCAGTTGCACCCTCTTAGTTCCCCTGGTTGCACGTGTCAAGTCATCCACGGCCAAGGCACCTGTGTGTTTTTGGAGATGAAACTTTCAACTCGCGCGACGTCAAGATTGTCGGCAAAGAGGAACAGCGGGCCTGTACCATCACCGTGACATCAACTTTGTCCGACAACCGCCTCACATCGCATGCCGTCTTTTCAGGAAAGACCATGGCTTCTGTTTCCAAGGCGATCGATTCGCCAGTCGTCAAATGGATTCCGTCCGGCAAAACCGGTAATCAATGGGCAAACCAAGAGACGCTTGAGCACTTTGTCAAGAGTATCATCAAGTCGTACCTCGTCGCTGAGTCGGCCAAAACGGATGTCAAGGCCGCGTTGTTGATCTTTGACTGCTGGTCTGTCCATCACACGGACGCGTTCATGCAGTTTGTGAAGGACGAGCTGAAGGCGGAGGGCATTATTGCACGGATCAGGTACGGTCTCGCTTGAACACATGCTTTACATTCCCAGCAAAGCATGGACCACTCACCCCCCCCCCCCCCCAGCGCTACCTGCCAGGTTCGTTCCCGAAAACACCACGGGCAAGCTACGAACGCAGAAATTGAGGCGCAGCGCCGCTTGCAAAACATTTACGAGAGCAACACCTTTCTCGAGCAGATTGCCGGTGACGCTGCCGAAACGATGAAGAAGGTTGACTCGATGGTGGACGGATTGGTTTCGTCCATGGCGAAGGATTTTGAGAAGTCGCTCAAAGCTGCCGCGGGCAAAATCAAGGAGCAATTCGCAAAGGCCACGTTGTCGCTCGAAAAGCAAGCTCGTGTCGCCCACTGGAACGTTCGGGTCATGGCACCGGCTCAGCCATCCATGCCACCTGTGCTGGTTGGCGTTGCCACAGCCTCGGTGTCCGCCGCCCGTGGCCATGGGTCGTTTGAGCAGTTGGAACTCAACTCGGACGAGGACCAATGGCACCAAGACCACACCGGCGACGAGGATGAAGGTGATGACGAGTTTGAAAACGCTGGTAACTTTGGATTGTCGGGGTCAGGTTGTCAGATTCATCGTTCTTGGGTTGCCAAGTCTTGGGTCATTGATTGGCTTCGGTTCCGATTCTATTGCATTGAGTAGGATGCAGTACACTGAGGTCTTTCACTCCGAGCAGAGCAAGTTGAATCGTTGGCGTTTTCAAACGTTTTCAACACCATCACTGGTCGTGCAATCGATGTCCCGATATGAATACCAGTGTGAGAATCTCCGAAGGAAAAATGATACTGCTTGCATGCGTCACGTATGTCTGCGTGCTGAATGGACATAAGAAGCGACTCTACGGATCCTGGCCGAGATAATCACGCTTGCGATCAATATCATCCAACATCACTCGCACCTGCTCGCCATCAACCGGCATCAATACAGGCAGTGAGGGTGGGAACTCGGTTGGAGAGGGAGACGACCATAGGTCTAGAAATTGGTCTCGCTCAACGGCTGGAACTGGCACGGCCGTGTACGGAGTCTTTGCATGCAAGCCAGTGCCGTCGCCAAGGAGTGGCGGCGATGGATCATCCGCCGGACCCATTTCCACCGATTGCGGTTCCCTGGAAGCCTGGCGGCCGCGGTACAGTACAATGCCAAGAACAAGGAGCGCAATAAGTGCAACGCTGGCGGCTGCAATGACGGCAATGGTTGCTGATGATGACCCAGTCGTCACGGGAGGCTGCGATGTGTCGATTGCGCTGGTGGCGGTAGCGCTTGGTGGGCACAGCTGAGTGACCCCGGCGCCGCGGAGGTTGTCGTAGCAAGGACCAACGTGCCTTGTTGGATCGCCCGCGAGGCAGGTGAACTTGTTGCCATCGGTTGGCCCGGAAACAAGAGTACATTCCCTATTTCGAAACAGAATAGACGGATGTTTGAGGTTTGGGTAAACGTGAAAGTAAGAGCATGTTCATCACGAAACGCGCGGATGCGTACGTTGCTTCTGGGAGGAGCGGAACAGGTCCAGTGAACTTGTTGTTTTCCAGGCGAAGCACTTCGAGGGTTCTAAGGTTGAAGAGCGTGTCGGGAAGAAAGCCGGACAGCTGGTTCTCATGAAGGATACTGCCCGCCGAAGGTCACGTTAGCAACCATTACCCGCTGCATGGGGAAAGGAAACAGAAATCAACACGCACAGATGAGTCAGGTGCTTCAAATTTCCGATTCCTTTTGGCAACTCGCCTGGCATCTTGTTACCGTATGCCCACAATCGCAATAGCTCGGTCAATTCGCCAATTTTGTATGGAATCGGCCCGCGAGTGTCTTGATCGCTGACTGCCACCCTCGTGACCCGCGAACCCTGGCAGTCGATATCGGAAACATCGATACCTGGGCAGCAGCCCGGCGTATTACCTGTCTGAAGCCGAAAGTCGAATGAACGAGCAATGGCACAGTCGCCCGGGCCACCAGACAGAGATGTGCTGGGCATGATGAGAGTGGTCGCTGATGGTAAGGTTCAATACGTGGCAGTGGGTTGCCGGTTGTCGTGGTGGGTGGGCCAGCTTCATTGGCTGCGAAAGAGGGTGGGCTAGTTTTTGGTGGTCCATATTGGCGCTTGGCGGGTCCGACGTGCTTTAGTTTGCTATTGAAGGACAAGGTTGGGTCAGGTTGTCGGTGCCAAACTTTGAATCCCCGCAAGTCACAGCCTGAAGTTGCTTTGGCCATTGATTTGCATGGAGTTAAATAAGAATTTGGAATGATTTATTTACATTTCGAGCCAATCTACATAGATGGTCCACAGACCACATATTGTCTTCCAATATATGTCATTCTTCGATTCTTCGATCACCTCATAACGCAGTCACTCTCGCCCGCAAATCGTCACCCCAATATGGAAGCGTCCCCTCTTGTTTTTGCATCACCTTTTCCACAGCATCCCATCCGACCGCCTCCACCATTCGCCTCAGCTCCCGCTCAACCACCTCCTTTGACACATCCTGCGGGCTCGGCTTGGCCACCGCCCAGATCCAAAACGGAAGTCCTTGAGCTGTTTGCCACGGAACCAAGACTCGTGCGAGATGGATACGTGCGAGTTGCACGAATGCAAACACCATGTCGGGTAACTCGTCAAGGGCAGGTAACGTCAGCGAGTGCGGAGCAAAGTCGAGCGATGGAAGAACGATCGCCGATGTGAGCAACGACGCAAGGTGGGCGTGAGAATGCAAGTTGGCTGCTGTTTGAGTTGGGTCGGAAAAGGAACATGCAACGAACAGTTTGATGTTGGTGTGGCGAATGCGAGCGTGATCCGGAGGAGCAAGCTGAGTGATGGGTGGTGAGACAAGGAGCAGCAAGTGGGCGCACAGGGCAAGAAGCTCATTTGACGGTTTCTTTTGGAGATACAGCCACACTGGATTTGGTGCTGACGACGCCTCAAGACATTGAATGAGTGTGCCGAGAAGGTAGACGAGGTCGGCAAGCGAGTTTCGATCGCTGCTGATCGTAAGCGACCGCCGCATGAAATGATGGAAAAGCGCAGTGCAGTTGAGTGCGGGCGCACCAGAAAGGGAATGAGATATCTTGATGAGACTGGAAACATGTGTGTATGGGAGACGGGGCGAGAGCGAGCAGAGCGATTTGGTCCAGTTGACCGGGACCGTGAGCGAGGACCCGGCATCAAACAATGCAGCATAAACTTGATTGTTGGTAGTTGGACTGCGGTTGACTATGATATCTGCTTCAAGCAGGCCATGGAATGCTGGAATTGCAGCGGGACATGAAATTTTTGAGTCAGACGTTTTGGGCAAATATGATTGTGCAGCGAAATTACCAACATACCTTGCAAGAGGACCTCGTGTGGGCAGGGCAGACGAGCAACCAACCGCTTTGCCAGATCAAACTGGTGCCGACAGCGCAAAAGCGCCATCAGCAGTCGGACCAGCTCATCTTTCTGCTGGACCAACTCGGCATGCTCAATGACGAACGGAACCGGATCTACCCAACTTGAGTCAAACTCCACATAGGCGGCGACTCGGGTACATAACCCAAGGTCAAAAGCACGCCGAAGAATCCTTTTGCTTGGCGTGCCGTGCGCGGTGTACCTTGTCAGTAATCCAACAAATGTCGGGTAGCTTTCCCTGGTGATGGGCAACTGGGAGCATAGATCTTGGAGCGCACGATTGATCGAGTCGGTTTTGAAATCAAATTCGCGCTCCACTTGCCATCCATGATACTTCATCCATTCGACTTGCAAGGGACCTCGATCTCCAAAAGCTTGATGCCTCTGGAGCCGCGGCGACGACCAAAGTACACTCTCAACAAGCTCGGGCAAGTTCCACACTCGCTCCATCACATCCCTCACGTCCACATCCAAACGATCCACCAGGAACTGTGCCACATCGACCCGCCAGTAAAACAGTGCCAACCAAACCAAAAACTCGGGAAATGTCATTCGAAACGGTAAATCGTCATCGGGATGATTATTTCCAAACTCTGCATAGTACTCGACTTCCCAAGAATAAATGCCAATACTGGCCTGCTCGCAAAATATGCGGGCGGCATTGCCGAGGGCCAGAGAATCAACGGCAGCAAGCGACCAGCGCAATGGCGAGGCAGCTTGGCGCGGTGTGGAAAGCGAGACGCTGCTTGGGAGCAAACTGAGGAGCAGGTCGAGGGTATGCGCAAGCTTGCCGGTATCGCCAATGTAAACAAAGTGTGTCGAGTAGATGCAAGCGACAACAATCGGATCAAGCGCCGTCTCCTCGTCCCATGCCGATTGGTCGTACAAGGACTGCTCAACGAGCTCGGGCAGTGATTGGTCAGCGGGCATGCATTCCAATTGTGGCTGCGACCAGAGGATTGCGGAAAGAGTGTCCGAGTGCAGCAAAAAGTCGTAGACCATAGCGCATTCGGGACGGGTGCGGTTGAGCGGAGCCGAGGTGATGCGCAGTAGCGCTTGCAGCGGATGGTCGGGTTCGCCCTCTTTGCTGGCATAAACCAGCTGCTCGTGTGGCGTGAGGTCGACAAGGAGGTTGCTCTTGGGGTACGCATTGTCCGAGTTGTAGAGGGCCAAGAGCAGGTAATGGGCAATGCGTCTCCGTGGCCAAAGACGCAAGTGATGATAAGAGTCAAACAGGTCGGTCAAGAACCGAGTGGCCGACGGCAGCGACGGGGACAAAGTCGTCAAGCCCAAGATGGGGATCCAAATCTCGGTCGGGAGAAGGCTGCATGCATTTGAGTTCATTTCAGAGGGTACTGAGGATTGCATTCATGGTTCACGGCGAGCAAAAACGAGGATCCTTGGGCTTAAAATGAGTTCCAAGTCTCGGGCGGCCTGCTGTGCCAACGAATGAACGATGCGTCGATGATGACTTGGCAATGACTGCGATCCATGGCAGCCTGCCTTTGTGGTTGATACAGCATGAGGGTGCTCCTCGATCATTTCATGAAGAAGTAGTGGACACGACGGACTACATTCTCCTGAATGACGGAAAACTGTTGACTCTGAAAAGATGGCAAATGAGGTACTGAAGGCACACCACGATGTAATGCACGATTTCCGGGACAACGCTGGGCTAGACTCATGCTGCAGCTTGCACCTCCAACATCTGCGGCGGGATCACCACCCGACACATCTTTGCAACCAACCCAGCCAACTGCACAGGTGACGTGACGCCCTCCAAGACCCTGACTTGCACCTCGCCAATCAGCTGCAAGTACCTCAACTTGACATACTCGGGCAGGACCACCTTTGCAGCCACACGGCTCTCATCGTCCGCACCACCTTGACTTGCGCTGCCGCTACCCGCAGCAGACTGCTGCTGAGCCTCCATGCTGGCCGCATTCTTGCACACACGAAACAGTGTCGTGACCACATCCAACGTGGAGTATCCGGCGTGGACCAGCGCCAACACGCCATCCGCTGCCTGCTCGACTTGGCCGGCATATGTTGCCCTAACCACGCCGGCCAGGTGCGTGGGCGGCGGCACATCACAAACCTTGTACACTTGCTCGGCATCCACAAGCTTTCCCTCCGGCGTGGCGGCCGCCGCAGCCTGCAACTGGTTGACGCCCAAGCGCAAATCGCCATCGGCCGTAAACTGCAACGCGGCCCACCCATCGGGCGTCACCTCGACATGTTCTGCGCGCGCAATATGCATGAGGCGCTTGACAACAAGCTCGCCAGGCACGGGTGCAAACCGCAAAATGGCGCACCGCGACTGGATGGGTTCGATGATCTTGCTCGACTGGTTGCACGCCAAGGCAAACCGCGTTGTGCTCGAGTAAATCTCCATGGTGCGCCGGAGTGCTTGCTGCGCGCCCGGCGTCATGGAATCTGCCTCGTCCAAGATCACAATCTTGTGTCGCCCGGGTGGCAGCGTCACCTTCTTTTGAGCAAACATCTTGATGCGATTGCGCACAACGTCAATGCCGCGGTCGTCTGAGGCGTTGAGTTCGAGAACGGCTTCGCGGACGAGGTGCGGGTCGCCCTGGAACAGAGCGTGTGCCAGGCACCAGATGGAGGTGGTTTTGCCGATACCGGGCGACCCGGACAGGATCAGGTTGGGCAGGTTGCCCTCGGAGGCAATCACGGCCAGCCGCGAGATGGTGTCTGGGTTGCCGAGGACTTGGTCAAGAGTCGCTGGGCGGTACTTTTCGACCCTGATTGTCATTTGAGTGCTGAGTGAGTCACTACCCCCAACGTTGCTCTATCAGATCAACTGGATGACGGACCAGGGCAATTCAAGGTCGCCGTTGGATGCAGCCGTGGCGGCGGCAGCCGACGATGACGAGGCAGAGGCGGATGCGGCGGTGGTCATTGCTCGTGGGAATGCGAAGGATTGCTCTCAGTTTAGGGCGACGAATGACATGGATTTGTCTCAGTTTGAGTCAATATATTTACGCTGATGACGACGGCACGTGGCAGTGAGACACTGTTCGGAAAACGTCTCATCTGTGATCAGCACTGAAGAGATCTGCGAGCGGATCGGCGGACCACACGAGACGCGCTGTCAACTTGTCCTCGTTGTTCGCACCAACAGACAGTTGTCGGCCACAGTCACGAACCGAGATCCTGTCGAATGGAAACCAGTGGAAACATGAGGATATGGCTGGCACACTTGGCACGCGCATAAACGGATCCCGGGTTATTTGACTGTCAAGTGCGCAATAGCCAGTCAGTCACACGAAGGTCACCAAGGTGCAGCAATGCTCGCTGATGTGAGGCTGACCGCCGGACGCTATCTATATGTACTTCGATTGAAAATGATCACTATCTGGCAACATTGAAGAGCAATAGACCATACAACTCGATGCAATTATCCGGGTCTCTCGAGCAGTTGTCACTCAATATACATATACACGAGGGAGGAATGCACTCGACGACATGCCCGCTGCCAACCCAACGCCAACTCGTGGCCCGTTTGGATACGACGTGCCGCCGAGACCACTCATCTCGGACGATCTTGCCATGACGGCTCTTTCAATCACATTTGTCGCCGTTTGTGTCTGCCTGGGAACACTGGGCATCATCTTGAAACGGATTTGGAAACATGGAACACGCGGACGATACATTAGCTCTGATTCGTCCATTCGGCTCATGACCTTTCGCATGTATGCGATCTTGCTTGCGGGTTGTCTGCTCATGGGAGACATGACAAACAACTTATGTCATGTGTGGTGGTTGTGGAAACTACGAACGTCCATGTTCTTCTGGTATCGGATCGGTGAGTGTTTCCTCCACTCTGCTGAGTTGCTTTACAAAGTTAGTTCAGGATTGACCATTCAATACTCGCATTTGCGCAGCATATGTGGTCACCTATCCTCCCGTCGTCGCCATCGGCACCTACGCCGTGACACAGCGATGCGCCATGATCGTCGTGCGCGACTCAACCTGGCGCAAACGCTTTCTGAAATGGACCATGGTGCTGTGCGCCAGCGTACTCGCCATCTGCTCGCCTGCCGCCGTTATTCTCGCACTTGAACTGCAAGCAACCACGACCAACCCGCTAGACTGGTCAGATGCGCTACTCACGCCCCTGTGGACGTTTCCCATTTACGGATTACTGCCCATCGTCACCATCATTGGCGCACTCGCATCGCTGCGTGCATCGCTCAAGCAAGACGTCATTATCTTGCACGATAACCGGTCAATGGCCAGCACCGCAAGCACGGATACCAAAGGCCACCAAAATCACCCGAATCCTACACCGGTCCAATCTTATGCTGGCACCTCTTCCGTGCCACAAGCGGGCGGCAGCGGCAGCGGTAGCAATGGCCCGGATCCTTCGCGAACTCGCACTGCATCCATGTCCGGGTTCATCCTTTCACACCTACCCGCGCGTCCATCCATCTCCCTTGGCGGTAAATCCGCTACGGACCACCAGCCCAGCGAAATCCCAGCACTCGCGGTCCGCAGATTAGAAGCCAACCGGCCACTCACGTCCTCGTTCCGATGGCTCACGGGCATCATCATCGTGCTGTGGACATTGGGTTTCTTGTTCACGCTGCTTCGGCCGTGGCACCCGGTGCTCACCAGCGCCATCAACTCGGCGCTCACGGTTGCGGGGCTGGTCACGGAAACGAGTTTTGAGCATGTGCTCAGGATCAACAATCATCGGTTGCGCCGGAAATCGTTGGCGGTGCAGGGGATGACGACGGTGGGGGCGGTGAGTGTGGTGGCGGCGGCAAAGTCGCATCATGGGATTCGAGGGACGGCGGTGGTGCCCGAGGAGGAGGCTGAGGTAAGTCCTGCCAGGCACAAGGATGGAGGGTGACGCGCAATATGTTGGTAGGTTTGTATTCGTAAAATAAACAGTGCTCAGATTTTGTAAGCGTATGGCTGGTTCCATCTGGAAACGTCAACTTGTCGTCACGACTCGATTTGGAGCTAGACATTGCCGCATGGCGCGCTGTCACGGTGAAGTGACTGTTGGTGCGAACACAAGTAGTAGTAGGTACTGTTTTCCATGTATAACCACCTGATTGTCAGTTCCGATGGCGAAAGGGAATGCAATCGTTCCAACTGTAAACGATCGCGCTTGGAGCCAAGATCTCATCGCAGTGAAGAGTTTGGTAACCGTCTTTTCTCTCTCTCGACCATCAAGCATATGTCACCGTTGTTTTCATCACCTGAATCTTGACAGTCTGCATTACAGTCATGGCTCCGAAAACCTCCCGCAACAATCCCTTCCAACAACCGAGACCCAGCTCGGCCACGTCGCCGTCATTGCCGTCGGCCATCGCGAACCACCAAGATGAGAACACACCACACTCGACGCCAACCAACGCCAAAATCGTCGGCCAAGCGCGTCCCGCTGCCGTTTTCGAACAAGAAAAGCTCAAGCTCGCCGAGGACGCGGCCAAGCGTGCAGAGCAGCATGCTGACCTTGCTGTTGCTGCCGCAAAGGACAAAAAGCTGATAGCCGAGTTGCAGAAACAGGTGGCCGTATTGACAGCCGAGCGTGAGGCTGCACGCGCCGAGTTGTCTGACTTACGCAAGGCCAACGCGAAGCTGGTCAAGAAGGCAGAGGACGTCAAGGTCGCACACAAGACCGAGGTGGACGAATTGAAGCAGATGGCCGCCGCGTTGCAAGCAGATTTGGATCACGAAAAGGCCCGTGCAGACGAATTGGCCGAGCAGCTGAAGCAGGTGACCATGAGCGAGGAGTGGCAAGACCCTGCCGAGTATGTCATCAAGTACAGGCCTGAAATGTCGCACACGGAGGCATCCGCGTGGGTGCGCGACAGGCTGGCCGAGCTTGGCATCGATTGGAGCAACTATCAAGAGTTTCCTGGGTGGGGCAAGAAGTCCGAGTCAAAGTATTCCAAATGGGTTGCGCAGGAGCAAGCTTTGAGGCGCGACCTCTTGCCAGCCTTGGGCGGTCACTGAATCGGACGACTGGGGAGCGTCCTGAGGTTGTCTATCCAGCCCGAGTTTCTTGTGGCATGGTTTCACTATTGCTTGCGTACATACATGTATTCGTTGCTATCCTCACAGTTCGGCTCGATGGAGTCATGAAACACTGGATATACATTAGGATTCGGGCAATTTTGGCAATACATGGTGCACACGAAGTAAAGATACAAAAAGTAAACACAAAACACAAGTGACAAATCAAGCATCTAGGAAAAGCTAATGGGAAAAACAAATGGTGGAATCACAAGCAACATCAACTTACTCAAGACTGTGACGCAATCGCAAAGAATTGCCTCAACGCATCTGACAAGACCACGGCAACCTCGACACATCCCTCAGCACAATGTAGAAATCGAACGGGAAGGTTTCCATGTACCTCCGCATGACGACCTTGCCGCCCTCAAACGCAACCGACGTCATCTTCATGATCGACTCGGCCTCGGGCTTTTGATCCAACACGATGAAAGCAACGAGCACGCGACGCTCGGCCGCGCGGCGCACCAAATTACGAATCTTGTCATGGTCCTCGCACACGCCATCCGACAAGACAAGGAGCAAGTGCCATGCCTCGCCCGTACCCGACGCCGCCAAACTCGCTTGATCAAACGCTTGAATGGCCGACTCGAGAAGCTTGACAACCTTTGTTCGCTGCTGGGCAAACGTAAACTGACCGAGCGCTTGCGCACCGGCGTCGTCCGAGAATGGCCGCTCAAACGGATGCACCAACTCGACTTGCTCGCCAAATGCGGCCACGGCCAACTGTCCAACCTCCAGCTGCGACATGGCGCGAGCCAGCACGGCCATGGCTTCAAACGCTAGCGTGACCGACTGCGAGTCCGCCATACTCTCGGAATCGTCCACGGCGAGCATCACATTGTACGTGCGCTTGCTGGGCTTGGTCCGACGCAACCAAATCTTGTCCTTTTTGAAATCCGAGGCAATATACGGGATAATCTTCTTCATGTTGAGACGCTTGCCCGTCTTGTAATCGCCCGTGAGCTTGGCGGCTTGCGTGGGTTCGAGAATCAAGCGCAGTTGCTCGGTGAGTTGAAGAGCAAGATGGTGCGTGACTGCCTTGTACTTGTGCCACAGCTCGGGAGCAGGCTGGCCAGGTTGGCGGCGGTGGTGCGCGAGATCTTGGGCAATTTCCGCGCGCAGTTCGGCCTCGGCTTCCTCGGTCAACTCGTCCTCATTGTCGAATCCATTGGCAGCACCGCCATCCGGTTGGACTTGGTAAGGGGTCTCGTCGGTATCCATGTCGTGCGAGTTGCGGTCGCGACTGGTATCCGTGTCGCGTTGGTTCATGGCACCAGTGGATTGGTCCGGCTGGATTTGACGGTTGGCGTCATCGGCGTTGAACTCGTCTTGATCGCCGGCCTCGTCCTTTTCGTCCTCATCCTCCTCGGGCATGGGCGGCAACGTCATTTGCTGATCCTTAACGGCTGCGCCAAGCGTTTGCTCATTGGACGGGTCCGTATCGTCTTCTTGGACATACTCGTACTCGTCTTGATCGTAGTTGGCCTTGTCGTCCTCTTCTTGACCTTGACTTTCCGGCTGCTGCTGTTGTTGCTGCTGCTGCCGTTCGACCATGTTGAGACGCTCGCGCCATTCGCGGATTGCGTCACCGAGTGACTTGCGCTGTTCCTCCTCGCGGCCACTGGACGGGTCTTGCTGGTCTTGAGCGGTCGCATTTGAATCGGCATGCTCTTGCTCGGTTTGCCCACCGCGCTCGGCCATGTCTTCGGTGCGCTCGGCAGCGTCGTCTTGGCCGTCGTCACGGTTGGACAAGCCCACCTTGACGGTTTGGTCCTCGGACTGGTCGGCAGCATCCTTTTCCTGCTCCTCTTCTTCTTGAACGGCATCAGCGGCCGACGATTCGGGAACTCCCGCGGCTTCTTGATCCTGCGGCGGCACTTCCTCGGGCTGATCCACATCCATAGGGTCGGCGGCGTCGGGATCATCGGCACCATCCGAGTCTTGCTCGTCTTGCTGCTGGTCGTACGACTCGTCCATGCCCATGTCCACCTCTCGGCTCTCATCCTCGGGCGACTCGTCATCTTCTGGGCCCATGGCCTTGTCCTCGTCCTTGGCCTCTTGGCCCTCAGCAGCCTCTTGCTGCTCCTCTTCCTCCTCTTCCTGAGCACCTTGAGCCTTGGCATCATCCTCTGCGTCCACGTCCATGGGATCCGACACGTCCTCGTCATCCGATTCGGCACCGTCAAGCTCGCCTTCGGCCAGCGTGTCCTCGTCTTGCTCATCTTGCTGCTCGCCAGATTCGGCTTGATCGACCTCTTCGGGCTGTTGCTGTGCCTTTTGGTCCTTTGGCGGCTTGTCGTCAGCATCGGGCGAGTCTTGGTCCTCGTCCATGTGGCCCTCGTAGTTCATGTCGACATCGTCTTGGTCGAGCTGCTGCTGCTCGGGCTACATGCATTTGGGATAAACGGAGTGTGTGAGTGAAAAAAAAAAAATTCGCAAGCAGGGAAGAAATGAACGTACCGTCTCCTTTTGCTCCTCGTTGATATCCTCCACTCGTGCGTATCACGATTCACCTTCTCATTCTCCAAATCATCCGCCTCCCTCAGCTCCTGCTCCTCATCATCCTGCCACAATGACTCGTCCACCTTGTGATCCTCGGGATTGTCGACTTGATCCATGGCCTCGTCAGGATCATCTCCCTCCTCTTCCTCCTCATCGGCCGATTCGGGCATCTGATCCTGCTTCTCGTCTCCATCCAGGTTCAAATCCTCCAAGTCGCCGTCAAAGTCGTTCTCCATCTCCATGCCCTCGTCCTTCTTGTTTTCCTTGCGCTCTTGATCGCCGGACTCGTCGGCTTGATCCTCCTCGTCCTTGAGCCCGAGCACTTGCTCTTCGTCTTCAATCTCGTCGCTCACGTCCTTGTTGCCCGACCCTTGGCCAATGCCCGTGCCGTCGGCTTCCTCAAACTGGCCATCGCCTTGCCCGCCGGCAGCATTGTCGTCGTCGCCATCCGAGGATTGCGGCACGCAAAATCCTTGACGAACCAGCTTGGTCATGTTGATGAGCACAACGTAACCGGCCTTGGCGAGTGTCTTGTGATGTTGTACAACGTTGAACAGGGTCGAATGCATGGCGGCGGCCAAGTTGCTCACGAGCGGCGCAACGCGCTTGACTTGGTGCCAAACAAGTGGCTGGTTGTGCGAGAGGCAGCGCCACGGACGAGTCAATGGTGACACGGCAACGAGTTGCGTGACAGACGGGGATGAGGCGAGCTTGGAAAGCAATTCGACAACCGCCGCATGAATGGCCTTGACCTTGAGATCCGAACTCGCGGAATCGGCAGTGGCTGTGGCGTCGTTGGCGGCGAGCGAGGCAAGGTGCGAGTTGAACTGGTACAAGTGCTGGAGCTGCACCATGATGGCCTCAATTACCTGTTGACCGGCAGTCACAATCTCTTCCACCGTGACTGTGCCGTCGTCCACCTGGACGTTGGCTGATTGCGGTTCCAAATACTCGACAATTCCTCGCAAAATGATGGCGTCTCGCGGGCATTCGCGGGCCAGCTCCAGCAAATCTTGCCGCGCCGTCTCCTTGGCAGTAGCCCACTCCTGCAACAACTCGGCGTCGTGCAACTCGACCTTGGAATCCGGGTAAGTGGCCCGGAATCGGCGAATGAACCCCAAGACGGTGGCGCACATGTCCTCGACCGCTGTCTTGGCGTTGGACGACAAAATGTTGAGCGTCGTGACGCGTTGGCACATGATGGCCAAGGTGCTTTGCGTGAGAATCTCGCTCGACACGGTACTCTGCTGGGCAAACGTGCTGGGCACGCTTGAGGCGTTGGTCATGGTCTCGAGGTGGTTGGCAAGGGTGGCCAGTTGAGCGAGCTCGTTCAGGGCAGGCGTCAAATGGCGGCGTTCAGTCGTGGCGAGCTTGAAGAAATCGGTTGCGTAACCCAGGGCGCGCTCGGCTTGGTTGACTTGAATGTCCTCAGAGCGCTGGCCCATCATCTCGGGCATGGACTGCATGAGAGCAATCATGCGCAGGTGGTACGACTTGGCAGCATCAACGAGCGGCGCAAAGGTGAGCTGGGACTCTTCGGAGATGTCGCGGGCATGAGCATCATGTCGGCGGTGGTGGGGACGACTGCGTGGCGCCAAGAGAGACCCATTTCACGGAACTGCTTGAGCAAATCGGATAGGCCTTTTTGCGAATCTGTTGCTCAATGTAAGGTTAGAAATGGAACTGAGCGTGGAGGAAATGCACGCGTACCTGGAGCATGGTCGTCGACTCGTGCTTGGCAAGCTTGTCTGTGATGGAGTCGGTTTCCTTCTTAAACTCACGAATCCCTTCAATGAGCTCTTGCGTGAAATCGACAAGTGGGAGCGGCATGGGTGCGACCAATGCCGACAGCTGGCGTGACTTGGACAAGATCACGCCGAGCTTTGCGTCACGAGATGCAACCCATCGGGAATGGCGGACAATTGCTTGGACACTGCATCTGGGTAAAAGTGCAAGGCTTGCGACAGCTTGACGGACGGCGCAGGCACGGCTGGCGTAACTTGATCGGCAAACACCCGTCGCTCTTTTGGCCGATGAGCGACAAGAGCGGCTCTTGCAAAACAAGGCGGTACTTGCGCAAGCACTTGTTGAGCTGGCGATGGGTGCGTTGCGCCGATTGCTTGAGAGCGTACACGTTCACATCTTTCCAACTGGCAATCTTGAACTGGTCCTTGAGCTCCTTTTCAATCTCGACGCGCTGCTTGGAAATGTGCTGCTTGACATGGGGCACAAACTGGGCATAGTAATCGTGCGTGTTGGCGAGCACTTCGACCTTGAAATGGCGGTTGAGGGCGGCGAGAATCTCGAGGCGGAGCTCCAATTGCCCAACCGTCGACGACATGATGAACTCATCGAGGCTGCTAACAAGATCTTGCGAGTTGATACCGGAAGCGTACACGAGCACAGAGTACAGATGGAGCCACCACGGCGAGCCTTCCTTCTTCTCTTGGGCATCAAAGTAATCGAGCAAGTTGGCCCAGTTGAACAATTCGAGCCGGCGCCAGTCAATGATGAGAGAGGAAATGGCGTCCATGTGCTCGCGGATCGAGACGTGCTTGGCGGCAAACTTTTCCCACTCGTCACACTTTTCGAGCAGGTACTCGAGCGATTGCACAAACTTGATGAGCGGCATGGCGGCTGGGAACTCGGCCAGGCGATGCGCAACAGTCACAAGCTGTTGAAGCACGGCGTGGTCGGGCCATTGGTCGAGGAGCGACTTGACCGCAAGTCAAGCTTGACGAGAATGTTCTTGAGCCGAGCCACTTCCTTGAGGTTGGCGTGGCGGTAAAAGTCGTACTTTGTCTCATCCACGGGATTCGTCATGCGCTTGTGGTTGGCCAACATGGCGACAATGTGAGTCAGGCCCGACGAGCGAGGAGCACAATGATCTTGTGCAGGAATCGACTCGAGGCGGTGCGCCGATGACCAGTTGCCAAAAAGCTCTTGGTACACGGTAAAGGCACGGTACACAAGCGACGAAAACCGCTCCGACGCTTGACGCTCGCGCTGCTTGATGGTCTTGGGGTCGTTGTCGTCTGACTTTGTGGCCTCGTCCAGGGACATGCTACCGGTCCAGCACCATCCTCGGCGGCCTCGCCATTGAGACCCGACTCGCGCTTGAGGCCAGCGGTGAAGGGATCGTCCTCGAGCTTGAACCAGTCAATCTCCTCTCTTCAATCACGTGCGACTTGGTTGCGTACTTGAACGTGGCATCTTGCTCCTTGCGGCGGCGGTTGTCCTCGTCACGCTTTTGCTGGAACCGCTCCAACAGCACATCCACAAGTGGCAGGACGGTTCCTCAATGCTCGGCGCAAACCCAGTAACTCACGGTGCGTGGCAATGGCTTCAAGCAGGGCAACGGCGTGCGAGATACCTTGGGTATTGTCGGGGCTGCATGCAAAGTCAATCAAAGACTGGAGCGAGGCTGGGCGGATGGCGGGAAGCGCAGCGAGCTGGACCAACTCGGCCGAATCTTGAGCGTGCGACATGGCCACCAACCGCAAGCCGTGCAAGACATCGTGAATGCCCGAGTAGACGGGTTCCAACAAGTCCATGAACAGTGGGTAATTGGCCGACGTGCGCGACACAAACATGTTGAGGGTTCGCTGGACCACGGCAATGCTATCGGCACGCTGTACCGACAGAATCGAGCCTTGGACGAGTTGAGTCAAGAAGGATTGCTCGTTGGTGAGCGACGACAAGAGCGACCGGAACTCGCCAAAGAGTTGCTTGAGCTGTTCGTTGGCATTGGCCGGACGCAAGTAGAGTTGACGACTGGTCTCTTGCACCTCCTTTCGAACAGTAGCCAGGCGAGCATGGAGCCAATCAATGGTTGGGTTGGTGTCCATCCATTATTACGGAGCTGAAGGGCGATGCGCACTTGCAATTCGAGCTGCAGGGTGGACTCGAGCTTCTTGGTGTAGTGATGCACAAGCGAGAAGCGAGTTGCGGGATCAAGCGGCGAGGTCGGGATGGCCGATTCCATGAATGCAAGGCCAAGCTGCACCCATGCCAAACCAATGTCAGCCAAGTTTACATCTGCAGCACCGACAAGGTTTGACTGTGTTGCAAGCGAGCAATCACAGGCTGGTGCACGGGCATGCCTTGGAGAAGCTGAATGCGCGCCGCGAGTAGGTCGCGTTCAAGCACGGCCAGGTCGAGTTGAAGAAGTCTTGATGGTCGAGCAACAAACCGGCGGTCGACTTGAGTCGCTGGATCGTTGCATCCATGTCAATGACCGAAGCATGATCACATGCGGCCACCAACTCGGACGACAGCAACGTCGGGCGCGGCTGCCACAGCGGTTGGTCGTACAGCACACGGCGCAAATCGACGTACACCATATTCCAACTGCGCTCAACAGCCGACGAATTACTCAAAGACCATTGCAACAAGCGGAAGTGCACAAGCTCGGCGAGCGAAGGAGCATGGGACTCGGAAAACCTGGCACAAGTTGGCGGCAAATCCATATCGGCGCGATGGGCAGCATGCGCGATCACTTGCACGACGCTTGCCGACCAGACCCACTTTTGCAATGCGGCCGAACGAGCAGCTTCGGTTTGCTCACCCTGAGAAACTAGCAAGCGGATAGACGCAAGGTCATCCTCGTCGCCACCGCCCACAACGAGCAAGTTGTTGCAATCCTCCTCATTCGCGGGTGCGGCATCGACCGGGGCAGGGTCAGCTGCCGTGGCCTTGGATCGGAACGGGGCAATGATTTGAAGCAAACGTGGCAGGTCGTCAAGAAGCAGTGCTTGTTGTGACGCATCACCGAGAAAGACATTGGTCAAGGCGTCGACGGTCAAGTTGCAGAGATCGGCCGGCAAGCATCCGCGGTCAATGTTGAGCATATCCATGACCGGCTCATACAAGTCGGCCGTCCGAACAGCCCATGGGTGCAATCGGAGCCAGACAGCTTGTGACGCCTCCATGTCGCCAGCGTACGTGAGCTGGAGTTGGCGGAGCTGCACGTGCAAATTGGAAAAGGCCACAGAATCATTGGTCGCCTCGAGCAACTGCGAAACGTGGGCGTCGAGCAAGTCCAAGTTGATTTCCGATGCGACCAGACATTGATTCCACAACGACCAAGACCACAACAAGACATGGAGCATGGCATCCTCAAACGACGCAACGGCATTGATGACGCCCTTTTCGAGCGCCAGCAAAGTCGGGTAGAGCGCAGCGAGCGTCGGTGAAGCTTCGACGCTGCTCAAGCGGTGCGGGAAAGCGTGCGCACAGTGCGAGCGTTGAATCATGTTCATCTTGGACAGCTTGAGTGACCCGGTTTGCGAAAACACTTGCTCTTGTGCGAGCTTGAGCTTGGTGTATTGCAGTACGCAACGAACGAGCACATGGTGACCAGCCGGCAATTGCGAAATGTGACTGCTCATGCGGTCCACAAGCTGGAGCAACCGGTCCGTGTCGACGCGCGGGCCGGGGACGGCGATAGACGAATCGCGACACCAATCGATCCAAACATGCAGCCATTGCTTCCAGTGAGTGAGATCGGGCTGTTCAACAAGGCAATCCATGGCGACTTCAAGATGGTCCACGGGCGTCAATGGCGACGACAGGTACGACGTTTTTGCATGCATCAGCGACGGCTCCGAGTGCTGGAGCAACAATGGCGGGTGTGGAACAAGTTGCTCCGGCACGCACTCGGGTGCGTGGTCGTGCAAGTGGTGAACTTGGGAATGATGTGCGACAAAGGCGACGGCGTGGGATGCACGGAAACCGCGCTGAAGCAAATCGAGCGTGTGGTCCACAGCCATTACAAATTCGCGGGAAGCGTGACGAGTGAACCGTGTCAACATTTCCGTGCGCAAAACGGGCTCTTGAACACCCTTGACCTCGAGCAATTGGGTCAATAAGTACGGGTCGTGCATCCACTGGCTGTCGACGAGTGCGACTTCAATACCGCGGTTGCGCATTGCGCGACTGATTTGGCCAAACTTGGGATCCAGGGTCATGAACATGCGGAAGTTGGGGTGCGGCTCCACCATGACAAACTTGCCGTCTTGCGTTTGGCCGCGCTCGTTGATGAGCAAGTGCCGATGCAGGGATGCTTCAAACAGCGGGTTGAGGCGATCAAGGACCGACGGCGAGCACAGATTGGCATTGTCGAGAAGCAACCACTTGCCATTTTGAACTGCGTCAAGCAAAACACCGTCGACCCACTCAAACTTGCCGGCAGTACTCGAAAGCTGCTTGTACTTTGCGAGCAAATGCATGTGCGACTCTCGCTCGGCGTCGGGATTGGTGCCGGTTACGCTGGCTGCTGCACCAGAAGCGTAAGCAATCAAGTCGATCCAGTGCTGCAGCTGGTCCTCGGAAAGCTGAGTCGCAGCGACACGTTGATACGCGGACAGCTGAGCCAAAGCGTCGGCGTCGAGGGACGAACCGTCATGCGCAAAGCGGGCAAGAAGTGCAGACGAACGTGCAGACAAGGTGCGGGTAAGCTGTTCCAAGCACCGATTGCGGTCGACCTGCTCAAAGCCACCGAGCAACTCCAGCGCGTCGACCGAGCTGTTCATGGCAAACTCGACGAGCGGATGGCCCGTCAACGCGGCCGCGGTACGCACAAGGGCTGTCTTGCCACACCCGCTGGGACCCACCACCATGGACATCCACCCGGCCTGAATACTGGTCAACAAGGCTTGCAACGGACGAAGCATCGTGTGCGGAACAAGCACGTGGGGCGGCACCTCGTCAATCGGTCCGTGATCCGCCAGTCGCGAAATGTGAGCGAGTCCAAGCTCGACCCCGTCTGATGTGACTTGCAAGGCAGGGTTGCTCGGAACCGCATGCGAGCCAGTGACTTGGTTCCACAGCTGCAGCGTCTTGACCCGGTCGGCGTCGGTCTGCATCCGCTGCAAGTAGAGCACGTCCAAAAACGTGGCCGGATCCGATACGCCCGTCTTTTCCATGAGCTCCAACCACCTCAGCACATCGCGCAAGTTGAACTCCCATGGCGACCCGGCCATGCCAAACTCGCGCGTTACCATGGTCGTGTGATGCAATTGTGAGTTGAACTCGAGCATTTGCTGCACGACGGACGACGAAGCGGCCACGTTTGGATACATGTCGTTGACGATAATCATGAGATCCTCATCAGTCAGTGCACGGACGTGGACTTGGGTGAACCGGTTGAGGAACGATTTGGGCAATCCACGACGGCCGCCGCCTTCTTCGAGCGGGTTTTGAGCGCCGAAGATCCGAAAATCGGGATGCTTGTCAAACGAACGGTCGAGTTCGGGCAAGTACACGGAACCACGGTGATCCAGACAGGCGTTCAGGCCCTCCAAGACCGACTGCGACGCCAAGTTGAGTTCGTCGAGCAAGACCCAGTCGCCCGCCTTCATGGCCGACAAGAACGGCCCGTCGCGCCACGCAAACTCGCCTGCTTGGCCGCCCTCAACGGGCAGGTCGCTTCCAAATAAGTCAATCAGATCGGTCTGCTCGCTCAAGTTGATGCGCACGAGCTTGTGCCCCGACAGGTGGGCGAGCGCCGACACCAGACTGGTCTTGCCGACGCCGGGACTTCCTTCGAGCAGAATGGCTTTTGATGGGATCTGCAACGCCCGCAAAACACGCAGCAGGTTTTCGCGCGACGTGGGCGCATTGAGCGTATGCCGTGCAGCCGACACGGGGTGCGCACCAAGAGGGATCGTGAACGCCCCAATGCCAAACACGCCCTCGGCAACGACCTGGGTCATGGCCTGAACTTGAGCACCGGCCTTGGCCTCCAACTCGGCCAAGCACTTGGCGGCAAAAGTAGTCGACTTGATCCCGTCGAGCAACACCATGCAACCACCGTGCAAGAACGCGTTGGCCGTGCCGAGAGTCTCTCGCGACGCCATCACAAATTCTGCCCACGCAATCAAGTCGCGCATGGAAATGACCACACCAATGTGGTCATGGCGGCAAGCCTCCTTGAACCACGTCACGTAGTCGAGAATGGCCGTGGCGGTCTGGGTGTCACCCTTGAGCTTGGCAGCTACAATCTCGTGCAGGTCGTGGTAGTCCTCGACCTGGTCGGTCCAGATTTCTGTGAATCGATTGCGCAATGCCGGCGACAGTTCCTTTTTGCCATAGTCACCGCCTGGGTTCATGGTGGCCAGGAAGCGGAAAGCATCGACGGCCGTGACTTGTTCGACGTCACCGCCCTTTTCTGCAATCAGCAGGGCGCGCGAGGGCTCGAGGACAGAGTTGAGACGCTCGAGCACGGAATCGTCGGCGAGCGACACTTCGTCCAACAAAAAGTAGTGACCTTGCTTCATGGCTTGGACAAGTGGGCCGTCTTGCCACTCAAACAGCTTGGCCTTGTTGTTTTCCGTGGACTTGTCCTTGTGGTCGACCTCGATGTCTTGCTGTTGTTGCTCGCTGTGATGATGATGCTGATGATGATGCTCGCGAGCGGGCCGTTGCGATCCAATGAAATCACTCGTCTCGGAATGTTGGTGGCAGTTAACAATCACGAGCTGACGGGCCTCGAGCTCGGCAATCACTTGACACACGGTCGTCTTGCCACACCCGGTCTCGCCAACAAGCAAAATGGGTTCTTGGTTTGCAATGCACGACACGACCAACGAAAAGAGTCGCTTCATGGTCTTGTTCCACACAATCGAAGCCGACAGGTGCTCGAGCTGGGCAATTCGGTCTTGGAACTGGGCAAAGATGCGCTCATACAAAGCCAGGGGGTCAATCACAATGCCCTTCTTCATGCCTTGCAAAACATCGACGACAAGTCGGCGCTCCACGTGCGACCGCACACGCTCACCGAGGATCATCCACCCATTCTCGGCCAGTGTCTGGTAGTTTGTTGCCGGGCGATTCGCCCACCGGAACAAGTCGCGCAACGTGATAAATGAAGACTTGCCGTCGAACAAGCGCGACTCTTGACGCCGGCGGCGCAGCTCCTGGTACACGGCAATGATGGCCTTGGCGTACGAGGGGGCGATCTTGCATCGGCCCGCGAGAATCGTGTGTAGCTCGTCGTCGGGCAGGTCGTCAAAGTGCAGCTCGAGGAAGCGGTTGCGGAACGCACGTGACAGCACCTTGCGGCCACCATAACTCGGTGGGTTCTGCGTGGCAAACAACATGAAGTGTGGATGTGGGCGGACGACTTGTTGGGTTTCCGGGATAAACAACTCGCGGTTATCGTCCAGCAAACGGTTGAGCGCCTCGAGCACATCGGTTGGAGCCAAGTTGAGCTCGTCGAGTACAATCCAATGGCCCTCCTTGAGCGCCGTGACAAGCGCACCTTCCTTGAAAACCAGTTTCCCCTGATCGTCCGACACGTAACATCCGAGGTACTCTTGCAAATCCGTGTGCTCGTGGTTGTTGATACGGACAAACTTGTGATGCGTGACGTGCGCCAAATGCTCAATCATGGACGTCTTGCCCGACGACGTGGGTCCCTGAATCAAAACCGGGTACCGCACCGTCATGACAGCACGCGCCAGGTTGCCGAGGTTGCGTTGGACCGAAGGCGTCATGACGTATGCCGCGCGCTTGGCTTGCTCCGCCTCGGGCGGCTCGTAGGGCCCGCGCGGCAGCCAGTATGCACCAAACTGCACGTATGCGTCCGTGTTGGCCGGGGCGGGCGTCGACTTTGCGAGCACGTGCTTGGCTTTGCCCGCACACAGAACGGAATCCATGACGGCCTCAAGCGTGGCCTGGGAAGCAACGTCGAGGAGCGTGACAAACGTCATGGCGAATCCCTCGTACAAGGCGCGGCGAACGCCGTACATGGGCGCAACCGTGGACGCAAATGAGAGGGCGCGGGAGAGCGTGCGCAACGAAAAATGCGGGCGCGTTCCTGCGCCATCGTACAAGACTGACTCGGCCAGCCTCTTTGCCTCGAGGTACAACTGAACGACATGATCCACAACGCTTGGGTCTGCGTGAGCCACGCCATCAAGGTAGCTCTTGACAATCAAGGTCAAATCCTCCAAGTACGCATCGGGGCTCTCGACATACACCTCGCTGAACCGATTGCGCAACCCAATGGGCAAATCGCGCTTACCGACATCTGTTGCCGGATTCATGCAGGCAAACAATCGAAACTCGGCGTGCCTCGGGACCACCTGCTCGTCGCCGCGCTCGGTCAACAACAGCGACCCGTGCTCCTCTAGCAGACCCGACAAGGACTCGAGCGTCTCGCCCGACGCCAAATTGACTTCATCGAGTAACACCCACTCGCCCTTGCGAATGGCGCTGACGAGCGTGCCCTCGACAAACGAAAAGAAGAGCTTGTTGGCCGCAGACACCATGCCCTTGACTTCATCAACGCGCAGAGCAAAGTCCTTCCATTCGGCACGCAGCGTCGGGTCGGCGGCAACCTTTTTGCTCGGTGCCTTTGCGTCGGCCGCCATCCCGTCATCGGCTGCGGCAGCAGATGCATCGTGCTTGTCGAACCTGTCGGCGGCCATCTTGCACGCTTGTGCAAACAGCGTCACAAGGCCCTCGTACTTGCTCTTGACTTGAGCTCGCTTGACCAAGTCGAGAAACTTTGCATTTTTCTTAACGGAGAATGTCGCGCCAAACAAGGGGTAAAACTCCTCAATGAGCGGAGCAACCATGGCCGCGACATTGGCAGGCTTGAATCCCCCATGAGGTCGGACGATTCGGTCTGCTGACTCAGGTTGATGACATGCAGTCGAGTATTGAGCACACGTGCGAGATGCTGGACAACGGTGGTTTTGCCGGTACCGGTTTCACCAACCAACAAAACGGGCTCGGCAAAGTCGACAGCGACAGCAATGCGTTCGAGCAGGCGCTTTGCGTGCGCCGTGGTCGCAAATGGGTGTGAATGGCCCGTGGAACGGAGCGATGCAGTTCGTGTAATGGTGAGTGAGGCGCGGCCGGCGTGGAACTTGGCTTCATCGGCTGTATTCAGTGCAAAATGGAGTTAGAACGACAGCTGAGCGACCGTGTTATCGAGAAAGAGGGAAAACGTACGCAAATGAACAACGTCTGGCGCATACTTGTCGACCAACCAGCCCCCTTGACCTCGCCCACATCAAGAGCCTCGCCCAGCACCTCGACCACTCTTCGCCGCAGTTCCATGCTCGGGATCATGCAAACAAACACGTCAATCGCCTCGCGCATCAGCGGCTCGGTGACATTCTCGTCCCTCACGACACTTGCATACTCGAGCGCATCGCCCGGTCGAACATACCGGTCGGCGCGCTTGCACCACTTGATCAAGTCGCGCGTCGACATGTACCTGCCGCCCGACTTGTAACTGCTGCGATTGGCCGGGTCATGGTACACAGCAGCCACCCTCTCAAACGCATCCAGCATGACAGGCGCCAGCCTGGCCAACCTCGGGAACCGCCGCGTCAACACATGTGCGAGCTCGTCCCTGGGCAATGCCTTGACCTGCACATGCGTCCACAGGCCCGCGCCCAACCCTTGCGCGGCGCCGCCCTCGGCGCTCCCGTGTAAGGATCCACTGCCATGGTTGCAAACAACTGGAACCCGGATGTGCACGGACCTCTTGCCCGCGCTGCGCAACGTATACCTTGCGCTTTTCGAGCAGCGGCACCAGCACACTGATCACGTCCTTGCTGGCCAAGTCCATGTCCTCGAGCACGAGCCAATGCCCGTCTTCGACGGCGCGCGTCAGCACGCCCGCGACCATTTGAATTGGCCCGGGGTGGATGTGGCCACGTACGTGCCCAGCAGCGATTTGGCGTCGGATTGGTCGCCCAAATGGATCTTTGTGACACGGTGGTGCAAACGAGCGGCAAGCGAGTCGATGAGGCGGTTTTGCCCGACCCGGTGACGCCTTGGAGCAGGACGGGGCGCCGAGCGAAAGGGCCAGCGAGATGGAAAAGAGATTCGGCGCGTGGTGGCTGTTTGAATCAAGTCCGTTGGCGATGAGGCATGGACGACGAGACAAAGAAGCTGGTGCCGGTGACGTGGTCAGCAGAATGCCGCACACGTCCACGACATTGGACGTCAAGTGATCGCCCGTGACGACCCATGCGTCACCATCCGCCTGCGGGATTTCCGACCCCAGGCCGCTTTGGAGTCGCTGGACGTAGGCGGCTTGCTCAAGGGCAAACATCTTGTACTTGCTCTCGGGGACATGCTTGGAGCTCGTGTCAAGGAATCGCGACCGGTCTGCATCCGTCAGCCGCAAGTATTCGGCAACAACGTGTGCGGCGGGGATGCGCACGGCCGCGGGCGTGGCCGGATCGAGTGCAATGGCACGCAAGGGAACAAGTCCCAGCGATGCGCGAGTTGCTGTGTCAAGGATGGCGTAGTGAGCAGGCGGTAGGTTGCAATGAGGACCTGGGCACCGGTAACATCCGACAAGGACGACGGCGACGACGTGGCCGAGAGGCGAATTAAGCGGTCGACGGGTGACGGATGCGACGCGAAATATTGGACAACTAAAGGTTTGATTTGCGGGGCAACGAGGACAAGTTTGGCCAGGGCAATGCATGTGAGCTCGTGCGTGGAGAGGTCGTGGGACGAGAGAACTGGGGTGTCAATGTCCATTGACGAATCTAAATGGGGATACCCGTTGTTAGCGGTGTGGGTTCCTTTTCGCCACATCCCAGGAGAAGAAACGCACCGTCATCTGGAACAAGACTGGCCTCATCAACCTCTTGCTGGGTCCTCCGCCGTTTTCCCGGCTTGCTGGCATCGGGCGAATACGACGGTGTTTCTGGCTCGGGCGTCTTGTTGACCAGGCGTGCGACCAGGTCAATGACGAGTGGTCGAAAAAGACGCAAAATGTCCTCGGTAAGCAGAGGGTCAAGGAGCGCGAGTGACAAGCCATTGAGAATGGCGAGCTTTGCGTGGCGATCGGGCACGGCCGCGTTGGTGGACAGCGCGGCAGCCAGGTCGGACACGCGCGAGTTGGACGAATGAATCGAGTGTAACGCGGCGAGCGGTGCCGAGAGGTCAAAGCGAAAATCGGTGATGGCAAGTGCCGCATTCGAAGACTGTTGATTTGGTGTGCATATCACGCAAAGTGTCAGTCAAGGCCTGAGAGGCAATGAGATGCAAATCCATGGGAAACGAAACCTGATCATGCAAGGTCAAGGATGCCACGGAGCTGGCCACCGCGACACGACGCCAGAAGAAGCGGCCGCCGTTGCGCCGGCAGCAACAGCTGCAGCTGAGGCAAGTGATCCCTCGGGCATATTTGGGCGGGTTGCAAACAACCTTGGAAGTCGCGGTTCGATTGGTTGGTGTTGCCAAATGAGAAGCAGACTGTTGGTGAATGGAATCGAGGTGAGAGGCCTGGCGAGTACGATCGGTTAGCATGTCAGAGTGCATTGCACGAGGATTTCCGGTGCTGCATACCGTCTGTCACGGCGGCTATTCGCTTAGGGATCCCACTATGCCTCTGGCGCAGTCAACCCATTTCCTCCTCACTCCTCTTCATGCTGGATCACCACTGAGCTGAACGCGTGGGTGTAGGTCTGAGATCACGTGAGTCGTAACCAAGCGTGTGTTCGGCTGGACCTCGAGTTCACTTCGGCCCGCTCTGAACGGTCAGTGTCGCCAGAATACATTGGCAAGCATTTCCCATTCAACACTGCATTAGGATATGTACACGCAAAATGGGGCAATCAAAGAACAAGTATATCAACATTCACCACAGACACCAATGGAAGGCCTCTTTCAGCCGAAATCAATGGAAGGTAGGTGGAGCAAAACGAGAATTATGGACGAGGGAGACAGGATATTTAATGGCCGTGGTTGCGCTCATTCCAGGGCTTGTGCTTGGTCTGTTGAGTCGGGCAGAAAAAAAAAACACGGCAAGGGCACGTCAGAAAAATGGAACGTTGCAGAGAAGGAAGTGGACAGGGAAAAAATGAACGGACCATGAGGTAAGGAATATCCTATAAGACAGTGAAAAGGTACAGAGCAAGCAATACAACGGAATAGAATGCGACCATGGAAAAATAGCGGGTCAGCATTTGAGTATCGGCATCAAAGCGTCTTCTTTCGATCAAGGTCCGCATGGCATCATGCCTCTGGCCACCAAACACCCAAACACTTCAAGGGGTCACAGTCCAAGACCACAGAGAGTGATCATGAACCGAGGCGCCGACAGCGCAAGCAAGCCGGTCGATGTCAAGGAGAGAATTGTCTGGACGCACCTGCTTGGCACGGTACATCATCCAGAACCACATGACGGCACCCATGGTGGTGGCGGCGGCCCGGTGGTACCTTGAGACGTGCGGCACACGGAACTCGGTGTGGAAGTTTGTGTTGTTGGGACCGGCACCCATGATGGCTGTTGACTGATGGTTGACTGGGGGAGTGCCCTTAGGGGAATGGCTGGGCTGGGGTCGAGCGTGGCGGTTGTCGTTGATGGCGGCGATGGCAGAGTGCGCCGAGTTCTTTGCAGGTCAAATCCGTAGCAGAGATTTACATGCGAATAAGTACGATAACGTCAATGGGTTGCATGGAGTTTCTGGCATTGTCAGCTTTCCGGCGGCGATGCAAATTGGGTGGACGGGCAGTCACGCCGATCCGACTTGCACATGGCCGATCGCTGGCTCCATCGAGCTGTTTGGCCGAAACTGTAAATATGAATGTACATTTCGGCTTCAAAGCCAGCATTTCCGACGCAATCCCACACAAAACAACATGTCGCACTTCACTTCTCGCTTCCCTTACTTTCTTTCAGCCGTTGTCGGCGTCATCTCGGGCGTATACATCTTCCAGCCTGCCCTTGAAGACATCGCGCGCATGTCCGTTCCTGCCTCTCTCAGTACAAACGTGCTCTTGTCGATTCGCCTCGCCCGGCTGGCTGACGAAACCATCAACCTGTACTAGCTCTCGCGAAAATGAAGCAAAGTACCGCATGGATCAGATGGAAAAGTCACTTGCTGCCGCGTCATCGCCAACGGACTCCCAACCAACCTCCAAATCAATCGAGCCATCTACTTCTTCAGTCAGCTCGTCGCCGCCTGCAGAAAACAGAACATCTGCAAGCAAATGAACATGTTCATGAGCATTATATTGTAAATATACTTGGTGTTTCTCGAAAGTTGTCTCTTATGCACTCACATGCAGCATTCCCACTCACTTGGGGTTCAATCTCTGCCATCCATCATCCTTATCATGAGATCAAACCAACTCGGTCACATCCACCGGCGGCATCTCCTTCTTCTCGCCCTTGATCAACAACTCTGGATCCAACCCAGGCGACTCGCCCTTCCACGTCCCGCCAAACGACACGGGCAAATTGTCTGGCGTGGTGAGCTCGTTGAGTTCCTTGAGCGCAGTTGCGTGTCCACAATCTTGACCTACACATTTGGAAACAGACGATTGGTGAGCGTTCATTCAGAATCATTGTCCTCAATGAACCATGAAGCAGCCCAGACCTTGGATGCAGTCAATGGGTCCAAGAATGGCCTCACCATGGCCCACAGCCCGCTCACAATCCAATGGTTCGGAAACAAGTACAAGGACACCAAAGTCTCTGGGAAATTGGCCGAAAAAATCACGGCGAGCTGTTTTGCCATGACCAAGTCGCGATTCTTGGCCTCGACGGTATCGCGACACGCAACAATGACGAGCTTGTCACTTGCCAACCCGAGCTTCCACCGAAAGTAAGTCATGTAAATGATGTACCGGACCATACGCTGCAAGTTTGGCGGGTCAGGAACGTGCAGCCGCATGCGCCAGATCAGGATCGTGTGCCCCTCGCGCGAGGGCGATGGGAGCGGATACAACTTGCCGGACTCGTGAATGTCGGAAAAGTCTTCGGTCGCAATGGACGCAAAGTTGAACGAATCGCGCCATTCTAGAGTTGCTTTGAGCTTCTCGATGGCCTTTTCATTGTCGCGGTTGTTGCCCACCCAGAACTTGTAGATTTCCAAGTCGGTCAGCGTATCGATGCCGCCAGAGATGAGGTCTGGGTCATGGCGGGCGTCGTCGATAAATGACTGTGTGGATTATGGAGCTTGTATAAGTTGGATTCTGTCTCTTTCGCGATATGCTAATCGATCGTGCCAGCGAGAGGACATACCAGGGCATCGGCTGGGACGCGAGTAATGGCGAATGTGGGCTGCGAGCCCTCGAGTGGGACTGCGGTGGGCATTGCTTCGTGAGTAAATGCTTCCACTTAGGATACTGAAACTGGCATTACACCTTTACGAGCAATACTTGGTCGAGGACAGAACGGTAGCCGTTGCGCTTCAGATCGCGAGTTTTGGAACGAATCGCTCGAGTGCAGGCCAAATCCTGCGAACAAGAGGATGGACCCCAGTTACTTGGGTTGTAGCACAACAAAATCAAACGCTTAATAACACCCTCTTCGACCTTGTACATTTCTTCCACGCCCAACTACACGTACAAGCCCTCAGCGGCACATCTCTGGACGCTTCGTCGATATGACAATAGCCCACTTCCTTCTGTTGTCACGGCCAGATACTGTAGGGCGATACATGTCCGAACCCTCACGACTCACAGCAACAATAACACTACCGTTTCAAATGTTCAATATCCGCCTCCGTGGTCATTTGTCATTGGTGTCACCCAGCATCGCGTCGGTCCGTGCAGCCTCCCATTCGTGCCCAACGCCGACTGAGGAATTCGTCAAACATCGATTAAGGTAAGGTCGTCGCGGAACTTAAGTTGTTGACACTGATAGTGGTGAATGATGTTGTGAGACAATTGTCGGCCGTCCACTTTCGATGATGGATGTGTGGTGTGCTTGAAAGCTCATGATTCCATCAATCAGCACGGATGATGTTTAAATAGCAGGATCTCGCAATGGTCGTTCGACCTGGTCACAGGGAATGGTGCTTTTTTCGCTCGAGTCGATCGACCCTTGTTGCTGACTTCGCTGCATGTCTTGTCTTCCAACTCCCTCGAGGAAAACCCATGGATTCACTCACACGACCTCCCGCAATGAATGTGAATCTCATGCAAAATGGCCACGGGCCTGCCAGGCCTGCCGCCCGCGGCGCCATCGCAGCCACGCCAACCCTTGTCCTTGCGGTTTCAATCGTTGAACAAATCCTGGCCAACATTCCGCACGTTCTGCCCCGACCAGAGCCGACATATCTCTTTGCACTCATGGCGGTGCCCCCATCGACGGTGCCCATGGCGTTCCAGGCCATCATGCGATTCGCCAATCGACAGCGAGAAAGGTCACATTGCAACCTGTTTGCAGTTGACCCGGTGCTGTGTGCTTCTCGGCTTGCTCGGGTCCCTCACCCGAGCATCCACGGCTGTTCAAGCTCGTTGCACCTGTACTGCGGCACTGTGCTGCTGAATCAGATGCCCGAGTGGACACGATTTGGGACGATATGCTCGACCGCTTGCTGATTGGGCTGAGCAAGAGCGGGAATGTGCAAGGATTGGAGTTGTTTCTGCAGAGCAATATTGTGGATGTGTCGGCTCGTCCGATTTACAAGTACATGGTTGCCGCCTCTCAAGGCGGAAGCGTGGATGTTCTGGACTGGTGGGCGGATGCCACAGAGGAAGTTGAGCCGCAAACTCCCGGCAAGTGCCGCAAAGGCCTACCGTACGACTCGACAGACGGACTTGCTGCCGCATTTGCCGCTGGCCACACCGACGTGGTGCTTTGGTGGAAACAAGTCAACTGGAGGGTTTCGGTCGACGTCACTGAACACCATTTGCTCGCAGTGTGCCGCAACGGCCATGCGCACATGCTCTCGGATGCTCGCCTCCAGTTGCGTGATTTGGTTGACGAGGACAACCCAGATTACATGGATGAGGCGAGCGCTTGCGGGTATGTCGAGGTGCTGAATTGGTTTTTGGTGCATTTTCATAAGCCGCAGTACACGCACAGGGCAATGGATCGTGCTTCAGCAAATGGGCATTTACATGTGCTTGACTGGTGGGTTCGATCTGGATTATCGCTCAAGTTTACTTCGTCGGCCAAGGTGAATGCTGCTCGTGCCGGCAAGACACACGTTGTGAATTGGTGGACTAGTTTCCCATTGTATCGGACCCTCTTGTGCGGATCCCTCCTTCAGGGCTCACCCAAGCCCACTCAGGTCGCCGACCTCGTCACGTTTGCTTCGTTTGGAGCTCTTTCCTGGATTCGCGAACAGCTCAAGGGCAAAAGTTGTCGAGTCGACGTGTGGACTTGAACGATTTTTTTCATGCAACTGCTTGCTCTGGCCACGTTCACGTCTTGCAAGCCTACTTGAAGCGGATCATTTACAGTGAAGACGTGAGTTGTGACGAAGTGGATCGGTGCTTGGAGATGGCTGCGCAGTGCAATCAGTTGCCAATGTGGCGGTTCCTCATAGATGAGCATTACCGTCAAGTTCTGGATGTGGATCCAGACTATTCGGGTTTGTGGACGTCATGCGCGATTGCCGCAGCCCTGCACGGGGCTTTGGACGTGCTCGAAGTTCTCATGCTCAACATCAAGACTCGACCAAGCGCAACTGCTTTCCCAATTGTTGTGGCAGCCGCATGCCAAGGTGGATCCAAGCAGGTGCTTCAGTTTCTTGTGGACAACAAGTATTGGGCTGCCGGGTCGCTTTCTGAGGATGACTGCGCCTCCGCGTTGCAAGCGGCCGCTGCGCACGGTCGGGTCAAGGTGTTGAAATGGTGGCATGATTCGGATGGTCAGCTGCATTCCCCGTCATCCTTGCATTTCCCTAAATCATGCGTGGACGACTTGGCTTGGGCGGCATGCCACAATGGCACAGTGGATGTCCTGGACTGGCTGGTGAACACTTTTGGCAAGCAGTCGTTTACAATTCCAAGCCGCCGACTCTATGCTATTGCAAGCAAGAACCCCAAAAAGAAGGCTGTTGTAGTCGAATGGATGTTGAAAGCGGCTGCAGAAGGGTCCATTTGCTTGTCTCCTGCATCAATTGAGTACTTGCGGATGGCTTTGTAATCAATGTCAGTAAGCCTTCCTGTCGTTCAGATATGTCTCACAGCCAACTCAATGTTTTAATATTGTAAGAATAGTTCCATGACAAATGCTACATGAGTGCCCCTCTCTGTGGTCGAAGGTGAGAAACGGATTCAATGGACACGTAAAGTCATGTGTACGTAACAAGAAGAAAATAGCGCCGCAAATGTGTGCAATCAAGATTTGAGAACGACTTCCTCGTCTTTCAACAACGCCTCCGGGTCCAATCCCACCGGTTCTCCCTCCCACGTTCCGCCCATTGACACGGGGGTATTGTCAGGTGTCGTCAAATCCGCCAAGCGCTTTTGCATCTCGTCAGCAGAGATGAAGTTGACTTTAGATGCCGTGACAGGATCTAGGAACGGCCGCACGCATGCCCAAATGGTAGTTGCGACCCAATTGGTTGGGTACACGTAGAGCTCGTTGAGGACTTCAGGAAAGTGAGCTGGCGAGGGGAATGACATGTGAGCCAGTCGCTGCATAGAGTCGACATCTCTGACAATGACATACCGTTGAACACACTGGCGGCTTCCCTGGCCATGGTCAAATCCCGATGCTTCATCTCGACCCCGTCCCGGCTTACAATCACCACAATCCGATCGCTTCCTTTCCCCTCTTTCCACCGACCCCACACCGTCTTGACGAAAAACCGAATGAGCCGCGGCAACCTCGGCGGATCGGGCATATGCAGCCTCGACCGCCACACGAGAATCGAGCACCCTGAGCGCGACGGTTGTGGAAGCACGTAGAGCTTTCCCGTACGCTTGACGTCGGCAAATTCGTCGGCGAGGAGCGCGTCAAAGTCGTACTCGAGCCGCCAAGCCAGTGTGGCTTGGATGCGTGCGAGTGCTTTGGCGTCGTTGCGAGACTCGGCCACCCAGAATTTGGCGATTTCGAGGTCGGTCAAGGTCGAGAGGTTGGGGCCAAGGTCGGCGCCCATGGCTCGGGCCGCGGCAATGAATGGCTGTGGTATACCGGTTTACAGTAAGCGGCTGCTGCTGTTTCTTTCAGACGTGCGCGGGGTACGATAACAAACCTTTGCGTCATCTGGGACGGGGGACGTGGTGAATGGTTGTGCGACGGTCATATTTGTGGATTCCATTGGCGGTTGCATTGTTTGGCGGTCACGACGGTTGGGGGGACAGCCCAGGTTTTATGGTGCAGAAGAGTCGGAGTCGAGCGGAAGCAGATCACGGATAACTGGAGGTCGGCGGCAGGATCTGAACGGGAACGCATTGGATTCATGGGCTTCATGGACCACTCTGTCTGTTTTTTGTAGGAGAGGACGAGGTAATCCCGCCGCCTTGGTCGAGGGCACTTGACAGCCAAGAAACGCCTCACATTTGAACGCGGCCGCGTTGGCTCGCGATCTGGCTGTTGCGGAGAAATGCTGAGGGTTTGCGCTCCGAAGAGTTCTCGGGCAATGCAGACGTTCTGGAACGCTCTTCTCGAACATGCCAAGCTTCTTATGCACCAGTTGGCACTGTCAGACTTTACATGCATCAACGGAGTACTGCATCTTCTGCACCCGAGTCGAATGCATATGCCTTCAACCTTCCGCAATGAATGTTCATCTTGTGCAAAAGCCTTCCGCCATCCTCCGCCCCGTCACCCAGGGTAGCGGGACAACAGCCAGGCCTCCGCCTCCTCCACTGCCAACGCTGCCAGCTCTCCCCATCTCACTCGTCGAACTCATTCTCGCCCACGTCCCGCACGTATCGACTCAGCCAATGCCCACATACCTATTTACACTCATGGCCCTGCCTCCATACGTCGTCCCCGTCGCCTTCCAGTCCATCGTTCACTTCGCCAACCGCTCTGGCACTTCCATGGAGGACGACACCGATTTGGCCACTGTTGATCCGCTGCTTTGTGTTTCTCGACTCGCTCGCCCGTCAGACATGTTTGCTCGACTGTTTGAAATGGTGGCTCCAGTGCTGCAGCTGCATGCAGCGGCTTCGAGTGGCTGAGACGACACGAGGAAGGACGATTTGATTGACCGCATGCTGGTTGGGCTGTGCAAGAGCGGCAATCTGAAGGGATTGGAGTCGCTTCAAGAACGGAGCATTGTGGATCTGTCGTCACGTCCAATTTACAAGTACATGGCCGCCGCCTCAGAGGGCGGATTTGTGGATATTTTGGATTGGTGGGTGGGAGCGGTGTCAACGGTAGAATCGACTCGGCACGACCGCAAGCGCAACGGGCGTCCATGTCACCCGAACGAGGGCCTTCAGGCCGCGGCCATGGCTGGCCATTGGCATGTATTTCAATGGTGGAGAACATACGAGCCGCAGGACATGCTTCACATGGAACTGCGCTTTCTCACCATGTGTCGTCATGGACATGTCGACTTACTCTCCCGAGCTTCTCTCTGCTTCCGAATCTACCTTGACGATGATTTTCCCGAGTACATGGACGAAGCAAGTGCTGCTGGCCATGTCGAGGTTCTGGACTGGATCATGACTCATTCGGAATCTCCCGGCTATACCCACAAGGCCATGGACGAGGCGTCAAGGAACGGTCATTTACATGTGCTTGATTGGTGGGCTCAATCGGGATTGCCGCTCAAGTTTACATCGTCCGCAAAGGTGGATGCCGTTCGCGCCGGCAAGACAGATATTGTGAATTGGTACAACAGTTTCCCATTATACCGCACGTTGCTTTGTAGCTCGCTGCTCCCAGACTCGCCTGCGCCGAGTGCCATTCGAACAGCAGACCTCGTCATGCTCGCGTCTTTTGGTGCGCTGCCATGGATTCGTGCTGCCATCGGCGATGACATCCTCAGCGTTTCCCACGTGGTGGACACGAGTGCATTTTACCGGGCCATTGCTCGATCGGGGCATGTACACATCATGGACAAGTACAACAGCGATCTTCGCGACAACGAGGACGTTGAGCCATGCCTCCAACTTGCTGCTCAGTATGACCACATCCAGGTGTGGCGTTATTTGATCGACGAGATGTATACCGACCATGACTACGATCCTGACTTTTCTGACTTGTGGAAATCGTGCGTGCACGTGGCGGCCGAGCATGGGTCCTTGGATATTCTCGAGGTCCTCATGATCAACATCAAGACACGCCCGCTTGCTTCGGACTTCCTGAGTGTGGTGGCAGCCGCATGCAAAGGCGGATCTATCAAGGCGCTGCAGTTCCTGATTGACAACAAGTATTGGACTGCGGGGTCGCTTTCCCAGCATGACATGCAAGCTGCGTTGCGGGCTGCCGCAGCTCACGGTCGGATCGAGGTGCTGCAATGGTGGTATTCAAAGAGCCAGCAGCAGGTTTCGGCGTTTTTGGTGTTTTCGCGTGACTGAGTTGACATGTTGGCCGGCGCTGCTTGTCGTCACATGCATGTAGCTGCTCTGGACTGGTTTATTTCCACATTTGGCAAGCTATCGTTTTCCATTCCAAGTCGCCATCTTCAGGCTGTGGGAATCGAGCATGGTGGTAACAACAAGCCTGTGGTTGAATGGTTGCTGAATGCGTCTGCGGATGGGTCCATTTACTTGTCTACTGCTTCGCAAGCATACCTGAAGATGGCTCTGGACCGTCTGTGATCTGGTATACACATCTTAAGCAATGTGCTGGGCGGGACGTAATTTGAAGCGTGAAATCATCTCATCAGAATAGAGGGCACTTCCTGCTCTCGACGTTCTTCTTTGTTCGAAGTACCACTCGTTCACGCAACATATACGGCCAGAATTCGTTTTTTGCTCGAAAGATTTGTTTCTCCCATGTATAGTTTCCTGCGCAAGCCCATGATTCCCACACTGGCACTCTCCCACGAGCCTGGATTGACAAGAGGCACTTCAATTGTGAATGCACTTGCCCTCGCGCCAATGATGAACTAGAATGCTACCGAGTATATTTACCGATACGATCGCATGTAGGTATACATCATGTGTGTCAGCAGTGAACCGGCGTCAAACGTACGTCCAAGGCAGGTGGGTGGCAAACTCATCCGGGTCACAACCGACGCTGGCAGACAACTGAAGCGGCCGAGAGCCTTAGGCATCTCTCACACCGGCTATGAAGCACCCCTGATTACCCTCTGAAATGAGCTCACATGCATGCAGTCTGCTCCCGACCGAGATTTGGATCCCCATCTTGGGCTTGGCGACCTTGTCCCCGTCGCTGCAGGCGGCCACTCGGTTTTTGGCCGACCTGGTTGACGCTTATCATCACTTGCGCCTTTGGCCACGGCGACGCATTGCACATTACCTGCTCTTGGCCCTCTACGATCACGATGATAATTACCCGGATAGCAATCTCCTTGGCGACCTCACACCTCATGAGCGACTTGTCCATGTCAACGAAGACCATCAAGATCACCCGCTGCAAGCGCTACTGCGCATCACCTCGGCTCCGCTCAACCGCACCCGGCCCGAATGCGCTATGGTCTACGACTTTTTGCTGCATCATGACACTCTTTCCGCCATCCTTGGCTCGCAGCCACAATTGGATTGCATGCCTGCCGACCAATCGCTTGCCGAGCTCGTTGAGCAGTCCTTGTACGACCAATCGGCATGGGACAAGGACACGGCGCTTGATCCGATTGTTGTCGCTTGCATCTACTCCACATCATTTGTCTACATTGGCGATACCGGCAAGCTCGCGCACACCCTCGACCTGCTCCTCAGGTTGCTCCCAAGCAGCGTCTCGCTCTCTACACCGCGCCAAGCTGCCTCGCCATTGCGCTGGTCGCTTGCTGCCGTTGACTCTCTGGCCCTTGGTAATGCCGCCCGTGAATTTTGCGAGCAGGCTGAAATCGGCCTTTATTCTTGGCACTCTGGTTCTACGCCGAGTTTGGCAATCATCCCGATGACGATTTACCGTTTCGCATGACGTTTCCCGAGCATTTGGTTTGGTTGGCGCTGTTTTACTGGCGGGTCGATGTGGCACAGTTCCTGGTGGATCGACTGCATGTGGACGTGAGGGATGTGATGGAGCGGGTGTGGAACTTGCCCAAGCTGATCGAGAGTGTGCTTTGGTCGCTGCCGCGGCTTCAGGAAGCTCAAGCGGACCCAGACTTTTGGGACCGAATGATTCTGCAAGTCGAGTGGATGAGGAGCCATGGATGGAATGTGAAGCGTGACCTACATCTCGATTTCTACGCAATCCGCTTTCGCCTCCAAGATTGGTGCTCTGTATCCCAAGTGTCCAAGGAAAGCTACCCGTCGCTTGTCACGCTTTGTCGCAGTACACTTCGCATGGCACTTTGGCCACCAGTAAGTCGACTCTTCGACCATTTTTGATCTCGGGCTGTGCAACAAGGTGGCTGCGTTTGTCGAACTCGACTCAAGCTTTTTGGATGCGGTCCCATTTGTGATTGACCACGCCGAGTTGGTTCGACGGAAAGATGAGCAGGTCCGTTTGCTGATGGCTCTTGTGCGATGTGGACAACTTGGACTCGCAAAGGATTTGGTGTCTCGGTCACTATCTCCCAGCAGGTTGCTCTTGCAGGGTATGTGTATCTTTGCGGCATTTTTCATATTCCTGCTTTACCTTCTCATGTATTACATCTCGGCAATTCTAGGGTTCTGTGACTTGCTTGAAGCAGACATCCGCAGCCTCTGTAAAACCACCAATTATCATCTCTTCGCGGCGCTCTTCAACATTGGGCCATCACTAGCAATACCAATTGATTGGACAAGGCTGCTCGGCTCATCTTCATGCTGTCTCCCTTATGCACACCTGTCCCGCCTCGTTGATATCTCTCACACGCTTCCCAGCGGTCCGAAACTCGACTGCGTTGTGCTCTTTCACAATTTCTTGCGGCAGTTGCTTACTGGCACTATGGTCCCACCCAACCGTGAATCCGAGTCGCTCCCTGACCTCCTTTACCTTCTCGGCACACTTTTTCAACATCTCGAAATGTCGTTGTCGCCAAATCCCTTGTGGTCATTCCTCGACGGTAAACCGCCACCTGCCATGCCTGCCCCCATCGTCCTGTGCGCGCATTTGCTGCTCCTTGTCTCACCACCCATCACTCAACCTGCTCTGGATCTTTGCGGTGTTCGCAAGACGATCAACCAGCTCGTTGCACGCTACTTTTCCGACCCAAGCCAATCAACCGTCAACGTGCAGTCACACACTCGCCTTGTCTCGCTGCTCACATCGGCAATCGTACTTCCATCGCTCGACTTTTTTCCGCACTCGCTGATGTTACCTGCGCTTGACGAGCTACCCGACATGGTGTTTGCGTTCGTACAACTCGCACGCATCCATTTCGCACGAGTCTTGGTTCCGTGGCAAACGGCTCAAGGACTTCCGTTTTGGATCTGGGCGGTCGCCAAGCCGAGCCCGCAGGATGTATCAAAGGAGGTGGTTGAGCGGGAGCTGAGGCGAATGGTGGAGGCGGTCGGATGGGATGCTGTGGAAAAGGTGTGGCAAGAACAAGTGGGAGCTATTCCCCATTGGGGAGATGATTTGCGGGCAAGATTGATGGACAAGAGGAGATGAGATTCTACCTATGTTTCCTGTTTGCATTGTCTCTTTGCTGGACACACTGCCTTGTGAATGGTGCACGGCGCCAGAAAGTTTGTAGATCGCTTGCATGGTGGGAAGTGTATCGCGCCGATTGCACCGTGCCATGGACTGGCGAGCAGCCGTTACGGACGCGAATGAAGCCGCTTAATAAGTTTACTCTACTCTGCGCAATATCCAGTTCACATTACTCAACTGCCACCGCGACATGAATCCATCTGCCAACCAGATCCCGCCCGAGGTTTGGGTTTCCACGCTCGCCTTAACGCGTCGTTTGTCATCGTTGGTGCCGTCCTCAACAAAGTTCCTGTCAAGGCTCTTCCAGTCGACGCCGCTGCTCGATAAGTACTGGCGCATGTCATTTGCCTGTGATCTTCTTTCAAGTGTACAAGCGTCCGCCCTCGACGAATCGGAAGACGCTCAATTCACTGAAGGAGACATCATCCACTTTGAAGGCGACTTCAACAGCCCAGGAGTCTACAAGCTCCATTTTGGCAATGTCAACCTCTCTCCGCACGCGGCATTCACGCGCACGAGCAACGACAGCAACGAAAGCAACGACCACCCTCTTCAAGCCATCTTGCGTGCCACGTCATCGCCCGCCAACCAAACGAATCCGCAGTGCTCTCAAGTGTACCAGTTCTTGATTCATGCAGCGACGCTCAAATGGCTGCTGGGCCGGTCACGCCACGGCAAGGCGACTACCGTGCAGATCAAGCAGTCGCTGCCCGCATTCATCGAGCAGTCGCTTCATCGCCAGAAGGAGTGGCCGACGGAATTGGCGCTGCACAGGGTCTTGCTCGCATGCATTTACGCCTCGCACTTTATTGTCACGGGTGACCTTGCGCGCCTTGACCAGACTCTGGACCATTTGATTTGCATGATTCGTGGCCATCAGGCCATTCTCACCTCAATGCAACATGCTGCGTCCCCATTACGCTGGTCTCTCGTTGTGGCCGACTCGCTCCAGCTCAAGAACGCTGCCCGCAAGCTCTGCCAAATGGCCTCCATTGGCAACTACGCCAAGGATATGGACAATTTCTTTGGATTTGGCCAATCGTTTGCTCCCGAAACCGACGGCGAGTTTCGCATGACGTTTGCCGAGTACCTAGTCTGGCTCGCATTGGTTTACTGGCGCATCGACGTTGCGCAATACCTTGTGGACCGATTCAAGATCAACATGAACGAGGTGATGGGCAGAACATTCAACTTGCCGCAGCTGGCAAACATGTCGTTGGAGCTGTTGCCGTACTTGACCTTGTTAGGGGATCACGCCCAAGCACTGGATCGTCGTGTCAAGAGGCAGCTCGAATGGATGACGGGCCATGGATGGCAACTTGTGCAGGTCGTGAGCCCAACGACCGTATTCCGTGCCAACCAAGTGATTATCGTTGTTTGCAAGAGGCTGCCCGTGACAAGCAAGGCGAGCTACCCGTTGTTTCTTGAGCTGTTCCACTTGTTTGATGAGCAGCACATTGCCGCCAACAAGTCGGGCATTGCGATCGCTCTCGACGATGGCTTCTGCGCCAAGGTGGCGGCCTATCTGGATTTGGACCCGAGTTTTGTCGATTTGGTGCCATTCATCATTGAGCACAGTGACTTGGTCTACAATGAGGATGAGCTCGCAAGCCTACTACAGGCGCTACTGCGTGGGAAGCACGTCCGGTTTGCGTCGGAATTGTTGCAAAAGAGTTCCAAGCCTGAGGAGCTTTTGTCCAAAGGTACTCTGTGGCTGTTGACCCTTTTTCAAGTCGTTGATTTTGGTACATTGGACGCTCCCTCACGAACTTGTGACGAATGTGTGTGTAGCGTTGGCACGTCTTTTCTCAGGCAGCACATGTCGGATTTCCGATATGGTCGAGTCGATCGTCTCCCTCGAATGGGTCAGTGGGAAGCGAAGCGCGAGTTAGAATGGACATGGTCGTTGCGCAATGAGGGAGATGTGGGCAGGATATGGGCAGGAGGCGATAGTGGCAGTGCGACCCTTGCATTATTTGATTGCGTGCATGAGAATCGTATGTTTTTGCTCTCTGCATGCTTCGTTGTAGATGCTAGATGGCCTTCTGTGTTCCCGATGGTTGGTGTAGCATAAATATGACTTGCCAGTGGGAGATAACTAAACATGGTGTCCGCCCGAGAATCATCAACCAACAAGTCGGTGAAAACAACAATCGATGCACATTCTATTTATGAAAATTTATGGGAAAATTCTTGATGACAGCTTCAAACGCGGCAATCCAAACCGCAACAGCTCTCAATGGCCATGACGATAAATACTATGCCCCACAATGACCTGAATTCCAATCTTCCACCCAGAATTGGTGGACCGAATTGTCAGGCAAGCAGCGCCACAAACGCAGACGCTGGCCGTTCCGATCGCCCTCCCAGCCTGTGATAGGACAAGTACGCAATATGACGTAGTCAACACCCGAGAGAATGTGTGTTGTATGCACAGAAGATTGGTGACGCACCAGCTTCAGGATCAAGACACAAATGCCTGCCATTGTATGGACTTAAAAGTGTCCGTTTGCCATCCGAGTCAAGATTCCTGTGCCAAAGTTGTGCAGCGGAATCGTTGCTGCAGGTGGGCAGGTGGGTGGGTGGAAAATGCAAGTAAGTTGGAGCCACATTAGATCGAGTGTGGAAAACGGCCAAAGGGAAACCATGAAGGTAATGGGCAGCGTACCATTCCCACCAACGAACGATCTGACCTTCATATGCATGCTGAGCCGAGCCAGATTGCACGAGTTAGTTTGCAATCGAATGTGAGCATCTAGCTTCCCGTGAAAAGCACGTGGGAGATGAAATCGTAAAGCGTACTCCGCCAGGAACATCTAGACAGTAACTCCTGTCACTTGGCGCAGCCCTGGCAACTGCAAGAGTGACGACGGCATTGCTGTGTTGGGGGTTCATTGGGGACAAGGTAATGCGCTGTGCAATCATGGATGAGACGTGAGCACAACTTGAATCCTGAGAGACAGCCAAGCAAAAGAAACGTACTTGAGCAATCGGGTTGTGGTTGCATGACCACATTTGTGCATCGGCCGTTTGCCAATTTTTGCGACTTTGCTCGACATCCACGCAACGACGTGTTGCGCCGTTGATCATGCAGCCGTCCCTGAGGGGCGCCCGAAAAAATAAGAGCGATTGGAATGCTGATTGGATCCAGGTCGTTAACAGGCACATACCAAGGTCTGAACCGCACGGCAGGTTTCCTTGGTGGACGGTCGTCCGACCACTCAGTGGAATTGCCGTCTCGGTGGCGGCTCGATGGTGGAGACACCATTGTGGTCGAGTTGTCAAGTCGAGCCGTGGGCGGAGCGGTCGAATTGGTGGACGGCAGCTCGCCAGTTGGTGTCGCGGCGGCGAAGTGGCCAATAGCCAAAACGGCCAAAAGAAGAATGAGCTTGAGAGACAACATTAGTGTACCCATGGTTGCTTTGATCATTCATAGGTACTGGCGAGTCACAAGCTCCCAGACAGGCATTCGTGAGCGAAAAATCAACTCAGACGAGCAAAACGTCGTCGGGAGGGGGGGGGGATAGGTGGTCATTTGTATTGAGAATCGCCACAGCTTGAAGCAGCGATGGAAGCTGTGGGCGCTGTCGAGGTTGCACCCAGTTTCGCCAACGTGGGCATGACGACGTTGGCACTGCGACATATACTGGCGCCGCCACATTCCTGAACCTCGCTCTCATGTGCGACCGTAATATGCCACGACCGTGCACGCGTACGCCGGCCGAGAAACCGCGCTGCCGCCACAGCAAGTGGGTGGCGTCGGTTACATGTTACATCTGGAAACAAGAGTGAGACCAACGCGTCCTTTGGGCCATGAATTCAAGCGATGTCAAACTGGGTGCATCGAGTCTGTAGGTGCGATCTGGCGACTTTGGGTACGTTTGCGGGTGTTTGGAATGCATATTTCGAGCGTGATGGCGACCAAGGACCCGTCTGCATATATTTACCCTGTCACGACATTCAAAACGGTTACGCTGAAACGCGTTCTGGACACGCCCATGTCATGTCATGTCATGTCTGCGCAGCGGTTATTTCTATTCGAAAATGACGAGATTGAAGACTGTATGAAGCTTGCCGCGGAGCACAGTGTCACCATGTGGCGGCTGTTCGTGGAGGAACTGTACAAATGACGCAAAAAAATCCAGAGGGTTACTCCGACTTGCGTCCTTTGTAGTTGTCGTCCACATTGGCGGCTGCCGAGCTTGACTCTGTCGACAAGCTCGAGATCTTGATGCGAAGTGTAAAGACTTGGCCCCCTGTGGAAAAATTATCCAACATCCTTTTGGTTGCATGCAAGGGTGGAACAAAGAAGGTGTCCACTCTTGATTGATAGGGCATACCGCTGGCGTCCCGGTTGTCTCACCAAGCACGTTCAGAAGGAGGCGCTGGTCGTGGCTGCATCCCATGGTCATGTCGACATACTTCGATGGTGGTTTGCGGCGAGACAGGGTCAACAACTCTCGAGCGTCTTGTGGATTACCCACCCCTGGCTCGATCATCTTGCTGCCGTCGCCGCGGTTTGTAGCCGTCCCGGTAACGTTGCCGTCCTTGATTGGATGATTCAAGTGTTCCGGCCTGGGTCCTTTGTCTTCGGCGTCAGCGATTCAGGCCGTGAGCATCAAGAAAACAGGGCCGTGAGTGTTTGGCTCTTGCCCGCTGCTGCCAACGGTACGATTGAGCTATCAGCTGCATGTGTGGCGTATGTACCTTCGCGCTCGCTGGGCGGCTGGGTCTGAGTGACGTAAGTGCAGGCAAGAGTGGCAGGGTTGTGGCGTTTCTGAACCGAGAGAACTCGAGCGAGCACGGATCGATGCGCAGTTCTTTGTGCGTACTTGTAATCTTGTCGAGCTGTGCAGCCGGCATTTCTTTCAGTATACATGTACTCGTTATCGAAAGCATACGCCCCGTTCTCAAATGGCGATAGGACCACCAGTTGATTTTTGATTGATTAGCAACATGTTAATCCAAACATTCAAAGCAAAAGCCTTTGTCCCAAGATCCTAAGCCAACCTCTCCGCATGCCACTTGATGTGCTCCTCCACAAACGACTGAATGTACCAGTACCCATGATCATACCCGTCCCTCAGCCGATACTCGACATTGATCTTGTCGTTGGCCTTCATGGCATCCACCACCTTGCTTGTGTGCAAATACTGGGCCAAAAAGTTATCCTTGGACCCTTGATCAATCAGCACATCCACCTTGGGTCCCGCGTAGGCCTCGGCGAGCAGCGTAGCGTCGTACTTTGACCAAAGCGACGGATCGGAATCGCCCAGGAAGCGTGTGAATGCCTTTTGGCCCCAAGCGCAGTTGGTCGGGTTGCTCATGGGCGCAAATGCTGAGATGGAGCGAAACTTGGCTGGGTTGCGAAGACCAATCGTGAGCGCGCCGTGCCCGCCGACAGAGTGGCCAAAGAGCGAGATGCGTGACTTGTCCTGAGCCAGCGATCAAAAAAAGGGTGAGTGCATGTCTTGGGATGGAAGGCGAGTTGACGTGAGCACACACGTACAATGGGCAAAGCGCCAATGACTTGGTTGTAAAACTCGTCCGTCACGTACGAGTACATTTGGTAATGCTTCTTGTACTCATCGGTCGTGGCATCCACATAGTATGACGCTCCTTCGCCGAAATCCCACGTCTCCTTGTCGTCCTTGCAGTTGACGCCGCGTGGCGAAGAATCAGGACACACGAGCGCCACACCGTGCTTGCTGGCATACTGGCACGCACCGGCCTTGGTGATGAAGTTGTCTTCGTTGCAGGTCAAGCCGGAAAGAAAGATGAGGGCCGGGACGGGGCCATCGGCGGCTGCGCTCGGCAGGAACACGGAAAACTGCATGTCGCATCCGAGCGTGGCCGAGGCATGGCGGTACTTGAGGACGTGGCCATCAAAGCACTTTGAGGAGCTGAGTTGGGTCAGAGCGGCGGTCATTTTGGGCATACACAAGCGTGAGCGTTCATGGAAGATTACCTATGTGGAGTGACGATTCTTTCAAGGGCGAAAAGACATTCGCCCGTGGTCAGCGACCGTGAGACAGTTTTGATCCCCAAGACGACGGCTTTACAGCAACGATTCACGTGAGCACAGCGCGGAATGCATGCGCATCACTTTTGCCACCTGTTCTCCAGGCCTATCAAAAAGGCGACTCAATCCCACTCCCTGGTAGATTGCTCCCTTACGTAGTACAGCAACCAGTCTGCCTGCCTCGGAGAGACCTACTTTGCATTAAGCCGCATGGGTCTCGCGGAAGTTGCGGTCCTGGAGAGTCGCGAGAATTGCACCAATTTAGGGCAATGGGAGTCCAATACCAATCGGCCGCTTATTCTGCAGTGAAGTGTTCGTATTGGCCGGAGTCCTATATTTCTTACTATCGTGGATCATTGGCTTTTCTTTGCCCATCGACTTAAGGGCAGTGGAAGCCGCGCCGATTCCCGCTTGCTGCTTTCGTCCTACCAACAGCGTCTATTTGAAAACGTCGTCTGAGCGAGGCCGGGCCACTACCACTATGACACTGACACAAGCAAATGTCTGCAACCTGCGCGACATGCAATAATACCAGACGGTTGAGGTCCATCCGTACGTAGCCTGTCTATCCGTGAGTATTTAAGCTTTAGCTCACTCACAACCTCCGAAGCGATGGTGGCTGGAAACAGGTCGCAACTAGTATTCAATGGTCTCTTCGGGTTTGGAAACTTGGGTTTGTCCCTAACCCCAGTCGGTGTGCCTGCCTGAGCTGGCTTGTGTGTACAGGCGAACCAGGAACTCAATGCACATTTGTCCAGTGTTCGCACCGTCCTCATCGCGAAATGCGTCGCCAAAGACGGGGCGGCCAATTGGTGGCACGCACCTGAATAATTGCCCCATGCAATCAGCTCCAAACGGGTCGAATCACACAGCAACCCTTCTCGCCATGACTTCTGCTGCTTCCAACCAATCAAGTGTTCAACCGCCGCCCCGAATCATTGACGATGTGACCCTCATCAACTCGATCATTGTGTCGGCCATCGGCAGTATTGTTTCCATCGGATGCATGTTTGCCTTGTTTCGCCGAGCATGGCCACAGCATCAATTCGTGGCCGATGATTCTGCAATCCAATTCATGACCCGCCGTTGTCGCCTACTCTTTGCCGCGTCGGCTCTGACATTGGCCGATGCCTTGCGCAACTTGATCCAATGGTCCATGCTTTACGAAGGCTCGAAACTCCCAAACTTCTTGACCATCCGCATTGTCTACATCTTCACCTTTCTGGTAGCGTTACCTTTGGAAACCTATGCAACGTGCCAGCGGTGCGCCGTCATTGTCACAAGGAAACCGGCACAGCGGAAACGGGGACTGCAAATTGCGCTGGTAGTCTGCATTGCGTGTATGCTCTGTGCGCAGGGCGGATCATCTTTTGTGACCTTTGACTTGGCCCATCATCCGAATTCTGATGTGGACGACTGGCTCAACCGGAGATTCGCCCCAATCGCAGTGATTGCGGTCATGGCATTGTTCCCTCTCTTGATTATGACATCGTCCGCATGGGCATTGTCGGTCAATGTGCGCCAAACGCGACCAAAACCGTTTGGTCACCAAGTGCCTCGCACCGGCAGTAACAAGAGCGGTAGTATCTCAAAGGTTGGCAGCGCCACCAGTGGGAGTCAATCAAAAGTATCCGACTCTGCAGGTGAGAACGGATCATCGGGCCCCGTCTCTGGCTCCTTGTCCGACATTGGCTCTCAAGCTGCCCCCTCAGGGGACTCGGCGCCATCCTCATTACCACCATCACGACGAATCAGCGTCCTTCCATCCCGAACCCGGTCCAATCTCCTCACCAACGTATCAACTGCAATGCTGCATACCGCAACCAAACTGCGCTCGTCCAGTCGCCGTCCATCCGCAGCAACACGGCGGCACAACAAGGCATCGCTCATGTACCCGCTCACACGCACATTTACCATTCTGACGGTTGCTCTGACGGTGCTCTGGCTGTTTGCGCTTGCTGCATCCACACTGGACTTTGTTCCAAACGTCCGAAGTAATGCCCTGAATGCAGCCATTAATGCCATCGCGATCGCTATCGAAGCGTCGTTTGAGCGCTTGATTCGCGTTGCGCGGTACTCCCAGCAGAAGCGACAGGAAGTCTTGGCGGTGGACAAGTCGTTTGCGGACGACATGATTGGACAGCGGGACGGAAAGGTACATGGGATTCGCGAAGAGCACATTGGCGTGAATGACTCGCCGGCTCAGGCTGTTGATGCGGCGCCAAGCGTCGGTGTTGGCGGAATGGCGCTGCAAACACTTGCCGCTGCTCCCGGATTGGATCCGGTGGGAACAATACAGGAGCATGTCGTTTCTCACTTTGAAGCATGGGATTACGTCATGTCACCCACGCAGGATGCTCGCCAACCGTGGGGATCATTGTAAAGAACAAATACACAATGCACAAGTATATATAGGCAAGGTGGAAACGAGAGGCGCATTAGATCTTTAGATTCAGAGCCGGATATGTGACGGACGTGAGATGGACAGAGCAGGAGACGGATCTGCTGTGATGCTGTGATCCAGATGGGCCGCCGATTGGTCAATCTGGACGCCACCCTCACCTCCCACATACACAGCTGAGTTCCCACAGGCCGACCTCCTTTTGAAATGCATGCTATGCAATGCCAACTTGGAGTCACCCAAAAAATAGCCCAAGAATTCCAAGTCATCGCTTGATTTGCCACTGTTGACCGTTGCCATGGCCTCGACTCCGACTCTGACACCACTTGCTCAGATACTGGGTCCACACTCACTGGCTCCGCCCCACCGCTCCGACTCCCTCTTTGATCTCACCGACCATGGCCATGGCCAAGACACACCCAAGGCTTCCACGAGTCTTGTCGACTTACCACTGGACCTTCTCGTCCAAATCACCCGCCTTTTGCCCATTACCGACGTCCTCTCCTGCGCCCTCGCCTGCCGCCAACTCTACTCGCCCGCCGCCCATCGCCTCTTTGCCCGCCCGCACATTCAGTCCACGCAAGCGCTCGACCGCTTCATCGCCTCACTCACCACCGCAAACCAGCATGCAAACAAACACTCGGAGGCACCCACCCTTGTCCGCCACATTTCCCTCTCTCTCTCGCTTGCCGACCTCACGTGCCACCAGCTCGAGCGCCTTGGCGCACAATGTCCCCGGCTGCATTCGCTCTCCATCACCGACTCGGACGTGGCCACTGCTCATCATTGGGCACCGGCTCCCCCACGACACTCGGGTCCACTCGCCACTCTCAAACTCGAATCGCTACTCTCACTCGTCCCACAACTCACTCACCTCTCACTCGCCCGCATTGATCCTCTCGACACACCGCACCTCATTACACACCTTGCCACACACTGCCCGAAACTCTCATCTCTCACGCTCAACCAGTGCATCACACTGCCCAACGATGCGCTGACGTGGCGGTCCAGCGTCTTGGCCCTGCGCCGCCTTGCCCCGCATCTCGAGTCGCTCGCCATTCACGTGGATTGCCGCACGCTCAATGCCACACCCGACGAGGCACTTGCCGTCATCTTGTGCGATTTGCATTGCCCCAGTTTGCGTGCTCTCAAGTTGGTTGGGTTCAAGTTTGCCATCGGCTCACCAGGACAACCGGACGTGGCACCTGGTTTGCTTGCCGGGTTGTTGACCAGGCATCCGGCTTTGGCCGCGTTGCATTTGGGACAGGTCGTTTCTTTCGATATCGTGGATTGGATCAAGGATGGCATCATTGCAGCATGGAGCGTGCCTCAAGGCATGCGCGGTCGCAGGAAAAAGGTCGTGTTGAACATTGTGGATCGTGGGGTCAATGGCGAAGAGGTCAAGACTGGGATTGAACATGCGTGTGAAGGAGTCGTGGTGGAGGTGGGTCACTAGGGCGGCTCGCAAAATGCTTCACCTGCAGCAGACGTTTTCACACAATCACCAAGACTTCACAGCGCACTCGACTGCTTCTTCAAATCATCAGATTTTCGAGCAAGAGCATTATACACTTCACCATCCGATTCTGGGCTGCAGCTTTGATCCCATGTGCGCAAGATGCTCACGTGGATGCGAACCAGTCACTTTGAGTTGCCGTCCATGGTGCGCGTGTGGCGTTGCTGCCAGCGGACAGAGGATGGACAACAGGGTGCACGGCGAATGCTGATCCCTACAATGCCATTGCCGCCATCGAAATTTTGCTATTCCTGAACTCACGCTTCATAAGCGTCCGTCTCCCCACTTCTCCCTCCCTCTCTCTGCCCGTCCAACATCGCCCTTTATTCGAGCGTTTGGACTCAACCTTGCTCTGTCGCGGCACCCTGTCACAAACGAGCTCGGTAGCGTTCATCGCGACCATTCCGCCTAGTTCATATCCCCTCGCCACCATCAGCGCCAACCATCGCCCAGCAATGCCAAACCCCGGGGATTGGTCGATTCCGTTGCCCTCGCAAATCAACCCTCTCTACAACTTTGGCGGCTGTGATCCGATTGCAGAAGTCCTCATGGAAGGCGCTCAGCCTGGTGGCCAAACACCGCCCTTCATTTCCGTACGCGGAGTCTCTCTTTCTTGTCTTCCACGCCTGCGCAAACAATCAGTTGATGTCCTGGTGCTCCCTCCTTGTCCTTGCCGTTGTTCCACACCAAGTCCAACCAGCCTGAGACAACGGCTGCTACTTCACAGCTCTCTGTCGCGTCTCAGAGCGACCAGACTCTTGCCTGCCTGCTCGGATCTTCAAACCCTCACCCGACGACAAGTTTGGTCGCCGAAATTCAACACACTCCCATGGTTTCCGCGGCCGGGCCGGAATGCGCGCCCCACGTCTTGCACACATCAACGCCCACCAGCATGCGTGCATCGCAGGGATTGCCATCTGTACGTCATATTTCAGTTTGATCCATGCCCAGATTGGGTGAGGATTGCCGATGCAGTGGGCGAGTCAAGTGTTCTCGGTCTGAGTTGATGGTCTCTCGCTCACCGTCTCGCGTCGATGCCAACATGTTCCCTGTTCGATGTAGTCGCTGAACTTGTCGCCATTCACGGGCACATTTATCCCTTCCCTTGCTGGCAGTGCAGGCTCGGCGGGCAACTCGGGTCCTCAAACCATGACAAATGGGCACTGTGACGTCGGCATGGAGCTCCCGGGTCAAGTATGTTCAGTTCAGATCCGTTTCATTTTTCACTAACCTTGTGCTCACTCGCCATAATGCCGCATATCCTAGCCCACAATCGACTTTAGGAATCCGCCTCCCACACCCCCTACGTCACCAAATCCAACCCCGATGCCGACCCTACCGCATACCTCAGCGGCGGCGCCCGCCGGTGCCTATGCCTCGACGCGTCCCTTGCTCGTGACCATGCTCGCACAGGCACTCACCGTCCTTCCGGAATTCAATCAAATGCTTTCCAAGTACATGTGCAATGGATCAACGACCGTCTTTGTACCAATTACCGAAATTCACCGCGTGTTGCTCGAGTATGGCCAAATGCTGCTCGATCAGGCGAACGACGAGTATGGTGTCGCAGCGGTCCAGTTCAACATGCTCAGCTTGCCGCCAGCGTATGCGGCCGCTCAAGAAGGGTATTCTGGATCCACTTACGTTGCCATGGTACCGCCCGCCGTCAATCAAGGGCTTGATCCGACAGCAACCAACATGCAAGCACCGGCTACGCCGGACACCAATGCGCACGGTTCGCACCCAAGGTCGTCTTTCGAGCACACGAACTTGCATGTCCCCTTGGTTCCAAGCGACAACCAGGCGCCGGGACTCGGCGCAACCACAAGTGCACGCGCGGACGTGGTACGGGATGCTGGCGGTCCAACTGGCCCAGGCAATGTGGCTGTGAGCGAGATTGCAGCTGCGTCATCGGATGACGAGATCGCACAAATGCAGGCTCCGGCGACGACGTCTGTGGCGGCCGCCATTTCCAGCGCGTGCATGTGCCAGGACTTGCAAGAGTTGAAGCAAGCAAACAAGGAGGGCGAGGGGGGGCTAACTTATCCCCCCAATTTCAGTCAAGAAGGCGCCAACGGACAGAAGTACATCAAGATGGACTTGTTTACCCACGAACGGGCGGACAACAAGAGCAAGAACAAAGTCGCGGTTTCCGACGCGTCTGCGGTGGCTGCCGGTGGCCAAGTGTCGGAGGAAGATGACGCGCAAGACCAAGAGCAAGATCAGCAAGAGGGTGAGGGGGATGAGGCGCTACTTGGTCAAGCAAGTCTCGGCCCCGCAACTGTTTCAAGTGAAACGCAAAAAGTCAAGAAGCCGGCACATGTTCGGCTTGTCCTGCCTATCACGCTTAGTCTGGACATGCCTGCGGACGGCCCGACAAGTCACCTTGACATCAAGTACGAGGTACTTCTCGTCCCGCAAGATATTGTCAAAAAGTGCACACGCGACCACGGCGGTGCAGCCCTGCCGCAAGGAAATCTCTTTGATCGCCTGGTCGAGCACTTAAACAACAGCACGGGTATTCAAAGCGCGCGCTGCTACGTATCTGGGACTTGGTCGGGCGAGGTCAACCCGGCCGACCCGCGGATCGAGCTGGATTTTCGTCCTGATTCGCTCGCGTTTATGGTGACCAACGGACAACGTTATCAGCTTATGGTTCGCCTTGACGGCCGCGTTATTGCGACTGGAAGTGCGTTGTTCTGCTTTTGCCACCTCTTTGGCGCTATCATCAGCTATCATCCGGGTGCCAATTGACTGCATATCATCCTACCCTCTGCTCAGTACCCGAGTTTGTTCGCGTGTATGCGTCAAGGAAACTGCGTGATCGTGCAGGCAACAAGAAACGCAAGGCTTCCGACTCGTCCAATGCCGGCACACCGGGAACAAAGAAGGCCAAACGCCGGTAATTCCAACGCACTGTCATTCAATGTTAAAGAGCCGCAACATGACGGTTGACAAACAAGTGTGTCCCGCGGAGGTCGCTTCCTCCCCGCTCGTTTTCGTTTGCCGTTTCTCTTTTCTCATGCGTTAGTCTTCCCATCCTTCAATTTTCCATCGCCTCGTGTGCACTTGCGTGCGCTTCTACATCAACCTTTTCCCATACCTATCCCCCAGGTACGAAACGTCATACGCCAACGCCAAGCACACGTTCCTCTCCCTCCCGTCGCTCTTCATTGTGCATGCATCCCTACCATGGGCAGCCCCTGCTTGCGTGTTACGGAGCGGAGCATGTGCAAGGCGTTGGCGGGGTACATAGTCCCCATGGCCTTTCGCACTTGACGGGCCTGGTCGTCATGTCTTCTTTTTTGTAACATTTGTGTCTTGTGCTTGTTTGTTTCCTCCCATGTCCAACCCCGCTGTTCCTTTCGGAATCATGTCTCGTTTTTTCTGTCACATTTTCATAAGCAGTACACATGTTTCCATTCAGTGATTCGGGTAGGAGAAAAAAATCATTATGACGAGGATTTACTGCACAATACAGGAGATGAAAGCTGAGGTATTTTATTTAGTACCCCTGATGAAAGTCCAATTGTGTCATCGAAGCACGACTCGGCAGCCAAACACTGTCTCCACCTGCCCCTTCAATTGTTGCGAATAATACCCGATTTCAAGCACACGCCTGGCCTCCTTGCCCCCTGAGACTTGCGGCCACACTTGCAATGCTGCACGCACAATCTCGTGTGACATGTTGTCGTTATCGCAATTGGTTGTATCCAGCACCGTCAATTTGACCAACCGCGTGTGCCGTGAAAGCAAGCCAGCAAATGCGGCCTGGTGGTCGGTTGTGCTGCGCAGATAGTTTGTTGCACAAGCTGAGCGACGTGAGCAAAGGACAGGCCAAGTGTTGGACCAGTAGGGCAGACATGGTGGTGGATTCCACGTCGTCGAGCTTGAGTGTGTGGAGGGATGCGAGTGTGGAGAGGGATTGCGTGATGCTCGTGGTGATTGGGAGATAGTCGTATCCCCAGCGTTGAACGCCGATTGGCCGGCAGGCATTGTCCAGCTCCGATATGCTGAGCGTGTGAAGGCTCGAACAGGAAGATGCGAGAATGGTGAGGAGGTGTGGGACGTCGATTGACTTGAGTTGCTTGAGCGTGAGCGATTCGAGTTGGGTTGTGAGATGAAGCAGCGAAGATAGGTGACGAGTGAAATGAGGACCAGAAGACTTGGTGACCCGCAGATTGATTTCGCCCTCGTCAAACTCGTACATACTCGGGTACATCGTCGTCGGATTCGGATGCCGAGTCATTGGCCCGAGCCACGACTGCATCTTGAATCGTGAGATGCGTCAGGTTCGGGCATAGGGTGCCGAGTTGCACGATTAGGTTGTCGGTAAGGTAGTCAAGCTCAAGGACAAGTTCCAAGCGGCGCGCAAGTGATCCATGGCAGACCGAAGCGGCGAGTTGCGACAAATCGCTCAAGGCGAGGCACAGTGAGGATTCGGATCGGGCATGAATACAGCGAGAGAATAACGGGGATATGGAGAGATTTGCAAGGCAAATAGACTCGGGAAAAGGTCGGCCGGGTGCAGGAGCAGGTCAAAGATTGGAACGAGGAGCTCTTGAGGGAGGTTGGCAATGGGGACGGCTGCTAGTGGCGGCACAGAGCCGATGTTGGCGTCGGCGTCACGGTCCGCGTCCGCGTCGGATGGCGATGAGGAGATTTCTTGCGAAACGGAGTCCATAGCTGATTGCAATTGCGTCGAGTCCATTACATGTACATCCATCTATCGGTCTATCTTGGCATTGCGTGGTGGAAATACACTTTACATGGCCGAGCGTTGTCGTGAGAAGCCATGAGACATGTGAGGAGCGTGAGACAGCGTGAGAGACTTCAAGTTGCAACGCAAGCCAAACAAACTTGGCAAGCAAATTTACAAAGGAACTTGAAAATGGCAGATCTTGCCTCTCTCTCGGCTCTCTTCGATGCTCTGCTCTGCTCTCTGTCGCCAACGCCACGGATAGTGAGGCAGCCCGCCAGCGAATCATCAACTATCCCCCTCAACCGTCAATCCGCCATCATGCCCTTCACGACCGATCCCACGTACGGTGGGTCTGCCGCCCGCTGCGCCGACAAGCCCGCAACCGTTGCGCTTGCGCCGACTGCGAGTGCCGCCGGAACCCATTCCGATGACCCCGCCGTCATCAGCGCTTTGCAAGACCTGCTCAGCATCGCGACCAATGCCGGTCCGTCGTCCGAGATCCTCACAGACCATTCGCTCTGGAGTGCTTTGGAGGATGACGTGCCTTCCGTGGTTCGTTGATTTTATCGCCGTCTGCAGGCCGTCTGCAGAGCTAGCTAGGATTGTGACACTTGCATTTGATTCAGGGTGATCAAACCAACTTATTTCCGCCGCCCCCTGACGTTGCCCCCGGTCACCAACAAGCGCCGCCTCAGCAGCCCAGTCAGCTACCGGTCCACCCGACCTCGTCCTTTTCGCACCCTTTGCTGACGCCGTCCGGTCCGGCTTTTCTCGCCTCGGCCGCCAACACGGTTCCGCCCTCGGTCGCCCCAGCCGATTTGGCCGCCTCCGTGCACCACGCCTGTGGTTATGGTCCTGTCCAACCCCCGGACGACGAGCCTGAACCGATCGTTACTGCCGTCCGAGTCATCTCGGATCGGATTGCCGCAGCCAACCCCGAGGTCATGCGTCACAAGTTTGAGACGGGGGTTTGGACGTTGACTTACTTCACGGTCAAGGGTGATGACGATATCGAGTTGGGCGCCAAAGTCGCTGTTGGCACGGACTTGGATGCAGTCGACGTTGATGAGGAGTCGGATCAGGGCGAGTACGAAGCCACGGTTACTGTACCCGTGAAGGTGACGACAACGACGGCCGGGCTTGTGGATCTCAAGTGGGAAGCATCGCTGATCCCCATCAAGCAGCTCAAGAAAGTTGTCGACTTGGACCAGCTCATTGCTGGATCGAACTGGAGCGCACTTCGTGCCACCGGCAGCATGGATGCTGGCGAGTTGACTCAGATTGGGGCTCGTACATTGCCGCTCACCCTGACATTCAACGTGACTCCTCGCAGGAAGTATTTGCTTGTTGTCGTGGTGAATGGGATTGTCGTCAATGGCTGTATGCAACTTTTTCCAATTGGGCTTCCGGTTTCATCCCTACTGGCATGGACTGACCCTGTCCCCAACTATTGCTGTTTTCAGTACCGAAAAAAGTCATCGTGCGTTGCGACCGCCAAGCTCGTCGAGACATCAACTTGAAGCGCAAGGCGGAAGGTGTTCCAGGCGATGAAGAGGACGACAAATCCGACTTGCCTGAGTCTTCACCTGCGCCGGTCGCAAAGCGTGCCAAGATGGCCGCGGTCGACGAGGAAATTGCTGAGTTACTTGCACCCTTGGTTTCCGCTCAAAGCGAGCGAGCCCCAGTTACCCCACCACCGTCGCCACAATTTGGTTCGTTCTCCCATCTCTCGCCAGCAAAGCTCATGGTCTCCAGCGGTTGACTTGGCAACTGTGTTGTGTGCCAGGCCCACACTTCTGCCCCGAGGTTGCTCTGCTGGGCATGATGGATACCACGTCCATGTTCAACCACTTGATCCACAACTTGCTTCGGGTCGTCAAGTTCTCGGCCGAGGTGATTCACAAGGCGACGCTGCCGCTCATTAAGAAGCACATTCGTGGCGGCGCCAATTTGTTGTGGTCTACAGCCCAAATTGTGGAAACCTTTGCGCTGTTGGGTAACCATGCTGATGTGATCCGCCAGCGTACGTTTTTTTGCATCCACTCTGATTCCATGTTATGTGCTCTTCAAGTCTCATCTGTCGCTCTTGCAAACATGGACAGATTTCTGGACGAGTACGGTCGCATACCCAGACCCGCTGCACGCCCTTGCGCATTGCACACGCCCCGATCTGGTTGCTGCCATGTTTGAATACCTTCACCCACGCCAACTGCCCGCTCCTGTGCTTGCTCCGTGTCCTCAATCGTCGCACCTCAGCCACAAACCTATGGGTTGTGACTCGTGCCGTGCTTTCGCGACAAACGTGGCCTTGTCGCGCGCAAATGAATCGGGCTTCTTGCCAATCCACGTTGCGGCATGGAAGAAGAACTCCATCTTTGTCGAGCACCATTTGCGCATCATGGGCGCAAAATCGACCTTTGCTGCGGCCAACCAGCGCGACGGGGACGGCGGCAACTTTTTTCACGCAACGTGCGGCTCCAAGAGTGCTGTAGAATGGCTCGAGAAGTTGTGGGGCGATGTGATTTTGGAGGTGGCCGATCGCCAAGTTGTTGCCCACGCCCTGCAGATGGAAGATGACCGTGGCCGTACGCCGCTGGATATGGCCAAATTCCAGGTCGAGGTGCGCAAGGAGACGGCAAATGGGACCAAGCAACGCACGCTCCAGTGGGTCAAGGAAAAGATTGCCATGTTTGCTTGAGCCGACCTAATGCCAATTGGTTTTTTCCTCTTGTTTCTTCCCTCATTCTCTCCATCCACGTCTTCTTCGTCATCGCTCTCGTTTTCAAGTTCCATCCTTCTCGCATCGTGCCTTCATATCTTCCATCTTCTCCATCGCCAATTTTCTCATGGCCCACCTTACTGTTCTTCTTCTCGTCATCACTCTTGTCTCCGCTCGCGCGCTACCACCTCTGATCTTTCCTGCCTTCGCCATCATTCCTGCTTTGTTCCTCAACCCTTGCCTGATCTTGACACCGCGACCCGCCGCCGCCCGTCCGGCGCCCTTCAGGGTGCCTGGAGTGGGCGGCGCGTTGCGCAGAGCGCAACGACCATTCGCGCAATGCTGCTGGACTGTCGTCCTGCGTTTGCGTCATTGGTATGTGGTCTCGCGACCGCGTCCCCTGTTGCACGCACTCTCATGCGTGCATTGCTGATGGCTACGTCGACCGTGACTTGTTTCAACCTTGTTGAAAAGAGCCGCCAAGTCTCCAGGCGCCCCGAAGGGCGCCGACCGGGCAGCGGCGGGTCGCGGTGCCAAGATGAGGCAAGGGAGAGATTGAGGCAGCAGGATTGACGAGTTGGTGGAGGGTTTGGTTCGTGATCGGTGCTGCACCATTGTGTATGTCCTCGTGTCGTCTTTTCCATCCGATTCTTCATTGCTTTCACACAGGCAGTTTGTGTTTCCGTCGCTTTATGTTTCTTTCTTTCAGTATCAGTGTACAGTCATTTATTCTTTCGTTGATTGTCACCAGCTCACCAGCTCAATTTCATGCTCATTTCAGATTCCAGACTTGGCCCAAGTTGGTCAAAGCGTGAGCGAACTTGCCGGTCAACCGTGGCCAAAAGGAAATGAGCTCGGCCTGAGAGCCGATGGCAGACTGCAGTTCTCACGCCTCACGGCGCTGGTGCATCCATGGCAGGCAAAATGGCCGGGACTGAACGATGTGGTAGACATTTTGCCCAGGGTTGGCGGTTGTGCAAAAAAATCATTAAAATCCTTGTTAATTCGAATGGATCAAATGGAAGATGCATTCCGCGCAAAACCAGGTATGTCGTCCCTCCATACTCCCTAGTTTACCAACCCTGCATCTTTTCGCTGTTGAGTGGGAACACAGCGCAACAAGCGCAACTCATTTGTTCGCACCTACTACCTTCAAGTTCGCCCAGTTTGCGAAGTACACATGTGACCACGTTGGAACACAGGTGATTCAAGTCGAAGCAGGACTACTGGCATTCAATAAGGAGCGACTCCAACGTTATGCACTAAAATCACAGTTGCCCATGTACACAACAGCCTATTTCAACGCTCGACATGGATCAATCACAACCCGTTCTGCTCTTGGACGAACGGACGCTTCGGAATTCAGTCGTTTGCTCTGCACTTGGTGCCGCAATATCCTTAGCCTGCTCCGTGAGCCTCGTCCGCCGTGCATTTGCTGAGCAGCTCGGCCACCAATTCATGGCCTCGGATTCTGCCATTCAGTTCATGACTCGCCGATGTAAGTTGTTGTTTCTCGCGTCAGTCCTCACCTTTATCGACGCGGTACGGAACCTCGCGCAATGGTTGATGCTATGGGACGGCCGTTACATACCGGATCTACTGCTTGTTCGCATCGTTTACCTCTTCACGTTTATCGTTGCCCTACCGCTTCAAACGTATGCGACGTGTCAGCGATGTGCTGTTGTTGTGACAAGCAAACCCGAGCAGCGCGCGAGGTTTCTTTGGGGCACAATGTGGACCTGCGCTCTTTCAACGCTCGTGGTTCAGGGAGGGATCATTTATCGAATACTGGAGCTGTCGCAAAGCGGAGCAAGCACGACCTCACGGCCCTGGTTGGACACGACATTTGTCCCCAACTCGGTCATTGCCTTCTCGGCGATTTTCCCATTCATCATCATGGCCTCGTCAACTTGGGCACTTTCAGTCAACGTTTCTCGGGGACGAATCAAAACCAAGCGGCGGGACGGCGGCGCAGCGGTTGGACAATCTGGATCCCTGCCGTCCCAATCCACCTCTCAAATCGGCAGCGCATCCATCTCTGTCCCCGCCGAATCTGCCATCGGGGTGGCAAATCAATCTGAAGTGGCGCTGCAATCTGCTCGTAACCGAACTTACTCGACCCTTGCCTCTGTATCCACAGCGGTCCTGTCGGCCGCCAAGCGAACCAAACGAGTCGTCACCTCCGGATCCAATCGGCAGAACGGCCAATTCATGTACCCGCTATCGCGCACATTTATCGTTCTCTCATTTGCACTCATATCCCTTTGGATCTTTGCCATGGCAGCGTCCATTCTCGAGTTTTTACCCTACACGCGCACAAATGCGTTGAACTCGGCACTGAACGCAACGTGCATTGCTGTGGAGGCGTCGTTTGAGAAACTGCTCCGGTGTGCCAAGCAGGCGCAGCAGAAAAAGGACAAGGAGTTGGCCATGAATAGCACGTTTGGCGGTGTGACTGAAGATGTGGCAATGGAGCAGAGTCAGGCGGACGTTGAGTCGCACAGGCTCGGCACTGAGCTGGTTGTTCCGGCGGCGGCTCGCACTCATACAACATGATTGGTTAATGAATACCTCCATTTGTATATAACCTACTGCAAGCTGCCAGTCGCAGAACATCGTGTGCCTCCATGATTGTCCTAGTGACTGACCTGTGTAAATGTACTGTCTGGGATTCAATCAGACACTGATGGCAGTTGAATGAAGAATCAGGAGACCCCAAGCACCTGCTCCCCAAATGCACCATGTCCATGCCATTCCTCCAGGATCCCGCCACATCCGTCAACACGATTGGCCTGTCCATAGTCAGCGGGCTCATCTGTTCCGTGTGCGCTTCCATTCTCTTCCGCAGCGCATTTGCCGAGCAGCTTGGCCACCGATTCATGTCCAACGACTCGGCTATTCAATACATGACCCGGCGGTCCAGGCTGCTCTTTATAGTGTCTGTGCTCAACGTGGGCGAATCGCTCAGAAATGGCATCCAGTCGACGCTTCTCTACATCAACACGACGCGGCCAAACTTTTTCGTCATTCGCGTCATGTACTTGTGCACATTTGGGCTGTCGCTTCCGCTACAAGCATATGCAACGTGCCAGAGATGCGCCGTCATTGTGACTAAAGAGCCTGTCCAGCGCCAGCGGTTTTTACTAGTCACGTTTTGGGTGATTCTCATCTGCTGGCTCGTTTTCGAGGGTGGGCTCATCAAATACATTGTCATTGTTGCAAGCAAAGGGTCGAGCGCCAGTGACCAGGAATGGTTTTCAACGTCGTATGTTGATGCCCCCATTGTCGTGTTTATGGCAGTCCTGCCGCTAGTCATCATGGCATCGACAGCGTGGGCATTGTCGGCCAATTTGCAAAGTGGGTCACCGGCTGGCCGATTGAGGCATGATCGAGGCGCCGCGCTTCCCACGACGTCATCAGACACTGGTGCTGGTGGCAGCTCGTCAAAACCTGCGGCGGCCATGCAATCCGAGGGGTCGCTGCCCAGCAGCGCGACTCAGGACTCGAGCAGCAATAACCTTGGCAACTCTGACCCCGTGGCGGACGCGCGCCCACTGCCTGTGCCGGAAAGGCGTCAATCCCGACTGTCTTCCTTTTCCAAATCCATGCGCACATCCATGGGCAGCATCCGGTCGCGCAAACCATCCCGCACAAGTACATCCAAACACAGCCAGCTCACGTACCCCTTGTCGCGCACGTTTATTGTGCTTTCGGTGACCATGATTGCTCTGTGGACATTTGGTATCCTTGCCATTGTCGTTGACATTTGCCCAAAACAATCCGATCCAACCCGCTCAACATGTTCTTGTCGTCGCTGTGCGTTGCCGTTGAGGCGTCATTTGAGACGCTGCTCAGGAAGGTGACACGGGCGCACAAGCGCAAGCAAGAGGAGAGGCAGGTCGATAAGACGTTTGCGTTGACCGAGGCGCCCGAAAAGGAGCAAGGTGTAGCATGAGGACCAGAATCGTGTGCAATCTTTTATTTGCTTTCAGTCCAAAGTTTGCCTTTCGCGACAGTGACCGTTTTGTGAACAAATCAGAGTCGCGTGGCTCGTGAGCTTGTGGTTTGTTCACGAATTGGCTGTGCGATTCTGCTGCGAAGGTGCCTCTGGTGCAACGGTGATGCCTGATGGCAGTGTCGCGACGCAAATTGAACAAGAATCGCAATATTTGTATGTACATCACTACTTGATCACCTGTTAGACACTGCTCTCGTCGCACGCACCATGGCCGCATACTCTTCGCCCGCACCCCATCCGCATTCACACTTGACTCGGTCAACCCGAGCACGCGTGTTGCAAACCTCTCTGTCTGCGGATTCCATTGCGGTCGCTTGGCCATGGCATACACAGCACCGCAAACATGTGGGCCATGAACGGGTGCCGTGTGCGCAAAGTTGGCCGGAATCACAAGTCCCGGGTCTGCTTGGCCAAGTGGGAACCGCTCAGCAAGGTCGACTTGGGCGCCAGCGACACGCGACCGGAGCAAGTCCCAGTTGGTTGGATCCAGATTGCGCTCGTGCGTGGTGGGCATGGACGGGTGGGTTGCGCGAACAATGGCGAGCCACTCGAGGTCGTATGTGAGCGGCCCGGGCGCTAGGTGCGGAAGGGTGGTAAAGTGGACCGCGGGGTTGTGTGTATCAATACATTTGTCAAGTGCGAGAAAGGTGGTTGAGGAACCAGTCGAAGAGGCAGCGTTTGCAGATGCAGCATGTGTCGGCGGTGTGACGCCGGCGGCCACTGCCTCTTTTGCCGCGCGCTGGGCTGCGCGTTTGGACATGGTGACGGGCGGCGGCGGGACGTGTGCAAAGTCAAGCATGTCGGGGTTGGCTGTCGGCGGTGAGCCAGGTGGGTGCACGACGGCCGCTGCAAACTCAACGTGCATATGGCCCGCAAACCAGTGCGTGGGCCGCAAGTGATGGAGCAAGTGCTCAAGTGAGCGCGCGCCAAAGTGGTCTTCGTTGATACTTTTCTGAAAGTCGGGGCGGATCTTGAACAGCTTTGCCTTGTCGCCATAGTGTGTAATATTGCGTGGCCAGTCATGCGAAAGGAAGAGGTCGATTGGGTTTGGGTACTGTCAAGGTGTGGAGAGCGAGGAGGGCGCTGTGTGAGATTTCAAGATGGCACGCGCAACGGGCTTGGGGAAAATTCCATACCAGTGACAACTGCTCCGTCTCGTGCCGGCGATAGTAGTAAATGGATCGGAGGTCGGATGGACGGTAAGGGGCGACTTCATAGTGGCCGCGCGGGTAGTCCTTCTTGCTACCCCAAATCCCGCTCACCCCGCCAATCGTTACACCGCCGACCTTGACGACATTCGCCCATCCCAAAAAGTAGATGTTTTCGGCGAGCCATCCGCCGTGGTACAGTTCCCACATGAACGCCGACGACTCGTGATTTCCCCAATCACAATGGTCAGGCATGGTGCCTTGGATTCGCCAGAATAATACTTGTGGAAGTCGCCCACTGCCTGTATTTTGGCGGGGTGCACAAGTTGTCGAGGTCGGCCTCGTTGCGGATTGCTTGGAAATCGCCGCAAATGACAACGAGATCGGTTCGGGTGCCAGTGCGTTGGTCGTCCGCAATGACGGTCGAGTAGATGAGGTCGAGGTGGCCGTGGCCGCAGCCGACAATGGCGAGCTTCATTTGCAATGTTCTTGAGAATGGGTTTGGGAACAGGACTGGAAGGGGAGAGGATGTAGTGTACATGTGATTGTAGGCCCTGTTGTCGGTTTCTGGGAGGATGCGGTGATATTTATTATACTTGGGCAAATTGGCATCGTTGGGCTCGGCTCGATGATGATGTTGCTGCATCCGGCACGGGGCTCATGGCTCAAATTCAACTGAGTCAGACGCCAAATACTCAATCGGGCAGCCGCTCGGCTCGGTTTTGGTGCCGGCTTCGAGTGGGAGTCACTCAATACTGAAAAGGAGCGAAGCGAAGAACCAACGTGTCGAGTCAGTCGTAGGTCATTGCACATGCGTGGATGCGGGAAGTCGGCTGCTTCGGAGGGCGATTTGTTTTTACACAAGTCTGTTGAAGTCAAATGGATATGGAGAATGGAAGATGGCACTGAGAAGGAACAGGAGAAGGAGGAAGGAAGATGGACGCGTCAGGGAAGGCTTCCAGAACCGTTGGCAAATACGAGCATCAGAGCACCACCATTTATCTGAATAATCATAAGTCTGAAGGTTGAGTGCTTCAGCGATCCAATGAAACCGCAAAACATATACCCAAAGCAATACCGTGTTTGCTATCCAAATAGCCAATTTATTTGCGGATCTCCAAACTTTCAAGCCCGAGGTCAAGACTTGATGTTTGCTGGGCATTGATTGTCATCCATCATCATTTCAAACAGTTTGCCTGTTCGCGTCCAACAGCCCCGCCAGGACAAGACACTGCCGCCGCCAGCTACACCTCCATTGCATCTTTCCTGCGATCGGCCGGAACCAACTCAGTAGCGGCTCGTTTTCTCAGTCAGCAAAAAACCGGTCTCGCTGGCACACGGCTCCTCGCGTGAGCTTTGGTGGCCATCTGGCCTGCTGACTTGCTTGTTGCTTTCGAGCTCATTTCGCGCGACTGGTCGCCGCATTCTCCAACATCGGTATTTACATTGAATGCAACATTTCTGCATTTTGCGTGTCATGCTTTCATCTCAACTGCTCTCAATCTGATAGCATAGCTCGATAGCTGGCTCAACAACACGAGCGTCTCAAGTCGCGCGGACACATTCAAAGGTTTGCCGCCTGTGATTACTTTGCGCATTCCTTCTTCTAAAACCTTCGCTGCAATCCAACCAACCCTTTTGTTTTCTACAAGAGCCTTCTCGATCACCCTGATTCTTGCCTTACTGCGACGAAGGAAGCCCTTCAGTACACACCACGAATCCACGCCTGGCTGCGTGGACACGAGCTCACAATGCTTTTGCAAAGATCAAGACGATTGCCCATGCTCCTGCAGTAGACCATATTCTATACGGAACAAGCGCTTGGCTCAACCTGATTGTCTGTTCGCCTTCTCAGTTGCCTTTACGATACAAAACACTTGCCCACTCCTTGCCGACTGTCACACATCATGTCCATGCCGCGGCCGCTCTGCGATTCGCGTCTGCGACCGACCATTGCCATCCTCAATCGCATCTTGATCCTTCTTCTTGCCTCCTCTGGGTCGCCCTCGCCCAGTCCTCGGGTACATCCTCGTCTGACGGGTCACCCGCCTCGTCCGTCACGTCTCCAGGCGCCGCTCCATGCATTCCTCTCGCGCAATCCCGCTTCTGCTCTGCCTGGCCATCCGCTCGCGTCTCGGGCAACCTCCTCAACTACTTTCGCGCCAACCCGTATCACAAAGTACCGTCGGTTCCCATTGTCAATTCGACCGAGGACTTTGATCGCTTGATCATGCAAGACATCTTTTTGAGCGAGGAAATCCGGTCAAAATACTTTCAGACGCTCGTCGGATGTGACTTGGGTGGCATGCCTGTCCGGTTCATGACAAGCTACTGGTGCGCCGTGCTGTTGAGCTATAGCCCCGGTTGTATGGAATTGAGTGTGCCGACGGCGCCCCTTTGTATGTGCGCTCCTCTTGTTGCGACCGTTCGTGGCATGGTAGTTCAACTCATGTTTTTGTTTTCCACTGGACACTCATTTAGGCGCAGAAACATGCAACGATTTTACAGCCTCGCTGTCCAAACTCGTCTCGGACACCTCGACCTGCGATCCGCAAGCCGTGAAAGCCGCAATGTCTGCTCTCTCGGCCAACATTTCGCAATCCTCTTCATCTGCCAACTCGCCCTCATTTTCAACTGGCATTCCTATCCCTACACCGACGCCCACTTCCACGTCGCTCAACAATTCGACCACAGACCCTCAAGGATTCAACATTGACCCGGCCTGGCTGTGCTCGTCGCGCCTCCTTTCCGGATCCAACCTCACGTCCACCACGGGGTGCATCTCTGGCCAATCCCGTGAACCCTACTGCGGCTGGCTCGACCATGACGCTGCGTGCCGTAATGGGTGCGCCACCGAGGATTGTCCAGCCGTGCCAACACCAAGGCAGAGGAGCCCCGGTTGGCGACCTGAGGCGGTCGGCAGTAGCGTATTAGATCCCATGGGATGGGTCGGGCTCGTAGTGTACTTGGGCATTGCCGTGGGCGCGTGCGGCTTGAGTGCGGGTGCAGTCATGGCGGGCATGTGGGTATGGAAACGAGGGGAAACGCGAAAACGCAGGCAGAGTGAGATTGGCGTGGGGACCGAGGCGGGTTGCAGAGGCACGATTCGGGGTACCTGACAAGGCAAGTATCGACAGCACGCACGCTGCTCGTTCGTCAACCAACGTCAGACGGCTTGCATCGGCGGCCCACGGCGGATTCATCTGCGCCCTTGTCCATCTCGCCGCCCACGTCCTCGATCGCTACCAATGACCAAACACAACGTCACAGCGACCCAATGCTCGAACCTGCCCGCAAGTTTTCCCGGCGGCGACCGCGCCGGCCACCCCCGCTCGAAATCCAAAACTCAACTTCACGCAACTCGCTCAATCGCGCCGCCCCTCCCGTCCGAGCAAACTCAGCGTCGCAGGCGCCAGGAAGCGTTCTGCTGCCAATCATGCCCGCAACCACGGCGCCTGTCGTTGTTTCTACAGACGACGACGGGCGGCTTACCTCGTCATCCGGGTCCAACCGACGCTCACTCCTTCTCGGGCGATCCGTTTCGGCAGCCAGCGGACTCCACCACCACCATCAGCAGCAGCGCGAGTACATGCACGGGCACGCGTTGACGTACGATCGGTTGACTGGCGGGCGGGGAGCGGGCGGCGGCGATCGCGAGCGGATGCTGAAAGAGTCCATGTCTGTGCCTGCGCACATGCATGCCGGGTCTTGGCCCAGATCGGCCCCAGCGGACGCCCCAGAGTATGTTGGCATGGCGCGAACACCGTCGTTTGTCAAGGCGTGGCGTGCAAAGCAAGTCGCTGGCGCCAAGGATGGGTCGCCGGGAAGCTCGGGGAGTGGTGGGCGGGCGGCGGCGGGTGGTTGCAGCCTGTGGCCGAGGCCGAGGTCATGGGTGCCGATGACAGGGTGGGTACGTGGACGATAGCGGATTGGCGACGGGGATTATGCAGCACCAGCATGCCCATAGAGAGCCCACACCGCCACAACCAACCGCATCGCCCATGCCACAGTATTCCCCATTCCCGCCCTACACTCCAGCGTACGACTCGCCAACGGCTCACCAGCAGCTCATGATGATGTCGCCCACGCCACTCACCCCATCGCAACACGCACATGCTCACACCTATGATCCTCGGACAAGTGTGACGCACATGAACACGACACTTGATCCGTCCACTTTCCATCATGCAAACCACTACCCTGCAACTTCGTCGCATTATCATCCGCACATGTCGCCCGCATACCTTGCAGACTGCGAACCACCAGTATCCATGCCCACCGCATCCCGAGCCGATCCTTCACGGCCGCACGTGCATGCACAATCAACTCATACATCCTCGCGCTCACCACCAGCGCATCCGACCTCCAACGACCCCGCCCTGCCCGCTGAACCCATTTCGCCCGGGACCGAAGCCGACGACACCATCCTTTCAGCCAACATGTCCAACGAAGCCGCCGCCACTGCCGCCGCCACACGCCGCGCGCACCTCGCCTACATGTCCGACCGGACCGACGAGCTCAATGTGGAGCCCGGCGACATGCTGCTCGTGCTCGAGGTGTATGAAGACGGGTGGTGCCACGGGTACAACTGGAGCACGCGATACTCGGGCGTGTTTCCATTGGCCGTGTTTGAGGAGATTCCACAAGAGGAGGGCGGCGTGGTGGTCGTTGTGGGTGCGGCGGGTGAGCCTGAGGTGACTGTATCGAGTGGTGGGGATGTGACGCGGTCCAGCGTGTATGACGAGTTTAGTTTGGCCGAGGGCGACGTGGAGGATTTGGAGAATCCGGATCGGGTGTTGCAACGGGTGGCCAATGGGAAGAGGGGCGGAAGGGCAAGTCGGATTGTGGGTGCCAGGAAAAGCGACGATGGCGGGAGTGCAGGCCAGGGTCTAGGCGAGGGTCCAGGTCGTTCATGTAGCCCCGCATTTCGCATCGGCGCCCAAGCAATTTCCGAGATTTCTCGATTGACATTCACTCTTTCTTTGGTTTTGACTTTTTTTTTTCTTCTCTTTCAGTACCCAGACATACCGTTTCTACCCGCATACACAAAACCATTCAATTCGACCGTGTCTTTCACCTCTCCTTGCACATTGTTCCTTTTTCTCGTCTTGCGCATTCCCAAAAACCCATTCAATTCCTGCATCATTCCGCTCCGACGGCAGTTTCCCCTTCCATCGTTACCTTGCTTTTCTGACCATACCTATTCTGATCGTGGTGTATACACACTCGACTCTCTCGCATACGCCCTTACCGTGAGTCAATGAGTCAATGACCTTCTCCTTCATTCCTCCAAGTTTATACACACTATCCGATTGCTTTATCGATACACACCGAATTTCTGTTGACCACCGATGTGCGGCGGCAATACCAACTCGCCATCCGGCGAAACTGGCCGCGACGGCGGCAATATCAATTCGTCATCGGGCGAGGCTGGCCGTGTCGGCGGCAATATCAGCTCATCATCGTTGTCTAACCTTGGCGGCGACATGGTGGGCGATGTGGGCAAAATCAGCTCGTCGTCACCGTTCATGGTGACAAACGCCGGGCTTGTTGGCAGAATCAGTTGTTCATCGTTGATATCCACCTGCGCTACCTTGCCAGGTCCTTTGCTCTGTGGTGGCGCAAACTTGTGCCGCACACGCATCAGCGTGTTGCCCTTACGGTTCCACAACTCATCGCGTCGCTTGCGCTGCTGCGACTCGAGTGTGCCGCCTTCTTGATGGCCACGTGCTGCTTTCGCCGGTGGTACCACACGGCCAGGCAATGGTGACGCGCACGCCATGCTGATGCTGAGGCTCGATACCCAAAGGATGGCCGAGGTTCTCGAAGTGGAATTGACGCCGGATCGCGTCGTGGATTGTGGCAGGGTTGAATGAGCGGGTCCCAGGCACGCAGGTGGTCGTAGCACCCGCCAATGTGCGATGTGGGCTGGCCGAGCAGACAAGCGGGTGTTGGCGAGTCTGGAGGGGGCGGCGGTTGCGAGAAGATGTGGCAGGATTGGCTGTGCATGCGAAACCGAGATCAGCGTTGGGCTGTTTGAGCGGCAGACTGGAAGAGGACCGTACGAGGTGAGGCGGGGAAGGAGGGAATCGGAGCGGATGGGATAGATTGTTGTTGCGCAGGTCGCTGTTGTGAAGTGCAAGACGATGAGTCCGTTGTGCCGTCGCATGACCGATCCGCGATTTGAGGAAATGCAGCGTACAGAAGCTTTAGTGTCGACATGGACGACAGTCCGTCTGGAATTGGGCCATGAAGAGAGTTGCCGGAAAGGTCCCTGTTATTGTTTGCCGAGGTGAGGTGGTGAGCATGACAGGCAGAAATGCTGACCAGCGGTCCAGCGTGGGAACTGGCAGTACAGTTGCTCGAGTTGCGTCAATGACTTGAGCGATGTTGGAAGAGTCCCGCTCAATTTTTGCCCGCTCGCTGTGCTGCAAAGTGACACTGGCAAGTGTGAGCCCAGTTTCCAACGACATTGCCCACTGCAATGGCGAATACCAACAAGATTCGAAGCATTGTGAGGTCGCCAATGCTTTCGGTGATGGGCCCGCGAGCTTCTTGTTTGTCGATTGTTCTACAGTCCAACGGTCCAACGGTAAGAAAGGTGAGCACCGGGTTGGAAAACCGCTGAAACAGGTTGTCAAGTACATTGAGACTATCCGACCATCCTCGCATTGAACGTCGGCCTGGTCAATGTTGGGGCAGCAGGACAGGTTGGTCACCGGTTGAGGACAAAGTCGAGCGCGCGAACGATGGCACAGTCAAGTGGGCCGCCCGCAAGGTCAATGGATCGTGAGCTGGACATGTTGTGGATGTGACTTTCATTGACGACGAGTTGGTGCAATCTAAAGCCGAACTGGTTCAGGGAGAGAGATTGATGTGGTTCCAAGTACTTGTACCTGTACGGAGAGGCCTGCCAACCGCTTGTTTAGCTGCTCCCGATAGATTCACCGAGTGAATTAAGAACCATACTTGGCGTTTCATTCGGGACCGCTAACGTGGGTCTCTTGTGCACAGACTTATAACATTGCTTCATTTATGCGGTGCACGCGAGACGGTGGACGCACGCGAAAGACGCTTGCGTTTCTTAGTTTCGAGGCCACCCCTTAGATTCTTGAACTGACGTCAGCGGTGAAGCACCTGTATATCGGTAAAGACCTATGTACGATAAATGTGCGGCATGGGTGAGTAAGTAATTTGGGTGAAGAAGGACTGACTTGTGGCCGCAGGACTGTTGATGATTGATCGCGTCAGATTGTCGCACGCGCGGGACAAATTCCGTCACACGATTGCCGCGATTCAATTGCCAAGGGTAGTCTGGACTTTTGGCACCACACTTTGCATGGGAACGTGTCAATGTCAATTGGGGCTGCTTAAGCTTGAGTCGGGCAGATTGCTGCAGTCGGCAGTCAAGTGAGGTATTGTCCAGAGTGACGTCGCACGTGATTCCGCATGACCACAATCACGTTCTTCCGAGTCACACGCACTCTGCTCTCGATCTGGCGATGGTACATATGTAACACATGCAGTGTACGCAATGCATGCAACACAACCCAATGCAATACACTCACGTCCACAATGACACCCCTCGCATTACCGCTGCCGCTCGCCGAGCTTGTCTTGTACTACGCCCCTCGTGTCAACCACGTCACGTTCAACTCCATCTCTCAAGTGTCACGCGTGCTCCCGCGCTCTCTCGTCCCAAGCGCGTTCCTAGGCCTGACGCTAGTTGTCAATGGATACTTGCAATGCGCCCGGCCATGGACCCTGCTCCCCAAGTTCTCACTCACGCGGCTCATGCAGTCCCTGTCGCCGGAGGACGTGGTTTGGTTGGCGCAGCTCTTGATGCCGAAGCTCATTCAAAAGCACCCCACACGTCCGCACAACCTCCTTGCCTGGAGTTTCATTGATCTGGCGACTCAACACGGCATCCTGGACGCTCTCAAGTTGTTGCACGAGCGCGCGATTCCACTTCCAACCGCCATGATTCTGGAGAAGGCGTCACACGCGGGTCATATTCACGTTCTCGAATGGTTGCAAGACTCCATCGCCGACTTTGCGACTGTTTCCGACAGCAAAGTGGGGCACGCATTTCGCCGAGCGGCACAAGGAGGCCAACAGGACGTGTTGAGTTGGTGGCTGGACCAGCGACAGTTTTCGGCAGATGTGATCATGTCGGCGGCCATTGGGGCGGCAGGTATTGGGCATTTCGGATGCGTTCGCGAGCTCATTCAATGGACGAATGGGTGGGAGTGGGGCGGCGATTTGTTTTGGCGAGCAGCAAGCAGAGGTGGAAACGTCGACATCTTGGATCTTGCCATTCAGCATGATGCTCCGCTTCCGATCGAGTCAGTGAAGGTGATGGATATTGCAAGCATCGCGCGGCATGTACATGTGCTTGATTGGTGGTTTCTAAATGCGCCCGATCTGTCGTTGCTCTACACACACAAGGCCCTCGATGAGGCGAGTCAAGCGGGCTCCTTGCCCGTCTTGAACTGGTGGGTGAGAAGCGGCTTAGAGCTTCGGTTTACACCGAACGCTTTGCAGGAGGCCGTTGTGAATCGGCATTGGGACGTTGTGGCATGGTGGCAGGGGCTGGGTGTGTACAAGTACATTGTGAATGGTGAGCCGTCGAGTGTAGATGCCGAGGAGCTGGCCAGAAACCGGCTTGTGACCAAGGATCGCATTACGTTGGCTTCCTTTGGTCGCCTCAACTGGATGCGCGCTCTTTGCCCTTTGACGGCCGAAACTCCCTTTGATCAAGTCACGCATGTGCAACAAGTGGCCACCATGTTTGGCCACGTCCACATTCTCGAGGCGTACAAGCACCTGTTTGACGGGGACGAGGATCGTAACGACGAGCGGCACGATCATGACTCATTAGCGCTGAAGACGGCCATTCGAAACGGCCATCGCGCATGCATTCAATGGGTGGCCCAGAACTTGTCGTGCGTGAGTTTTTTGGAATATGAGTGGGTGGAATGCGCAGAAACCGCTGTCGAATGCGCAAACCTTGGGATTGTGGTGGATTTATTGAGCAATCCGATGATCCGGCGATTACTTGTCGGAGAAAGTGGTGGCATTTCTGACCTGTTTGTGATTGCTTGCCGTAACAATAAGTCCGACAATGCGACGGCCATCCTGGATTTTCTCTTCGACCAGATTGGAGGATGTCTGTCAGACTCCCTCACTCGTTCTGCGCTCAAGGCGGGAATGGAAAAGGATCACTTGCATGTTTTTCAATGGTGGTCGAGCAAGGACTTGCACTTGCTTAAGGAAACGGACTCAGCCCTCTTCCAGGACGCACTCCTCAGAGGAAACGAGCAGATCATGGACTGGTTCCTGAATCATGGGTTACAGTCTTCTTTGGACGAGCGGAAGGCGATTCACCATGCAACTATCGATTCGCTGATTGCCAAGCGTTCCTTCCCAACGTTACATTGGATCGCAGAGCGTCATCGACTGCTGAACATTGCACCGAAGGACAAGATGCTTTTGGCCAATGAGCTTCGAAAGAAGGGCCTTTGGAACGGTCCGGCAGACTTTTTCTGAAGGAGCCGTTTGGTGTTCGTCATTTGTCCTCGTATTTTTCGTGGTCTTGCGGCGTTGCCGATTTGACAGTCATGTGCTTGTTTATGCAATTATTTCCTGTTGCTTCATGTGGTATACTGCATAAGGTTAGACTGTATTTGCTCGGTAAACATTCAAGCAAACACGAAGTGGATGGATGTTTACTTGAGGCCGCGACAGGAGCGAGAATGACAAACAATTGAAAGTCGAGAGAGCAAGAGCGATATTGATTGGCCTTCACTAGGCGCTCAAGCAACACAGCGCAACGCAATTTTATGCTGGGTTATGGTTTTCCTTTTGCTGAACGCCAAGCCTTTGACGGACAACCGCAACCACATCCGTCAACAACCCCGCGGCAGCCACGACATGCTCCTTGCTCGCCTGGGAATCCGACAGAAATGGCGACAGATCCATGCCAGGCGCCACGTTCCAAGACGCAGGCACCAACCGAGCATCGAGAATCACTGCGCTTTGCTGTCCTTGCCAATGCAAGTCAGTTGCTGGATCTGGCGCGGAATGACCGTGAAAGCCGACGGAAGCCGACGATGCAAGGCCAGGGGTGGCTCTGACATACTCTACGGCCACATACTGGGTCGGCTGGATTAGATCAATCGCTGAAATCGTTCGTGTGAGCAGCGGCTGTTGGCGAACCGGATTAATGGTGCCTCCGGCACCGCCAAATTCCGTCGAGTGCTGCTCTTGCAGCACAGGTGGAGTCGGCCGAAAGGCGAACGCGTACAAGGGAACCAGCAACGATTCGGCAATGTCGCCCCAATGACCCAGAATGCTCACCAGAATGGCAACACCGGCAATGACGAAAAGTTCCCACCAAGGCAACAGAGCCACGTCGATGAACCAAGCTTGCGCACCATGGGGATCGTCGGCCGTCGTCTTTCCAAATGCTTCAAGTAATGGATCAGAGATGGGACCCCAGCGGCCATTGGAGGAGCCAGCGGCGATTGGAAAAGACGGAGGCTGACCCGAGACTGGTAAGCATCTGGTGGTCAGTTTTGTCCCTGCGCTTGTGCCCGACGTCGGTTTGCCGAACAACTTGGCCATGGAACCAGCAGTTGTTGTGTTGGCAGTCGCAGCAGGTGGTGATGGAAATCGTGCGGCAACCATGAGGTCGCTGTAAACTTGTGACAGAATTGACAAAAAGACGGTATTTTCGCAAACCATCCCGCGCGCCCTGACTGTGCAAATCTGTGCGCCACGATCCGCGGGACCGTGATAGTATTCCATGGACCTTGGATTTGGCGCTTGGGCAGTTCCGTTTCCAATGGGCGGACGAGCATGCCGACCCAAATCAATTGTGCAGCGCTGGACCTTACTTCTCGATGCGCTTGACAACTTTGCCTCTTCAGAAATGGCTGCCGATGAAGAATCTTCCTCCTGCACGCACGGCGCCTGTGTAACCAAGGGTCTGTTTGGGGCTGGTCCCAACGGAAGCACGGACTGGCGATTTTCGATGGCGTTGAGCTCGGAGAAGAGGTGTGACGCGAAACCCTTCATGTCGTTGTATACCTGTGGAACCACCTTGCCCCTTGTATGTGCGAATCCACCCGTTCCGTGCTCAACGCCGCCGTGTATGACAGAGCCAAATGTCAACAGGTCGACCTCTCCCCGTTGAAGGAACGGATCCAGTGGCAAGTAAAGAAATGCAGACACAGCGAGTCCCATGCCTTGGACATGATCGTTCATCATGAAGCGAAGATGGTCGGCATACCAGAGCAGCGACGAGTTCCGTGGGTTGATGGGCTTGGGCGAGTTTGCTCCCGGAACAGGTTGCCTCTGTTTGAGCCAGGAATCCACATCTGAAGGTGTGAGACCACAGGTCATGTCATACGCGATGAGATTGTACTCTGGGTTGGTCATGACACCAAAGTGTTGGCGGGTGCGCGACGTCAAATCAGAGTCATTTCCTGGGGACGATGGTGATACTGGGTTTGCCGAATGCTGTTGATTTGTTGCTAGGAACTGGGTTGAGATTGGAAAAGTGAATTGGAAAGATCTATTGTCCTCATCCATGGATGAGCCTGGTGAGCTTTCAATTCGCAGACTAAAGGTCTCGATATGCTCGCCAAACAAGGAAACGGGCGGGACATTGTTGTGCCAAAAGTCTTCAATGTCAAAAGAAATGTTGCTAGCTTTGGCGATTTTGCGGAATGGCGCTTTTGGAGGTGCTTCAATTGATTGCTGTGCCAGACGAGCGCCTGATGGGAGACACATGCCGTTAGGGTCCACGACCAATGCTGCCACCTCGGCCTCAGTTAACGCTCCTATCACCTCTGGCCATTGAGATGCTGCCGCCGACTGACCGTTGCTTCTTGACGTCGCGTGGTTAGACTTGATAATGTCGAGAAGTGCGTGATAAACGTCGGACCGGTTGAATGTGTGCATAGTTGAAGGCGAAAGGACGAAAGGACGAGCGTCGGGGGCAATGTTGGCCGTCCTCACGAACGCGAGCCGCTGCATTCGCCCTGGCTGGACCGCCGCTGAGTAGGCTGACGCAAGTAAATCCAATCCGCGCGTGACGAAAAACGCAGTTGCAAACAGGGCCATGACTTTGAATCGGCGGGTCCATGATGCTGAAAACCGCAGGCTCGCGAGCCAGGAACGCACACTGGCGTTGATGGATATGTCGGTGACGAGGTACAGGCCCAATCGCTGCGCAAAGAGGATGCGCACGGCAATATCCGAGGCAGCGGCGATGAGGATCATACGCGCGATCGCCGCATAGATACCGTACTCGACAGCGGCTCCGACGTAGACACCCTCGGATGTGAAGGATGCGGAAAGTGACATGGCGAGGCAGTAATTGATGATTTGAGTCCGGTCTAGATGCATGGAATGGTGAGCGAATACATAGGTAGGCAGGCCAACGAGCCAAAATGGTCGTGGGAACTGATGTCGATGGTCTCACGATGAAAAGACGCAAGCGGTCAACGGTGTCCACGTCGACGTCCACCGACGAGCCCGACAGCACATCGTGCGCCGAATCAGCTCAGCCAGCACATGACTCGACGTTCGACTGAAAAAAGAGCCAAGGTGTTATTTAGAACGGACGTTGCGTTGAGATATGAGCATTGCTGCATCTGATTAGGGGGCACATCAAGGACAGGTACTTACACTGATATGAGGATTCCACGCGGCCACTAACTTCCCGTGACATTGACTGCGTTTGGCATGCTGTTGGTGTAACCTGACAGGGCCGACTGTAAATATACCTCCCTTTGTCATTGCACATAGCACAAGCAATGCCCCGTTCATCCACACCACATTGAAGCTTTGAAATTTGATTGCTTGGGCCGAGTCTCTGACTCAACGTTCGTTCCAGCTTCATCAATTCTGGTTCTTCCATTCGTTCAAGGCAACGAAAATCGAGAAAGCCAAACATGCCGCCCGTCAACGCAAGGAAGCAAACTAACTTGAATTACCTACTACATACAACACCTCCAGTGTCCAATGATTATTACTGGTTGCCCAACCTTGATTGTTTGAACTTTGACACACGCCAAGCCGGCTGTTGTGGCTGCTCCTGCTTTGCCTCTTGCACAGCAACGGCCTGCGGCGCATGTACGGCCTCTCGTACCACTGACCCAACTGCGTTTACCACGGGCTTGGCCTTGACCTGCTTGTGGTCGTCCTCATGTTCCACCAACCGCACCCTAACTGGCCCAACCTCGCCCTCAATCTCGCCTTGCTCCTCCGCAACCCTTGCACCTCCCGCCGATCGCCGCACAGGCAAATGAATCTCGCCATACACATCATCCACGATCGGCAACCGCTCACCCACACCTTCCTCCTCGTCCTCGTCCTCGCCATCTCCCACCCTAACCTCCTGCTTCACAACCATCTCCATGAGCGGATCAAACCCCGGCCCGCTCCCATATTCGGCCACCAGCTCTGCCCTCGCCACATCCACCGGCGACAAATCAAACTGCTTCGCGCCAGCATCCGCCAAATCCGCCGGCGTGAGCTGCGACCGCGAGAGCATCTGATGCACGAGGTGCTGGCGCGACGCATGGTACGCCGAAGCAATTTCGCGCAGGTGCGTGTAATCGTCGACTGCATCCTCGTCCACACTCGGGTCGACAACGGGATCGGGGATGGGCAACGAAGCCTCGGGCGTGGGCGTGGGCGCGAGCGGAACAGGTGGGGCGCGCTCCACAATTGTGTCACGCACAGGCACGTTGGTCTTGCGTGACTGTTTCTTTGCATGGGGCGAGGGCGGGTGTAAGGGGATGGTTGCGGCGGTTGTGGCGGCACGCTCGGCCGTGCGTTTGGCGGCGGCTGCCGCCCATGCAGACTTTGACATTGGCGGGGCAGGTCCCGAGCTGGAGGTGGAGGAGGACACGGGTTTGCCAGGTCGCACAAGGACTTGAACGTTGTCGCTGTCGTCGTCGAAATCATCCTCGTCATCGTCATCATCCTCATCGTCGTCGACGGCGGCGGCGGTAGCATGGCCAACGGGGCGGACAGGCGCGCGGGCAAATGCAGTCGACGTGGGCGTCGGACACGCCGACGAGTCATCCTCGGTGGTTGCATCGTCCATGGCCCAGTGAACGTGGCGGGCCGCGCTGCCGTCCAGCGACGACACGGACGGCGATTTCTTGAGACTGGATTTGCGCGGAAGCGGTTGCGCATCTGTGGGCAGCGGGGTTGCAGGAGACGTGGTGATGGCTGGCGGCGGCGCGATGCGTTCAATCACGGCAGATTGCACTGCAGGTGTGGACGGAATGGGTGCGGGACGACTGTCTTCTTGTGTCTTTTCCTTGTTGACAACGTCGTCGTCGTCGTCATCGTCAAGGGACAAGCCGCCAAACATGGCGTCGAGTGCCGCACGGTCCTCGGCGGATACTGCGACTTTGCCCGTCTTTGCAAATTGCGCCACGACTTGACGCGCATGTGCCAGGGGGTCGGTCGCTGGAGCCTTTTTGCCTTCCTGCTGCTGCTGCTTCTTCTTGTTTGACTTTTTCCCGTTGGCTTTTTTCCCGCTGGACATGGGCGGCGCGGGTGACACGGGCGACGGTGGCAGCGGCGTCGACTTGTCGGGAATCGTGGGATTGTCCACGTCCTCGCGAATGTCCATAAACGGTAATCCTTCTTCGTTGAGTTCGGGCAGCTGGTCCGGAAGGTCTGTGGGTGCGGGCGGACGCGTCGGGTCGAGCGAGGCGAGTTTGGATTGGAGCGAGGACAGTGTGGATTGCGCGTCGGCGAGTTTGTCGGCAACGACTAATCCATGCACATGAGGTCAGGAAACTTCTACATATGCATAGGAGCGAAGCGGAAACGCTCGTACAATCCATGCGCCGTTGAACAATGTCGGCGGCCTGCGCAGCGGACCGCTCCACAAACCAATTGTCGCCCAGCAGCACCGTCACCTCGTTTGTGTGCACGAGTTTGCCAGGCATGAACGCAAGCGGGCCAAGCGGCACCATAACCTGGTGCGAGACACGTGCCGGGAGGTCGACGAGCGTGGCCTTAAGTGCCTTGTAGTCGGTCTGAAAGCCCGTCCACTGGTCGAGCGTGGCCTGTGCAGCGTCAACAGACCGGCGCAGGGCTGCAAGTTGGGCCTTGACGGCCACCGGATCTTGGAGTTGGGGCGGCGACCCCGCGAGAATCGGGTGTTGTTCAGAAGTGGACATGACGGTGGCTGCTGCGGGGATTCTAGTCGTGGCGAGTGAATTGCATTGGGTTGTTGGCGGCGTATGTGTTGATTTTCTCTGTTTTTAATTCATTGCAAAAATTCTTTATTCGCTCGGAACACATTGGCGGCGGTTGGTTGATGGTCGTCAACGCAACGCTGAGGTGGTGGCCGTCGATCGCGCTGCAATTATTAATACATAGGGGCATTGACCAACATCAGTCACCCTCACGTGCCGCCCGCCGTCGCCGCACCCACAACCAAAAACCCGCCCGCCGACCCTGCGGTCAACCCGCACAACATGCTGAGCGTCATCATCCTTCCCACCATAGCCCTCACGTCACTCTCTACTCCCTCGTCATCGCTTATCTCGACGCGAACGTCGTCTGCTTCTTGCGCCCCTGCACGCGTTGCCCACGCGGGCGCCTCGGCCAAGCACACCTTGGCCACCCACCCACTACTCGCGGCCATGCCTACCATGACTGCCACCGCAACCCAAGTGGCCACGTGGCCTGGCACGTGTGGGATCCACGGGTTGGCCGGGACCGTAAGGGGAAACAAGGTCAGGAACACGGGCACAAACAGTGTGCGCGCAAGTGTCACGCCCAAGATGGTACGCGGGGGCATGTGCGCCGGATGCGCGAGCGACCGGCCGAGCGTGTCGCCGAGATTAAATGCAAGAAACAGCAGCGCCGTGAATGCGGGCTGCGATGTGGGTGAGTTGGGTGGGGCAGCTATGAGCGCAGAGAGCGCCGGGAACAGGGACAGTGTCACGGTAAAGTTGAGAAACAAGGACATGATGTACAAGGCAACACGCCCGGCAACTTGCTGGATGGGTGGCGGGTGACGCACGGCAGTGAGCAGAGGCTGGCCAAACAAGAGTTCTTCCGTGTCGGTTTCAGACACGGCGAGCGAGGATGCCTCGGATGATGGGATGATGGGAGTTGGGTCGCCCGAGATAGGCGTGGGCGCAAAGATGACGTGTGACATGGGCAGGTAGATGAACAAACACGAGGCGAGGACGGCCACCGAGGTGGAAAAGTAGATGATGGCGGCAGTCCGATCCGACGTGGATGAGGATGTGAGCGACAGTTGGAGCAGGCACACAATGACGCCCGAGACGGCTTGACCAATGACCATCTACTTGTCGCCGGACCACACACCCATAAAAGGTCAGAGCGTGCAACGGTGAAATGAAAAACGGTAGAGGGGTACCATGGTTGTATGCGTGCCACCTTTGCTTGTGCTCGCAGCCCGCGCCGCCACGGCAAACAAGTGACTTTGCACAATGGCCGTTGCCACGCCCGACACGCTGACGGCCACCATCATGAGTGCAAACCACCAATCTGCGTCTCCCGCGTCTCGCCCTTCTCGTCCGGATCCTGCCTTGTCGTCCTCGCTCACTGTTCCGGCCACCACAACCAACCAAACAAAGACCCCCGCATTGGCAGCAAATGCCACAAGCGTCCGCGTCCGGTCCCAGGCGGCGCTCACTGGCCGTAACGTGACGGCCGTGGTGCAGGCGTTGGCAAAGAGGTACGTGAACGCAAACCAGTTTTCGAACGCATGCTGCCAGCGCGAGCCCGAAAACAGGTACGTGGCAAAGAAGGACGGGTTGGAAATGAGTGCGTTCCATGGGTACAGCATGCCGAGGCCTTGCACCAGAAATGCGAGCGACAGGAATGAAATGCGCTCCGCGTCGTGGTGGTGGTCTTCGCCGGCTTGTAAGGGACCAAGCAGCGGCGTGTGCTCTGTCGGACCTTGATGACCTGCAGGCGGTGGCGGCAGTGGATCGATCGTGTCCATGACGCCGTCTTGGGACGACGAATAGCCAAGTGGAGACACGGCGTTGTCATGCTGTGCGGCCGGCGCCGACGTGGTGCGCGAGATTGGCGGCGAGATGGGAGGCGTGGCGGGCATTTGAGATGGCAGGAGTTACGTGAGTTATGGGCAATAGAAGGGGAATGCGCAAAGTCCATGTATTCATTTATCCCATGAGGAGTTCCTTTTGTTTTGTATGCTGGCTGGTCAGTGGTCACCGCGGCCGTTCTGTCATGTGAAGCACGGCCATGTCAATCAGCTTCAAGTTCGGCGTGATGGTCAACGTATTGGCGTATTGACGGAGACAATCTCGTTGGCCGACGACGCAGAATCAACACAAGGGCATCCGTCGAATCAAGTGTCAAGTACATCTCATGAGTTTCCATCAATGGACAAGTCGGGAATCATCTCTCCTGCACAGTACGTTACGGCCACACTCTCACTCCCCAATGTCTACCTCGGGTATCTCCACTTCCTCCTGCGGCAAAAACAACTCTTCTTCTTCCCGCACCTGCCTCGGGGCTGCAGGCATGAGCATGACCTGCTGGCCGCGACCCCGGTGTCCCTGTTTTGGCACAACAAACACAAGCCCACCGGCCTCCCCTCCCCGCGAGAGCACCGCGGATTGGCCCTGCACCGCCGTGTACAGGTGCCCTTGCTCGGCACCCACTGCCAACTTTGCATACACGACATCCTTTGCTCCTGATGGACCCGCACCCGCCGCCAAATCGGTTGCCTCCAACCGCCGCTTGCGCCTGCGCTGCTGCGCGGTAAACACACTCAGCGCCACAATGGATACAAATGCCGCGGTGGCAGACATGGAGATGAGCACAATCATGACGGGGGGCAACCCAGGTGGGCCCGCAGATGTGGGTTGTGGCGGGGCCTGTTCCTGCGGATCAGGCGGCACGTCGGTTGCGACTGGCGGGCGATGTGGAGTACATGGCTGGAGTTGCAGGGCACGCAAGTTGTCGTAGCATGCGCCCCTGTGGTTGAGCGGGTCGCCTGCAAGGCAGGTGAATTTGTTGCCTTCGGTTGACGAATACGACGTTATGTAGCAACTGGCGCAAAGGATCCGGGGAGATGAGCAAAGTGATGGGAACAATGAAGGTAGAGGTCAATTTGCAAGAGCATACCTGCTGGCCATGTACGGGAGCGGTGGGACGGGACCCGTGAATCGATTGAGAGTCAGGTCCCTGGGAACAGAATTGTAACCAGTGAGCGACGACATTTGAGAAGCAAATTGGCGGACGGGGGTGATCTTGAACGCACAGGTAAGTCAACGGCTTGTCAGAGAAGATGTCGGGAATGCTGCCAGTCAAGCTGTTATTGCTCAGGTTTCTGGCCCGCCCACCACAGCGTATGTACGTCAGTCTTCACAATCTCAAAACAACATGTGAGAGCACGTACAGGTTTTGGAGCTTGCGAAGGTTGTTCATTGACTGAGGAATTTCGCCACTAAGGTTGTTGCCATACGCCCATCTGATATGTACAGACATTGCACGTCAGCGAGCGAGCAACAGAAAACGGCAGATGAATGCGGTTTGGCGAGGCGTCCGTCCATACATGATGTACACTTGGTCCAGCCGTCCTATACTCTCTGGCAGCGGGCCGCCATGGAGTCCGCTCCCGTCGGCCTTTGTCATCTGCTCGCTTACAAGACTGAACGGGTAGCAAGTCCATGTCAGTGTCTGGGACCCAGTGTCCACTGTACATAGCCCGAGAGCGAACCCATATGTCGCACGTACATTCCAGTCACACGGTCATGTTCATCACAACGAACATCCAAACTAGGTAGTCCAGGGCAACATGTCTTTTGAGAAGGCTCGATTTCAAAGTCGAGTGCTCGGACGATGGCACACTCGGCCGAGCCCCCAGTAACGTCTGTGCTTCGCCCAGGACGGGGATGTCTGGTGCTATTGGATGACATGGCGACAGAGATTGAGGGGCGGGCAGCTGGTGGGGGGTGGCGGTTGCGGGAAGGAATCAAACCCGGGTCTTGATTGCAGTGACTTGAAGAGACATGTACTTGGCGAGCATGCATGGGCTGCTGAGCTTGGTTATAGTGTGAAGCTTGGCTGCCTCATATCCATACCAAGATGATACAAAACTATACAATGATGCAATGTATTCAGTCTGAGCCAATTTGCGCGATCAGAATCAAGGTCCAAGTGAAACTCAAGCCTTCGCCGTGTCGGAATCCTGTGCCTTTTCATAATGCTTCGTGTATGCACCGTACGAATTGTCATCCACCGCACCCCTCTCTGCGATACCGGCGGTCAAGCCAGGCCGGTCAGGGAAAAAAAAACATGGGAGAAGATTTATCCGTGTCTCTTTGTTTCTGGACGGCCTCAAGTGCACTCGACAAAGTCCAACATCACGCGCTGTTTGAGAGGGGCTGTCACACATGCATTGCAATTCATTCGTCCTGCTCCGGTCCACGCATCATCATGTCCTTCTTGGTGACCAGCGGAATCGCCATTTCTATGCGAGCTCGCTCGCACTGCCGGCCCCTCAACTCACCCGCTCCCAACGGATCTGCACTGGGCGGCCGCGGCAACGGCGGCTGCACACCCATCGTCACTGGATATTCTGCTCCACTCACCGGCTCGACGTCTCCTGGTCGCAGCAACTGGCCAACATCCGTCCCGTGATCCAAACGCTCCTGCTCGTCTTCGCTCGCCCACGACCCGACGGCAGATTCCAGCTCCCAATCGTCCCTGTTCTCTCGCCGTCGCTGGTAGCACATGATGACGCTAATGATGGCCACGACCGTCAACAGTGTCGCCGAGACCGACAAAAACACAATGACGAGCGCGGATACAGGTGCGGCCGCATTTGTCGCGTCGCCTTCGATCGGGCCAGACAATACGATGGGCGTGGATGGAGCGGACGATGGCAATGGCGTGCATGGAGGAATCCCGTTGGCTCGCAAGTTTTGGTAGCACGAGCCAATGTGCTGGCGCGGGTCGCCTTCGGCGCAGGTGAAGCGGTTCGAGTCCGATGGGCCGCGGAGCAAGACACATTGGCTGAGGGAAAGTGTGGGACAAGGTCAGGTACCAGTGTCATCATGTGGGCGGGCGGAAACCGCGCATGCATGCGTACAAATTCATAGACATTGGCGGGAGGAGCGGGATTCGGCCAGTGAAGTTGTTGTTGGCAAGCATGCTGGCAAGAGAGTGTAGGGAGCGGTGGTCAGAATGGAGGTAGGTAGAGAGCGTCGACCAGAGTCCGCATTGGGAACATACAGGTACTCGAGCCGTTTGTCGTGAAAGATATCAGGCAGTTGTCCCGTAAGCTGGTTGTTTTCGACATTTCTAAACATAATGGTTGCTTGGTCAGTCACTATCGTGTGATGGCCGGAGTGGGACAGCGGGGGCCAAAGACAGACGAACATTTGAGTGATTTTTGAGAGTTTTGCCATGGATTGCGGAAGTGGACCAGTCAATGTCGCATGGTTACTGTGTGCCCATCTACACATCAATTGGTCTCGAGCGATGCATGAGCACTAAAACCGCGGCCTGCCCAGACTCATTATACTCGAAGGCACATACAACATTCGTAGTTCGTCCAATTCGCCGATGCTCTCTGGTATTGTCCTCGTCTCCTGCTCGCTGACACCAATAAACGTGACTCGTCCATTGCGAAAATCACACCGAGCGTCCAGCTCATCCAGCCCAGGGCAGCATCCAGGCTTGGACCCGACCTCGGGCCGAAAGTCGAGCAGGCGCACTATGGCGCAGTCGCTGGGACCGCGTTCAACGGGCGGAACCGTGCTGCGTATTGTCGACAGCACCTCTGCCAGCGGCGTTGGTGAAGCTTGCGGAGATGGAGTTGGAGTGGACATGATCGCGGACGCGGCGGTAACGCTACTTGCATGGGTATGTGTTTTATGGGGAGCAGTTCTTTTCTTTTGTGGAATCACGACCCTGCGCGGGCGACTTTGCTGACGGGCATGCGTCGTTCAAGTAAGATTCCGGCCAGTGGTGCATCTCATCAGGGGATGTGGCGGTGGAGGTACTCATTTATCGCATTCAAGGCCGGGGTGGACTGTGTGCGGTGTATAGTGTACGTATGTGGGCGATTTTTGGCATCGTTTTTGACTTTTCCCCTATTTGGGTGGCGCGGTGCAGCTCTTCCCATGATTTCGGCACGAAGCAGCATGTGAGACAAAACGGTACACTGTACGCGACGAACCGAGTCAACCAATCATGTCTCTTGTGATGCATGACGAAAGCTGATGGGTTTATAAGGACTGTGTGTCTATGTTGAAAGTGGTAAATACTGAATGAATCATGGGCAACTTATGGATACCGAGGTGACAAGGTACGCTCACGCTCCATGACCGCCAAAATGGCCTGCACCTGCTTGGCATCGTCCACAACCAATCCAGGCAACGTGGCTCATATCACCGATGCGAATGTGTGATGCGTGGTTTCCTTATGCCGTGGGGTTCTCGGTCGCCGGTTCAGTCCATGACGATGGACAAAACAAACAGAAGCGTCGAAGTATGCATCAAAAAAAAAGAATGAGATAACACGTCTGGGGCAAAGGATGCGTATGCAGTCATTGACTGGTGCCTCGGCTGTATGCGTCTATGGGAAGCGAGGCGAGGCGGTGCGTTCTCGCTCTATGTTGGCCAGAATTTGCTCCACCTGCTTGCCGTCATCCACCATCAGTGCGGGCAATGGAGGAGGGAACTCGGTTGGCGTAGGAGACGACCACAAGTCTTTGAATTGGTCTTGCCCACCGACCTGAACCGGCACGGCCGTGAACGGGGTCATTGGACGCAAGCCATCGCTGCCAGCACCGAGCAGTGACGGAGCTGGATCTGTTTCTGCCGTTCCCATTTCCACCGATTGCGGTTGCTTGCCAGAAGTGGAAGCTTGGCGACGACGGTACAGCGCGACACCAAGGACGATGAGCGCAACAAGTATGACACCCACACCTCCAAGAGCAGCCGCAGTTGGGAAACCCTTGTCTGCAGCAGCCGCAGTTGGGGAACCCTTGTCTTCAGGGGCAGCAGGCGCGGGCGGCGAGGTATCGGCCGCGTTGGCACCTGATGCACTCGGCGGACATTGCTGAGTGACGCCGGAGACACGAAGGTTGTCGTAGCAAGGACCAACGTGCCTAGTTGGATCGCCTAGGAGACAGGTAAACTTGTTTCCATCGTTTGGACCAGCAACAAGGGTGCATTCCCTATTTAAAAAAAAAGATAATGAGCATATCATCATCGTCATCCGATCCAGGTAAGTAAGTGACCTGAGTCCATAGAAACGTACCGCGGGTTTGGGAGCAACGGAACGGGCCCAGTGAACTTGTTGTTGTCCAAGCGAAGAACTTCGAGCTTTTTGAGGTTCACGAGCGTGTCGGGAAGCGAGTTTGAAAGTTGGTTTTCGTAGAGAATGCTGCGCGAGTAACCAGTTCCAGTTTCCGATGAATGAGATTCGTCACGGAAATGATAAGGGGACCAACAACAAAAGACAACGCACAGATGGGTCAAGTTCTTTGCGTTTCCAATTCCTTTTGGCAGCTCACCGGGCATCCGGTTTCCAAATGCCCACAAATGCACGAGCTCGGTCAATTCGCCGATTGTGGATGGAATTGGCCCACGAGTGTTTTGCTCACTGGCGCCCACCCATGTGATCCGCGACCCTTGGTTGCAATCAATGTCAGAGGCGTCGATACCCGGGCAGCAGCCTGGCCTGTTCCCAATCTGAAGCTGAAAGTCGAATGAACGAGCAACTGCGCAGTCGCTGGGGCCTCCCGACAAGGTCGAGCTGCGGGTCTCGGACAGGGTGACATTTGACATGGCAGTTGGCAGTTGTTGCTGATGTTTACGAGCTTGTTTTCATGAGAAAGGTGTGTCATCGTGCTTGGCGGGCAGAACAACGGCTAGTTGCTGCTGAGGACAGGTTGGGGACCGCTCAATTTATGGAGGTATGTTGTGATTTCGGCACGGTGCGGTGTGCTGCAGCGGACGACCGCTCTTCATGGTTGTTTTGATTGCCTTCGTTTCAAAACTGCACCATTGACTTGACTTAACCGCAATGCAAGGAGCTAAAGCGATGAAAACAATAAGGATGACAACCACAAACAAGCGGCCGAATGAGGCATTCTCGACTCACCACGTTTCAAACTGAGGGCTACCCTCTCTCCTGGGACGTCGTGAATGCGATGGACGTGGCCAAACGTGTTTGACGCGACGATCTGCCGCCACCAGCTTGGGAATGACCGATGACACAGCGACGAGGAGCACCCGTGGGCAAGCCTGTGCCAGGACTGACATGACAAGCTCGGTAGGGAGTGTTGCATAAGGCTTTCCCATGCTTGACATATTTGGTTCGTCAAAATTTCATTGTTAAAACGTCGGATCATTCACACACGGCTGAATACAACACCTGGGCTGCGCCAACTCCGAGTCATGAACGGCCATCATTATTGATGGCTGTACCGTAAAGTAGGGCTTATATACCGTGGTTCTGGATCCATCCCATGCACCGCGTTTTCGCTTTGCGTTGGGCTGAAACCAATGTACCGTAATCTGTTTGTTCTCTTCCGTTTCAGAGAAATGCATTCCCGTTATTTTGGACGACCAACCCGATCATTGATTCCCCCCAAACGTGCCCATAGTTTGGACCCTTCGCGAGGCATGAATTTTTCCAGCTCGTGGGCATCGATTCTCGCAACCCGAGCGGTAGTTTGTTGACTTCGCGTTTGAGCAACAACGTGTTTCCCGCGTGCTTGAATCGTTGCTTCCCGAGGCAGGCATTTGATCCTTGCCGATGTCACAGAAAAAGCTTTCCCGTTTCGCTTGCATTCTTCTTTGCCGTGTCGGCTGCGTTTTTCTTTACCGTGGCCAACTTTTCAGCTTGGTTTTTTCTTTACCGTGGCCCATTCATGCACAACACAACCGCGGGCCTTCTTTGCTGCATGGTGCATAGTAGAGAAGCGAATTCTAGATTCTTTGATATCAAATGAGGCCGATGTCCCTGCTCCATATGTGAGAGCCAATATCGGGGCTCATTCTGCCCGCACGGTCAGAGCAGAATGGTTTGTGTTGCGTCCATGGATCACAGACGTGTCGCGTGTGTTCGATCGGGTTGGAGTTAATGCCTTGTCTCGTGTCAGCTGGCTCCAAGTTGAGTATTGTATTGTGTCTCACGGATCATGTCTCCGATCCGTCTCCGTTTTGTTGTGTTGTGTCCCTACTGTGTGTGTACTCAAACCATCAAGGCTCTCCGGCTAACTAGCTGGACCTCAACATATATGTTCCGTTGTGACTGTCTCGTTACGACTCAACAGATTGCTCGCTGATGGATGGTTGTGGGCGGACGACGTGTCTCACATTGAGTCGCGGCCAACATGTGCAGCCGAAGAGCGGCGCCGAAGCCATCATCGGGCCCACTTGCTCGGTCATTCAAAAGGGTATGCCACCCGCCAGCGCGAGCTACACTCGTTTCTGAATCCCATGCAGGTTCATTCCCCACTTCCCGCCGATGGGAGCCATGCGAACGCACCCTCGTCTCCGCTCCACCCGCTTTCATTCCCAACTTGCCCTACGACCGCATCTGCCGCCCTCGAACCACCGTCAAGCTCAAGCGTATTGAGCGATCCGCTCTTCCTTTCGCTTGTCAGTTTGCACTTGTTCCTGCCCTTCATTTTTTCGACACCATGGGCAGAACAGACGGCAAGCGATCCAAGACAAGAGGCAGGGCAAAGCGTTCTCGCACGATCAAGACGTACATCGCCGTCAAAACCCCAGCTCCGCCCATCAAAGGTCAATATGTATGTGACTCTGGCGCGTTGTCTGACCCCGATGATGAAGAGCATGAAGAGACGTACGTTTGCGAATATCCAAGTCAGACCGATTTGTCGCCATTTTCTTACGCTCGACTTGTTTTGCATACAACGCCACGCCATCACACTAACTAGACCGTAAATGCAAACGCGAACAAGGTAAGCAGGAGTGGGCAAGTCAATGATTGTGCTGAGCGTCAAACCAGGACCAAGGCAATCAATGAGCAGATAGTGGAGCGCCGCAAGCCGCAGAACTGCCAATTGGGCACCCGACTGGCGGTTGTCAACTGGTCAAGAAAATTCAAAAATTCGTCAGGGCGTGTCCATTTCGCAGAGTTGGTTGGCGAGTAGATGCAATCAAAGAATGTGACGAGACGACGTGATTCCAGCCAGCGCTGTCGCCTCATGCTTCGATATCACGCCAGTAGATGCAGAGCGTCACCGCGAATTCGTACAGCGAAAAAGAAGCAAGTGAAAGTATGTAATGTGATCACCAAGCACGGCATGAACCTGCAATCGACGCCTTACCCAGACCTCCTCCATATCCCGTCAACCCATCCCAACCCAACCCAACCCCCATCGATTCCGTTTGCTCCTGCTGCACGCTTACGCTCAAGCGGCTGATCACCAATACCACCCAATCGTCATCAACACCTGGCGCAACACCTTCTTCTTCCTCATACTCCTCTCATCCATCGCCGACTTGCCTAACCAGCTCATAATCAACCGACTCCACTCGTCCGAATTCACAATCCGCGGTGGCAACCTATTCCACCGCTGAATTGCCAGGGCGGGCGTCGTGTCCAACACCGCCTGCAAGCACTCGAATGCGTCCCTGATACTCGTGAGACGCACGCCAATCTCGTCGGGCGTGAATACGGTCCACAGATTGGGGCGCGTTTGCGCCGACCAGGTGATGGAATCAATGACAAGTTTGCGGTCGAGGAGAATGAATGTCGAGATAGCACGTGGGATGGGTTTGGGCGAGCCTGCCAGCTCGCCATTCGACGCTTTCGCGTCGGATTCAATGATGCGCGGGAGCGCCAGTTGAATCCATGACGGAAGCAGAGTGGGCTGGTAAAGTGAAGCGAGTTGGTACGCGGACCGACCGCCGGGATCCTTGTCTGCGTTGCCAACAAAGGCGGCGAGCGTTTCGAATGGCGTGAGGAATTGGGCATCGGACCTTGAGTCTTGTTCGCATAGTGACATAAAGGCGAGCGCGAGTGCGGCAAATAAAGTGAATTGCGCCGGAGTGAACTTGTCAACGATTGGGTCAAGCGTGGATGCCGTGCCAAGGCAGTTGGTCAGCAGATAGTGAAGCGCAGCGCAGGTGAAACCCAATTCGGGCACTTCGTTGTCGTCAACCAAGCCTTGGCCGGCAGTCGCCAGGTGGTCGAGAAACCGAAACAAGTCGTCGGGCCGTGTCCAGTGACTCGAGGAAAGGGCCGAGTAAATGCAGTCAAAGAACATGGTGATACAATAATGCAGGCCGGGCGGAAGGTCGCTGTCGGTGCGTGCGAATACCAGCATAGGGTCGACTTGGCGGCGGACCATGTAGAGAATGAGCGGAGTGCAGTCGATGGCGAGTGTTTTGTTGGAGCTTGCACGGCAAGCATCAGACAGCCGTTCCAGTCGGCGCTGGAGGGCTGTCGCATAAAACACAGTCCGTTCAGTCAGTCATCAGAGAAAGCGTGTAACAACAGAGCAAACATACCAAGCACGAAAAGGTCGACGAGATTTGCATGCGTGACATGCTCATCCAATACCTTCAACCACTCGCGACTGCGCTCGCCATCTTCCATCATGCAAGCGCTATCGATCACGGCGCCAATATCCTCATGAGACAGCAATCGCCTGTTTAGGCAGGTGGCCAGGACTTCGAACCCCAGCCCACGGCTCGCATAGAATGTAAATGTGTTGGAGAAAAATGCAACCTGAACATTCCTGGCGCGAAGAGCGACGAGATTGGGAACATCCATCACGAGAAATGTATGCAGGAATGCTTGATAGTTGTCGACGTGGCGGGCAAGTATCGAGGCAAAGACCGGCAACGGCTGACTGCGAAAGACAGTGTTCTGGATCCATTGGAGCACCCGAACTAAGTGCTCTGGATCTTGGTGCAGAGTCGTCGCGCAAGTCGTTGCATCCGATTGCTGGTTGTGGACATATCTCGTGAGGGTCCGCCTGGCGATTGCTTCGGGTGGAAACATGGCGGCCATGGCTTGAATGAAGTCCAACGGCGGCAAGTCTGAGAGCGCCTTCAACAGAAAAAGGTTGGCGATAACGTGCTTGTCATTATGGTCAAGGCCCATGCCGATGAGTAGCTCAGCGTCGTCCGTGACGCAAGATGGGCATCGCTGAACGGATAAACGATTTGACGGCTGTTGCGAGATGGTACGTAAGGTAGCTGAAAAGGCTTCGAGGTGGCGGATGCGCATGAAGAAGACACACAACCGGACGAGATCCACAGAGCGTTGCAAAGTGCCTTTGGGGGCTCGTGGGTCGTCGGGTGGTGTTGAATGGCTGCTCTGGATGGCTGCTGAAGCAAGAAGTGGAGCAAAGCTGTACACGGCAGCAATGGACTGCTTGACTAGCTCGTCGTGCTTTTCATCGTGCTGTCGTCGATACTGGGCCCAGTACGATGGAACGGTTGGATGGTTGTCAACACACTTCAACAGCCGGAAATCGTCAATCATTTTTTCGAACGGCTCCAGAAAAGTGCACAGTCGACGAGACGGCACTCGCTGACCGTCGTTGTCCCCATTGTCGTCACAAAAGGTCGTGTCCGAGAACACAATTCGGTTGACCCAAGCATGCTGGACGGCACGATCGCCCCTGAGCAAGGTGGCGATGGCGGACGAGGTGGCGGCGAGTCGGGATGCTGGGCTTGTCAGGCCAAGTACAGAGAGCAAGATCTCAGCTGGAAGGATTGCATGAGGTGTTTCCATAGTTTATTGATGACCAAGAGAAGGTTATGTCGTCGTCCACTTGCACGTGTTAATGATATTTACCTTACAATACATCCATCTCGACATCCATCCGTTGACCAACTGTACCATCCCTCGATCACCATGATGCCGACACAGCAAACCGCTCAACGAGACCACCCAACGGTCTTCAGCACCTCCTTCAACACTGTCTGCCTCGTGCTCGCACGTTCATCAACCACCACCGCATCCAGCCAACACACAATCAACTGACGCTACTCGTCCGAGTCCACAATCCACGCCGGCATCCTGTTCCATCTGTCAATCGCCGCCGCCGGCGTCCTGTCGAGCACCGCCTTGAAGCAGTCAAATGCATCGCCAACACTCGTGAGCTGCACGCCAATCTCATCCGGCGTGAACTGCTGCCACAGATCCGTCAGCGTCCAAGCGGACCAGGTCATGGATTCGACTACAAATCGGCGGTCAAGGAGAAGCAAGGTAGAACGTGTACGCGGAATGAACTGGTCAATGCCAGCAACCTCGGCAAACGCTTCGCAGTTGTTGACGACAAGGCGCGACAGCGCAGAGTACAGCCGGGGCGGGAGCAGCGATGGTTGGTACTGTGAAGCAAGTTGGCGCGCACAATCAGGGTCTGTGGCCTTGGCACAAACAAGGGCAGTGAGCTTTTCGAATGGGGTGACGAAACAGGCATAGTCGAGTGGCTCTTTTTCACAATACGCAGCGCATACAAGTGCCAATGCGGCAAACACGGTGAACTGGGTTGGTGTGAATGAGTGCATGATTGGGTCAAGCATTGAGGCGGCGGGACCAAGGCAGTCGGTCAGCAGATAGTGCAGGGCGGCAACGGTAAATTGCCATTCGGGCGAGTCCGAGTCGTGGTCGTGGTCGTCAGGCACGGCGACCATGTGATCCAGGAATCGAAACAGGTCGTCTGGGGCGGTCCATTGGTGGCGGGTTTGTGGCGAGTAAATCGAGTCAAAGAAACGGATGAGGATGTCTGGGCCAGGTCGCAGGGTGGTCGGGAGTTGTGCAAAGACGAGTGTTGGGTCCACTTGATGTTCGACCATGTAGACGACAAGTGGGGTAGAGTCAATGGCGCGAGATTTGGCATCGGGAGCATACAATAGGAACTCGATTCGATTTGCAAGAGCTGGTATTTGCATTGTCATGCAATTCGCTCATGAGAAACACTGGAAAACACCATAACGAAGGAGGGAATGGACGTAACGAATGTGCAAACATCAAATACGTTCTCGACTGCGACTTCTTTATCCAACACTTTCATCCACTTGCGCCGGCGCGGGGGTCTGACAATCAAATGATATTATGCCGCCCCCATTATGTTGATATCATTGCTGGCCTCTCATCTGCTGCCGACAGATATCATCTGACATAAGCTATCGCGGGATACCTTTCCTTCGTATCAATGATATCTCTTATTTCCATGATATCTCTTATTTGTCCCAATGACGGATATGATACTGCACCACATGAATGGATACCTCTTCAGGATAACAAGGGAAAAAGTCTTCCGTAACTTCCACGTGACCTGATTTCACCAATACATCATTTGCTGCAATGAACGGAGTGCAATGATCGCGGTGCTCAAGAGAATCAAAACATATTAGATCAATCGAAATGAATGGAGGGCAATGATCGAGAAGCAAAACGACAACGACATGGTATACGGTCAAGTCAACAGCAGTGTTCAAATTACCAATAGATCGAAATGAATGGAGTGCAATGATCATGGTGCTCGAGAGAATCAAAACGACATGGTATATGGTGGGGCGGGGGAAAGAAACAAGACACCAGCAATGTTCAAATTACCAATCGGCAAGCGCATCTGCCTTTGCCTTGCGGTATGCCTTGACGGACAGGAGTTGCTCAGTCGTGAGTACTTGCTGTGAGATATCCTCCTTTGACATGGCTGTCATGAAATGTTTTGTCAGTGCTGGTACAAGGGCTTGCGCTGAACTTGATGCAATAAAGGAACATGAACGAACCGGCATAATACGCCAGGAGATCTTCAGTGAGCGCCTTCGGCGGGACACTGGTGGTGGGTGATGGTTGCGTTCGAGTGGGCACACTTGAGGAGGTCGATGCGGGCAGAGATGTTTTGCGCTTCTTCTTTGCGTCCGACGGATCGGACGCGCTTGAAGGGGTGGACACAGAAGTCCGGCTGCGTTTGGCGCGTGCGGTGGGCGGTGCCGGCAAAGAAGATGTTGAGGCCTTGACAGATTCCAGCGACTTTGCACGGGCTTTCTCGGCAGATTTCACCCGACGCTGTTCATTTGCTGCGTCACGAGCTGACCTTGACGAGCCAAACATGAGTGGGACCCCAGTTGAAGCAGAACTTGCGACGCGTTGGTGGTCTTCGTCATCAAACTTTTTGGCCGAGATGACGTATTCCGTAAGAGATAGATGAATGCCTACTTCCTTGTGGTCTCGCTCGTTGGTCGACTCGATCGTGTTTGTGTGTGGGCACACGCTGGCCATGATATGCTGTGGAATGTTGGAGTAACCGGGAAAGAGCGAGCGAACCAAGACTTGACTGTACTTGCCTACGATGGCCTCGGCCTTGTCTGCTCGTTCGTCTGGCGTCGCCAAGAGTTCCTGCAAACGGTCGTCATAGTCGTTGGCCGTCCAGCAAACTGGGAGGCTCAGCAAAAGTTTGCGACCATACGACGACAACCCGGACTTGAGTACATTGCGGATAAAGTGGACGTGACACGGAACGCCAACATGCGACAGTGCTAGTTCGGGCGTGCCAAACGCAGGACAAACAGAGAGAAGGGCCTGCCCGACGCCAAGAGCTTGACCAGCGTCTAGGTCCAATCGAATTGCGTCAATCGGGACAACGAGGCCTTTTCCTACCTTGGCTAACGGTGCGGAAGTGTTGTTCACACGGTCAAATGCAGAGAAATGAAGTGGATGACCGGTGTGCTGCTTGTACGCCGCAAAGAGAGCGAGGATGATGGCACAATACGTGTCCGCGTCTTGACGGTCAACCCACGCACGAGCAACAGTTGTTGCAGCGTTGGTCACAGTGTCATAGACGACAATCTTGACCATGTTGACGGCGCCACGAGTGCACTGGAACGTCATGTCGATGTCAAAAACGCGAGCTCGGGCCAAGAGCATGGCGCCCGATTCAGGCATTGCAAAAGCAATAAAGCGCTGACCATCAAACGACACATTCTGCAAATAGCCAGCCACAAGGGTTGAGCCAGAGCAAAACAATTGGAATAGAGCGATTTGGTCCGGCAAGCCATGTACTTCAGGTGGAGTGGTTGATTGTACAGGGACGAGATTGCGGGCACGCTGCCGTTGCGCAAAGGATGGGTGGGAAATGTCGATCCGGTGAATCATCGCCAACGCTGCGAGGCGCTCGCGGGACGTGAGCTTGTTGAAGTGACTCGGCTGTTGACACTTGGCGGCCTCGGCAATGGCCTGCTTGATGTTCGTCGGAGTTTTTTCCGGAGGTGGCGGTGGGTGGTTGTGCTCTCCCATGAGAAGCATCACTGAATACGGAAAAGTTGAGTCGACAGGAAGGAACAGGTCGCCAATGACTGGGCAATCGTCACCGCACTTGACCATGTTCTGCTTGGTGATAATGCCATTGGCGTCTCGGTGTTCAACCGCTGTGGGAAGAACAAAAAAGTGAGTGACGCTGAAAACGTGTCTTCCCCTGGAAGGAGGGTCAACGTACGACAACTTTCTGCCTTGCTGCTGCGAGCCCGAACCACGAAACAGGGTGGCTCTTCATGAATGTCGGCGAGAGAGATCTTTCCGCCCATCAAGTCCTCCAAGACCTTGATGTCGGCGTCGGTTGGGTTGATTCCCTTGCCTCGGTGCAGCCCAACAGGGTCGCCAAGCTGGTACCTGTCACAGCCGATGTACGAGGTTGAACGCGGCGGCTTGGCGTTGGGCTGTAAAGTAGGATTGACAGTGATGAGTTAGCAACAATGTCATCAGAACAGGCAATGACAAAAAATGATCCGCACGTTGTGGCGCAACACAGGTTTGGCGTCGGCGGAGCATGGGCACTTGAATTGAACGATGTGCTTGTTGTAAAACTCGATTGTTGCTCGATTGACACGCGTGATTTGCGCCAGCTGGGCGCGTTCGCGGGCCGCTGCGAACGGCGGCGCGTCAAAGTCGGGGGACGTGACAAAGCCAGGATGACGAAAATCGCGAATGGACGGATCAATGAGCTTGCAAGTGTAAACGCCGCGGCACGAGAAACTGGTTTTCGTAAACATGGGAATGGCTTGGCCATCGATACCCGGCAGTGACGCGGCCAACTCGGAAAGCACATAAACGGGTTGTTGTTTGACAGGTGGCGAGCCAGTCGTCTTGTAGGAGTATTGCATCTGGAGGGTTGATGACAAAGGCACTGTCAGCGCAAATGCAGGGCAGATCGACCAGTCAAAGTAACACAAACGAACCATGCCAAACACGGCGCCAGGTGTCAATGTGACAAACACAGCATTTTCAATGATGTGCACTGTGCCGCCAACCCGCATTCTCGCCTGCTGTTTTTCGATGGGGCCTGCCATGGCATACTCGGCGACGAGGGGTTGCATGGCAATAGCCTTGGCATAGAGGCTATGGCTCACGCGAATCGCTTTGCCTTCGCCCAGCTGAAAAATCGATTCGTTCGGGCCAAGCAGTTTTGCAATGGGGATGACAACTGGAACATGCACCCTAGTAAGAACTTGCAACGAGACGGTGTGAAAAGAGGGGGAAACGCACCATTATCATCATTGCCATCCACCACAGTTACGTCATCATCGGACTCGTCATCAGAGCGCAAGTCAATGACTTCCATCACCCCAGTCGGAAGGCCCACCATCGCATCGTATGCTGCATCATATTCCATAGAATCTCCGTCACCCGTCCCATCGCTGTGTTGAGACGGCTGGTACTCCGTTTTGACTTGCGCGTCCAACAATTCGTCACGCTCGGCGTTGGCGTCCAATTGAAGGTTGGCGTGATTACCGGCTGTTCCAATAAGCAAGGAATGAGGTTCAGTCCCAATGGTCTGGACAAGTATAGCTCTGGGTCGCGATCGTGAGTTTTCAATGAGCAGGAAAGAAAACGGACCCTCTTGATAGATGTGGGACATTTCGCCGGCCTCTTGCTCAAGGTCGCCATGCTGGGAATCAACGTGGTCAAGGAGACTCGAAACCATCGAGATAGACGGCTGTTTGTTCGTCGAGGCAGTGGGATGCACAGAATCGATTGCAGGAGAGTTATGGGCAGAACCGAGGTCATGGGCAGCAGCAGCGGCAGTAGGGTCCTTAGATGTTTCATCAAGCTCTGCCGGAGCATCATCAGCAGCAGCGTGTTGGATTTTGTTTTCAGTGTTCCCTTTTGGCTCCAACAGGAGTGGGCGTGGGAACATGGAGTTGCGAGACGGGCTGGAAATGGCCCCAGCAGAGCGGGCAGCGTTTTCCATGGTGCGTGGAATCGTAGTATGTGTCAGGTTGGCGAGCTGGACGACGAAGGACAACGTTTCATGGAACATGGAAATGTCTCACTGAAAGAGCAGTGGGAAGTCACAGTAGACGCGGATGGCAGTGGCGCTACAAAGTGGCGCTTGGAGCATCTGCAGCCGATGTGTGTGGTGGCGGCTTGCCAGCGCGGGTATCAATGGTATCAAGCCTATAGGACAGATTGGTGTCGCGGGAATCCACTTTTGGTTCATCAGTGATATCGCAGTTCCAAGTTTGTGGCCAACACCTGATATCACCATGGAAATTATAACCCTGGCTGCTGACACTGCAGTATCTTCGCGATATGAAATATTTGGTATGCCCGTCATATAATATCACTATATTCTATATACTCGCCGGCGCGCGTCATCCTCCATCATGCACACACTGTCAACCACGACACCAATATCGCAATCGTCAAGTAACCCTGCTTGTAGGCAAGCCCTCAGCATTTCGAACCCTAATCCGTGGCGTGTGTAGAACGCGAATGTGTCGGAAAAGTCGGCGATGTGCCTGTCGCTGTTGTGAACGGTATCGAGGAAACCCAGGTTGGGAAGATCAATCGCCTTGAAGGCACAAAGGAATGCCCGGTAGTTGTCGACGTGGCGGACAAGAGTGGACACAAAGAATTGGAATGGCCGACGGCAAAACAAAGTGCGATGGACCCATTGAAACACCTGCACAAATCGCTCTGGGTCTTGGTACAGAGTCCGGACACAAGGCTTTGGGTGATGGTACACGTTGTAAACAATTGCCATGGACACGTGGTTGTTGAATGCGTCAGAGGGCGAGGAGGAATGAAGGGTATGGAGGAAATCAAGCGGTGGCATGTCATAAACAGCCTTCATGAGCACGATAATCAACGCAAAATGCTCGTGGTTGCGATGCAAGTTTTTGTCCTGAAAGAGTTGGGCGTCGAATGTGACGCACGAAGAGCATTGCCCAATGGATAATCGAGTTGGCGGCTGTTGCGAAAGGGCCTGCAAGGTAGAGGAATAGGCTTCTAGGTGGCGGATGCGCAGGAAAAAGACACACAACCGGACGAGATCTAATGTGCCTTGCCAATTGCTGTTGGCGGCTCGTGCGTCCATGGGTGTTATTGAATGGCTGTTCTGGATGGCTGCAATGGCTGCTGAAGCGAGGAGCGGAGCAAAGCTGTACACGGCAGCAATGGATTGCTTGACTCGCTCGTCGTGCTTTTCATCGTGCTGTCGTCGATACTGGGCCCAATACGACGGGACCAACGAGTTGTTGTCGACGCAATCCAACAGCCTGAAATCGTTAATCATGTTTTCGAATGGCTCCAGAAAAGTACACAGCCGAGGCAGCGGTGCTTTCTGGCCGTCGTTGTCCCCATTGTCGTCACAAAAGGTCGTGTCCGAGAACACAATTCGGATGACCCAGGCATGTTGGACGGCACGGCCCCTGAGCAAGGTGGCAACGGCGGACGAGGTGGCGGCGAGTCGGGATGCTGGGCTTGCCAGGCCAAGCACAGAGAGCAAAATCTCAGCCGGAAGGATTGCATGAGGTGTTTCCATTGTTGACATTGCACACTTTTTCGACGTTATGGTACCGTCATCACGCTCGCTTCATGGATTCACGTCACACTGAGCTTGGCGACGGCCGACGTCTCCCACGCTCGTTTTTGCTTCCTCCTGCGTATCGTCCATCTTTCCCTCTTCCACTTCCAACTCGACATGCGCCGACTCTGCAGACGTTCCAAACATGACACCTGGCAAGAACAGGTCACCGTCATCCGCCAGCGGCACAATGACCGGGCCAGGCAAATACAACACGTCCTCATCCACCAGCGGTTTGCATTGTGCTTCGCTTGACACTTGGCCCTTGTTGGGCTCACCCGAACCCGTGCCCGGTCGTTGCCGACGAATCGATCGAACGCCAAACATAAACAATGCGCCCGCCAATACAATGGATCCAATCACAATGCCCACGACTGCTCCGGCAGCAAGCGACGTTGGCGCCTCGGGTGCTGCCGTCGCGCCTGTCGCGTCCATGGTGACGGTGGCAAGCGATGGATCGCACAGCGGTACGTTGTGGTCCTTGAGGTTCTGGTAACACTTGCCGCGGTGCTGGTTGGGCGCGCCTTGCAGGCAAGTGAAGTTATTGTTGGCGCGTTGCGGCGGCGACGGTGAGGTGCCTGGTTTGCGCATGGCGAGGTTTGGAAGCAGGAAGCAGACGCTGTGTATGTTGCGGGGCAGATGTGAGATGCAAGGATGATGCAGTGAATGTAAACAAGAAGAACGAAGAAGCAACGAACCCAGAGTCGGGAATGTTAGGCAGCAGTGGCACTGGCCCAGTAAAGGAATTGTCGCTCAAGAGCAGCCATTCCATGTCTTCAAACTGTTGAAAGATGTCGGGCAGTTGGCCCGTCATTTTGGTCTCGCCAATCGTCAGCTTTCGGAGCTTTGTGAGCTTGGCAAGCGACGTGGGAATGGTTCCGGTTGTGTTGGAGCGCCAAAGGTGTCTGTTGAGCAGGGCACATTTCCAAGTCAGCTGTGATGCTACATATGAATACGACCGAGGAGGATATCCAAGCGACAAAATGGAACGCAGGCTTTACAGTTCGGTCAATTCGCTCAGCTCGCCAACACGAGTCGGAAACTCTGCTCGTGCTTCTGCTGAAGTGATTTGTCTGGAAAAATGACGCCGGAACGATGAGCATGATTACTATGTACTCTCATGAGTCCATCCGAAGCGTGCCAGCGGGCGTACAAGTACGTCACCCGGTCTCCTCGGCATTGCACTTCCTGCCGACTGAGCCCGGGGCAGCACGACGGGTCGCCGCCAGACCACGGGAAAAAGTCAAAGGAGCGGACAATGCTGCAGTCTGCTGGGCCGATGGGATCAGGAAGGTCGGTGGATCGGACGGTTTGAAGTGACTGAAACAGCTTGGTGGGTGATGGTGTGGCGGTATTACTACTCGAGACGGCGGAGCCTGAGGGAGCAGCGGCCGCGGCGGGAGTGGTGCCCGCTGGTGACGGGGACCGTGACAGCGGAACGGAGGTGGGTGATGACTCGGGGGACGACATGGTGGCAGTGGCATGCATACAGTCTCGATCTTGAGTGAGATGGTTGGCATGCCAATTTCAATGGTTCTTGATTTCGATTTGCCTGACGCTTGACACTGACACAATCCTTCATCTGCCGCTGGCGGCGGTGCAAGTGTGGCGGCATTTGTGCCTTGCTTCTAGATCTCCGAGCTCGAGTCTCTGCCGATGTCGATATCTGTTTGCAACGGATTCTGGTGCCTGATTGCACCAGCTGCTCGATCGCACACTGCCGGCTGGACGCTGGTGGACGGATTGCTGGTTGGTGTGGTTGGTGTCGTTCGAGGCCGCCTCTGTGATGCCACGGTCCGAGACATTCCAGCCCAGATTCCCGTTCCACAGAGTCCTCACAGTCACAGAATCTTCCACAGTTTTCATCCTTGGAATTCTCTCCATTCGAACGCTAACGTGCACCTACTGTTCTACCCACGAGTACTTATTATAATCTTGCGTCCAATGGTAACCGAAAAAACTCGATGCAACAACCGTTTTCCGCCCCATTCCATGACCCTCATCGACCCGCGCACGTACTGGTTCGCCGCCAAGACCGCGGCGGCCCATCAACTTCCACAACCTTCATCACTCCAACACCTACGCCCACGGCATGGGAAACCATCGACGTGCTCCCCGTCCCAAACCTGCTTCCAGACCGCTCGACCGCCCGATCGGGAGGACCTTCTGACTGCGCAGTCGCTCGAGCATTCAACTTTCGACTCGAGCGTGACGGCTTTGAAGGATGTTGCCCAGGCATCAAAGAGCAGGACGTGCTTTGCAATGCTCGCAATCGGGTCAGCCGCATGTACATACAACTCTCTTCCTCTTGGGCATTGCTGCTCGTTGTCTGGGCGTTTGTCGTGAAGGTGATGCTCATGCGATAGTGAATCGTACGCAGTGTGGTTTACGACTCGTATGCGCAAGGGCAGATTCCATCATCGATTGGCGAGTTGACCGAGCTCACTTTCTTGAATGCCGCTCGAAACAATCTCACTGGCCCTATACCGTCATCGATCCAGTCGCTTTCACGCCTCACCAGCATGTACATAGTAATTCCCATTTCCTTCACGAAACACTCTCTCACCGCCGCCGTACCCATGTCGCTGCAGTGATCTGTCGGGCAATGACCTTTCTGGCGAGCTTCCAGACATGTTCCGCAACATGTCCTACATGTACGTACAACTACGCTGCATGCTCGTCGTCCCTGTACAGCTGACCAATCTGTTTTCGCAGTGCGCTCTACGGCAACCGCTTTTCGGGTCCCGTCCCTCCACTTCCTATTCTCCCATCCACAGCGTCCGTTTTCCAAACCGCGCATATTTCAACTCTGTCAACTTTGACGCTCACATCAACCGCGACTATGCTTCTCAGAATATGCGAACTTTGGCTCCAGAAAAACGACCGCAACCAGTTCACCTGCCTGCGAGGTGACCCAAGCCAACACTCGGGTACCTGCTACAATAAGCTCGCGCCGCTCAACCTGCCACCCTGCCCGCCCGATCTAGACCGCTCCTTATCGGTGCTATTCCCCGCAGCTGTCGGCTCGGCATCTGCGGCATTACTCGCCATCGTACTTGCCGTGTTTTTCGTGCGTCGCCGCCGTCGCCGTCAACACGCACAAGCAGCCTCGGCAACACGTGCTGTAACCGTGCTGACGCGTGAAGAGCTCGTGTTGCCAACGTCGACCGGGTTGGATGACGATGGTGTGCCGTTTGTGTGCCGTGGGATTGCCGGTGGCGAAGAGTTGATGTTGCCTGGGTGTCAGGTGCTTGTGGATCAAGACGGCCTGGAGGTCGAGAGTTTGTATCTGCCGGGCGAATTCCTTCACAGCCAAGCAGAGTGTCCAGTGTCACCAGGTGGTTCAGATGGCGAATGCAAGCAAGATGGATGAGAAAAGCGGTAAATACTTGTGGATGGGACAAGAATAGCGACAGCAGCAACACAACTCTTGAATCCTCAAATCGACAGCCCATCACATCTTGCTTTCAGACCTCTTCACCCACTGGTATCGGGCGCTCGGTGGGTCCAACTAGGGGCAGTTGCGGCACGGGCGACCTGGGTTGGTGGGCATGTTCCAGCACTCGGGATTCCACATGGCACCGCCATAATCGCAATCGGGCTTCCAGCCTACGTATGTACACGTCAAAGGAATCATCGATCCAAGGAATGAGCACTCTGGGTTCGTTCGTGGACGCTAAGCACCGGAGTTACGCTGTACCTTCAGGCTGGATGGCGTCACGAGACGAGTCAATGTCGGAAGCAGGCGGAGCCGGGCGGCGCGGGCCGTGATGGCGGCAATGACCGCAATCAAAGCGATGGACAGAGTAGTCGTGAAACGCATGGTGACCGAGTTGCTGATGACGGATTGGATGGGTACTGACAACAGGGCAGTGTGGTGAGGTATCAATGGGTACTTGTAGTTTATGGACATTTCTGGCCCAAGGCAACCCGAGGTTGTTTCCTTGCGCCGTGCACCACAGGTTCGAAGACTTGCATCCAGACGACTCGACTGGACCGTCAACGCTGCATGAAAATCAGACGACAAGGGATCGTTTCATCCTCGTCAAATGAATTCATGCGCAAAGCAAGCACGGGGATCTTGCACGCCATGGAGGGATGGTTGCCTGGCTTTTGCTCCAGACAATTTTGCCCGGCCCAGGGCGTCGGCCCGTAGGTATCGATCATGCATGCGCCGCCGACTCCTGCCGTGCGCATTGTTTGTCTCACATTCCCGTTGATGATCATGATGCACGCCATTTTGCCAGCATAGACGTCATGTGGCGCACGCCGGCTGCGGCTGTCTCTTGCTGGTCTTATGCACCAATATAACCTAACCCCCAGCATCGGGGCGTTCCAGGACGAGAGGCAATCTGAGTGGGCTGGTGCGTTGGATCGATAATTCAGACGTGGTGATCATTACGTCATGAATTGCTTGTACATATGCATCTTCTTGAGTTTCAATCCGGTCCACTGCAACAAATCTTCAAGCTGATGTTTCACTTGAACGACCGAGAACATTCGGCAACATGAAAGATAGAGATCAAGACTGGGGGGTGATGCACAAGACGGCGGCTCTTCATCCAACTTGCTCTCTCGTCGCACTTGAGAATGAATCGAAGACAGCCTCCTCTGGTCACGAAATGGGCCCCACATCTCAGCTGTACTCGACCGCCGCATCCCACGCCCGCCTGGTGGAGGAACATGGTCTTGAACTATCGACATGATTTCAAAGTCTGACGCGGCCTCTGCTGATGTCGAGGAGCCCTGTTGTTGATACTGGGCGTGAGCAATGGGAGCCAGCTGCGAGCCCAACACCGCGGTTTGCACAGTTCCAACAGCGGCCAAATCGTCCTTCATTCTTCCACGGCGCTTGGACGACGCGACTCGCATGAGTTTGCCAAAGGACGCCTCAGTCAACAAGGCAGCAAGGCCAAGAAATGAAATAGTGGCGTTGGTTTTGAGACCAAGGATGCTCGAGTTGATCCCGAGCACAAGCACAGCTACCCATTCAAGGGTGAGCAGCAGTGTCAGAGTAAAAAAGGTAGCTGAAAGTGGATACAGAATCTTTTTGGATGATTTCGGCGCTCGATCTTGCCCAGATTTCATGTTTGACTGAGCAAGCTGGCTGCCGGACAAGTGTCCATTACTGCCCATGGATTTAATACGACTGAGCGATGGGTTCGAGGCACTCGCGTGCTTCTCGGCACTGGAAATAATGATTGGAGCCACTTGGGCTGGCCGAACCGAGTCGTGTGAAGCGGCAACCATTGAAGAGGGCTGAGAACCTTGCCTGGCAACCGAAGCGAGCGACCAAATAGAACCAATAATGATCATGAGCGGGTACATGCCCATGGGAACGGTCGCCCATACTGGGACGTAATGGAAGATGATCCAGTTCCAACGAGTGGTCGGTGGATTCGCCGTGGCCAGGGTGTAAATTGCCCAGCCAGCGCCAACTTGGATGGATGTCAACAGTAGCAAGCACATGAATACAGCCATGTGAAGAAACCGTGTCCTGAACTTTGGGTCGTCGAGGATGATTACAGCGCAACGAAGCAGGTTTGTCATGAAGAGAATAGGTCCGGAAACAACCATACTGCACATGTAGACGACTCGATTGGCGATAAACAGCGGCGGTCCATAGTCGACTCCAGTGATCAGTAACGAAGTGTAGACGATATTGTTGATCTGGTCAACCAATAAGAGCAATGCGCCAGCAATGATGAGTCGTCCGCGAGTTCGCAAGTGACGAACAGCAGACTCCGTGGACAGGTGCTCGCTGGACTGAAAGGCATGCTCGCGGTGGCCGTAAATGATCGAGCAAGCAATGATGATGCTGCACCCTCGAAGGACATGTGTCACAAGTATGTCGTATTCAGGGATATGGAATTCATTGCTCATGGTTGGATGCTTCGCAACGACAAGAGATTTACCTGCATTGTTCGGCACCATAATGCGATTCAATGTCAATGCGAACAACCATGCCTCATCCTTTCTTCTGTGTTGTTGCGGACAAGAGAATGTCATGCACCAAGTCTCAAGGAAACCCCATTTCGATGTACGAAGCTGTAGCGTTGCCCGACCACTCGACACTTGGCGCAGAAAGCAATCAAAATGAATTCTAGCAGCCCTACCTTACTGGACGATGCGACCGCCATCAACACAATTGTCGTCCTCGGACTATCTACCTTGGTTTCCGTGGGAAACTGCATCGCACTGTTCAGGCGGGCGTTTCCCAAGCGCTTTATTGCGGACGACTCAACGATCCGCTTCATGAGCCGCCGATGCCAACTCCTGCTTATCGCATCCGCTCTTTTGCTTGTCGATGCAAGCAATAACATGGCCCATTTCTACCACTCTTGGCGGTATCGAACGTCCTACTCGTTCATCATTGCCCGCATCATCTACTTGCTGTCATTTCCATTGACGGCCCCTCTGTTGACACACGGGACATGCCAGCGATGTGCCGTTATCATTTCAAAGTACCCAGAGAGGCAGAAACGGTTGATCAAAATCTCCAAAATCGCATGTGTGGCCATCGTCGTTGCGACGGTGAGTGGTGGCGCTGGGGTTCTTGCGAGCATGGCGAACAGTAACGCTTCCGCACTTCAATGGTTTAACACAGCCTACATTCCAGTTTATGTCTCTTGGTCCATTGCCGGATACCCTCTCTTGGCTGTCGTGGCATCGGGATGGGCACTTTCATCGTCGGTGCGACGGAACGCTGCGAAGGGTCAACATCCATCATCCGACCAAGTTGAAGCGAGTTCTGCCGGGACCGGTTCCGTGTCCGTCCAGTCAAAGCCAAGCGACAGCTCGTCGGGCGGTGCTGTCATTCAAGATCCAGCAGCGAAAAGCCATCAGCCATCACTGGCATTTGTTCGCAAACCATCGGTTGCAAGCTTGGCCAAAAGCAAGACACGACAATCTGGAGGACAAGGAGGGCAGCTGTCGTATCCGCTTTCCACGACATTTGTGTTCTTGTCCGTCGCCAACATATGTCTGTGGATCCTCGTCATGTACTGTGCAGCGTCCGGTACAGCTATTGGCAAGCTTCGGAGCAATGCCATCATGAACATTTGTGCGGCATTCGGTATCGCAGTCGAGACGAGTTTTGAGTACTTGGTCCGCAAAGCCAATCGCCGACAAGCAGCCATCCAGCAAAATGCTGACACATATACGTTTGGGATCACGACCACGGGACAACCCTTGTAACACTTCATTGAAAATACACACGGGGAAACCTTAACATTGGATTCTTAGTGATCCTCGTGTGAGATTTCGGCGCGGTCGGCACCGTCATCATGAGAGCCTTGTTCGCAGCAAGATGTTGATGACAATGGTGGGCAGCAAGTCGCGAATGAGTAATTAATCAAGAAACCACACAGAACACAACCGTAGCCCTGCACCATGTCAGTCAACCCAAGCAATCAAGGAGTCCGCGCACTTGATGATGCTGTTCTCAGTGCATCACTTTGGGTGTCCGTCACGACCGCCTTCATCAATGTTGGGGCTGCGGCTGTCCTTGTGCGCCGCGCATTCCCAGGATCATTTGGCCGCTTCATCTCCATGGATTCAGCCATCCGGGTCATGAGCTCTCGATGTCGGCTGCTCTTCTTTGCAAATCTCCTACTCTTGATCGATTCACTGAGCAACATTGCCCACTTTTCGAGCCTTCGGGAATACAAGACGGCCAATATTTTGGCCAATCGACTTGTATATTTGGCGACATTCCACCGTCTGGTCCAATGATTGCCGTAGCTGCTGTCCAACGCTCTGCCATGATTGTCTCTCAACGACCCGAGGTCCGGCTACGATTGATTCGAGCATCACAGGCCATCGCGATTGTCATTGTTATCATTCTGGAAACGGCCAGCATTTGGGCCACTGTGGAACTGTACAATGAAGGGCCGCGCGCAGACCTCGTCAAGTGGGTCACAACTCTATACATTCCCAATTCGATTGCCTTTGCTGTTGCAATCCTCCCGCTCATGATTGTGTGCTCTTCCATGTGGGCGCTCTCAACAATGGTTTGCCGCAAGCGAGCAAAGCGAACGTCGAGTAAGTTTGGCCGAATGGCGACCGCAGTTTCGTTGGCTGTGCACGGAAGGTCCGCGGGCGGGTTGAACGTGTCTGCTCCAAGGGTTACCCTCCCGACATCAAACACTTCAGCTTCGATTGCTGCATCGGCTGTCTCGACCTCAGCCCCAAGCAGCGAACACAGATCAGGATCGTATCAGATCGCATCGGCTCAGCTTCGCTACCCATTGTCATCCACATTCGTGATTTTATCCATTACCCTGTCGACTCTGTGGTGCCTCACCCTTATCTTCTTTGCCATGGGCTCATTTGTGGGCCATGCGCGGACGTACACGGTTGTCAACTTGATTGCAACCCTTGGTGTGTGTACCGAGGCAGGGTTCGAAAAGTTGTTGCAGCTCGCGAGCCGACAACAGGCGAGAAAAAAGCAATCTGCAGCGGACCAAAACTTGCCTCGTGATATGGACACAACCATGTTTGACCCTGGAGCATCGGCCATACCTCCCCGACCTGCCATGGGGTCTGCGCGGACAAACGTCCCGAACGTCGTGTATTCGCCTCAACCAATCATTGAGACGGAAATCACCAGTCATTTTGAGGCGGAGGAGCCATGATAATGTGCGCAAGATTTGTGTTGTCAACAAAGTATATAAATTGTTTCTTGACACGTGAGCTCAAGGCAAGGGCCAAGGACCTGTGATAGCCACAGCTAACTAATGTTCGCACTGTCCGCGTTCACAGTGTCATAACATCAGCTCAAAAGACTGTCCCAACAAAAATGATAGAATGCAACACTTCGAAGTACCGAAATTGATCAAACGGCGGACTATACGCATTCATCCGCCCGCTCCACTATGACAACCCCCAACGCAACCTCGCCCCCGCCAACACTTATCCGCTACGTCGATGAGCAAACATGCCTCAACTCGATCATTGTCTCCTCCATTGCATGTGTGATCTCTGTGGCATTTGCCCTTGGCCTGTTTCGACGAGCGTTTGCCGAACAGCTGGGCCACCAGTTCATGGCGAGCGACTCGGCCATTCGCTTCATGACGATGCGATGTCGCCTTTTGTTCTTTGCTGCCGTCCTTGGCGCAGTGGATGCGGCCAGTAATGTCATTCAATGGGTCATCTTGTACCAAGCAACGCACCTTGTGGACTTTGTGCTGGTTCGCGTCATCTTCATGTTGTCCATCATTGCCGCTCTTCCGCTGCAGACGTATGCAACCTGTCAGCGGTGTGCCGTCATTATTGCTCGCGAGCACGTCAAGCGGGAAAGGCTGCTCAATACGGCATTTCGGACGTGTGTGGTGTCGTTTGTCGTGATGGAAGGCGGTGTGGCATACACAACCATCACCATGGTTGCCGCAGGATCGAAAACAACGATTCAAGACTGGCTGACGGTCCTGTATATGCCACCGCCCGTGGTGGCGTTTATGGCGACCATGCCGTTGCTCATCATGTTTTCATCATCGTGGGCATTGTCTGTCAACGTGCAGCGCGGAAACCATGCGTCGTCGGGATCGCTGCCGTCGTCGCCGGGGTCCACAGTTTCCGGATCAACACGGCAGCAGCCCATTTCCACAATCGAGCATCGACCATCCATCATGAGCAACGGTATTGGGACGACGACAACCCCTTCAAGTGCCGCACCGCTCATCCATCCCACGTCGGCCATCCACCAACAATCTCCCACCCGATCTTCATCTACCGCCGCATCCCCCTCCATGATAGCCGCCGCATCATTGAGCTTATCGCACCTGGCTTCTCTTCGTGCTCGCTCCAAATCCCTCCTCACGCGCTCGCCGTCGACCCACGCAATGTCCCGGAGCCAACTCAGCTACCCGCTCTCTACCTCATTCACCATCCTGACCATTGGCATCATCATTCTCTGGTCCATTGGCCTCACCGCCACCCTTTTTCCAATCTTCCCACGCGTTCGCCGGAGTCCAGTCAACGCCCTTGTCAACGCATGCTGCCTGGCGTTTGAGTCGAGCTTTGAACGGCTGCTCAAGTTTGCAAAGCACAAGCACCATCGGCGACAGAGTCGACTGACAGCCGCAACGGCCGGGTTTCAGGGCGATGAGGAGGATGAGGGAGGTCTTGGGCACATAGGTAGCGTCAGCGGGATTGGGTCGTGGACCGCCGGGACGCGGTTGGGACATGGGCCGGGTGAGGTGCACCAGCCAGAGTTGGAAGTCATGAAGGAGGAGATGGAGGCGAGTGGGGTTGGCAGCACGAAAACGAGCAGGTCTGCAGCTGGAGCAGTCGTGATGGCGACGGCAGTGCTCGAAGGCGGCAGGCAGTAAATGAGCATGGCAATACACGTGACGTTTCCTTCAAGGACCGTGTATTTGTAATGTGCCATTGCTTTGGATGAACCAGAAACTGCCAGTCAAAAGTCAAAAGAGAACATGGAGCGGCAGTGCAAAACGCAAAAAAGGCACAATGCAAAACACTGGTAGGTGGTACGTAGGAGGAAAAGCACGCTGGATATGACCAAAAAAAAAAAATTACAAAAATTGAAAACTTTGACACTGACACGTGTAACGCTGAAAACGACGCGAGTTACTGTAAAGTAAAGATCTTACCGCCCACCCGTTCCGCCGACAAACCGCGCCGATGTCGCCCCACCTTGTTGTCGTCCCTCGCGTTCCCTCTCTCGTTCTCGATGCAGCGATCCGCTACTCAACGTCCCCGCTGCCGCCACTGGCGACGGAACACACAACCACTCGGGCATGTTTGACCCACGATCGCGTCGCATTGCCAGCCCAGCCAAGGACGACATGCGCCGCGTCCCGTCTGCACCCACGACCATGATGCTCGACGCCGATGCAGACGTGTTGTTGGGCGACCCAGCCGATGACAGTGGCGGCGATGTGTACGGCGAAAACGAGACTTGGCGGTTGCTCGTGTTTCGCGCGAGGGTGACGGGGCCGGGACCCACAGCCAGCGGCGCGCGCGGTGGAATGAGCGCTGCGGGTGGAGACGGCGACATGACTTGAGCAAATCGTGCATCGACCTCGCGGCTCAAAGTGCCCTGTGTAGCTGCGGCTGTTGATGACGACGGCACGTGAAAGTACGTGTGCGGAGGTAGTACCCATACGTGCTGGTCGTCGACCAGCTCCGTGACCCACTCGTAGCATGCGCCCACAAATCCTTCGGGCCCGCAAATGATGATCTTGCAAGCGCGCCGGCCAGTATCGAGGGCCGCGAGAAACCCGCTCGACAAGAGCACGTGCTTGACCGCGTCGCGCGTCATCCGCCCGGGCGTGACATTACTATCGCTGTCATCCGCCCGATCCGACCCATGGCCAGCATCCTGCATCTGGCTAATGAAATACTCGACCCGAACCTGAGCGGGATACGCCCCCGCCGCACTTTCAAGCACGTCCCGCCCCACAATCCGGTCCACCCCACCACGCTCACCCACACACACGGTGACTTTCGGGGTGGTACCAATCCACGGCACAAGCGCATGTAACGCAATGTACCCATCGACGCCCGTGCGCACATTTGTGCCCCACACCCACCCGCCCGTCATTGGGTATCGAATCAGGACCTTGTCGCCATCGGCAACGTCCAAGTCCTTGCCCGTTGTGCTGCCACCACCGCCATTGCGCGCCGCGGATGGCGGTCGGTAACCTGGCCGGACACGCAGGTCAAAGTAGGTTTGCGTAAAGTACCAGGCGACCAGCTGCACGGCGGCCACCACGCCCGACCCGGCTGTCAGCACGACAAGGTGGTCAAAGGTGCCAGAGTCCATGGGCAAGGGCCGTGCCGGGTTCATGAGTGGCGAGCCAAAAGGTCCGCGGATGTGGATTTGCCGGTGGTGCGCAGGCTCGAGCGATGCGAGCAGTGTTGACATGAGCCCGCCCGGTTGCAGTTTGACGGCAATGGAAAAGTGGGTCATGTTGCCCGAGAGTGGGGTAAAGTAGCGCGTAACCCAAAATGGCGGCTGGTTGATATGCGATGCAGACAAGGAGGACGAGGATGACGATGGAGAGAGGCGAAGGCGGAGCTGAATGACGTGCCCGGGTAAAAAGAAGGTGGGTTCCTCGAGATAAGTCTCGTTTGGGTACAAGAGTGTGAATGTAAACTGGACCGTTGTTGCTCGTTGCATTTTCCGACCGAGTTTGACCGAGCTGGGCGATCCGCCAAGCACAGTTTTGCTTGTCATGGCGTACCGCCGGTATTCGAGCTTGTTGAAAGTGCCGAGCGTCACTTCGGGCACAAGCGCCACGGCCATGCCTGCGAGTTTGGCAATGGCCGACTTGCTGTGCACATTGGTTTGCCGAGCAACCAGCACGTGTTTCCAGTCGTCGGCCGTGACGCGATGCTGGACAATGGCGACCGAGGGCGAACACGTTTCCGGGTCTATTTCAGAACAGATGCCGCTGGTGGATGTGCAAGGCCAGTCTGTAGTTGCAGGTCGAAAAGATCCGCCTGTCCCGTAGTCGTCAGCGCGCGGCTTTGGTTTGGACGGATAGGCGCGAAACCGCTGCTTGTCAAAGTTGGACAGGTTGAAAAAATCGACCGATACGTTGCATCCGAGCGCATCTATCAAGACCTTGTGCCCGCCGGGATGTGTTGAAATCCATGACGACACGTCGAGCACGAGCCCGCCGGGCCCAATCACCCATAGCTTGCCACGCTGGGTCACATAAGTGTCGAGATCGGACCATGTCAGGCGCGGGAGATTTTGTTGAGAGGCGAGCGAGAGCGCGTGCGAAATGACTTTGGCAGCATGTGATGGGTTGTGCGCTGGCGGCACGTGCGGAGGACGATGATGTGGTGCCGACAAGGTGGTTGCCGAAGCGGAGGTGAGTGGCGAGACCAAGGAGGATGCATGGACCGGATGTGCCAGCGATGATGACGACGCGGCAGCGGGCGCGTGATCATGGTACGGCCGTCGTGCTGGCATCGACGACGAGGAAGTGGACGAGGATGGTACGGGCCCCGAACTGGGCACCAGCAATTTGGACGAGGATGATTCGCCAGACACCAGTTCGATTCCGCCCGGAACTTCGCCACCATCATACGCCGAATCTACCCCGGCGCCTTGCCCACCTGCATCCAAATTGGCACTCCATTTCTTGTTCCTGATGCCGCGCCGCTCGGATACAACAACAACTCCCGACCACCAAACCACAGCCACGTAGTATATGAGATACATTGGCGCCAGCGGTGTCTGAAAGAAGGGATACAACATGTTGATCCCGAGCGGCACTTGGATAAAGCCGAAAAACATGATGAGTGGGCCAACAATGTTGTGCGCGACGCGAATCCATTCAACAATTGGTGATGGCTCGCCTCGCGATTGCACACGCTGGTGCTGTTGATGTCGCCCCGTTTTTAGAAAGGTCACCACGCCAAACATCACTTGACCAATCAGGGCAACAACAATGGTTGGACCAATGATCCGGTGCAGTGCGCTCGGGCAAGGAATCCCATTCATGAGTACCAGGCAAGCTGCAAGCGCAGTGACAATACTTGAGATGGCGAGCGATCCCGCATGAAGGAACATTGCGACGCCCGGCGACAATCCCCGTTGCTGTCTGCGCGTAGAATTGCGTGGGGATATGGGGCGTGCGGACGGGGACTTGCGATGGCGACCGCTGCCGTATCGCATGAGCCAGGCCATGGTGGGAAACAAGAATGTGAAGACGGCAAGCATGGCGTAGCCGTGAATGGCGAGCTCGGCGCGAACGGCTGGGTCCGCGAGTGGCGGGACAGCAGTGGAGGAGGGAAGCGATCTGGCAGTTGTGGTTGTTGTTGGTGGACGGCCAGGTGGTGTTGGCGGCTGCTGTTGAGGCTGCTGGGGTCTGCGAGGAATGAGGCGATGATGCTGTGGCCAAGATGGAGGGTGCTGAGGAGGGAATGGTGCCGAGGCCATTGTTCCGGGAGCTGTCTGATCTGGTTTTCTACTCGTACATGATATCTCGCTGACCATTAGCACCCCTGAGGCGGCGAGTTCCAGTGTACGAGCCACGCATGCTCGCTGCCAAGACAGAATGCACACATACGCACCTACCCTCTAATACCGTCACGGACCTCCTCGGGCGCTCCCTGAACTCTTCCCGAACGTGACTCGGCAACCAGGAGCGAGCGGGAATCGCTGCCACTAATTCACAAAAAAGGTGGCAAAATCAGCCCAAGTGTCCGCCGTATCCCTGGAAACCTCCCGCAGCGGTCCGTCGTGCAGGCGAGGCCGGACGGAAGTAAACGGCGGGGCAACGAGTTGGCCTCTGAAAGGTGATAAGTCTACCGAGCCTGATGACGGCGGGCTGATGATCTTGTGTTAGGACAATCAGGTGAGGTGCTTGGCGGATCGACGCCGGCGCACGGCGGAGGTGGTGGTGTATCCAGTGGCCCTGCTAGCTAGCGAGAGATGAGTTTTGGGTTCCGATGGTTGCTGCTGTAATGGACGGCGGCGGCAACGATGCGAGAAAGGGTCCATCATGTCGTCATGTGTGTGGGCGCCGTTGACATGATCGGGTGTGCCGGTTCGGGTATATTCGGTTTGTCACGGAGGAACGAGCAAAGGAGTCAATACAGTACAATGCAATGCATGAGCATGTCAGTCAAGCGCTATCATGAATTGAGAGATGGCCGCATTGGGTGCAAGATAGGACGGAAATGCTCTGATCGCTTGGTGCGTTGTGCGTTGTGCTGAGGTGCTGCGTTGTTTGGCCTGCTTTGGTCAAGTGCGGGTTTGGGGCCGCCCGGCCATGATCGGTCCCCGCTGAGATTGCGGGGGTAGAATGAGGAACGATGCCAATGATGCATCCATATGACCGACTGGCCAATGGGATGACAGAATCATGACGACGACGGCAACAGACACTCTGGAGACCTGACTGGACCAACGCGTCTCGACTTCTAGTTGAGCTGCAAAGTGCGGAGTACTGACGTTGCCCAACTTCCTTCCAGAGATTTCCGAGGACTGGAATGGACCAAATCGAATGAGATCCCAGGCCGCTGGGCACAGCAGACAAGCGGCACACCAGCAAGTTCATCGCACGGGTAATCGGATCAGGTTGTAGCTCAAGGCTCGGCACACTGCTCGGCTCTACAGACCCGTTGGGGCCTCGACCGAGAGTCTGGCTTTGCGATACCAGTATCTACCTATACATGCCTGGTGGTGTGCGTGCTGGGTGCCAGTAGCAGGAGGCAAATGGCGATTGGCAGTCGGCACGACAAACGGTGCAGCTTTGCAGCGTCGAGGAGCAAGGCTGACATCTCAAAAAGGGAGAATCATGGAATCATGTCAAACAACGGCATGCAGACGTACCAGCAAGTCAGACCATTATTGGCGAGTATAAAGTACTTCATGACTCAATAGCTCATGCACACCCTCAGGAGAGAGATTGCCTCAAACTCTCTCCAGTTTCCCCACTCTCGCGCGAATGGATAAATCGCTTTATCGTGCCAACCAAACGGGTGCTTCTTTTCCCTGGTCGCGGTGTGTCATGCACGGCGCAGTTGTTGGCCGATCACTGATGCAGAACATCAGCAGCATTATACGGCCCCTCACCGCCGCAAACATTACGTCAAAGTCCCAAGTGAGTGAGCGTCAGTGTTGAACAGCCAATCGCGAAGGGAGTCGAACCCGATCTGGTCATTCACATGTAGAGATGGACTAAAGCATACAAAAGACGCTGGTGCTACTACCGGCAAGTTCGCGACTGAACGAGTAAATAGTAGGACGCCCGGACGATACAGCTCGGTGGACATGAAGACGGGAATGCTTATTGTTTGTGGTTTTGCCCTTCATTTCGCGAAATGGCAAGCAAAAGCAAGAGTGGCGCCCATGCATGAACGACAACGTTGACCGAAATCTTGCCCTGAAAAGCAAGCGAGATGGTTGGATCGATCGGATCGATTGCTCCAACAACGCAGAGTTCCAGGGCATTGATGTGCGGTGACGGCAGCACACTCCATCAGCATCGAGGTTGTACAGAAATGTCCCCGCCAGCCAAAGAAAGCGAGGGACGTGCAGAAGGAACTCACAGGCAAGGGTATCATGATTCATCGCCTTCTGAAAAAGCATCACTCACTGAAAGTACATACCAACACATCACGCCCCACTCCCCATCTCCACGTCTTCTGCTTTGCTCTCTTGCTCCTCCTCACTGCCCACAGCACCTCCGAGCGTAACCGTGTGCGCATCCGATGCCGACAAATCGGGTAACGGGTCGCAGTGCTCCCACAAACACGCATCCAGCTCGGCCGCCGCTTCTGTGGCCTCCTGTGCCAGTGCCACAAGCAAGTCGTAGTTTTTCGCATGCGCGTCTGTTACGGTCGATGCGCGCTGGGCAAGCAGGGCATGTCGCGCAGCCGTGTCGCCGAGCAGCAGGATTTCTTTGAGTTGTCGGGTTTGTGCCGTCAGCGAGTGTGCGGATTTGAGCTGGACGATGAACAGTGAGACGTGGAGCTAAAACGAGAGACGATCGAGAAGGCAAAACTTTGGACAACGGTACAATTGACAGGGCTCGATGTTGCAGTTGCACTTCGTCGGCGCTATGGACGAGTCGGTCTTTTCCACCGAGCTAATTAATACGCCAAGAGGTGAATATGTCAAGGTTTCTGGAGTGATCCCTAAGTCAAGGGACGCATCGCAGACGGGCAAGACAGACGAACCCGAGCTTGCGACATGGCCTCGATGAAATTCTTTTTGAGGGCACGGATCTCTCCATCAAGCTTGTTGTTGAATGCAATCTCGGTTGCATTCATGAGCACAGCCGGCGAGGAAGCCGGCGATTGGTGTGGTCTCGCACCTGCTGTCGAGCTTGATCGTCTCGGGGCTGATCCGGACGACGTTGGCCGTGATGCGGAGGGTGTTGAAGAGTACATTGCGCCGAGTCCAATGTCTGGTCTGACTCATGTATCGTCGTGGATGGGGAGGAAAACTCTTGGTCGCGATCGTCGTAAACTTACCAGGCGTGTGAGTCCACTTCATCAATGACACAGTGCACGGCACAATGAAGGGTCAAGAATGAATCCAATACACAGTCCTCATGCATTCTTGCCTACGGATATCCTCCTGGCGGTCCTTGCTCTCGCCGAGCGGCGCACCCAGCTCGTCGCCAGTTCTTCGGCCGTCGCCAATGCTCTCATATCCGACCACGCCACCATCCACGCTTGGGTTTACCGTATTGTCTTCTGCGACCCACTGCCAGAGGATAGCGACGATGTTGAGCGCACGCTTTGCACCTTTCTCGATCCATTTGACGAGCTTATCGACGATTTCCGCGAGTTGGAATGCACAGCGAGCCGTGCCGGCCATGATGATCTGGGACTGTTCCAGCGATTCAATGCCGCTAAGAAGTCGATTGATGCTGTTTTCAGTTTCTCCCCAGTTCTCGCCACAGCTGCCCTGAGAGGCACCGCCCGGCTCGCTCGCCGTCAATCTGCGGCGCCAGATGAGCGAATCAGTAAGCCAAACGGGTGGCAAGGTCAAGTCGACCTCATTCATCTTTTCGTCTTCTTCCTTCGCATTCGCCACCTTGACGCATTCTCCAGCATCTTGACGTCACTCAGCTTTCGGCAAATCGACACCTTCTCGAACGATTGCGATTGCTGCCTCCTGGGCTACATCCGTGAACGCCAAGAACAAACGGAATCCTCCGTCCAACTGCTCTTTCTCCTCCACGCTCTTGTCGATCTTCCCCCGCTCGAGTTCTTTGATACTTTCACGTTGCATTATCCGCTCAACGAGTCACACGCATCCATCGTCACTGCCCTTGTTGCTGCTCAGTTCCAGTGCACACTCCCATGTCCTCGAGTCCTGGAAAAGGACCCGACTCATTTCGCTTCGGTTTTCCGGTGGGTTCAGAAAGCATGCTTCAACAACAAGCCATTGCCATTCTTTGCGTGCGTTCCTATCTGCCACAACGATACCGTTCCAGCGTTCAAGGAAGCGTTCATGCAATTGGATGTGCCCAACCTGCAGTGCATACGACAGGACCCGCATCAGTTGCCCGCTTTCGCATCGCCGTTTGCCGAGTTGGTTCAAGAGGGTTTCGGGATCGAGCTGCTGGGCACATGTATTGACCTCCAACTACTGGCGGATTCCGACATTGGCCGTGTGCTGTACTATTCGTGCAAGAATCCGGCACGAAAGGATTCGCTGCGGATATTTGACGAGCACGTCATACTTCCAAATCAATTGAATCAGGTGATTCGCTTTGGTTCGCCTTTGGTCTTTGCTTGTGCTGGTCATTCTCCGTTCATGCTCCCACTAACCATTGTGCAAATCGCACATGTGTTTAGCTTTCGCTACTCATTGGGATACTGTCGTCCATGATTGGCGCTACCACCCATCATTAACCGATTCGTTTACCCCGCCTCCGACAAGTGAATGCAATGCTCTTTTGGACTATGTGATCCATCGGCAAATTGACCCAATCGTTTATCTTGCCCACCATCCTGTGCGCCGTGATGATTCTCAATGGCCATGGTTTTCGCGCACGTATTCTGGCATTCTTCCAGCCGATCGTACTTCGCTTGCCGACTTGATGCGCCTTCTTGATTTTCTCGCATCCAGCGGCATGTCATCCGACTTGGACTCGCCCTTACGCCCAGCATCCCCAAGTCCCAATCTCGAGCTCGCGGCCATCATGACGCACCATATTGTTCACAACCATCTGTTCGCCTTTGCACACGAGGAGCAAGCACAAGCGCTCCAGTTTGCCGCTATGCTCGACCAACTCACCAGTACCCAGTTTACAATCTATTGTGCGCTCACTATTGCCTTCCACACGTGCGACTTGAGACATGCAGACCGAACGTTTCCAAGCGCGCACGCTGTTCAGCACGACTTGCTCGACTCGTACGTGCCCGCATTCACGTTCCCGCACACCAACATGGCCAAGTTTGTGCCCTCGCACTTGCCTGCGTGGCTGCATGCCGCGCTCGTGGCCATGATTCAAAGCGCCCGCGCTGACAATGCCGCACACTGGCTCAGCGTTTGCCTGTTGCGGCGCATGAATCGCGAGCTGGTGGTTGGGTCCATGGTTTGGAATGCCGACACGTGTGCGGGCAATTGGGATTGGTTCATGGCGAATGACGTTGGGATGGTGCTCAAGGATCTGCGGGTTGCACTCGAGTGTCTTTTGGTTGCATGTGATTCAATCGAGACCGCAAGTGAGCGATGGCGTAAGTTGCCCAAGCCGATTGTGAAGTCGGACGAGTGGCGGCACATGATTTGCGCTTGGTTGCAGGGCGACCCGGTGTAGGATGAGGAGGTGAGAGCAAAGCAGCGGGTGTTGCGCGATGTGGTAGCGGCGGTTGGGTGGCGTGTGTAACTTCTCCTGTGTATGTATATTAAGTGTACTAGTCAAGCATCATCATGTATTGTGGCAGTCTCCCGTATGGTCAATCCAGACAATGCTCGCTGTCAGTCTTGTCTTGTCCCGTCTTGGAGAAGACGAAGCAGCACTTGATCCTTGACCAGCCCCGATCCCAACCACCACTTGATCACCTTTGTGTGCTTGTACTCGACCGCCCAGCGAATCGCCGCTTCCGACCACAGAAATGGCCAATCCGAGCATGCGTGCCACCAAACCAAGACTGCGAGCTTGCCGCGCCGACTAGCATAGTCAATCGGCAGTGTTGATTTGCAAACAGGCAATTCATTGCTTGACCACCATTCAAGGCCTGCGACGTGGCCCATGAAGGCCAAAATGGTGAGCAACGAATCGTTCGTATCGAGTTGTGCAAGCTCTTGCGGGTTGTTCTTGATCATCTTGGCCAGGATCATGTTGAGCATGTTCAAATCGGCCAAGAAGCAGGCAGAGTTGAGACAGTAGTACAAATCAGACGCCTCCGAATCCAGTTTCCCTGTATCCAACATCCACGAAAGACCAAGGTCGGCTTGAGATTCAATAGCCTTGGTTGCGTACTCAATCCAGTCCTCTTGGTGAGCAACACCAGAATACCATCCAGGCAAATACATTTCGCACCAAAGGAGCGTCGCCACACTATTGCTTGCTGCGGCGCTGCTCAAGTCGCACTTGTTGGGTCCATCATCTCGGGGATTGAGGAGCTGCCAGGCGGCGAGATTTAGCTGCAGTAAGCCAACTTGCCCATGCGAGGTCGCAGCTTCAAACACTTGGATGACTAGCTCCTCGTTTGGTGAAACAGATCCCAAGCTCGCCAAATAGTCTGTACGTCCAAACGCCACCAAAGTCGGAATGTCGCGCGGAATCACTTGTGGGAGAGCTTGTGGCGGCAAAGTGACCGTACTTGGGCTTTGAAAGAGTAAATGGTAGCTGGGGACCTTGGTTGCAAACCAGAGCAATACATGCACATGTCCGTGAATGGACGCCATGCGAAGAGCACTTGGAGAATACTTGAAAACGAGATCTTCCTTTGCAGCCCACCATTGCAATACATTGAGCCGACCAAGCGCCGATGCCCATTCAATGGCCTTGAAAGAGTATTGCTTGCGATTCGTGTTTTCGTACCACCAGTCCAGAACTTCGATGCACCCACTGGCATTTTTGCCATTGCAAGCATAATCGATCCAGCAATACATTCCGTATCCCGACCCCGATTGCGGAAACGGAATCTTGTTTGCTTTGAGCCATTCCAGCACTCCAACTTGGTTGTTCTCTGCAGCGTCGACCCAGCCATAGGTCAGAGGAGTGAAGTCAACATTGTTTTCGCCAGTGGACTCGAAATACGAGTGGAGCCAATCCAAAACCGCAAGTTGGGATTTCGCGCATGCACTGGAAATGACGTCCACGTTTGAAAACAAATCGTCTCCATCACTTATAACTCCGACCTTTGTCTCATTGGTTCGCCACCAGTCAAGGACGTGAACATGGCCGTTGAGCGAGGCCAGCGCAGTGGCTGCGTTAGAGAACGATGTACCTGCAGCCACCAAATGCGAATCCAGAAACCACTGCAGCACATTGACGTGACCCACCTCGCTTGCGGCATCCAAGACCCGCTCGCACTCGATCAAATCTGCGCCCATATCCAACAATCGCTGCAACAAGTCCAAATCGCCCATGTACGCACAGCAACGAACAATGTTGTCCAAGAATGCGCACTCTGATTCAGCAAGTACAATGCGGCTCAAATGCGGAAACATGCGAAGCAAGATGGGCCGAAAGAGGGCCGCTTTGTGTGGGGACATGGGCCGATCAATGCCCAAGTAGATGTCGTTGGGAGGATGGTCAATGGACTGCATGCAAGTGGGATCAATCAGCTCATGCGAGTCGTCAAGCAGGCCGGATGGGGCCTTGTATCGGTTAGCGATGCGCAAGATGGTCGCGTAGGCGAGTGGCACTTGTGTCGGTGGCAATATACGGGCCAAGTGGACAATGGTTGTGGATCGAGGCGCCGTGAGGGCCGCCACGGCAATGATAAGCTCGACCAGCGGGTGCGGCAGGACGGGAGAGGTCACTTCCATTGCGGAAAGTCTTTTTTTTCATGCCTTCATTGCACTGGTGTATTATACCATGTATTGATACTTGCCGTTGCAACTTGTTCATGGATGGTGAGTGACCCTTGAGCGCTCTCGCGTCCTGCCCAGCATTCAGCTTAAATTGCTCGCGCCGAGCAGCCGCTTCAAAAGATTCCAAAATGCATCACAACCCGCTCCGTTGGCGTGGTGGTGCAAATTGCAAACAGTCACTCTATATCTTGCAAACCGACCGGACGAGGGACGAGGGCAAACCATCAATAAATAAAAAAATGTCGATGGGTCCTGTCAGTGCAGCCGTCCTTCCGAGTTCCCCGTGCCTTTGTGCTCCTTTCGGCTCCAGCGAGATTTCCCATGAATGTCGTTTTGAATGATCATAACGCATTCCAACGCATTTCAAGTCAAGCCACGGGCCTTTGGGCATTTGACTCTTGCTTCTACTGCTGCGATTTCGCGGCCCAAAGCTTTCTTTACGCAGACGCAGCAGCCTGGCAGGCTCTATTTGACCGCACCCCGATCGACCGCAACACCCTATCCAAAAGTCCCGCTCACTCGGCCGACGACAGCCTACCAGCCTGAGCTGATCACGATATCCTGGGAACTCGAGCTGACTCTCCGATCATGTCAGACAATTCTCAGACGTTAGCACCGCAGCCACCGGCAACGCCAAAGATTACTCGACCGGCACCCGAGGCGGATGCGACAACCAGCGCGGGTAACGGCTCAGTGCCAACTGGCCCACCTGCCCTCGTTGTCGTCCCGCTTTCATCGCCAACATTCTCCTCGCTCCATTCGCGCTCATCATCTTCACAAACGTCTGCAAGCGGCTCGAGTATCCCGTCCCCACAGCGAAGAGTCGGCATCATCGCCTCGTTGGACGACTTGTCGGACGATTTGTTGTCGTCCATCCTTGTCACCATCGCCAAAAGCTCCGTACTCCCTCCACTCTTCAGGTTGTGCGATCCACCATCGCCTCATGAGCCGCATGGGCCAATTGGTCTGGGAATTGGATCGGCTTCGGCGTCGCAGTCGTCACGGGCATGTGCCAACACCAACTTGCAACAAGGACACCGGCATCGAGCTCGGCAACTTGTGCCGGTCCAAGTGCAAACTCTGATACGTTTGTCCAGGGTTTCGAGACGATTCCACTCGCTTGTGCACGATGAATTCATATGGCTTCAAGTGTACTCGGCACTCAACGCACATCGTATTGTGACTGCTGGTTCTCAAGATGCATCAGCGAGTGCACCGTCTGCTCTCGGCGCGACTAGGCCGCCGCTCGTCTTGGCATCGGCCCCGACACTCGCAACTTCATCCGCACCGCTTGCAACCCATGCGAACCATGATCCTGCACTGCGATCAACGCGCATGGCCGCTACTTCGCTCCAGACAACGGCCCCAGGAGGCCAGGCGTCGCGTGGGCTTCAATTGTCGGATTTCCAGGGATCTTGGCTTGCTCTTGTCCGTGACCTCATCCGAATCGACAAGACATGGCGGCTCAAGCAGTTTGATATTGTTCATGTCGAGCTAGCGCCGCTGCCAGCCGTTCTCGGCCATTTCTCATTATCCGATCACACTGTCGGCGCCCTCATCGACGACGGCAAGCTGGATACGGCCTATTTGTCCATGGCTACGGACGACGAGCCGCTGTCGCTCTCGCCGCACTCACCTACACAACCGCATACTCGTTCCTACCGCCGTGGTCTCGCTGTTCTGGCTCGGCACTTGATTCGCGCTCAGCCCTCCTCTTCGGAAAGCGACGCTTCTGAAGGTGAAGACGAGTTTGAATCGTTTCCACCCACTTATTCCCGCTCAACGTACGGCTCAACACCGCGGTCAAGCCCGATTCGCCCGACAAAGCTTCGCACCGTTCATGTGCTCGAGTATCCGAGTTTGCGCGTGCTGGCCAACCACGCCATTTACCGCGACCCGAATCTCGGCACATACCCATTCTTGCCAGCAATGCAAGTGCATTATCAGCAGTTTCCTGCCCCAGGCGCATCCAAGTTTTACGACTTGACCGAGCCCAACTCGGCGGGTGCTCGTGGTGGCGGGAACGCGCTGTTTCGGCTGCTTGGGTTGGACTTGCCTCGAACTCGCTATGCGTTATGCTACTCGGCTCGCTCGGATACATCGCGTTGTGTTTTGGCGATTGTGGACTATGCATCGGATCGTGAGAATGTACACTGTGCACAGAAGTACTTGCATTCGTATTTAGGAATACCTTTCAGTACGTTGAAGCCTGCCTTTTGAGGACAGCTTTCTGGTGTTTTAACGCTCTTGTTTTCGTGTTGTTGTTTTCGTTTCACAGCGGAAACATTCTATACCCTCCAATCGGGCGATTACATGCTCGCTTACCTGTCACCCGTGGATGAAACATCCACAAACCTTTGTGTCACGATCGATTTCCTTGCTGTGGATCCAACAACACAGGACAATCCATCATCATCGACATCATCTCCATCCAACCTTCAGCTCATTGCCCGACATATTGTCCCTCAACCAGCAGATTTCTTCTACCCATTTCCAGACGGCCGCCACGTCCCGCTATCCAAGCTGGTTGTTGCTTCTGCCAACGGCATTTTTTCCACCTGGTCGTTCCCTCCGATGCACGACTTGACAAAGCAAATGTCGCCGCTCGAATGCTTTTCCACCCGTCCCTCGGCCACCGCAGTCGGCAAGACTTCACTTGATCTGGACGTGCTCTACGACAAGCCATGGTATCGACCTACCATTCTCAACGAAATCCCATCCATTCGTCCACTCCAAACCGCCGGCAGTCACGGGTCAGCCGGCTCAGCCATTGATTTCGTTGAAAACGCACCGCAAGCTGACGCATACGCGCGCCGTGAATGGCACCAAATCCTCGTTGGCGTGCGCGACACCAACGATCCATCCGCAGCCAACGCAGACCATTTGCTGTCACCATTCAACCGCATTTACGAGCTGTACACATTGCCTGTGCGACCCGCACCCGTCGTCATGACGCGCTTTTCGTCGCCAGCCGCGTCGTCGACGTCGTCGCTCGCTTCATCCACGTCTTCGGGCATGCGCACATCACCTGCCTCGAGCTACTTGCAACCGCCGCTTTCAGCAACCTCGTCGAGCCCACACTCGTCTTCGTCTGGCAGTGGGAGCAGCGGATCGATCGGTTCGCTCAACTCCAACGCGACGCTCACGCGCATGGCTCCTAATTCGTACACGTCTCCGTCGTTCTTGGCCACGGCCGCGGGCCTGCCTCGGCTCCCACCCGCAACGCCTCTTTCAGCAACCCCGCTCTTTTCTGCACGCATCGACGAGCCTGTCATCTGGCAAAACATGTGCTACCACTTGTACCTTGCCGCACACGCCGACACGTGGGCGCGGCTCGTGTGCCTTGACCTTGCTAACCGCTCGGGTGCCAGCAAGCCCATGCCCATGCTGGACTTGTCGCGGCCCACGGCTAGTCGCGCATTCACGCACGCGCACGGCCAGCACTGTGCATGTCGCACGCGCTCGGCGTGTTTGCGTGCAAGCTCAAGCGGGACATCTGGGTACAGGGCCCGTTAGGTGCGAGGGTGGCGAGGGTCGTGGATCGCGTAGTGAGTGTGGAGGAACGCAGGAAGCAGGCGCGAGAGGCGGCCGCGGCGCGTAAGGCACGTACGAGGGGCAATGGGTCCCCTGGTGAAACAAGTGCGAGCAGTGCGGGGACGGTGCCCGAGGCGGATACAAGTGTGGACAGTGGTGCGGGGCGGGTTGGGCAGGAGATTGTGGGTGTGAGGCGTGGGTTGGCCAGTGGCATGGGCAGGCGGCGGCGGGTGGTGGCGACGAGTTCCAGCGATGCGAGCGAGACAGAGTGGGACGAGGAGGATGAGTTTGGGTTGGGGCAAGGTGAGGACCAAGCGAGTGATGAGGACGAAGATGATGATGAAAGCGAAGAGAGCGATGAAATGGACGATGATGCGGATGAGGGAGCATTTGTCACGTCGATTCAGTCGCTGTGGGTGGGCGAGAGGTGGGATGCGTTGGCCGTGGTTTGTGGGCCGGCATTGTATGTATTGCAGGGCGATGAGTAGGACCAAGCCATGTTTTTGAATTTTTTTGCTTGATACCATGCACTTTTTCTTCCGGTGGATACCATCATTCACGCATCGCTTCACGCCTGCTCTCAACTCTATGTGGCAAAGAGTTTTGCTGCCTGGTAAGCGGGGAATGTTCCAATGCGCCCGAGGCCGGCGCCAGCAAGAGCTCCTGTGCGTCCCAGTGCAGCAGGAGACTTGCACCTGCTGGAATCCGCACATGCGACATGTTCCCAGAGCCAGCTCCAATCGCAACATTTTGGAAACTGTCTCACTGCCATCTGGTGTTTTCAAACGTGATTCGATTGGCTCGTACCGGTCATGTGGCTTCAATGGGATGATGGCAGTAACATATGACGATGCCGGCCCGCACTTCGAGTTGACTCCTTGGCCTGTCCAGCCTCATATTTACGTTTTCGCGCAACTGACAGAGTGAGCTGTTGTTTGGACAGAGACCGTGACAATCTTTAACACCCTTCGTGCAATCAACACAAAAGACGACATTCTTTGGCTCGGCATCCTGATTCGCCGACATAAGTCTATTGCTCTTCGTGGCCACCTTGAGGGCCACTACATTGCCTCGCATTCGTGGTCGCACCCAGACTTGACCACACTGTCGGCCGCCGACGTGAGCAACGAGTTCCTGAGATTCAACGCTTGGTTGGTCTTCGCCCTCGATTCTATCGCCCGCCGTATGGCAGCCTGAACTAGGCCATCCACGATCGCCTCGTTGCAAGCGGGTATCAAGTCATCATGTGGTCGACCCTGGGTGACACCAATGACTGGGCTCCCGAAATCGTTGAGCAAAATTGAACACAAGTTGTGGGACCCAACACCCGATCGTATATCACGCTTTTCAGCACGACATTAACCGCAAGTCGGATTCTGTCGTGGCCCAAGTGCATGCGATGGCGAGGGCCAATGGATTCACGCCGGTGCCCATGTATCTTTGCTTGAATGAGTTTGCGTATCAAAAGCAGGAGACGCCGTCCGTTTGCAGCCAGTGGATTCCGTCGCGCCGGATGTGAACGGCTTGCGATTGCCTCTTGCTTCTCTCACTCAGTTGTTGTCCTCTATCCGTTCTCCGATGGCTAACTTCAACTGCTTTTCTCGCTCAGCTCCCACGTTCCCTCTCCACAAACACCACGCTCATTCACGCACTTGAGCTTCCCATCCACTTGCCCCCACTCCTTGTATACAAAGATTCCCATGTCCAACTGGCCAAATCCACGAGTCGATCGTGTGCCCGTGGTGGAGACATGTCAGTGGCCTGCTTCATATTCTACTTGCGAATGCGATCGCAGTATTGTCATTGGCTCTGCCGAGGCCTGTCCGCACCTGGGAACGCCTGACGCGAGAGAAGAGACGATGGCATCACAGAGCCCTCTTGACGGGGAAGGTGGTCACAAATCACGTGTCAAGCGAGTCGATCGAAATTGGTCACGCGCTCATTATCGCGAGCAAAGACAGAGGCTAAATAAATACTTGACGTCAAGACAGCCCACGCACACACTCGTACCTTTAACACCCGCACACCGACCAGGAATTCTCGCCCGACTTGCCTCCCCACCAACACGCCATGCACCGCTCCATTCAACGCGCCGCGACAGCTGCTCGCCATGGCCAAGTGCCCGCTCGGTGCTTGTCGTCTGCCGCCACCGGCTTCACCGACCCACATGTGACCCGGCGTGGCCACTACGCCACGCCCCGATCGACGCCGACCTGCTTGCGCGCTGCACAGCGCAACCGGCCGTGCCCGCGGGCCTTAACAAGTTCTCGTCGCGCATTACGCAGCCCAAATCGCAGGGCGCCTCGCAAGCGCAGCTTTACGCGACGGGCCTGACACCCGCGCAAATGCACTTGCCACAAGTCGGCATCTCGTCCGTGTGGTACGAGGGCAACCCGTGCAACATGCACCTCAACGATCTTGCCGCCCATGTCAAGGATGGTGTTGTGCTGGCCGGGCTGGTCGGCATGCGCTTCAACACGATTGGCGTGAGCGACGGCATGTCCAACGGAACGCCCGGAATGCGATACTCACTGCAATCGCGCGAAATCATTGCCGACTCGATTGAAACCGTCATGGGCGCGCAGTGGTACGATGCCAACATTGCCATCCCTGGATGCGACAAGAACATGCCTGGATGCATGATGGCCATTGCCCGGCACGACCGCCCGTCCATCATGGTGTATGGCGGCACCATTCAAGCAGGACACGCGTCTTGCCGGCCGGGCGAGCAGCTCGATATCATTTCGGCATTTCAGTCCTATGGCGAGCTGATTGCGGGCAAGATTTCCGAGTCGGAGCGCGACGACGTTGTTCAGCACTCGTGTCCCGGTCCCGGCGCGTGTGGCGGCATGTACACGGCGAATACGCTTGCGTCTGCGATCGAGGCATTGGGCATGACGTTGCCGTACTCGTCGTGCACGCCCGCAACGGATCCGGGCAAGATCCGCGAGTGTCACGAGTCTGGGTTGGCGATTCGCAACTTGTTGGAAAAGGATATTCGGCCAAGCATGATCATGACGAGGGAAGCCTTTGAGAATGCCATGGTGGTTGTCATGGCGCTTGGCGGCAGCACAAATGCCGTGCTGCATTTGATTGCCATGGCACGCTCCGCCGGTGTCGAGCTGGGGTTGGACGATTGGCAAAAGGTGAGTGATCGGGTACCGCTGATTGCCGATATGAAGCCCAGTGGCAAGTATGTGATGGCGGATTTACACAAGGTCGGTGGAACACCTGGTATGTTTTGTTTTTGTTTTTGTTTCTGCATGCATCTTGCGCGGGCGGCCCAAGAAACTCACCGAGCGGCTCCAACTATGTTGCGTAGGCGTGCTCAAGTATCTCATGGAACACAAGCTCATTGACCCCTCGCCGCTCACTGTCACGGGCAAGTCCATGGGCGAAAACCTCCACTCTGTCCCTTCCTTGACCCGCGACCAAAAAGTGATCGTCCCGATGTCCAACCCGCTCAAATCCACGGGTCACATCCAAATCTTGTTTGGCAACCTTGCTCCCGAGGGTGCTGTGGCCAAAATCACAGGCAAGGAGGGCCTGCGCTTTTCTGGCCCCGCTGCCGTGTTTGACGGCGAAGAAGCCATGCTCGCCGCACTCGAACAGGGCAAGATTCAAAAAGGTCAGGTCATTATTATCCGATACGAGGGGCCAAAGGGCGGGCCGGGTATGCCCGAGATGTTGACGCCCACGTCAGCCATCATGGGTGCTGGATTGGGCAAGGACGTGGCCATGATCACGGACGGTCGGTTTTCGGGCGGATCGCATGGGTTTATCATGGGGCATGTCACGCCAGAGGCCGCCGTGGGCGGGCCCATTGCGCTCGTCCGGGATGGCGATGTGGTGACGATTGATGCCGAGGTGCGGTCAATTGATGTGGATGTGAGCGAGGCTGAGATGGCAAGGAGGAGATCCGAGTGGACGGCCCCAGAGCCAACAATGACGAGGGGAACATTGGCAAAGTATGTCAAGTTGGTCAAGAGTGCGAGCGAAGGGTGTGTGACGGATGAGTAAGTCGTTCTTTTGGCATTTGTATGTACCTGTACATTCGATTTATGGGCTGCACACTATGTGCGCTTGGATTCTCGGTTGAGCTCAGACCGACATCGACATGTACACAGTATCATGAAACTTCAGATGCAGAAAAAAATGGATTCCTGAACTTATGGTGAGACACATCCGAGCAAAAGCCCGCGAGAAGTGAAGCGGAGCATCTGTATTCAAGTCATCTCCCGGGACAAAGCCCAATGAATATCTTCCGGGACAAGAGCACAGAGGCACGCATTCCATTCAAGCCAACTTGCGCAAGAGCATCCTTGAGCGACTGCAGCATGAACGGACCAATGGACCAAAGACGGGACGGGTTACTCAATCCCAAGAAAGTGGTGCATTGTGGAGAGGACGGAAATGCCCCAAGGCAAGAATAACGTGCTTACGACATGCTTGCTCGGTGCGTTGCGAATGTTGGCATGAGCGGCAAGTAGAGGAGTTTCATTCATTTCGCGGCATATACATTCAAGTTGGTGGGCGGCAGCCTGAGTTCCATTGATTGTCGTTTTGTCTTCAACACTTAAATAGCAATTGCGGGGATACTAAGTTGGGCAAATGAATAAGCGAGTGCCTCAGGAGACTTGCGTGTGCCAACAGCTTCAATGAAGGACAAGATTTTGGACAAAATAAAACTGCTCGCTTTGAAAAACTCAACCTGACTGCTCGAGTGCATCGTTGAGGGCCTTGAGCATGAAAGGGGCAATGACCTTGCCAGACCAAATCCACCATTGAATGACCCTCTTGTGCTTGTTTTTCATGGCATTCCACAGCGCAAGCTCGGTGAAATGGAACCTCAAGTCACCGCCAGACCACCATTGCAAAATCTGCACATGGCCATTTTCGCTTGCCTTGTCAATTGGGCCTAATCCAGCGTGCGAATCAACCACAGCGTGTTCAAAATCAACTTCTTGCTCCAACAACCATTCCAAGACAGAAATGTGGCCGGAAGCTGCGGCATCAGCAATGGCGACTTCTTTCACATCATCGCTCCATTGTTGCACTGGACGCAGTTCCGTCAAATAGTCAAGTGAGAGCAACTTTCCACCGCGGCAAGCAGCGCCAACAAGGGTAGCTCCCAAAGTGTCCCAGGCGTAGAAATCTTCGCCGAAAGCACTTGCCAGGACCTCAAGGACAGCAACATGACCTGACGTGAGTGCCCCATCCACCCGAGATTGCCACCATTCCAAACCTAAAGTCGGCAAGGTGCGCAAACACCATTGTACCGCTGCAGCTTGATTTCCGACAAAGGCATTGGTGCACACGACTTCAACTAAAGACTTGTCCAGAACAACAGATTTCAAGTGCCGTTCCAAAAGCACGAGCACATTCAATTGCCCAAGCCAGCAAGCATTGCGGACAATGCGCAAATGCGTCAAAGTATTCTGCTGCGCCAGCACAGATTCGGCGACAAGATCGAGTCGCCCAAACGCACATAGGGTGACAATGTCAATCAGTTGCTGACCACCATTCATGCCAACTGGTTTCAGGCATCCTGAGATCAAGGTTTTGTAGAGCCGGCACTTGTTCCACCATTTCACAACAGCGGTGTGACCCTTCAAACGAGCAAAAGACATTGCAGCCGGCGAGAAACGCAATTCCAGACCAGCACTTGTGAAGAACTCGAGAACTTTAATGTGACCGTTTGCGCTGGCAACATCCAATGCATCCGCAGAATATTTAAACGCAAAGGGAGCACCATTGGCAATGGCTTTGTACCAAAAGTCAAGCACATCCACATGACCCTGTTCACAGGCGCCATAAACGCTCGGAAATGTGGACGTCGGCCACGGGAGCCCTTGTGACTTGAAGTATTCAAGGATATCAAGGTGCCCAAATTTGCTTGCAAGTGCCCAATGGTTTTCGGTGAAAACAAAGGCAGCTGCTTGTGACGATTTCCACCATTGCAACGTGGCCAGCTGGCCCATTGTCACCACTTCGCCAACCATATCGACACCAGTAAAGGGAAATGGACGTGGAGGAGACAAACCTGCCCACCAGTCGAGAACACCAACATGGCCGTTTTTCGCGGCATCAACGATCCCGCCTTGTCTGAGTTGGCCGGCAAGCGACGGGTATTTTCCAACCCACCATTTCAGTAAATCCACATGGCCATGTCCGGCCGCAACATTAATCGCCTCGCCATATAAATCCAGGTCGGCCATGTTGAGCAGGTGATCCAAGAGAGCAATGTTTCCTGCTGTGCAAATGAGCTTGGTCATTGCGACAGAACACCAATCAATGTCTCTAAAGAGCGGTTCCTTGATGAGCGAGATGAGCCGTTTGGAGTGGTCGTCGCAATGAGGCTCTTGAAAGAGGCGGACGAGACAGCTTGGGATGGTGTCGTTGAAGATGGAGTTGGCGTTGAAGACTTGAATGAGGGCAGCAGCGTATGCCAACGGAACGGTTTGCTGAGGCAACACATTGATGAGGGACAGGAACGGGGTTTTGTTGAACGAGTGGGCTGGTGTGACTGAGAGAATGAGCTCGATGACGTTGAGCGGCAAGGTCGGCGCTGGGTCACCACTGACGCCGGAAGATGCAGGGGTGAGATGGCTTGCCATGTTGCTTTAAGTCGTGTAATCCATTGCCTTTCAAAAATACATGGAAGTCGCTAATATTTTGTGTGTGCTTTGGCACAGGGCTGCTGAATGAATGCAGCGCCCACAGCCCGCAGTTACGTATACTCGTGCAGAGGAATCCAAACCACATTAAACCACCCTGTTGTTCATGTACCGCTTTGACAAGGGCTCGTTGGGGAACAGGTTCTATGTAAATGTTTACTGCTTAGTGTCAGCAGCCGATAGAGTCCGAGCTAGAGGATTTCATGTTGCAGCTGCTGTGCAGTGTGGGACACGTCCCGGCGAGACAACTCTTTTTCGAGCACGTACGCAAAGACAATGGCCATGTCGCGGTCTTGGATTGGCTTCTCGAGGAAGGCTTTTCCTTTGCGCTCATCGATTCGACAAGCGCAATCAACAGTGCCAGCGCTCAAGGACATGTCGCCATCTTGCAGTGGTGGTGTGCGAACAGCTCGACGTTCCAATTCACCGAACTTGCGCTTAGGAATGCCGTCAAGAATCGGCACCAAAGGGTCATCAATTGGTGGATCGGCTCAGGCAAAGTCGTCGGTCAGTTCACACTCGAGATGCTAAATGACGCTTTGGACGCGGCAAGCTCCGACAGCACTGACTCTGATACCAGCGACTCTGATAGCAGCGACTAGATGTCGCTCACCGTCTTGTGTCTCTTTCTTTTTTTCGAGTCTTTTTCACAAGTTCATTTTCGAAATCGCTTCTACACGTCCTTCACTCGTTCGAATCCCACGACACTCCTGTGTACTGGCCCCAGACCCTCATTCTCCTCAGCATTCCTCCAACCAAGCCAACACCTTCTCTACCGCATCATCTCTTTTAATGCCTTCCGAAACCGCACCAACTACACTCTTGAATCCATTAAGCCCTTGCAACGCCGCTTGTACACTTGCAGAAAACGAATCGGCCGTCATCTGGATAGCTGGCCCACCGTTGACACCCATGCCGCGCTTGGCCACGACACTTGCCCAAAACGGCTGATCAGTCACCGCCAGGCAAGGAAACACAACAGGCACGCATCCGTGCATGAGACTGGTCTGCAACGTTCCGACGCCGCCGTGTTGCACGGCGACATCGCACTTTGGGAACAGCAAGTCGTGCGCAACGGGTTCCGTCAGCACGAGAATATCGATCTCGGCAGCAACGTCGCTGGATATGGCGGCGACCGCCGAGTCGGGAATCAAGAATCCACCTGTTTGGCTCGTGACTGTATGCAAAATGGCCCGGAATCCTCCTGGATACTGTGCGTGGGCACCGACCAATCCATTATACACACGCTGCAAAATGTCGAGAATGACTTCATCCGATTCGAACGCTACACCCAGCATGGACCCAAACCCAACGTAAACGACCGGTTTACCTCTTGCCTTTGCCGTATCCACAAACGCATCCAAATTGGCGGGCAGCCGTGCAGCTGCCGTGGGTGGCGAATACGGCAAAAATCCAACGACTTGCTGGTTCGCGGGCCAGTCTGCGGGCCGGCCATACAGTGCCAACGAGTAAATGTGCTGCGCGGCCCATGTTGGTTCGCGCGCAATGGCATACTTTGGGTCCTCGCCATTGGCCGGCCACGGCTCAATGCCAAACTCTTTGCATACGAGCTGGGCGGCAGGCAAGTCAATGTATCCGTGGGCCACGGCCGATTCAAACTTCCAAGCGAGCGCGTTGAGCAGGCCAAGCGGAAGTGACGAGCCGAGGTTGAGCATGGGCGGGACGCATTCCCAGGTTGGATACGATGGAAACGTGTGCAAGACGTTGATGCGAGGCTGCTGGTCAACGGGAAGCGACTTGATGAGGCCCAAGATATTGGGGCGGGCGGCAAATTGAGTGCAAAACATGACGTCGGCGGGACCGTGCAATTCGAGCGCAGACTTGACACAGCCTGTCCAGCCACGAAAAAGGTTGGTAAAAAACTGGCGAGCGGGCTCCAGGTTGAGAAGCGATTGGTGCTTTTTGGCTTCCCTGCCTACTTCTGTCATGTTGGCCTCGTGAATCATGGAAGGTGCGATGGGATGGAACACGTCGATGGCATTGTGCTTGAGGACAAACGATTCGAACTCGGGATGGGCAAGGAAGACCATTTTGAATTGGTTTGGGCGACGCGACTTGAGGCCTTGGGCGAGAGCGAGGTACGGTTGCACGTCACCGCGGGTGCCGATGCAGATGAAAAAGAGCGTGGTTGGTGCAGTCATTGTGTGTGCGAGATGTGTGATAGTAGATGAGAGCAATGTGCAATGGCAGCTCGTCTGACAGCTGCAGTTGCGTGGGGTCTCGTCAGCTTTTCATTGTGCCCAAGCTCAATCAGCGATATCAGATGGGTCGATTGCAAGCGACGCTGCGCATTATACTCATGTGTTTGCTAGTTGTTGTCGACGTGGGAAGTCCAGCTTGCTTGTGAGCCTGATTTGGGACTGATCAACGAAACGAACGCGCGACCCATGATGTTCTGGATGATTCACAAAATTATCCGCGACGAGAATGTGAGACATGAAGGGCATGCATGGTAAGGATGGTACATATGGAAGAACCTCATGGGAACAGGATAATTGTGAAATCTACCGACCGAGCACATCCTTTGAGAGTATAGCAGACTTGCAACGAGTTGCGGCTGCGGGGCCAATCTAAACCAGTTGTGCAACAAGGACATCACACATCCAAATGAATCATGCGCACTGCCAATAAACCATGCCCTCGCGAACCAAGAGAAAAACAAGAGGATTCTCAAGAAACATTGTTGTTACTTACACTCATAAACCGATGGACATATAACTCATCTCGCTGCAGTCTCTTTCACCGGGTCACCGTACATTCTCGTGGGAATCAATCGCACTCTGCAGCATTTCCAGCATGTGTTCGCCAACTACCAGCCCTGAATCGATCCACCATTGAATCACTGGAGCGTGCTGGTTCTTAATCGCACCCCAAAGAGCTCGCTCCGTGTAAGAAACGTCCAATCCATTCTCACTCCACCACTTCAAGACGCCAACATGGCCGCTCGCACTTGCTTTATCAATCTGCACAGTCCAATCCCAATCAATATCTGTATCCGACAAGTCGCATCCGTTCTGCAGTAACCAATTGAGCACCGAAACGTGGCCGTTTTCCGCACCTGCTGCAAAAGCAAAAGCAATCGTATCGCAATCCCACTTCTCTGTGGCAGCCACGGAAACGTTCAAAAATTCGAGTGAGCGCACATGCCCTCCCGAGGACGCAGCCTTGACATACTTGTCTCCATACTGCTCCCAATCCAGGAAATCACCCGCCAACAGGACTTCGAGCACATCAATATGGCCTCGCTTAAGCGCCGACATGATATGCGGCACCCACCCTCCCACAGAGAATCGCCGCCCACGTACTGCGTTGCGCAAGCACCATTGCAGAGCAGCCGGTTGGTTGTATTCCACGGCAATTTGCTGCAAGCGCACGGGATTGGGATGGCTTGACATGTCGCAGCGCGGGCCGAGCAACTGGAGAATTGAGACTTGTCCTTCACGGCAGGCAACGTCAAGGGCACGATGCAAGGTTGAACGGGGCTGCGCGGCCATCTTTGTGTTGGCAAGCACATCGAAAAAGCCAAAAGCACACAACATGACAAAGTCCGTTTCAGGCTTTGTGAGTGCGTTCAACGGCATCTTGAAGTCAGCAGCCATGCTGGTGTACAAGCGGCATTGGCTCCACCATTGCACAACATGGTTGTGGCCTTGAGCGCGTGCGAGCCGAACGGCAGCTGGTGTGAAGCGAAGCTCAAGCCCCGACTTTGAAAACCAGTCAAGTACATGCACGTGCCCTCCTGCGCTCGCCAAATCCATGGCATCCACAGTGTACGCCAACGATTTGTTGCGGCCAACGTTCTTGTACCACCAATCAAGCACGCAAACATGGCCATTGGCAGCCGCCTTGTCGATGCATTCCACACATGACGAATCCGGAAGCGCGATACGGCTGCTTTTGGCAAAGGTGAGAATGGCATCATGCCCACGCTCGCTGGCCAACACCCAATGTTCATCAGTAAACACAAACAGAGCAGGGTCCATACTTGCCTTGAACCACTTGAGGGCGGCCAGCTGGCCATTGTCGACCATATCCAAAACAATGCTCGAGTCGGTGAAATCCAGTTCAACTGGCGGAGCAAGTGCATGCCACCACTTCAACACGGCCACATGACCGGCCGTTGCCGCTGCCTCAATGGCGTCTCGTGTCAGGTCGCCCAGCGAGTAGCCATGCTTCCGCCACCATTTCAGAACATCCAGCCTGCCAAATCGTGCAGCATGATGCAGTAGCGATTCAGCGCAAATCTCGTCCATATCGACCAGCGTCATGACATGCTCAAACATCTTCATGTTTCCAGCCTTGGTAATCGCAAACATGATCGGATCCAGGAGGTAAGTCATGGACAGAGTGTTGCGCATGTGCTTGAGCAGAGTTTTTGCCTGCCCGTCGAGTGCAGGGTCGGCAAAGAGCGAGACGAGGGCCGATTTGACGGCGGGCTCGCGACCAGAAGCAAGGTAGAGATCGTTTACGACAAGCGATGCGTAGACAGAGGGCACGATTGCTTGCGGAAGGACATTGAGCACCGAGTAGATGGGGACATGGTCCTCACTTAAGTGTGGAACCCACGTAAGGATCAGCTCAACCAAATGCGTCGGGAGCGTCGGGAGTGGACTCAAAGGCGTTGGGTCGGGGGTGGTCATGGTGCAATGTGACTGGTTAGGAGGCAATGCTCGGGGTCATGTGCGGGCTTGCATGGACAATTTTTTCAGTTCTCAAGAGGCAACGAAATCATCGGTAAACATCAACCAAGTGCATCGATCACATCAGCAGTCCAACTCATCCAAAGCATCATGCAGCATAGCCAGCATAAACTCGCCCCTCACTTGTGCAGAATCAATCCACCATTGAATCAACTCACCATTCTTGCTCTTGACGGCATCCCAAAGCGCCTGCTCGGTAAATTGCCACGGCAACTTGTTTGCCATCCACCATTGCAACACATGCACATGTCCACAGGCGCTTGCAGCATCGACAACTTTGGCCCAATTGTACTCATCATGGGCGGTGAAATCAAGGCCATTTTGCCGCAACCAGACCAAAACATGGACATGACCATGGCAAGCAGCTGCCATGACTGCTGTCTCGTAGACGTCTACTGAACAAGAATCCACAGCGGCGGCATAGGCGTCCTTGAGAAACACGAGCGAGGAAATGCATCCGCCCTCACACGCAGATTCGAAGTAATCGGCGGCATAGTCATCCCAAGACAAGTAATCCGCGGCCAACAGCAGCTCCAACACATTGATGTATCCGCGCTTGAGCGCAACCCTTACACTTGATAACCACCAGCCGGGGTCGCACCCATCGCTAGGAAGGAATCGGAAGCCCCATTGCAGTACAGTGGGCTGATTGCATTTGGCCGCCTCCTTGAGGAGAAGGTGAAGGTCGGCCGAGCGCTTTTGCAAATTGGAGTGACGATTAATCAAGTCAAGGACACTGACTTGACCTTCCCGGCAAGCAACAGTCAATGCGTGTAAAAGCGATTCCATGGACTGGGCACCAATAATGTCAGGGGTCAGGCGATCAGAAAGTCCAAACGCACAAATCATGAGAAAATCGGGAATGGTTTGCTGAAAGGCGTTCAATGGAAGCGGGCGACCCACGGCCATGCTTGCATACAATGGACAGTTATGCCACCAGTTGACCACATCATGGTGCCCATTTTCGTGAGCAATGCGAAGCGCAGCAGGCGTGAAACGAAGCTCAAGGCCAGATTGACAGAACCAGTCAAGAACAGCAACGTGACCATTTGCAGACGCACGATCCATTGCATCGATGGTGTAGGAGAGCGCTTGGTTGCGGCCAATATGCTGATACCACCATTTGAGGACGTGCACATGTCCATTTGCTGCGGCCCCATCCACACATGCGGCCGTCTGACTCGGGAGCGTGTAGTTGCGGCTTTTCGCAAACTGGAGCATGGAAACATGTCCGCCCTTGCTTGCCGCTTGCCAGCATTCCAAGGTGAAATCAAAGTCATCCGGCGCAATTTCGATGATCCACCAACGCAGGGTATCCACTTGTCCATGAGACGCCATCGCCAATACGACAGACGCGCCAGAGTTGGCGAAATCTCCAGGAACCAAAGGATAGTTTGCATGCCACAACTTGATCACATCCAAATGTCCAGCCTTTGCCGCGGCCTCAACCACAAACCGCTTCTCATACTCGTTCGTCAACCCATTTGCCATGCACCAATTCAGAACCTGAACATGGCCCTGCTCGGCGGCTTCGCGAACCACCACATCCAAACAGTCCTGGACGCAAACCTCTGGGATCGTTGCCACGACTGTCAACAAGTCGATGTTGCCACAATGACTCATGGCAGCTAGCCACGGTGGAAGCACCCATTCATTTGCCAGAGACCTGTGTGCCAGGGCGAGGAGCTGCTTGACCCTAGCCGTGGCTGAACCGTCGGCGACGAGCACTTTGAGAGCGCGTTGCAGATGCGCGTCGCGGGGCGTTTCGTATTGGAGCGTGTTGGCAATAAGCGAGGCGTACGCCAATGGAACGACGGCTTGTGCGAGGACATTGAGCACGGAAAAGATGGGCTCGTTGGCGTCGCTGAATTGCGGAATGGTGGCGAGGATGAGCTCAATGACGTTGGTGGGTAGTGTCGGTAGCGAATCGGGGTCGGACATGGTGAGAAGTTGTTGCGCTGGCGTGTAGGCAATGCTCGAGGTCATGGGTAGCGCGCATACATAGCAGATGATGCTGCAATACCGATGTCGTGTTTGCACTTTTGATCTTCGCGAGCTTGATGTGAATGGGCCGCCGATCGACGGCGCCACGCGCCACTTTAACATCAAGGACGCCTCTCGGCAGCCAACGACCAACGACGTGCGAGACGGACGAGAGACTCTCCGCTTATTACAGCTGTACATAAGTCTACACATTCGCTCGGCAATGACAATTGAATGCAACTTGGTCGTCATGTATTAGTATCCCAATCCCCATCCACGTTATCCGCTCATCCCATCCCATTCCATTCCATTCCACTCTCGGTACGGTCCATCTTCAATCCGTTCCTCCGTGGCATTCAATCACGACACCCTCACCACACTCGCATGCTTCCGTGCGTAACCTAGATTCATATGATACGGGCGACCCAACCACAAATGAGTGTGCCGCATTCAAGCTCGACAGACCGCCCAAGTGTACATACAGCCGCAGACGTGGTCCGCCCGCTGTCGCCCATCCCGTCCATTGACCCGCTCGACCTCGACTTGGGGATGGATTTGGACCTCGGCCTCAGCTCGGAGCAGGGCACAGCACCCGTCAACCAGGACAGCCTCACTCGCGGCCATGTCCATGGCTATCATGGTCCAGAGGGCCGCGCCCAACCCGCCGAACTCGTGTCGAGTGACGTGGTCATTGCGCTCGCACACGACGCCCAACAAGTCAACGAACCCGACCGTGACCACGACCTCGATGAGTCTGTGGACCGACTCGAGCAAGAGTGGCCTTCGACCCCATCGCCGCCGCCACCCATGCCTTCGTCGCTCTTGGTCGTCAAGCGCCCGCTTGCGTTTCCAACACTGACAAGCGGCGCTGGAGTCGAAGCGTCATCCGTCATTCCGGGCGGCGAATCGTCGCTATCCATGTCCATATCCTCGATTCACTCGCATGGCCATCATCCCACGTCTGTTGTTGTCTCGCCACCCTTGCACCCAGTTCACGTCATTCCAGTGTCGGCCTCCATCCACCACCACGCACATCAAGCTGGCACTCCCGTCGACAATGTTCCAACCACACCGACGCAGCGCTCAGCGGCCGCACCCCCATCGTCAACGACTTCTTCACCCTCACCCGCTCGGACGTCCACCTTGACGGCCTCCAAGAAGCCTCCTTTGTCTGCACGCTCGTCCCGGCCACGCCCGCGTTCGACGTCCATTCCAGTGACCCCAACCCCACTCAGCCCAACACTCTCGGCCGCAACTTCCACCACCACCTCACGCAAACCCAAACCCGCCGCCACACTCTTGCACCAACGCCAACGGCGCGGGTCCACATCCACCCTCGCCTCGGGCACCACATCGCTTTACTCGACATCCACGGCCAACGTCCCGCAATACGCCGGCGCGCCCACGCGACCGGGTGGCGTCGTGCACCATTCCATCAAGCGCGTGTCTGCTGCATACGAGCCCGACGGCATGGGCCCCATTCCAAAGTTTCCCGATCAGGACATGGCAAGGCTCGTTGTGCGGCACGCACATGCAGCAGCGCCCCTTGCGTCGGCGGCCGTCTCGGATGTTGGCGACTCGGTGTCCATGGTGCACGGGCCACCACCGCCCACCAGCAGACACGTTGGTGGAGGATCGGCGTCCATCTCGATTCTCACGCACGCAAGCGACTCGCAATCCTTGCCCATGTTTCCCATGTCGCAAGCCCCCGCTTCGGGTACCGGTGGCGGCCATGGCCACGTTTGCATGTGGGAACTGGGGGTGTGCTGTCACGAATGGACCGACCCAAACCCGTCTGTTCGTCGCATGCCTCGGGTATGTGGCATGCGCTTCAACTCTGGGGATGCCCTGTACAAGCACTTGACCGAGCACCATGTCGAGACGGGTGGCGATGCCGCACGTTGTGGGCACTGCCATTGGCGCGGATGTGTCAAGGTGTTTCGCAACACGTCAAAGTATTTGCGCAGGGACCATTTCAAAAAGCACATTACGGAGCTGGTCGAGTATGTGTGTTTGGATTGCGGGCGTGTTTGTGATAAGGAGTATGGCAGCGGGCGGCATATTTGCCGTGAGGGGGCGCCGCCGAGAGGACAAGCAACGGCAAAGGCCGAGGCCAGCACGTCGATTGCGGCTACGTCGTCTTCAGACATCAGGCGCGTCGGGTCACAGGACGAGTTGCCGCGCCGCAACGAAGCTGTGAGCCAGCCTCCACCGACAACGACGCCGGTTGCGTTGCACGTGAGCAACACTACCGAACACCACCATCATCATGCCCACAGACACGAGCACGAGGGCGATTTGCATGTGCACTTTGACTCGCCCACACCGGTCTCGGTCGCCGCCACAAAGGATGCCGTGGACGATGCCGACTCGGCAACCAAGGCCAGTTCGTCGGTCGAAGAGTGGGTGCGCAACGATGCACTCGCTGCAATTCGGCATCATCAGCTCAAGCAGCAGCAACAGCAACACCGGTCGCCGCTCGGCGTCTCCGATACCGAGGACGAGCCAGCGCCTACGGCCACAGGGCCGGCCAAGTTGACGCTCGCAACGTTGCCCAAGGGCATTTCACCTGCCGAGTTTCTGGCTCATCACGTTGACCCAGCCCTTGTCTCGGAGCTCGAGCGTATGGTTACATCCACATCTGCCCGCGATACGTCCGAATGGGGCGTTCAAACGTCGCCCCTCCCGCCACCCACGCCCACATCACCTGCACCCACGTCGGGTGATCCGCTCGCACACTATGCCGAGCTCGCCACCGTTATTCTGTCGCAACTCACCACGCTGCACGCACAAGCAGATGCACAGGCCGAGGCCATTCAACACTTGATCGACGCCCAAGTGCCCCTGCGCGCGGTTCCCGCCACGCTGGTGGACGTGGTGCAGGCGCTATCGGCCGTGGCGGGTGCACATCAGGGAGTCGCAACGCGCTTGGCCAAGGTCGAAGAGGGCGTGAGTGCAGCAGGGAGTGTGGTTGGAAGCAGTCGAAGGGCAAGCGAGGACCAAGACGTTGCGCAAGTGAGTGCAGGGGCTGCCGAATCGTTTCGGTTTGCGCAGACACCAACGCATGAGACGGATGACGACGAGGACGAGGCCGTGGATGATGAAAAGGACGATTCCGCTTATGCGTCTGCGGCGACTCCGCCCGCGGCTGCGGTGCCCACGGTCGCTGATATCGCGCAGGAGACGGTGGCTGTTCTCGAGCCCAAACTTGCGTCGCTTTTTGATGCGCATGCAAACGCCGTTACCGCGTCACACGACGAGCTGGCTGCCAGGTTGGAAATGCTCGAATCGGCCGCGGCGCGCAGGGAGCACGAGACGGCCGCGCTTGTGGAGCAGGTGCCTGCAACAATCATGGCGGCCGTGGCCCGGCAATTGGCCGCGATGGAGGCACGGTTGGCCAGCATGTTTGCTGGGACCAGGGTGGCCAGCACTGCGACGGGTGTTGAAAAGCGCGATGTGGCCACGAGCATGACGCCGCCGGCGTCGCCAAAGATGCGCGCGTTGGATGGGGCAGATCAAGTCGAAAAGTCACCGCCGGCGTCATTGCTGTCCGAGCTGATTCATCAAGCGTCGTCTTCATCCCTTGTTGGCCCCAGCGCCGCGGGACGCTCTGCAAGCACATCGAGTCAACCACCAACCTCACCGGCCACCGAGGTCTCTGCCGCAGCGAGCGACATTTTATCGTTTTTCACGACGACTCGGTCCCGCACACTGGAGCGGTACGAGCCCAAGAAGGTCGTGGTCCCGATTACCCTTGCGACGCCCGGGTCGCCCACATTCAGCACTGCGTTCTCATTGAGTTCATCGACCAATGTTGCCGGTGCAGGGAGCACAACCAATGTAACGTCGTCGGCGATCCCAGAGGTGACCATGCCCACATCACCCATGCGCGCAGTGCCAGCCGACACGGTTTCAGCGCCAGTGCGGCACCGGCATCCAGCATGGAACGCACAACCCCCCGAAGCGACACCTGTTGGATCACCCAAACCGTCCCCTGTGGCTGTCACGGTTGCAGCAGCGCTGACGGCCGAGCCTGCATCCTCATCTTCATCCCCTCGCACAAAGTCCCTCAAGCGGCTCTCGATTGTCCCAACGCCTCCCTCGTCCAGCCCACCAACCCTTTCCCGTCCACTTCCCACAGCCGCCGACCCACCCGCCGGCCACCTCCCGACCCCACAATCGTCCAACTCGGTCGCATCCACCACGTCCCCGACTCTCAACGCCACCACGTCGCTGTCAACCACCTCGATTCAATCCGCGCCTCCAGCACCACTCCGGCGCCCACTCACCCTGGGCTACTCGCCTCTCATTCAAGTGGACATTCCCAAATCCAAATCAACCACCATGTCGCCTCCGTCGCCCACCGTGTCCCCGACACGCTCCATGATTGCGATTCCGACGCACGCCAACGAAGATGCCTATGCGACGTTGCGGTCGGTGCAGAGTGTGACGGTAGGGACCATGACCAAGCCAAAGAAGAAGCGCGGTGTGGGCCGCGTGTGGCAGGCCATGGCAAAGGTGTTGGGCGGCGGGAGCGCAAGTAAGAAGCGGGACGCGGATCGGGCAAGCGTGTCGAGTGCCGGGGCTGCGGCGGCGGCGGCGAGTGGGAGGTATGTGAGTGCGAGTACGAGTGCGAGGCGGGTGTGAGTGTGAGCATTGTGTGAGCGCTTTGGTTTTCCGATACGTTTCTTAGATTTGTGTGTTTTTTACCCTCTGTATATCTTGTGTTGTTCCTTGTATCCATCAGTTAGCTGGTCATCAGTGTGACCTAATGCAGATTTGTATGTGAATATGTACAAACGAGGAATACATCAATGGTTCCCATCGATTTGAACAATTGCTCATGCGGCAGACTGCAGAGGATGGACGCCTGGCTTCTCACAACGAGCATTTGAACCTGACTACATAAGGCGAGGGAACAATCCGACACGCTCTCACAACAACTCAGCTCAACAACTCACGCCCGCTTCTGGGCCTCGGCATTCAACCCACGCTTCATGGCCGCCAACACGCCCACTGCGTCGCCGCCGGCTAAGCCGTGCTTTTCAACGGCAAACGTGTCGACGACCTTGCGCACGGCAGCCCAGAATGCTTGATCGCCCGCAAGTGCCGACCACGGCGACACGCCTTGCTGCTCATGCTGTTCATCGACCTTATCATCTTGTTGCTCGTCGGCTGCAACTTGGTTGTCCTCCTCACCTCGAGCGTGCGCCTCCTCCTGGTCCAACTCATCCGCCACCGCCTTCTTTTCGTCCTCGCTCAACTCGCTCACCATGACCGTCACGGTGACGCCATCCGCCACGGCCGGATACTCGCTCAAGTACTTGTTGTCGTCGCCAAGGACCTTGCCCTTGATGAGCAGCCTCGCACCGTGCGTGCGCACACTGTGCCCAAGCGCATCGAGCGCCTTGCGCTTTGCGTGCTTGACGAGCGTGGTGGACGGCGGGATCGCATCGAGTGTGGCGGTGGCCGTGGACTTGAGTTGTTTGAGGTGGAGCGTAATGGTGGGCACGTCCGAGGCAGAGGCAGAGGCAGAGGCGAGCAGGTCGCGAGTGGTGGTGGCCGAGGAGGAGGAGGCGGCGCCAGCAGTGTACACGAGGGCCTTGTGGGTGTTGGGCGGGCGCACGGTGGTGGGCTGCGGAGTGTAGTGGTCCGGGTACACGAGGGGCAGCGACGACACCTGCGTGAGGAAGTGGGAGATCCAGTCGATTTCGCCTTGCGACATGTTTATTGATTGCTTTCGTATTGCTGATGGGTGGTGAGGACCGAAGGTGAAGCGATTGGGCGTCTCTCAAGTCTTCAACGAAGTATACATAAACACAAATTTGACGTGGTCGACGTGGCACTCATTGGCCCAACCGGATCGGCGTGCCTTGGGGTTCTAGAGCTGTTCTGGAAGCATTCCATTCGGCATTGTGGATCTGCGTGATTTCTTTTGTGGCCCATTATCCGACGGCAAGCGATGAGCGTTGCGTTGCGATCGGCGGGCTGCTCGTAGTGAGCGATTTTGAGTTTTTTTTTTTTTGTGTGTGTGTGTGTGTCGTGGGATGTAAAGAAATGTTCTCCCAGAACGGAATAATTCCCATGCATATGTACTCGACCTGAGAGCGGCGCCCATGCCATTCCGCCCCACTCGCAGCCGTCCGTTTCCGCCCGCCCGCCCGCCCGCCCAACTGCCTGCCGTTGCCCGTCTCCAGTCTGCTTTGTCCACGACGATCCGATCCTCCGGCTTTGCCCGACCCTCACCTTACCTTGGCCTCGCCGTCTTCCGCCATGTTTGCCAACCACCTGTCATACGCCCAACGCCGGTCGCTGTCCAACTCGCTCGTTTGGGTCACTGCCCTGACGGCCGTGCTCACCGTGGCCGCACCCACATTGCTGCCGTGCCCGGTGGCCCACGGCAAGGGCCACATTCTCGGCGATGAAGCAGAGCACGATGAAAACGAGGTTGACGATCATCATCAAGACGACCAATTGCGCCAACCTAGGGGAACCGTCGCATGCCTGGCTGCTGCCGGTTCAGGTAACTGGTGTCCCATGTCCATGTTTGGAAGTATGCGGAGTAGCCGCAGTAGGACGAACTTGAGGGACGATATGCCCAAGGTGTGTGTTGCGTGGCCAAACAGTAGTCGGGGTAGTGGTGTCAGTCGAGTGGCCGGATCGACTTCAAGTGTCTGCCAGGAGGAGGTTGTTGTGAGGTGATGCGACGACCACTCAGTTGTGGAGCTCTTATGTTGCTGTTTCTCTTGTTGTCCTATTCCTAGACGCTGTCCTTTCTCCCTCTCTGCCCCCACCTACCCTATTACCTGTACCTTCATGTTCCTGATTACCGTACCTTGGTTGACGTCGCCGTCGTCAACCCTTACTTCTGCCCCACCCAATACACTCTTGATTTTGTCATTCCACATATTTACTTGCTTGTTACACACTTGAATACAAAACAAACAAATGGGAATCTTGGCTTCACGTTGAATACTCGTTATCATTCGGCCGCCACCCCTTTTGCCTCCTCTCCTCCCACTTCACCCGAATCGCATCCACGACTTTGCCAACCCACTTGACATTGCCCCACCTGCCCCATCCGCACATGAACCGACACCAATCCAACAATGCCACCTCAAACATATCCAAACACTCTGCCAACCCGGGCGGCGCCGAATGCTCGCCCACGGCCAGCTCGCGCACCAACACCTTCCAATACCAGTCCTCGATCACCTGCGCATACTCGCCACACCTGGCCATGTCCACACTTGTTGCCACCAAATAAACCACATCGCGCATGCCACACCCGCGACCAACATACTGGAAATCCACCAAGGCACATGTGTCGCCCGACTCGGAGAACAAGACATTGGCGGCCTTTGCATCGCCATGCACCAACGTTTGCCTACCCCACCGCGGCTCCTTCGTCAACAACAAGTCCCAGTACTCTGCACCCGCAACAATCCACGCCCACGGATCACCCCTGGCGCGGCGTGCGCGTTCCAGTTCGGCTTGGCGGGTAGCTAGGTGCCAGTAACTGCCCGTAGGCCGCCACAAGTACCGAGTGTCCTCGAGTAGGCGGGACCGCCGCCAAAAGTGTGCGTGAAACCTGGCGAGCCATGCAAGGACACTTTGCGCGTGCGTAGGCGAAAACGGCGCGCATGCGTCGCCGTCCATGGGAAAGGCAGGGGATAGGTCCGAGAGCACAAGCACCAAGTCTGTATAGAGCCCGTCGGCAGCCTGAGAGTCGCCGTGCATGGACGATTTGGATATGTCAAGGGTGGCAACGGGTACCGAGGCGGGAGGCAGCGTGGGTGCCAGGTGCACGTAGAAGGCGGATTCGGCAAGGTACGAGTGCAGTTTGCGCAGGTCCGAGGCAGATGAGCGGGCGGCGGCCAGGTCCGAGGCCGACATGTGAATGTGCTTGACGATTTGCGTGGCATTCGATTTGGATTTGGATTTGGATGTGGGCAGCGATGCCTGGGCAGGAATGCGGTACAGCGTGCCGAACCCGGCCCAGAGCGACGTGACGGCATTGGCCGGCGTGAGCGGGAGGGGGAGAGGGTCGATCGGAGCAGTGGGGAGTAGCGGCACCTGGGTGCCACCTTGGCCACCATCGGCAGGATCCGAGTTGCCTTGGTTGGCGGTGTTGGTGGACTGGGCGTGTGAGCGGGGCATGACTGGCACTAATCGAGCTGAGCTGGATCTTGACGGGTGGCGTGGCGGGCGTGGGTGCTGGCAGTCCAAATTGCTTCATGTATTGCCGAGTGCCATTGTCTTGATATGCATTGCGACCATCTCTCCGCGCCTCCGTCTAATTTCGGCTCGCTCAAGAAACGACAGATCGACCGAGGGCGGCCGCGTACAGTGAGCGAATTGGAATCGATGCGATAGTATAGACGGGACGATGGTCAGAAAGCGGCAGCATTGATTAACACACTCAGCATTCAGCAAATGGATCATGCACTATCGTTACCAGTCGAGCTCGCCGAGCCCATCCTCGTCGCGGTTATCCGCCATTTCACGTTGCCAGCTGCTGACGGGTCTTCCTGCGTTGTCTGCCCAGCGCTCAACACTCTCTCTCGCACACTTGTGCCTGACGTACCTCGCGCGGCCCTCATCAAACTGTGGTGGTACTCGCTCGACGACATTCCACCATGCTCCACGTCATGGTTGCTGCCCATGCTCCTCGACCTCGAGCAGCACTACGATCGCCCGCTCATGTACTCGGTCAAAGGACTGGGCAATGCCGCTCGCCGCGGCGACTTTGCAACCATGGACGCTTGGTTCGAATCCGGATTGTTGGATGGACTTGCTTCAACGGATGGCGACGAGACAGATTCGACAAGCTTGTGCATTGCTCGACACGACGGCACAGAGGGCGAGTACATTCTCCAAGTGCTCGACTGGTGGCTCGAGCGTGGATTGCCCTGGGGTGACAAGGAGGCGATCGAGTCGGATCTGGTGATTGCCTCGTCCTCGTCATCTGTCAGCGAGGATGTGTGTATTCAGGCACTTGACTGGTGGCGTGCGCGGCAAGAGGTGATGGTGACGGCAGCACCAACGGCGGCACTGGTTGCCGCGAGCCGCGCTGGATACGTGCGGGTGTTGGAGTGGTGGTGGACGCATTTCGAAAGCAGCATCGAATGTACATATGAAGCATTGGATGCGGCTGTTGAAGGCGGTGGGCATTTGCACGTGCTTGAATGGTGGGCTGGCAAGTTTCCTCTGGACCGGCCACTGCGGGACAATGGCAAGAAACTGCAAGCGTCCGTCCTCAAGCGCATGGCCAACCTGGCGTCGAAACACGGCCATGTCCACATTTTGCAATGGTGGTTTCATTCAGTTGCTGGGCTCTCCAAGGCGTACAGCAAGCGCACCGAGTCTGCCATTGACCACGCCGCCGCGCAAGGGCACATTGCCGTTTTGGATTTCTGGCTCGTTTGTAGCACGCACTCGAACGAGCATCGGCGCATCTCGTTTCAATACAAGCACGCATTGGATTGGGCGTGTGCTGCCGGTCAGATTCAGGTGCTTGACTGGTTTGCCGCGCATTGCGACGTCGCTGGCTTGCAGTCATCCAACCCTTGTCCGTTGCAGCGTTGGCCAGACGGCGATTCATGCTCGATTACGATCGAGTGCCTGGAATGGCGGCAGCGGCACAAGATTCCCACACGATTTTCGGTCCAGGGCATGGCCACCATGAGCCGCCAAGGTCGGCTGGATGTGTTGGAGTGGATCTCGAGCAACAAGGTGGGCTACGACTCGGGTTATTTGCCGCTGGTTGAAGCGAGCCAAAGTGGCCATGTTTCCGTGCTGGAATGGTGGCTCAACGAGTTGGGTATCGAACAAGTTCACAAGCTGGCAAGCATGTCATCGCAAGTTACTGTCACTGGCCATCTTTCTGTGCTGCAATGGTTGGCGGACAAGCAGGTCAACCTGACTCAACTCGGCCTGAACGGATCACCTTTCATGCGGGATCCACAGCTCGTCGTATGGGCAATCGACTGCGCTGGCGCCAATCCCGACGTCGTTGTGCGTGAATGCATTGATTTATGTGCAGCGAATGGCGATTACGAGGCAATGGACTGGTGCCTGCGCACATATCCCACGGCAGCTCGGCAGGCGCTCAACCTGACGCGATTGAGGTACCGCTTGGACAAGGTGCAGTTTGGGCTCCTTGAGTTTCTAGTCGAGCACGGGTTTCTTCCCGTGGTGAAAATGTCGTATGAGCACGCCCTGCTCGCCGACAGTATTGACCAGGAGCAACTGAGCTCACTCATCGAAGGCAGTGGAACGAACTTGGCTCTCCTCGATTGGATTCACAAGCATTATCAACTGGATGCCACGGATCGGTCGCATGTATTTGCCTTGACGCCCGCGGATGTGGAGAGCGCGAAACAATATGGGGATCTTGGGCTGCTGAGGTGGTTGAAACGCCGAAAGATTGAGATCCGCGAGCTTGGTGTGGATGGCGACTATTTCGGGTCGGATTTCGGGGTTGGGGATTGGTGAATGCGACCCAGCGAATCAACGTTGGGCAGAAGCGTTCGTAAATTGATGGCAATAAGAGAGAAGGCACGGATCCTGAAGGCCAGAGCGAATGTATTTTTTTTTTAAACAACTATCTACTTCACACACAATGTCATCGAGCACAAGATTGGCCGTGATGGCTGCGGAGGAGCTCAAAAGCGAGACGGGACAGCCAGACAGATTGGTGGTTACGTGTCACGTGCTTGCGAATGCGTTACCACGCACACGGTTTGTCTCACGCTTTGCTCGCAACTCGCCATGCTGCAGACTGGACAACGTGCCGCCACAGCGAGTTGCCCTTTCCTCCTGGACCCCCTACGTTCGACTGCTGCGACTGTGTACACCATCTGTCCTCGTTGAACCCTTGCCTCCATTTCCATTCGTATCGCCATCATGGTCCTCGTCCTCTTCGAAACGCCCGCGGGCCACGCCCTCTTCAAGGTCCTCGACGACTCCAAGCTCGCCAACGCCGACGACATCCACACTCACTTTGCCACGGCCGACCTTGCCGCCCAAAATGTCAAGCTGACTGCCTTCTCCAAGTTTGAGAACACGGCGTCTGCCCTCGAGGCCGCCACTGCCCTCGTCGAGGGGACCATCTCCAAGTCGCTCAAGAAGATGCTCAAGGCCGAGCTTGTCGACGCCAAGGTTGCCGACCAGCTTGTGGTTGCCGACCCAAAGTTGGCCACGGCCGTGTCCAAGAAGATGGGCATCAACGTCATGCCCGTCAACGCCACGGTCAACGAGCTTTTCCGCGGTATCCGCTCGCAACTCTCTGCCCTCATCCAGGGCCTCAACCCCAAGGACATGTCCAATATGGCGCTTGGTTTGTCGCACTCGCTGTCCCGCTACAAGCTCAAGTTCTCGCCCGATAAGGTCGACACCATGATTGTGCAGGCCGTTGGCTTGTTGGATGATTTGGACAAGGAGCTCAACACTTACGCCATGCGTGTCAAGGAGTGGTATGGCTGGCACTTCCCTGAGATGGCCAAGATCATTGTTGACAATGTGGCCTACGCCAAGGTGGTGACCACCATGGGTATGTCACACATCTCTTCCCCTTTCTGTCGTTTGGGATCATTGTGTATTCATCTCTCGTTCGCTTCATGGCACGGCAGGCTTCCGCACCGCATGCTCGTCCACGGATCTCTCGACCGTCCTCCCCGAGGAGCTCATTGAGTCTCTGCGTGACGCTGCCGAGATCTCCATGGGAACCGAAATCTCTGACGAGGATCTGTTCAACATCCGCGCCCTTTGCGACCAAGTGATCCACTTGCACTCGTACCGCCAACAACTCTTTGCTTACCTCGGCGCCCGCATGAACGCCATTGCGCCCAACTTGACTGCCCTTGTCGGCGAACTTGTGGGTGCTCGCCTCATTGCCCACGCCGGCTCGCTCATGACGCTTGCAAAGTACCCTGCCTCGACGGTGCAAATCCTCGGTGCCGAAAAGGCGCTGTTCCGTGCCCTCAAGACCAAGAAGGATACACCCAAGTACGGTCTCTTGTTCCACGCGGGTGTCGTTGGCCAGGCACAGGGCAAGAACAAGGGCAAGATTGCGCGCGTGCTTGCCACCAAGGCCGCGCTCTCGATTCGTGTCGATGCCCTTTCCGAGAATGCCACGCCCAGTGCGCAGCTTGGCTTTGAGGCACGCGCCCTGGTCGAGAAGCGGTTGCGTGAGCTCGAGTCGCGCGGCGCTGGCCGTGTGTCGGGCACGGGCTATGGTAAGAAGCAGGCAAAGTTCGAGAAGCCCCAGCAGGCTCAGCGCGCGTACAACCCTGCGTCGGATTTCACACCCGCCGCGGGCAAGCAGCAAAAGCGCAAGTTTGACGAGACTGAGGAGCCCGCTGAGAAGGCTGAGGAAGAGGTGCAGGCCAAGCGCGCAAAGACCGAGGAGGGCGAGAGCGCGGCTGATGCTGCGGGTAAGAAGGAGAAGAAGGAGAAGAAAGAAAAGAAGGAGAAGAAGGAAAAGAAGGACAAGAAGAGCAAGAAGGAGTAAATTTGCTGCCTTCTGTTGCATGTGGATTCTTGTCGTCTTGTTGCTAGTTTACTATTGTAAAGCTCGAATGTATCGTACATGTATCATCCTGATTGATTCTTGTGTGTTTTTCCCCAGAAAAAGACTCGCCTCCAACTGCCGTTGCAGTCCTCACTGGTATGTCAATGCATGGAGCTAGATGGGAGCAATGGCGAGAAACGACCTCAACAATAGTGAGTGCCAGCTCCGGGGTCGGCATCCATGGGTTTGGGTCTCGAAGTGCATTTGCGATGATGACGCTCTTGCGCAGGATTGCATTCATGCATTCATGGAGAGCGGACTTGGACGGGCTGAGTTGACAATAACCTCCGGCCCTCTACCACGTCGTCCCCGCCGAGACAGACGTCGCCGTGACGCCAGATATGTTGAAATGTTGTCGTTGAACAAAGCATAACTCCTTAGTGACACATAGAGCAATGCATTCACCAGACAACATGGGCCATGACGTTATCAAGCTTCCCGACGACCTGGTCGAGTCCATTCTGGTAATTCTTCTTCGCCTCTCCACGCCGCCACTGTTGCTCTCAGAGCGCCAACGCCCACGAGCATCCTTATTCCGCTCAACGTCCTGTCACACACGCTCGTTCCCGATGTGACGTGTGCCGCTCTCATCAAACTGTGGTGGTATTCTCTCGACGACGTCCCTTCTTGCTCCACATCGTTGATGTGGGCCACGCTTCAGAGCCTGGAACGGCGGTACGACCGGCCGATCATGTACTCTGCCAAGGGCTTGGGCAAAGCTGCCCGCCGCGGCGACTTTCCCACCATGGATTTTTGGTTGTCTGAAGGACTATTGGATGGTTTTGGCGAAAGAAGTGGGTGGCTCATGTTGAGTTTGCAACAAGGCAGGCGATTGTGGCGGCGAGCCGCTGTGGCTACGTGCGCGTACTCAATTGGTGGCACATGCAGACTCGGTCGTCCATCTGGGCTAGCTCAAGCATCTGATTGCGCGCTCGTTGCAGCGAGCCGCGCCGGGCATTTGCAGGTGATAGAATGGTGGTGGTTGCATTTTCCGTCGAGTGTCAAGTGCACCGAGGAGATGATTGACGCTGCCATTGAGGGCGGCGGGCACTTGCATGTTCTCGAGTGGTGGATTGACAAGTTTCCATTGCACAGCCTACTCAAGTCCGACAACAAGAAGCTCCAAGTCGCTGTGCTCAAGCATGTGGCCGATCTGGCGTCTCGTCATGGCCAAGTTCACATCTTGAAATGGTGGTTTGATGTGATTGTCAACTTTTCCAAGTCGCATCGCAAGCGTACCGAAGCGGCTGTTGACCAAGCGTCCTTTCATGGACACATTGACGTGCTCGACTTTTGGCTCGGTTGCAGCAACCACCTGAACTCGCATCGGCGTATGCCATTCAAGTACAAGAACGCGCTGAATTGGGCGTGTTGGGCTGGCCGACTTGACGTTCTCTAATGGTTTGCTTGCAATTGCAACTTGAACGAGTTGCGTGTGCATTTTGACCCGTGCCCGCTCGTTCATAACCCTGATGCCCAGGATGTTTCCATGACGGTTGACTGTCTCGATTGGCGCCTGAAGCACGGTATTCCGACCCGGTTTTCGCCCGATGGGATGCGCTTGTTGAGCGCGAGTGGGAGAATGGATGTGTTGGAATGGGTTTCGCGCCAAGGCATTCAACAACGCTTGGACGAGCACATTCTGTCGGCGGTGTGCGCAGCTGGTCATGTTGCCGTGTTGACCTGGTGGCTGCAGCATGTCGGCGAATCTACGTTCCGTGCTTGTGCCGAAGCGTCGATTGGGTTGTTGGCAACTCGTCATTGGGCTGTGATTGACTGGTGGGTGGAAAGAACGGATAAAGTGGCCGTCATGAGCACGTCCAAGGATGCAATGGGCAATGGACATGCTCCTGCTGGATCGATGATTCGAGATTGCGTGGATTTATGCATGACTGAGGCCGATTACGAGCCATTGGCTTGGTGCTTGGACCAGTACCCAGAGTATGCCCGACAGGCATTTGACCTGGAACGCATTCGGTATTCCCTCGGTCGGATTCAATTCGGACTGGTCGAGTTTTTCCATACGCACGGAGTCCTTCCAAGAACACCCACCATCGCCGAGTTTCGATACATTGACAACTCCAGCCTGACTCACCTCATGAATCGACCGGCCTATTTGCCATTGTTGGATTGGTTGCATAAGTGCCACGACCCAGGACTTGAGCTTCGGTTGTTTTCCCGCGATGTGGAGGAAGCGAGTCGACGCGGAGATTTCAGACTTGTTCGATGGGCAAAGCGGAAGCACGTCAGGTACACGACCATGATGTAGATGCCCTTTTTTTTTGTTTCTTTTCCTGTTGCTCGCGCGTTTCATATGTACTCCTGAGGCGCATGTAACCACAGGCTGTCCACCACGCGGATTCCAAACATGCTCGAATGTGTATGTATACATACATAGGTAACGGATGCTCGTGACATTATGGATTTCATACTGATGACTGAATGAGCTGTGCGGGCCATTATTCCCACGGTTCGCTGGCGTTTGCTATTGTTTATGTTTACGGGAGAACGATTAATATGTTGCCGCCATATCACCTATATCATTCACCGACATTCGCAAAAGGTTGAGGAGCTCAGAATCGCGGACCAACCCTGACTTCAACCACCATATCACAACCTTGACATTCCCAGCCTCGATGGCGGACCGGATGGCAGCCTCGGACCACAAGAACCGCCAGTCAGAGCAAGTGAGCCACCACACAAGCACGGAGAGCTTCCCACGCCGACTCGCCGCGTCGATTGGTCTTGTTGACGAGGCAACAGGCAGGCCGTTCCTTGACCACCACTCAAGAATAGAGACATGGCCCAATGAAGCCAAAATGACGAGACACGAATCATCTGTTTCCAAATGTCTGAGATCTTGATCGTTGGCTTTGGACAAGAGTAAAGTGAGGATCGTGGTATTGGCGGAACGGCAGGCCACATGGAAACACTTGAGCATGCGCAACGGACGCTTTGGTCCATCCAGTTTGCCTTGCGTGATGATCCAGTCGAGCACCACGTCAGCTCCCACTTCAATACATTCAAGCGCAATGTTCCGCCACCCCTCTTCCTCGGATAGCCACGCATTCCACAAGGGAAACGTCGAAAGACACCACTCCAATGTAGGCAAATGGTTACTCATGGCGGCATATTGGTAATCGCAGGTAAAGTCGACCAAGGTTTCAAAGGCTCGCTTGAGCTGGTGCAACAGATTCAGGTGGCCAAATCGGCAGGCCTGCTCAAACACTAAAATGACCTCGGTCTCCTTGTAGGTATACAACAATTGGCGAGGATTACCGTCTTCGTAGCGACCGAGGTTTAGATAATTGCAATCAAATCCAAAGCGCTGCAAGAGGTCTGTTCGCCCAAACGCGACCAGCGTGGCCATGTCGCGCGGGATCAAGTTCAACTTGTCTGCTGGCGTAGAAAAGCACAAAAGCACCGGGTAGCTGGGAACCGATTTTTCAAACCATTCAAGCACATGCACATGTCCATTTCGGCGAGCAGAAGAAAGCGCCTCAGGAGAATACTTGAATATCAAGTCGGATTTCGATCCCCACCATTCCAGCACAGCAAGATAGCCAAGGCTTGCTGCCCAGTCCACTGCATTGAGCGAGTAGCGAGTGCGGTCAGTGTTGTCATACCACCATTCAAGCACTTGAACATGCCCTTGCTTGCTCGCATAGTCTGCCCATGTCGCCCAATTCAGGTCTGGAAATGGAATACGTTTTGCTTGCAGCCATTCCAGTGCACCAATCTGTCCAAACTCGGCGGCTTCTGCCCAACCAGTGGATAGTGGAGTCCAAAACTCGCGGTTGGCGCCAATCGTCTCGTAGTATGCATGTAACCACTCGAGAACACCAATTTGCCCATGCCATAGAGCTTGATCGGAAGTGCATCCAGTCAGAAAGTCACCAAAATTATCCATCCCCAGCTCAGTCGCATGGTCACGCCACCACTGCAACACAGCAACATGGCCGTGCCGTGCCGCTAATTGAGCTGCATTGTCTGTGTACGAGCAATCATGCTTGATAAGCTTGGAATCGAGAAACCACTGCAGAACAGCGACCTGGCCCGCTTCGCTGGCCGCATTCAAGACTCCAAAGCACCTGCGCAAATCTACGCCAAGACTCGACAATCGCGCCAACAACTCGAGATCGCCCGTGTACGATAAATGACGGACAAAGTTGGTCAAAGGCACCGATTCCACCTCGGCGACATCAAACCGCCGGAGGTAAGGGAGCATGCGCACCAAAAGCGGGCGTAACAGTTGCGATTTGCCCTGCGACATGAGGCAGTCGACACGCAAGTAACAGTCGTTTGCGGGAACATGAATGACTTGATTTGTCGAGGGGTCAATGTCAAAGGTTGAGTCGCGATACGTGATTTCCCTGGCGAAACGGCTGTTTGCGATACGCAAGATGGAGGCGTATGCCAGCGGAACATGTGATGGCGGGAGTGCGCGGGCGAGATGCAGATAGGTTGTTGCTCGCGGCATGAGCTTCGGGGCGAGCGCAAGCACAAGCTCGACCAATGGGAGCGGCAAAGAGGCGGGGCTATTCAGCAGAGCCGATTCCATTGCGCCGAGTCATTGCAAGCATGCATTGCATTATACAGTCGAAATCGAACCAGGAACTCATGACTGATATCTGGTTGCGACGTCGACTCCGCCATTGCCCCGATTCCATCAATTGTTGCATCGAGAGCCCGTTCCGGCACCGACGAGCCCAGTTTCTTTACACTTACCGAGTTCCCGGCTGCCGCAGGTTTCCCATCTGGCAAATGGCCTCCGCCGGCTGCCGCCGGCCCAGAACTGACACATTTCTCGGACCGCCATCAGGAGCAGCCCAATCCAAGGGTTGATCGAAGGCTCGATGATGGGCCACGATGTCGGGTGTAAACAACGTCAAGACAAGAGGTTGTGTCAGACAATGGAAAATATGAAACAGGCCAAGACTTTTCCGTTCGATCTGGGATTGCGTCGATGGCTCCGTCGCAAGAATGACGTTTGCAGATCATCGGGCGTAGTGGAGGTGTAATCGATTGTACGAGGTGTAGTCCAAACTGTAATGTTAGAATGTATCGCAATGTTTAGCATTTATTCGTCAAGTATCGTCATCAGAGCTGTCGGACAGCAAAATCATGTCTCCTGCTTCCGCAGTATTGCCGGTGGGCATCTTGATCTCCGCCGCCTTTCCTTCATGTATCACTTCCTTGTCCTCCTTTTCCTCAATCCCGCCTTGAGCATGCGAGCCGAGTGACAATGTCGCCGTGGCGAACTTCGCCGCTGCCTGATTCTCCCTCACCTCACGCTGCCGCTTGCGTGCGTCGTTCAACGCATCCAAACTGGCCACGACCCGCGCATCGTCTTGCCGCTTGCGTTGCTGGTTGGCCAAGTCGCCCTCTATTACAGCGAGAGAGAGTGAGTCAAACAAGTAATCGCAACATGTGCGAGTCGCGTGTGAAAACGAACCGAAAAGGTTGACACTAGTCGGATCCGCCAATTGCCGCACACGCCGGAGGTTTTGCGCGCCAGGGCTGTTGTCCTTTTGCAGAATCGCACTACACACAAGGAATCCGAGTTGAGGTCCGGCAACCAGTGAAAAATGAGGCAAAACAGACGAGAAACTGTACTCGATCGCCGCTTTCCGCTTTGGATTCTCCTTGACGCTTGTCTCTGCCCTCGGATGCGTCACGAGCACCTTTTCACGCATGTAATACGTGTACCCACCACGGCCGCTGTTGCCGGCATCTCCACCGGTCGCCCCACCCATCGCATCCGTTAATGTGGATGCAATCACCTCCTTGACATACTTGACAGACGCGCCTTTGCCAACGCCCGAGTGCAACATGATGGGCGCGGTGCTTGCGCCAGACAGCTCGATGCGCTTGTTGAGCGACCTATGGACCTGGGCCATGACGTGCAATTCACACCTGGCCGACCCATTGAGCGTTTGAGAAGAAGTGGATGGGACATAGTTGAAGCAACCGAGCGAGGCACAGGTGGCCAGATCAACGGCGAGACCAAGTCGGGTGAGATTGGCAGGTGAGGTCGCAATGGCTGGAGGTGAGGTTGTGGATGAGGGCTGCAGGCGGGTTGGGTGACGGATGGCAATCAGTTCGCCAATGCGTGGTGGTGCGTACGATGAGGGGTCAGAGTCGAGCAGGATGAATGCGTAAATGAAGGTTGGGGAGCCGGGAACGCCCAGGCGGGCGACGGTGTATTTGGGAAGCTTGGGGCTGGTCGCGTGGGTGTGCAGCCAAGCGACGACGCCGATGACAACGAGCGGGAGTGGGCGGAGGGATGTGTCGGATGGGAGTGACGAGAGGGGGCAGAAGTAACGAATAGGGCGGGCCGCGTTTGAATACGATACGCTTGACGCAGACTCAAGCCCAGATGCGGTTGAAGCGGCAAGCGAGAGATCGGTCCGGGTGGTAGCGCAGGAGGCGGCGTTGCAGTTCCGTACACACTTTGCGACTCAGGTGTAGCGGGAGAAGCAAGCGGACGGTAGCGGATACGGGAGCAGGGTTCGATCTTGGATAGGTCGTCCGGAGCATAAACGTGGTCCTCGTTGCTGTGATTGTGATCGTGGCTGGCTGTGGCCGTCACCTTGGCCGTCTTGGCAGTGCGGCGCTTCTTTTCAGCTGCGGGTACAGCGACCGCATCTTGTCCGCGATCTTTTAGTGCCCGTTTGGTCCGCTTGCCTGCGGCATCCGCGATCAAGATCGAAGCAACGATCTGCGGCGATACATGCTCGCCCTGCCGAGGGCCATGATCGGCTGCGTTCGGCAGCGCTTTGACGGTAAGAGATGGTTCCTGTTGTGGAAAATCCATTGCAGTGACTGTTGTGTGTTCTTTGATTGTCTGCACCTGGCATTTCTGTGGAAAACATCGTTCGATAAATCGATTGTCGCCGCGTTCCGAAAAAGAATGAGACAGAGAGAGAATCTCGCGTCAGATCGGCGACCGCAGATCGATTCGTTCACGTGATACGATGAACACGACAGCCAATCAGGATGCGTTGTTGAGACGCCCACCGTTTGCGTGTCTCTGACCCACGTCTCACACGTCGCCCATCGCCCATCGCCAACACTCAAAAGTGAGCCGACGCCCCCCCTGCCGCCTCTCGCTCTCCTCTTGGTTCCGATTCCTCAGGCTGTTTGCTACCGTTACTCTTGCATCCATCCTGCTCGTCCCCCCCTTCAATACTGTACGTCTTCATTGATGCTCGTCTGCCCACCCGCTCGCCGCCGCGGTCCATTGCCCGCCATGCTCGGCCCCCCTTGACTCCAATCTCATGATCCATTGGTCTGCCCAGTATTCACTGTTTTGATCCCGTCGCACAACGGCCGTTAACAGACAAAACTCTCCAACCATGCGTGAGGTCATCTCTGTCCACATTGGTCAAGCCGGTGTTCAAATCGGTAACTCGTGCTGGGAGCTCTACTGCCTCGAGCACGGCATCCAGCCCGACGGCACCATGCCCTCGGACAAGACTGTCGGCTACGGCGACGACTCGTTCAACACCTTCTTCTCCGAGACTGGTGCCGGCAAGCACGTGCCCCGTACCGTCTTTGTGGATCTCGAGCCCTCGGTCGTCGATGAGGTTCGCACCGGCACCTACCGCCAGTTGTTCCACCCCGAGCAGCTCATCACCGGTAAGGAGGATGCCGCCAACAACTACGCCCGTGGTCACTACACCATTGGTAAGGAGATTGTCGACTCTGTCCTCGATCGCGTGCGCAAGCTCGCCGACAACTGCACGGGTCTTCAAGGTTTCCTTGTCTTCCACTCGTTCGGTGGTGGTACCGGTTCCGGTCTCGGCTCGCTCTTGCTCGAGCGCCTTTCGGTTGACTACGGCAAGAAGTCCAAGCTCGAGTTCTCCGTGTACCCGGCTCCCCAAGTCTCGACGGCCGTTGTTGAGCCCTACAACTCGGTGCTCACCACGCACACGACCCTCGAGCACGCCGACTGCTCCTTCATGGTTGACAACGAGGCCATTTACGACATTTGCCGCCGCAACATGGACATTGAGCGTCCCTCGTACACCAACCTCAACCGCTTGATTGCCCAAGTGGTGTCGTCCATCACTGCCTCGCTCCGTTTCGAGGGCTCGCTCAACGTGGACTTGACCGAGTTCCAGACCAACTTGGTGCCCTACCCGCGCATTCACTTCCCGCTCGTGACGTACGCGCCCATCATCTCTGCCGACAAGGCCATGCACGAGAACATGACTGTCTCTGAGATCACGTCGGCTTGCTTTGAGCCCGCCAACCAAATGGTCAAGTGCAACCCGCAACACGGCAAGTACATGGCGTGCTGCCTGCTTTACCGTGGTGACGTTGTCCCCAAGGACGTGAACGCGGCCATTGCCTCGATCCGCACCAAGCGCACCATCCAGTTTGTCGACTGGTGCCCGACTGGTTTCAAGGTCGGTATCAACTACCAAGCCCCCACCGTTGTCCCTGGTGCCGAGATGGCCCGTGTTGGCCGTGCCGTGTGCATGTTGTCCAACACCACGGCCATTGCCGAGGCTTGGGCTCGCTTGAACCACAAGTTCGACCTCATGTACGCCAAGCGTGCCTTTGTCCACTGGTACGTGGGCGAGGGTATGGAGGAGGGTGAGTTCTCGGAGGCCCGTGAGGATTTGGCGGCCCTCGAGAAGGATTACGAAGAGGTGGGTGCCGACTCGGCCGAGGGTGACGAGTACGCCGAGATGGAGGAGTACTAAGCCCGGTCATACCGACTCTTTAGAAGACTTGTTGGCTTGCACGCTCGTGTGTGTTGTTGTTGTTTGTCCCGTTGACATTGACGCAGCCGCACTTGCACATTTGTACTAGGTGACTTCCTCACTCTTTGTGTGTGTGTTTCTTTGTACTGATTCGTCTTCATGTATCGACACTTTGTGAACGAGGAACTCTGTTCTCGGCTAATTCTCATGATGGGCTTGCTCAAGCATGATGATTATGGATTCAAAGGACATGCATTCCTGAACTGAAGACATTTGACTAATAATACTAGAAGTTACTAGATGAATCAATGTACAAAAATGCATGAAATGAGGCAGGAGTACTAAGAGCTGAAAATGCTAAGGGACATGATTGAGGAACAAGCAAGTCGCTCCAACTGCACATGACGCCAGATCCAAATGGTTTCCGACTTCCCAACGATCAGGACAGCTTCAACTTGGTCCATCCTGTCCCCAGACATCTCAGACATCTCGAATCCCAATCCTTCTCCGCTTAACCCATCGACAGAATCCAAGATCACCCTTTGCTATCATAGAAAATTCTTCTTTCCAAGAAAAGGAAAGAGACCTTGACAAACGGCGCTGGAGCTGTGTATGAATCCAATCCAAGAGCGGCAAGCTGGCCCGTATCAATGGCGAGAGTCGAGTCGTCCCAGTCTGCTGCGTGATGGCCAGCAAGGCATTGTCCAAGAGCTGGGGCAGCAAATGATGCATGGTGAGGAATTCAATCATGCCAAAATCAAACTGGTGGAGCACATTCGCCCTCTTCAAGATCTCTTGCTTCGCTTCTGCGGGATACTGCTGCAGACACCAAGAAATACTCTCATAATCGCCCTTTCTTGCACACACGTCAATGCACTGCTGCAGAGCACCCGCGATGGATACCAGTCCCAGCCCAACAGCCCATTCGACCCTTTTGCTGCAATCCATAAAGTGCGTCACAATCATGTCCGACACTTGAAACTTGTGTCGAGTCAGCCGTTCCAATACTGGGGACGGCGGTCGGTCCAAGACATGGTTCCACTGCACAAGTTGCTTTTCAACCTGTTCACGACCCAGCTGCTCCAAGAGAAAGTCTAAGACAGCGATCTGGCCGGCTGCACTTGCAGAAAGAAAGGCCTGCCGACCCAACTTGTAATCGATACCATTGCGAACGATCCATTCAAGCACCTCCACGCGCCTATCTTGACGCAACATGGCGGTACCCATGTGCGAAAAACGTGTCGGAATCCCGTGTTGCACGCGCCAATCGAGACACTGCAAAGTCATGCACTGTGATCGCACGCCAGCAGTCCAGTTCTTCAGTGGGCATGGGCTGACCTTGTCCAAGGCAAGCGGGAAGTGCGACAGAAACCATTCTAGGACTTCAAGCCGGCCGGCTGCACAGGCCCAATTCGGCGCATTCTTGTACATAAATGACATTCGCTGATGTGGTTTTGGGTGCTTGCTGCACTTGAGCCAGAAATTCAGAACGGCAACGTGTCCGCGTTCGGCGGCGTGGTCAACAGCGGCTTTTGTGCGCGTGTGGTAGGATTTGGACATGACAGAGACTTGGTTAAACCACCATTGCAGAATGTGCACATGACCATGCCGAGACGCCAAGTCGGCCACATTGTTGAGCACAAGTACTTGGTGTTTCTTGCTGTTGGACTTGAGCGGGTTGCTCAACGGAAACTTGTCGATCCACCACTCGAGAACATGCAAGTGTCCTCCACCCTCGATGGCAGCATCAGTCATCTCCTCGGTGCACTTGACACTCGACTGAAAATGCAACCACCACCATTCCAGCACGTGCGCATGCCCCCCACGACTTGCCTCAATCAAAACCTCCTCTGAAGCCCCCCAAATCCTCGCCCCATCTTGCGCTCGCCACCAATCAAGTACACGTACAAAGCCTCGACCACTGGTCTCGACCAGCACCCTCCACGGAACGGGGCCAAGTGTCAACCACTCTTGTTTGCCCCACCATTCCAGTGCCCGCAAACAGACATCTTCATCGTCAGAATACGACAAGGCGAGTACCAAATCCACATCAATTGCATCGGGTCCACCCCAAGGCAGCTTGCACTTGAGCCACCACTCCCACACTTGAATTAAATGCTCTTCACCACCTCGCCCGCCAGCATGGCGCGCCATGGACAAGGGAAATTCATCTGCATCATCCAGCAATCCAGATTCGAACCAAGCGTCCATGGTGCCAATGTCGCCGCGTCTTGCGGCGTTCGCCAAACCATCAACGGTATACATGAGCGGTCGGTCGTTGCACTGTTCAAGGTCGAGAAGCATTGGCAGCAGCCATGACGTGGAGCATGGTGGAATGTCGTCGAACGAGTACCACCAGAGCTTGATGAGAGCGGTGCGAGTTACATCGGGTACCAGTGTGCGAGAGAGTGTATTGAGTGCCGCATGAACCACTTTGCTGGACCCACGGGCGGCGGGTAGAGTACAGAAGCGCAAAAGCGCAATAAGGACGGGCTCGGCGAGCTCGACTGGTAAAGATAGTTGAGGAATCGTTGTAGCTGTTGAATACATTGCTCTGTGTCAAAAATACAAAGGCCGATACACATAGTGGCCGAGTGCTTTATCTTTATTCTACGAACACAACAGGACAGGTGGAGCTCGACCATCGGAGGGACGAATCCTCTGCGCACGACTCAATCGTGACTCAATCGCCAGCTCCATCGCCCTAGACTTGCCGCGTCCCCCTGGAATGTCTCACACCCATATCTGGCACTGCTCACCATTTCGATATCAATACCAAACTTCTTGGGCACTTGACCAAAGTTCAAAATATCAAAACCAAGTCTCGCATTGGGCAGTCTCACCGCAATGTCAAGCAAAAGTACTTGCAATACCACAATGAAATCCTGGCCATTTCCTTGATACCAGAACATCATTTCCGTCGATACCAAGCGAAAAGTCTTCGGATTTCGAAGACTTTTCAGCCTTTCAGGTGAAAAAGGGCGCCAACCGGGTTCGAACGTGGGTGTTCAGGACCAAAAGGCAGAGTACCAGCCGGTTCGGCTAAGATCACATGTAATACTATCCAGATTTGGCAACCAAAGCCCAGATACCAATACCAACCTGTTGCTTCAAACCTTTGGAGCCTGATACCAATACCTGGTATCAGCCCAGTTTTCAGTGAATACCAAGCACCACCTTTTCCTGGTATCCGGAGGCGGCAAGTCTACATCGCCCCACAAAAAGGACCATTCATCAACTCAGGGTAACAATTTTTTCCGATTCGTCCATCGACAAAATCCAAGATCACCTGCAGCCGAGCGCCTGCTAGCCTCATCTGTCCAGTTGAACGGTAACGTCAATGCAGAATGTCGGCGCTGAAGCTGCGAGTGAATCCAATCCACCAATGGCAAGCTTGCATTTGCCTTCAACAAGCGCCTGGCGCCGTATTCAGACATGGTCGCCAATACGTTGCCCATGAATTGATAGTCGGGTAGTAGTTGGTGCATGTCGAGGAACTCGATTATGCCAAACTGAACTTGGTCTAGCCAATCCACCATCTTGGCCAAATGTAACTCCTTCATCGCTTGGTCAGGGTAAGCCTGCAAGCACCACGCCATGGTAGCGTAATCGCCCACCTTGCTGCACCGAGCAATACATTGCTGAATTGCGGATTCCGCGCTCATGACGCCATGAGAAATGGCCCATTCAACTCGCGTGGGACAATCCAATGGCGGTGACACCGGTGGACCTCGCAATTGCGAAAGCTGCTTCTCCTGCGCGTGTACCCACCATTGCAACACGGGCATGTGATGCGTCACCACAATCCCGCCTGCCCAGGTCGTCCCGCTCCAATGAACCCGACCGTGATCCCGCTGCTCCATGAAAAAGTCCAAGATGGCAACGTGTCCGGCCTGGCTTGCTCGAGCAAGCGCATGCGAATCAAACTGGTACTCGATTTCATTGTGTGCGAGCCACTCAAGGACGTCCAGCCGACCATGGGTGCACAATGCATGGGTCCCCTTGTGCGAAATGCATGTGGGAACGCTCCTCTTTAACCGCCAAGCCAGACAATCGATCGAAATGGATGATGCGTACTCGTCGCTGAACTCCGCGAATGGGCATGGGACAGCCAAATTAGCCAAGGCGGACGGCGCGTGAGTTGAAAACCACTCCAGAACTGCCAACCGAAACGCCCCGCAGGCCAAGTTGAGTGCGTTCTTGAATTTGAGCGACATGCGCTGGTGCGGGTTGGGATGCTTGCTGCACTTGAGCCAGAAGTCCAGAACAGCAATGTGGCCATGTGCGGCGGCGTGGTCAATGGCGGCTTCAGTGCGCTTGTGGTAGGATTTGGACATGACAGAGACTTGGTCAAACCACCATTGCAGAATGTGAACATGGCCGTGGCGAGATGCCAAGTAGGCCACATTGTTGAGAACATTGACTCGCTTGTTCTTTTTCTTGTCGTTTTCGCCAGGGCTGCTCAACGGAAACTTGCTGACCCACCACTCAAGGACATGCAAGTGCCCGCCGCCTTCGATTGCGACGTCAATCATCTTCGCTGTGCATTCGACGCTCGACGCACAATGCATCCACCACCATTGCAAAACGTGGACATGTCCATGACGGCTTGCTTCAGCCAGGGCCACTTCAGGAGCTCTGCTTATTGATCCAGGTTGTGCGTTCCACCACTCTAGAATCCCAAGGAAGCCTCGACCACTGGCCGCAGCCAACACGCTAGTTGGCACCGTTACAATTGTGTGCCACTCTTGCGTGCGCCACCACTCAAACGCCCGTAAACACGCTACCTCGTCGCAAGTGTGCGACAATACGAGTACGAAGTCCTGCTCAATCACATCCGCCCCGCCCCACGGCAACCCATGTTTGAGCCACCATTTGCAAACCTCGATGTAATGCTCGCCTTTGGCGGCCTCATGGCGGGCGAGATACAGAGCACCAATGTCCTCTCTATCGTCCAGCAATCCAGCCGCAAGCCACGCATTCATCACCGCCGAATCGCCGCGGCGAGCTGCGTTTCCAAAGCCCGCAACAGAGTACAAGAGGGGGCGACCCTGACGCGTCTCGAGGTCGAGTAGCATGGGCAGCAGCCAGGATGTGGAGCACGGCGGAATGTCGTCGACCGAGTACCACCACAGCTTTTTTACCGCTACACGGGTCACGTCAGGTACAAGTGTGCGAGAGAGGGTGTCGAGAGCCGGGCGAATAGTCCTGCTCGATCCCTTGGCGGCGGGGAGTGCAAAGAAGCGCACAAGCTGCACGAGGATGGGCTCGGCGACCTCGATGGGTAACGATATCACATGTTCCATGACGACCTCGTTGCATTGCTCCATGTTTAATTCTGCAGAGATTTGTGAACTCCTGTCATCAGTATTCGGAAGTCGAACCATCACTGGCACACGTCTATGGATGAAGTCCCAAACAACACTCTCCTTTGAGACCACGGGGAAAATTTTTCGCACAAATCTTAATCCCGCCTAAGTGAGACTTAGTGCTCACCGCAAACATTTGCGAAAGATTTGTCCATCGGCGGCCCTTTTCACAAATGCTTGTCACCAACTCACACCTCATAAACCGTGATTCTCAAATCTTTAGCACATGTTGAATGTCCTTCTATGAAGCTCCACTTGTTACTCACGACCTGCGCCTAATGAAGCATGCCTCCCTCGGCCGGCCGTAAAGCATACCCTTGTCACTGACCGTCTGCATCTGCCAAGGGTGAGCTGGCGTTGAACGCGTTCGCGCTGGGCACGGCGGCGAGGCAGGCGGCATGGCGATTGTGATTGTTGTCCATGTTTGCGTATGGTTCTGCTTGTGCAGCTCATGGAGGAGGGGGATGGTGTATCGAGGCCCAGTTGTCTCAGCGAGCGGTCTCACCTTCTACACTTGGTGTCACTCAGACTGACATCACGTACCGCTTAAGCCAGTTGGTCTTACCGTTTGACGTTTCACCGGCGATTAATGTTGCAATCATTTGCAAAAGATTTGTGCGAGAAATCCTGCCCGTGGTCTCTCTTCTCAGGCCACTTTTGTTCCACTCAACCTGAGCTGCGCTACAGGGCTGGTCTTGATCAGTCTGATGTGTCCGCTTTTTGTCCAATTGCGCGTTCCTTCAGAGCGTCCACAGGGATCAATCACTTCAAGTAGGTATTCTGAGTCGTCCCAAAGTGTGAGCTTCTTCGCTGCACTTCATATACACAGATATTCTACCATACCTTGCAAGGTTCGTTCCAATGACTTACTGTGAGCAATCGCCATTCTTTGCGTCCACAAACTCATGGCAATGGCCGTCACTTCCACAGCAATCTCCGTACCCATCATGGAGGCCGAGGCGACGTTTTCTGTGACCAACGGCCAATCACTGTACATGAGCAATGGCTCGACCATCGTGGACCTCACCGACCCTGGGTCTCCAGTCCGTTGTGGTAACCTCTTTTCTTTCCACGCTTCTCTTGTTTCCATCGGCAAAGCCACGGGCACTTCTGGGGCGGCTCAACACAAGCTCATGATAGTGATTACAGTTGAGAAGTTACTTTCAGGTGCCTCCAAGAAGGGTAGGTCCTGCAAACTCAAAGTGGATTACAACAGCTACAGTAACTCCTATAGGCAGCACGTGAGCGGAGTGTGGAATCCATTGCCTGTGCAGCTGGCATCCATCGCCAAGGGGTCCATCATGTCGTTTACCGTAACGGTTCCGGACGGCACTACAGGCAACCATTACTTGATGCCCACCAATTGACCCTATCGGTCGAACCCCATACCGCCTCGATCCAGCTCCCTACATTCACCGAATTCCAAAAGGCTCGCTCGGAATCCATGCTCGCAACTCTCAACGACGCCAACCTGTGCGACGCCTCGCTTGTTCCTGCCGGCACCAACGGCAACGGGATTCACGTGTCGCGCGCCATTCTCGCACACGCCAGCCCTATTTCAAGACCATGTTCAACGGCGATTGGGTCGAATCCGCCGCCAACAAGTGCGACAAACCCATCGACTTTGACTGGACCGCAACCGCCGTCCTCCCGTGCTTGATGCACATGTACTCTGGGTGGGTGCTGGGCGACACCGTCCCGGATTGCGCCGAGCTCAAGGAGTTGCTTGACAAGCACAAGGTCGATACGCAACGGCTCACGCTGCATCAGTTGCTTGAGTTGGTGGACTTGGCAGAAATGCTCGAGTTGCCGCTGTTGGTGCATTCAACGTATGAGATCATGGCAATGAAGGTCGGGCGTAAGGTCAAGACCAGTGCTGTCATGGCAAACAAGTTGAATCAGAGGGCAAGGGTTGTCGAGGGAGTGGGGGTTGATAAGGCAAGCGATGTTGAGGAATGAAGTGGATGTGATGGTTGGTGAAGCATAGAATAAGTGTGAATGTGGCGGGCTTGTCAAAGAATGCATTGATCCATCGAAACGGCTGTATCAACAAAGTTGTGTGCGGATTCACATCGAGTTAACCAAACCCACCGAATCCGCCAAACCCGGCGCTTTGCCCACCTCCGAAAGCTGGCTGTTGTCGAGATGGGGGTAGCTGCTGCGCCTGCGGCCATGCCCATCGCCTGGTGTTGAACCAAACCCACCCGTGATGCCATTGCTTGACCCGCTGCCAAACCCTGCAGGCTGCGCTGGCTCGGGTGCAGCGCCATTGGATCCAAACCCCGGCATGGTTGCCATGAATCCGGACGGAGCCGTGAACCCGCCAAACCCGCCAGCGCCTTGGGCTGGCGATGCTGTTCCAAAAGGCCCCGCCAGCTGCTGTTGCTGATGTTGCCCACCACCCAATCCGCCAAATGCCGAGGCAGGCTGATCCTGCGCAACTGCGGATTTCCAGAAAACCCGGCCCCAAACCCATTCGCTGCCGCGCCTCCTCCATTCACGCCAAGTATACCGCCAAACCCGCCACCTGCGGCCGCACCTGCTGAAAACGCCGGTACCGACGCGCCAAGAGTTGCCGGCGCATCACTTGCCGTGGGTTTGGCCAACGGCGGAACCGTCTTGTTGATGTCGCGATACTTGGACACAAAGTGATTGCCCGTGGTTGGATGCACAAACCCGCGCAGCAAGCCGCGGGCAATCAGGTTGTTGACGCGCAAATACGCCGCGTTGAGCGAGTCGGCGGGCGCGTCCCAGGGCTCGTCGTGGAACATGAGGTCAAAGGCGGCGGCGTAAAAACGCATGTGGATGCGTGGGGCGCGGCCTTGGGCGTCGGTTGGCGCGTACAGGTCGCGCCAGGTGTTGACACTGTGAGTTGCGGGCGAGAATGCGTTTGAGGGATCGGGTCAGGGACCAGAACGTTGAGGAATGACTGAGGCTGAACGCAGGTACCATTTGCGAGCACAAAGACGCATCATGACAGCGCGCGGTCGCTCAATCAGTGCGCCGTACACGCCATGGGCACGGAAAAAAGGCATGTTTTGGTCAATGGCTTGCTCGACGGCGGGAAAGTCGCACCGACGCATGGCCTGCAAGACTGGTGTCCATTGCGTAGACATTTGGTACTGCTCGAGGAGGTATTGCGGCGGCGGTTGGCCGGCAGACAAGCGGACGGCAATCAGTTGACACATGAGGATGCGGAGGTTGCGCGTCGACGCGCGAGGGGTCAAGTGGATGGCTTGGGTCAGATTGAATTCGGCCTGTGAATTGACAGCGCATAAGTGTGGAGAAAGAAAGAAAGAGACGATGATAAGAACCAGTGTCGTTCGAGTCCGCAAGCGGAATACATGATGGTACCGTTGCATCGTCGTTGACAATCATGGCACGTTTTCCCAGAAATGCATGGTACGGGGCACGCAGTGGCACAGGAAAGCTGTCCAGCGGCAGGACGGCAAACACATGGTTCCATGCAGAGTCGATGGCGCTTATCTTGTTGGGAACGTTGCGAGCGTAATCGACCTAGAAAGAACGAACGACACAAATGTTTGCAATCCTGGGAGCCAAGCCGATGGGAGGAGACAGAAATGCAAACCTGCCGTGAAATGGCAATCATTTGGCGATGAATGAGTGCAACCAGCGGCCAGATTAGGGGTCCCATCTGCGTTGTGGCCATGAGGAGAGTCAAGAGGTCCCTAAACAGTCGTGAACCGAGCGATACGTCAAGAGCGAATGAGATTTTGTAACGAGAAACAAACATTGGGACTTGTTGGTACCGACCGATAGAAAAGCGCATACTCCTCTAATACTCGATCCAGCGTCACCTTGTCCGTGGCCCAAACCAACAGAAACTTGAAGAACTGATCGAGCACATTGGCGATTTGCGTATTACCGCCAGTGACTGAAGCCAGGATGCTGCTGATTGTGCCACTCAGAGAATTACTCGTAGACGATGACGCTCTGCTCTGCAATCAACATCGTCATGGTAGAGGAGCTTAGGGCATGCGGGACGAGAGAATCAAGGGTGGAATGGATCACGGACCGCTTCTTCGGCATTCTTGAGAGCCTTTGCCAGCCGGATGTGATCTGTCGGGTCACGCATCGAGAAGGCGGTTGCAAAAGAGGCACGGTCCTGGCGAGAGAGGGAGTTGAAGGCGAGCCTGGACCATCGCGAGACCATGGTGTGGAGTGCCGCTTGCTGGGCATCAGCTGCCAGAGCTGCCGGCGCGGGTGGCCGCTGCTGGGGTGCGTTGGGGAATGCATGCGAGTATGAGTACATTGCGAAGTGTTGTTTCCCGGATGAGGGACGCTTTCAAACTTTTTTTTGCCCTTTCCAGCGACAATAATGAGAGATCACAATCAAATCAGCGGCACTTCGATTTCATCTGAGCCAAACACTCGTCAACACTGTGTATCGTCCATCGTCTTAGAGCTACCAACGCCGCCTCATTGCTCTTCAGTCGGCCGCTATACAGCCATGAACGAACGCTAGCAATGCACAATTTAGAATGACTGCCGACTCCGCCGCCCTCGCCGTGCCCGAGCTTCCGCTCAGCCTCGTCGAACTCGTGCTTGCCTTGGTCCCCGTAGTGGCGCCCGGGAAAACGCCCATAGTGTCGATTCTCAACGTCTTGCCCATGCACCTGGTTCCAGCCGCAGTGGAATCGCTCATCATTGAATGCTTTGCGCCCGAATCCGCACTCATTGACGTCATGGCGGCGGCGCTCGAGCGGCTGTTTCGCAACCAAAAGCGCAACGAGCACAGTAAGGCTTTGCTGCGCATTTTGAAGCGAGCGCTCCAAGAAAATGTCTGTGATATCGCGGAAGAGATGATGGCGTTGATCGCCGAGGCTGGAAACTTGCCCTTGCTCAAGCATTTGACCGATCCGCAATGGCATGGCATTGACATTGACAGCGCGGTTGTCGCGCGGGCATGCATCAAGGGCCATGTTGACATTCTGGAATGGTGTGTGGCCAGCGGCTACTCTTTACAAGTACTTGATCAGTACAACATTTTCCACGCAGCGCGAGCGGGCCACTTGTCTGTGCTCATGTGGTGGTCCAAGCTTGAGCCTTTTATCCCATTCGACTTTGCAGACTCGGAGCTGGCACTTGAGCTAGCGCGAAACGGCCGCGAGTCCATATTGCGTTGGTGGAAGGAGCGTTTCGGGCTGGATCACATTCTATTCGCGCCACGGGTTTGGGTGGCTGCGAGTGCGAACGGCCACGTTGGTGTCTTGGACTTTGCAAAAGCAAATGGATTTGCGTTCCCAGAGTCGCTGCGGGATTGCATCGACAGCGCGGCCTCCAATGGCCATGTGCACGTGCTTGATTGGTGGTACAATGCAACAAAGCCTCGCACCGTGCAATGCGACTTCGATTACTCTGTCAAGGCCATGGACGGTGCCAGTGCCAATGGTCATATCCAAGTCCTCGATTTCTTTGCCAAATCGGGCCTCGATTTGCAATTCACTCCAATGGCCATGCAAGCTGCCCGTGAAGCAGGGCACATTCAAGTCGTGCAATGGTGGAACGAGTGTCGCTTGTATCGCAGCCTAGTTACAGGCACGCTTGCCCTCGGCCCGCAAAGCCGCCCGCCTGGCGACTTTATCATGTTGTGCGCTTTTGGATGCGTGGACTTATTGACGGATGAGGTGCTTACCGCTCAGGGCAATGACTTGTGCATGCAAGGGTGCGAAGCCGCTTGCCGATTTGGACATGTGGCTGTTCTCAATGCGCTCAAGCCGCATATTCGGCACATTTCGCTCGCAGGCCTTGCACGCTGCATCGGTGCCGTGATCCAAAACAACCAACCTGAGGCTCTGCGCTGGTGCATCAAGTTCTTTCCGACGCCGACCCCCGATGTCGTGAGGCGCATTGCGCCCGAGGTCGTTGATGCGTGCAACCGTGGGCATGTTGAGGTACTGGAGGTCTTGGACTGCGCGGGGCTGTTACCCGGGACCACTCAGCTGATCATTGCTGCATGTGATGGTGGTTCGCTCGCCTCGCTCGACTTCTTGAGCGCAATTGCGCCCATTAGCTCGTGGGATGCCGACGTGTCGAAGTATGCCTGGCGGTACGCTGCAGAAAATGGTCACGTTTCCGTTTTGCAGTGGCTCGCCGACAATGGTGTGCGCACTGGCGTCAACCCACGTTGGATCGACTCGGCCAGCACAAACGGTCATTATCTTGTACTTGAGTGGTGGAAGCAAAGCAAGTTGCCGTTCAAGTTTACCGAGATGGCCCTGTGGAATGCAGTCAAGAACAAGCACGAGAAAGTGATTCGGTGGTGGATTCAATCGCGCAAGGTCAAGGGCAAGTATATGCTCGAGATGCTCAAGAATGCGTTGGATCAGTTGAGCTCGTGAGAAGTACTTCATTCTTGTTACCCTCGTTCGTTTGTCGTATACTGCACTGTACAGCGAACGTACTTTTTTTTTGTGTCTACCCTCAGCCTTGTATCACCCTTGCGATCGTCCCAGAAGAGCCCATTGGCAGTTCTGCTCGTTTCACACAACCATCTGGCTGACAAGAGCTTTTGGTGCTTCGTACAAGAGCTGGCTCATGGTTTAGCCCTTGTTGCAGCCATCTCCATCTCACGTCCATGCATCACCCGACCCCCTGTCAACGTCCCCAAGTTTGCTCGTCCCCACATGGTCTTGCCATCGAGTGAGCCATTGCTGCCGTCATCAATAGAATGAATGTCTGCATATGGTCTGACGCTCGGTCTCCAGTCCATGTTTGAGGTCTGAAGTGGCTGGTTCGTTTTGAGAGACATGAGGCCACGGCGGAACACCAGAGGTAAGGAGCTAAGGAATATACATGAGCGGACTACAGAAAGTTCCGGGGAGAGTACAAACTGATTGCGAGCAACGCCAGGGAGGATAGAAACGGGTTGATGGATTGTGGGTAATGACGAAACGAAGGGGGTGAAAAAGAATGAAGACCTGCAAGGCCACGAAGGAAACCAATTGCACTCCAACAAAAGAGAATGGTAGCGAAAAATGGTTCATGAAAAAGACCGAGAAGGAAGAAAAGCGAGTGAGAAAAAAGCGGTAGCGACCGACCAGAAGAACGCAAGAGATTGGTGCCGAAAACAGTATAGATGTTGCAACAAGAAAAAGGAGGCGTCCACAAGAGCTCACGACTCGTTAGCGACGCAAGTCCGACGTCGACCGAATCTACATCTTTCACACACATGTTCCGAATGGTCAGTTACCAGGTTCAGGAACGCTCGACTCACGATATGCGTCAATGTACCTTCTTGACCTTTCGGGCAAGCGATTGTGTCCAACCCCATCCACCCTTTTCCCTCTCCCTCTCCCTGTCCTTGTCGCGGTCCTTGACCTCCACCTCTCTTCCCGTCCTCCCCGACCGCAAACTCTCGGGCACCTCAGCTCGCTGCGGCACCGACGCACTAGCCGCGCCAACAGCTGCAGCCGCTCTCACCGACGTATACCGCGAATCCATGCCCGCAGACCGCTGCCGATCGCGTATAGGCGTTGCAATCGACGACGAGTACTCGTCGTCGGACACGAGCACGGACGAGGAGCCAGCGAGCGACAGTTCCGATGACACGTGGCGCGCGTGCGCGGCGGCACGCGATGCCGATGCGTCCAGCGACGACCGGCGCGGATGCCGGTGGATGTCGGCGGGCAAGCTTGGCGGGCGACGCGATGGATTGGGCGAGGGGGTGGATTGTGATGCAGGTTGGCGCGACGTGGAGCGCGGCATGCGGACGCGTGGGTCGGCCGCCTGGTCATGGTGAGAACGTATGGCAGATGGACGGCGTGCTGGGGCCATGAGCGAGAGCGAGTGGTCGTCATCGTCGTCATATTCGTCCTCGTGGTGACCATGGTGGTGGTACGGGTACTCTGCTGACGCCTGCCGGACGTGATGCGAATGCCCGCCGCCGCGCTGCGCCTGCCTCCCTGGCGTCGCCGTTGCGGCCCTATTCGGTCCCTGTGCCTCCCACTGTGCCGCCCTCGCCGCGTCCGTCATTTGCTGGCCGCCTCCCGTCAATGTACTCGTCGACGGCCGCCTCGGCGTCATTCCCGCCGCTACACTCACAGATCCAGCGGCACCCGCTCCCGACGCAAGCGAATGAATCGTGTGTGCCTGAAGCGCCAACGCCTGGCTCTGCTGATGCGCAACTGTTTCGTGATTGACCTTGAGCCAGTTGACCTGCGACTCGAGCAGGCGCACGCTCACGTCCTTTGAGTCGAGCTCGCGCAGCAGCCGCACGTTGTGTTCGCGGACCTGGCGCAGTTGCGCGTCGAGATGATGCACGCGCGTGGCAATTTGGTCCAGCGCCAACGTGATGGGTGTGGGCGAGACTGGACGGGAAGCGTCAATCGGGTCGGGTGTGCCGCCAAGTGCCTTTGTGACAGCACCCAGTTGCGTCTGTACACGCTTCCAGTCCGCGTCGCGCGCACTGCTCGTGGGTACGTCGCCAAGAGCCGCACGCAGTTTGGCGGCCTCAAGCTTTGCCGCTTGTGCTTCTGCGCGCCACTTGCTGGCAACCTTGCGCTGGTGGTCGGCGGCAACCGCCGTGGCAAGCCGGCGGCGCTGCGATTCAATGCGCATGAGGTCGGCCAGGGCCATGGTCAGGTCGGCAGCATGGGTTTGCAGGTCCGACGGCGCTGGTGCGGGTGCATGGGATGCTTGGTCGCGCTTGGACTTGAGTGCGGCCACGTGGCTTGCAAGCTGGTGCACCTCGTTTGTTTTGGTTGCGAGCGCTGTAGCAAGTGCATCGAGTTGCGGTGGAACGGGCGTTGTTGTCTGCGTCGATTGCTTTGTGGGTGGCTCGAGGCTGGCGGGGTCGTTGATGCTCAAGCTGCCTTCGCCACCGCCGCCTGTTCCAGACATGAATGAGTTCAACGGTACTCGGGCAATCCCTGCAACCTGAGCCATGGGCGAGCTGACGGCATCCACAAATGCGAGCACGTGCATGGCGAGCTCGTGCCAGCGGTCGGTCCAGAACGATTCGGACGCGCGTAGCGAGTTGGCCATGTCTGCGACTTTGCAGTACTCTTGGTACATTTGGTCAAGACGGGCGTCGGCGGCGGCTGCAGCGGCCTGAGACGTCGAGTTTGTTGTTGATGTCGAGTTGGACATGGGATGATGCCCGTGAGCTGGCGGAGCTGGGCGTGACGTCGGTGCGGCTGCTGGAGCAACGGCTGGTGCCGATGCGTGCGGTGATTGCGATTCGGAAAAGTGCGGCTGAAAGTGGGCATGATGTTCGGCGTGCTTGACGAACGGCGCATTGGCAGGCGCAGTGGATGGGTAAGTGACGCCAGATGACGGTGGAGTTTCCAGCGACGGCGACGTTGCCCGACGATGCTGGCGTGCCTCAAACGACCGCATATCTTGCTCGTCATGGTCGTCATGGTGGTCGTCCACTTGATTGTCGCCGTTATCATTGACATCGCGGTGGTCGTCCTCCTCCTCGTCCGACAGAGGCAAGTGCGGCGCGGCCTCCAACAACTCGCGAACCTCGTCATACTTTTCGCCATAGTCCAGGGCCGACCACCCATTGTCGTCGGTGCGGTCAACGCTCGCATTGTACTCGAGCAAAACCTCAACAACGGCCAAGTGGTTGTCGCGCGCAGCGTACATGAGTGCGGTCCCGTTTTGGGTGTCAGTACAGTCGACGTGGCACCCGCGCTCGAGCATGCGCCGGACGTAGTGAGTTTTGCCGAGGTAACCTATTGAGGCATCAAGTGAGCAACGAGGGGAGACACACAATCGAGGAATACAACGTACTGGCTAAGATGAAGGGCGAAATGTGGTGAATGCAAGCATGTCCGCGCTCAAACACTCGGACATCCTTGACCTGCGAGACAAGCAAATCAAAAATGGCCGCATGTGTTGGATGGACTTGCGAGACAAGCGGTAAATTGTCTGCAGTAATCTCAAGAGTATCGACTCCAAAGATGCACGCTATCAGAGGAGTGCGACCCAGAGAATCCGTGGCCTCCAAGTCATGGTCGAGCGTGCCCTCACGCTGGAACCGCGAGACAAGTTGTGCGACGGCGCGGACGTTGCCCGCGAGCACGGCGAGAATGAGCGGGGTGGCAGCATAAGTGCGATGGTGGGTGTCGCCCTTGAGTGGGTTCTGCGAGATGGATGACGAGTCGGACGGGAAAAACGGAGATTGGGTGTCGCCCGAGAACCACGGGAAGCGGGAACGGATGTCGTCGCCATCAAGGTCGGCGTGCGACTGTTGCGAGTGCGAGTGCGAGTGGGAATGGGAGTTGGACGACGCTGCGGTGGCCATGGCTGAAGACGAAGAGTGGTGGGAAGTGGATGCAGTTGCTGTTTGAGCGTTGGGATTTGAGTTTGGGCCTTGGCCCCGAAGTGGAGCTGCCGAGGATGGAGGCATTTGTGGAGCCGGAACTGGAGCCAGAGCCTGGACGTTGGCCTGAGCCTGAGCTGTCGATTGGGTCACGAGGGAAGGGAATGCAGCGTGGGCAAACGGAGCAAATGCAGACGTTGGGAACGAGAGAAGAGGGTTTCGCAATCGCTGATTCCGCGCACGTGGGGACGTCGCTGGGTCAAAGTTTGGACTTGAGCAACCGCGGCAGTGGAGACAGGAGCTGAGCCGCTTTTTGCAGTGTCGGAAAGCGTGAGTGGATGCGTCTAGTCCATGCAGTTGACCTTGCACAACGTTAACATGGGAATTGGCATGGGTCGAGTGAGAGTTGACGTTGGAGCCAGCACTCGCCGAAGTCCATGGGCCGTCTCGAGCTTGAGATTGAGCTGAAGCGGACATGGCTTGGTCTGGCCTAGCCTGAGTGGGCTCGCCGATCGAATGCACAAAGTGGTGTTGGACGAGCCAAGCCAACTGATCACTATCAGATCACTCGATCACAGTCGCAAATCTCACGACGGGGGCCTAACACAAAAAGCACGAACGAGAAATGGCGGGCAAATCGAAAACGAAACGAAACGGCAGAACCAAAGCTGGCTTCAAGTCCGCCCCGTTGGTTTTGCAGTGAGGTTGTCAGTGAGACTGTACTATGCGATCTGATGATGGCCATATGGATGAGTAGTGTGGTTAGCTCCATCATCGAAATGTTAACGACAGAGTGCTCAACCACTTTGGTCCAAACAGGAAGGTCGCAAGCAACATTACTTGGAGCGTGTGCAACCAATGCCAGGCACCAGCTGGGCTCTGATCCGGCAACGAACGGACTTGTGCTGCACCTGGCTGGCTCCAATGTAACGCATGTATGTACCGACACAGGTTGAATGCGCTTGGTCGAGTGCAAGTCGAGTCGCTGCGAAAGAGGGTGAGTTGTGAAGACAATAGTATTTATCAACATTGGTCAAGACCAACGCAATTGCACAATCGAGGATCCGGCTTCATCCACGGCCGGCTGCTGATGGCCCCCATTGCACGTCGCACATTTGCCATCGTTTTCAAACGTCTTTCTCTCGCCACCATGACACAGGCATATGGTCAGGGTAGGAGAGTACAGCGACTAGTAGGGACCCTTCACACAACGGCGATTGTGTGAGTGGCACCATTTTGCCGCAATCCCAGCAGGTTTAGCCGTTCCATCATCACCCCAATTGCCAATGCTGCAAACGAACGCAATACCGCACATGATCACGGCCGAAAGCCACGTTTTCTTATCATCCAGGTGAGACATGTTTGTGTTGAAATAGGCCTGCGGATGACTGTCGCGCCGCCGAGGCGTTGTGGGTGCATGTTGTGATGGACATGCATGATACCCGCTGAGGATGACAGGTAATCATCTTTGGCCTACTTAATCCAAGTTGAGGTACTCAACCGAAGCTGCAGACAAGACCACATTCCCTTTGCATGCTCAACCAACTGCCATTAGGTAACCAACGCTTTTGTTTCTTGATTCCCACAGCTCGCATGTGGTCCATTGAAATCTCGGCAAACAGCGGGCCAAAAGTCCGCAGTAGCCAATCCAGCACATTGACATGGCCATGAGCACATGCAGCACCCGCCACCAGGTCCCTTCGTTCCTTTCAATTCGCCCAATACGGCAACGCAACCACTTGAGTACCTTGACTCGCCCAAGTTCAACGGCCGTTTGAAGCATCTGCCGTTGCATTTGCGAGTCAAGAACACTGGGAAATGGCCTTGCACAGCGCCATGGGCAGGCTGGTATTCATCGCGTCGTCTTGGAGTTTTGGGCAACGCGAATGCTACAATTATGACAGCCTGCCGAAGGAGGCAAGCGTGATAGGATCGGTAGTGTGCACGTTGGTTGTTGGTTGTTGTGTTTCCTGGTAGGAACGGGCCACATAAGTGAGCATGGTTTATTCGGCATGAGTTCCACCATTTGACAACAACCATGTGCCCTGCGTCCTCCGCCTCGGAATGCCCCGCCGGCTTAAACTCGAGAGGCAACCCGCTGCGTGCCCACCAATCCAACACATTCGATGTCCATTGTTCAAAGCGCGATTCAATGTTTGGTGCGTGTAGCTCACTTCCTGGCTGTATGTAGGGACAGCGTCAGCCAGTCGAGTACGTGGACATGCCCAAACTCGCTCGCAGTGTCCATCGGCCCGGCATACGTATGAGCAAACAGCGCATCCAAGCCCGGCGCACTTGAGAAAACAGCGCCACATGCCCGACTACAACCATGTACCGCCAGAACGGCGAGCGATAGTCCAAGTTCTCGCTCACAGACGTCTGGGAAGAACCCAGGCCGTTCATCCACCAGGTTATGGCGCCGAAACTGCCCGAGCAGAAAGCTGCACGCAAACAGTCAGCCAGTGACCCTGCAGCCATCTATGCCCTCTCGCTTGCAAATGGCACGTCGGGCACCACCTTACGAGAACATGCACGCGCCCACATCCAGGCTCGACCGCCATGTGCTTCAGCACGGCCGCAGTCGACTCTTCAATCAGTCCAATCGAGCGACACTTGTTCAACCCGTTCACATTGCCAGCCTCACTCAGTCCAACGATGAGCCGATCAATCATGGTGTGTCTTGCTTCATGCGCCTTGGTGGCGACCGACTTGAACATGGGCAAAGCAACGTCAACCACAAACGAGGGTGACGGGTGAGCGAATCGAGTCACACACAGCAATGGATCAGCGATTTCGTCAATGGGCGCGGTTGGCAGCGTGAGGAAGGCCAATCGGACCAAGTAGGGTGGGGCCACCATGAGCGCCAGCAACTTGGGTTGGGGCTGGCGTGGGCAAGACGTGGTTAGTGTGTGCAAGGATCAGGTCGATGTGCGATATGGGCAACATAGGCGGCGAATGCATTGGGTGGGCATGATGTTACAGATCCGAGGGTTGTTCATTGAGTTGCAAATGGTTTTACAATGGCAGCCAGCCAGCTCCGACGTGGGCAAATAAGGCAAAGAAAACTTCAAATAAGACAGGGAATGAGGGATCAACGGAGGATCGAACCCGCAACGCTCTGGCCACCATGCACTGCCTTGGTCCGTTCGGTCAGAGATATGTAGCCTCCGACATTTAGGCAAGCGGGCAGCGGGTAGCGGGTTTTGGGCGCGAGACTGAGGCCACTCGTCGTGTGGGAAGCATGTGAGCGACGGTACACGTCGAGATTAAGAATCAGCTCACTATCCGATTCCGCACGTTGTATTTCGTTCCAGCGAATGTAACCCACCGCAATGGACTCTCCTTCACCATGCTGCTCGGTTCCACAGCTGCCCGTCGAGATTGCCGAGCCCATTCTTGTTGCGGTCATCCTTCTCCACACCCAACCAATCGCACCACGCTCAACACACCTACTCCATGCGCCACTCAACACTTTATCTCGCAAACTCGTGCCCGACGTGACCCGTGCCGCCCTCACCCAGCTGTGGTGGTACTCACTCGACGATGTTCCTCACACCGACACCCGATGGCTCTTGCCGATGCTTATTGATCTCGACACGCGCGGCACTTGCCGCCGGCCGCTCTTGTACTCTGTCCAGGGCATGTGCGCGGCGGCCAGGCACGGCGACATTGATACCCTAGACGCATGGTACCAAGCAGGCTTGCTCTCGGACCGCAAGGCTTCCAAGCTTTACCTTGCGCGACACGCGGCCGCCGAGTTGGGCGACCCGGCCTTGCTGATGGCCGTGCTGGAATGGTGGCTCAGGCGGAAATTACCGTGGGGTGATCGAGCCGCCGTGGAAACAGACTTGGTGCTTGCCATGAACACGGGCGTGCTGGAATGGTGGAAAGCGCAAGGGCTGATTGCGTGGCCGCCAGTCGAGGCGCTCGTGAGGGCGAGTCGCGAGGGGAGGGTGGATTTGCTCGAGTGGTGGATGAGGCATTACGCGCAGCATGTCAGGGAGATTCCGGAGGGGGTTTTGGAGGCAGCTGCAGCACCGGGACATGTGGACGTGTTGAGGTGGTGGGCACAATTTGCCACAGGTGGAGGAGCAGCCGCATTTGCGGAAAAGCTGCCCAAGGTGGTCGAGTTGGCATCCTGGCATGGGCATGTGTCGGTACTGGATTGGTGGGTTGAGCAGCTCGAAACGGCTCCTATGCGTCTGATCAAGTGGCCCGCAGTGGCAGTGGATCGTGCAGCCGAACAGGGCAACATCCATGTCCTTGATTGGTGGTTTGATCACTCGACTTGGTCTCCTCAAGGTTTCAGGCTCAAGATCAACTACAAGTTTGCATTGGACTGGGCGTGTGCAGGGGGGCGCTTGGATGTCCTCGAGTGGTTTGTCACACATCAACGACACCCCGAACTCCCACGCGTGTGTGTCCTCGGCTTGCGGTCGGGCAATCCGTGTCCGCTCGTTTGCTTCCCTGGTGCTCACGCTCGCTCCATTTCCATCGCGTGTCTGGATTGGCGGATAAAGCATGGTATCACGACCCGCTTTTCCGCCAAGGGTATGGTCATGTTGAGCCAGGATGGTCGGCGGGACGTGCTCGATTGGATATCGCGTGAACATATCGAGTTTGCTTGCGATGAACTGGCAACCGACAAGGCCAGCCTCGGTGGGCATTTGGACGTCTTGGATTGGTGGCTGAACAAGTCGGGCAAGGATTGCAAGTACCCATCACTCAGTGCGCTGGATACACCCCATCTGCCCGTGCTGCAATGGTGGGCAGACCATTTTGTTTCCGTTGAGCCGGAGGTGGACGTGTCGTATCGCTTGTGCATGTCGTCGCACGTGGACAAGAAGGACATTTTGAGCTGGGCTCTGCAGCACTCGAACGTGCCCGAGACCTTGATTGAGCACTGCGTCGAGCTGTGCATCAGCAAGAGCGATTTCAACATGCTCGAGTATTGCCTGCAAACGCACCCATCGGAAACAAAACGCGCACTGACCGACTTTGGCCTCCATACCGCCATGTACCACGGCCAATTCGGCTTGCTTGCATTCCTTGAAAAGCATGACATCCTCATGCCCGATCAATTCGCCGATACCGTCAACCATTTGTGCCAATCCGAGCTGACTCGCCTTGCGCAAGTCGGATGCCTCGCGTTCTTGGACTGGATCCGCCGGCAAAAGCAGCACAGCCAAGGGCGCCCATTTTACGTGGCCCAAAAGGATTTGGATGCAGCCCGCGAGCGCGGAGACTTGGGATTCCGCCGATGGGTTAAGAGCCGCCAGGTAGAGATTCGCGAACACGCATTTGTCGACATCGAGGTGGATTTTGGTGATGACGTTGCAGGTGGCGAATTTGAAAATGGGTTTGCTGTGGGCCTGGACGATTTGCCAAGTGTGAATGATGAGGATGATGGTGATGATGATGCGGGCGTGCTTGTGATGTACGCCGAAGAGGATGATTTCGGTGGCTCGGAGGACAGTGACGGCGGCGGTGTGGATGCTGGGGTCCTGCAGGCAGCCAAGGATAGCAGTTCCCGTTGTCATAGATATGATGACGCCGTGTGTCAGTGCTGAAGCCACCATCTCACCTCCACTGGCCGGTTGTTTTCGATGACGCTCGTATAAAACCATGAAACATCAAGGTCGATGAGAAATCTGTGGCCCCATACTTGATGTGGATGGCACGCGCAAACTTGAGTTGCCCAAAGCGGCACGCAACGTGAACCGGGTGAGCAATGTCCTTGTCCGCCTTTCTTGAACCCCGAACGCGCAAAGCATGACGAAATCGGTTGGTCTCCCGCGCTGCTGTGGAGTAACGGCCGGACACAATGATGGGACGGTGACAATGATGAGCTCGACGACGTTGAGCGGGAGGGCGGACACGGCCGACGATGTATTCGCTGTGTCGGTGAACGCGTGGCAAGCGGCAGTAGTATTCAGTCATGTTTGCATGGCTTTAATCGCCCAATTGTCGGAGACGAGGGCATTGAGCCAACAACCGTTCGCAGTTCACGTTCCTCCTCATTGCATCGGGTTGTAAAATGCTCGTTGTGCTCCACAACCCCTCCTCAAGCAGAAACGGTATTCAATTGAAAAGTTTATCATCACGAGGATTCAAAGTCAAAAGGCATTCGACACATGTGCAACGCAAAAGTCAGTTACTTGGACAGCAAAAAGTCGGCGAGCAGCGCATCATTGCTCGCATGTGCATCTGCATTCTCCAACGCCTGCCAGTTGAAATCGAGTGTCAGCCAAGAAATGCAACGAAAGATCATGAGTGGCACAGTACCTTGAGCCGTTGAAGCCGAGCCGCATTCACCCTCTCCAGCGCATCCAAGTTGAGCGACGACCCGCGAGAACTCGGTCTTGGTCCAGCTTGGAAGGTGACTCTAGGCGTTGCTGCACTCGGCGCGGAATCCACGCACATTTGGGTGTGAGTCTGACGGAACTGCAACAAACCTGGACTCGGACTGAATCAAGCCCAGTGACGAGGGCACGGCTGCCACCGTTGCCGGTGGGCCGTGGGCAACCCGACCGCCTGACTTACCAAACTCGATCCATTCAGGTCTTTCCCGACGCGCTGCTGCTCCATCATGAGCTCGCGACGCAGGTCTTGTAATCTGTCAAACACGCTTGGCGTTTCAGTCGGACCAGATGGTTGGGATTGACTTTGTTGCTGCAGCTGAGCCGAGCTGGGTCGCCGGCGAATGGTTGCCGATGGAGCTCGGGTGACGCCGCGCTCAAGAACAACAACAGCCGGTTTTGAAGCGGGCGGCGCACTGGCGGCAGCGGCTGCCGCAGCGGCGACTTGCGCAGGGAGCGGTGGCGACGATGTGCGAAATGGTTCTGGTATGGATGTTGTTGCTGCGGCAGAAGGGGATGGGAATGGGTCAATGGGAATGCCGCCAGTTTTTGCGAGCAGCTTTTGGACGGTCGGGATGGGCGGCGATGAGGATCGGAATGGGACTGCTGGTGGCGGGGGCTGCGGGCGAAATGCTGGTTCCTACGCACACATAGCCATATGAAAAGTCAATGTCAGAAGGGCTTTGTCGATTGAGAAGTCAGTATGTACCTCATCCTCTCCTCCATCTTCCCCACTCTTGGCTCTTCTTGCCACATGCTTGTTCCTCCTCTTGAGTGCCTCCTCCTCAGCCTTTGCCCTCAACTTGTCCTCAGCCGCCTTCCCTCCACTCTTTTCCATCTCGTCCCGCTTGGCCTTATGCTTCTTGTTCTTTTCCTCCTCCTCGGCACGCTTGCGCTCCATCTCCTCTTCCCTCTCCCTGCGATGCCTCTCCTCCAACTCTTTCCTCTCAGCCTCCAACCTCGCCACCTCTCTGGCCTCCTCCTCGCGCTCTCTTGCCACCTGTTCTGCCTTTGCGCGCTCTTTGGCCTCAATCTGCTCCTTCAACGCCGCCGCCGCACGCACCTGCTCTGCGTGCTTCTTCGCGAGCGCTTCGCGCTGCCACTCGGGCAAGGTCGTTGGGTCGACTTGGCCACGCAAGTGCGAAGTGCGCGTCGCTGGCGATGGCGAGGCGGCACCCGGACGCGGCGGCGAGCCAAGTAGGCCCGAGGACGTAGATGCGAGGCCGAGCGGGCCAAGAGGTGCGTTATTGGGCGAGGCACCAAAGATGAGGTTTGGATTGGATCCCGAGGAGGATGAGCCAAGTAATGGAAGCAGTGCGAGTGCGTTGTTTGAATGTGAGAGCGCCGAAGTGGATGTCGGTGGAACAACCATGGCCGGCAATCCGGCCTTTGCCAGTGCCGCATTTGCCAGCGACACTGCTTGCGCGACGGAATCCAAGGATGCCGGTGCCGCGGCTGCGCCCAAGCCTGCAGGATTGGGTACAAGCGCCTGGCCAAACCCATCCTGAATGACCCTGCGCCGTCCATACCTTGGCACATCTGCACCACCGGCACCAATGCCAAACATGCCCGTTTCTGCGGCTCCCCCAGCAATCGCAACGGCATCTGCCGCCTTGCGCTCGGCCTTTTCGGCTGCATCGCGCATGCGTTTGGCCGCCATTTGCGCCTCGAGCTCGGCCTGGTACTGGCGCGCGCGGTCGCGGTCGCGCTGCTTGTTGAGCAAGGCGTCGTCGGCAGACGCTCCAAGCGCGGCGACCGACGTGGGTGGCGGGGCTGGATGGGATTGGGATGAAGAAGAAGGGCGGGCCCCGCGTGGTGGAGAGTGCGGTAGGCGAGATGAGGATTGGGATGTGTTTGGATCGGGGTATGCGGTTGCATACGATGCATGTGGTGCGGGCGGAGGCGGCAGTGAGTGGCCAGTGGCCGGGTACGCGGGCATTGGGTAGTTTGGATATGGGAACGGGTACGGATAGTGGTAAGGAACAGCACCCGGTGGTGGTGCTCCGGCGTAGTACATATATGGGTGAGGAGGCGGGCCAGGAGCAGGGTATCCGCCGTATCCTGGTGGTGGCATATGCTGTGTAGGCTGAGAATACTGAATCGGAGGAGGTCCAAGTTGCTGTTGCGGCTGCGGATTCCATGGCTGGCGGTTCACAGATTCGGATGAAGTTGATGACGGCGCATACATGTCGCTCTGCTGAGACGGATGCGGTTGCTGAGTTGGGGTCGACCACTGTTGCCTTGCCCGTCGACCGGCTGTTGGCTGCTGTTGTGACGGCTCATTGAGATGGATTTGGGATGGGGCGGCCGGTTGCGGTTGCTGCGTTATGTCTTCCAGCGACGTCCCTGCCCGCCTAGAGAGTCTTGGCCCAGACTTTGCCTGCTGCTCGAGAAACTGGCGCAACTCCTCGCGTCCCTCCTCTTTACGTTGGCGGGCACGTTCTTCTGCCGGATCGGGCCGCCTGGAGGCAAAGATCCACCCAGTGCCAGGGCCATCGGAAGAGGTGGTGCCCTCAGGTACATGACTAGTTGTGGCGTGAAGCCGAGACGGAGCGGCCATCATGCTGAAGCCAGGTCCGGTCGCCTGTGATTGTCCAAGAGGAAGGGTGACGAGTCAGTACAGTTGGCGCGTCTCCAAGCTCCGTGCGAGGAGAAGTGTTGCCAAGTATCTGCCGTGGACTTGAAGACGACAGTTTTCAGTACAAGGCGTGGCGAAATCGTGATTGCTTCGAGTTTTTTTTATACCAAGGTCGGAGCATTACTGGAGCTGCCATTGGCCCCAACTCATTGACGAGAATTGATTCCTTCCAAGCGGATCTGATCTGCGGACGTGTTCTCTTGTCAATCGAGAGGGCATCGGAGAACCTCCATCCCTGTCCATGTCACTGACCGTGTTGTGCACATGTGTCCGGTTCCTTCCTCGTTATTGCCTGTCGAGGCTGCTTAGAGCACATTGAATGCGTCCCTTCATGTATGGAAAATGGAAATCCCAATGCAATCCCCTGCCCCCTCAATCGAAATCCCGGCCCTCGCCCTCTGGTTGGTGGCTCTCATCTGACAGGTAAGCAACAGCCGACCGACTCTGTCATGCTCTGTGCGTTTGGCGTCTTTGATCCGAAATTCTATTCCTCGAAAGCCAAGCCAGGCTTTACAGGCGAAATGCTTCGAGCAGTCGCTATCGCTGTTCAGTTTGGCCACTTGAACTGTCTCGCTGCTCTGGAACCCGGGCTCGCAACTCGCGCTTTTCTTCGTCCTTGCACTTGCTCGGATTTGCCTTGCGACACAATCAGCCTGCGGCGGCTCGATGGGCGCTCGAGTATGCGCCAAAGCCTCCGATGGATCACGTCACAGCTCAATCGCTGGACAAGGTTGTGGCGGTTGCCTTGCGCGCCGGCAACATTCAAGTATACTCGACGTGTTGCGGTGTGCACGGCTGTTCAAGACACCCGTTTGCGACGAGTGTTTTGCTCGGGCGTTGAGTCAAGCGCAGGCGCCCGCTCTCAGGATTTCTTGGCATCCATGTTTCCGCCCACGGCGTGGGAACCATGCATGTTGACCTTGACATGGAAAACGGCGGCAGGAAATGTCAACGTGCAGGTCTTGGATTGGTTGGTGGATCATAATGCGACATGTTTGGATGTGGATGCGGACCCGGTTTGGATCGATTCGGCGAACACAGGCGGCCACCATGGTGTGCTTGAGTGGTGGAACCAGAGCAAGTTGCCGTTCAAGTTTAACGAGATGGCGCTGTGGGATGCCGTCAAGAACAAGCATGAGAAGGTGATTCGGTGGTGGATTTGGTTGGGCAAAGTCAAGGGCAAGTATGTACATGCTCGGAATGCTTGACGCGGCGCTCGCTGACTTCAAGTTGTATCACATTCGTGAACAAGGATTATCTTATCACCATTTCCGTCGTTGCTCTTCAAGTCGATAATGATTCTAGTTATGTATGTTTTCACTTGCTTGAATCGCCGTCGAACCCGGTTGATGTTGAATCACAGTGAGGTCGGACAAGATGGCCGCCTCGGCAAATCAAGGTAGACTGCTAGAGCGAATAGTATGCATCTTGAGCCTCGCCATCACAAGAGCATGCCGACGGTCATTCACTCTCATGAAGTCCTTCTGCAATCGGTCATCAGCGACAGGTGACAGGCGATGGTGATCCAGTGGACAGTTGAGACGACACGCACCGCAGGGAAAGTGACCCAGACATGGGAGTGGAGCGGTCGAGCAAGAATTGACAGTCAAAGCGTTTGTATAGTCGCTGCTGACCGTGGTCTTCACGACCAGTTGCGGTGCGGGATGGGTGGTGCCCATATGAGGCATGTTTTTCGCATGTCCTTGCTCATGAAAGCGCCGCATGAAAAGAGCCCGCTCTCCCTCCATTGCTTGAGCCTTGTCAACATTTCCTATGCACGCAGAATCACCAGTTGCACTACCTATGTATACCTCAACAGCCACCATGACGTCGATGCCGTCACAACCCACTACTGCCGCTCAGCATTGTGGCGACGAGCTGAAAATGGACGCCGTCCCCAACTACACCATTGCCCAATCTCTGCATTGGGCCTTCAACATCCACATTCCAAACCCCTTCCGCAATACTTGGACGCCAACGCCTCAAGAGCAAGTCATTCTGAACGAGACTTGTGAACGAGTTCGCAGCGTCGGTCCGTAACGAATTGTCAGCACGCCCGTGGCACTTTGGCCTCACATGAGACTCATCAGCTGATCATGGTCAACAGGTAGTGACGTTCGCGGAGCCTACCTCATCGGTTGCCTCGTCCTGTACGCGGCCAATTTCCGCCAGTTCCGCTCTCGCTTTAGCATCGTGACGATTGCCGCCGTGTACACGCCGCTTGTCGGATTGGCTGCCCAGTCGGTACCGGCATGGCAAGGATACCGCCAGGTGCGGATGCTGCCCAACAAGAATTCGGCGTTCAACCAGCAAAGGTTTCGGTTCAGGCATTTCTCAGCGGCGCTGTTCTTTGCACAAATGGAGATGGAAGTCGAAGCGGAAGTCGAAGGGAACAAGTGAGCCATGCAGGCAAGGTGACTGTGTTTGAAGAGCTAATCGTAAATATCTAGCGCCATAAGTCATACACTCCTCACTCTTTGCAGTATCCTGCCACCGTCATTGTTGCCAGCCGCTCTTGAAGAGCGAGTGAGACATTGATTATTGCAAAGTGTGTGAATCGGCGGGCGGATCATCACCCGTTCCTTGTCCCGTCCCTTGCAACGAAATGTGTGGAGCCGTTCACGATCATGATCAATCAATCAAATACGCCCTAGAACGACCGCCCACGCCCACACCACGCTATGTGATGGCGACTCCCAGCACTCACTCTCTCATGCCTCCGTACGGCAGCTCGTGACCGCCCCTGTGCCCCACACCCACGCAACACCTGGCCGCAGCTTGCTTCCAAGTCGCGTTCGACGCCGGACGCGAATCCCACAGCGTTACCCTCACTCGTTTGCTACCTATCAAGGACGCTCAAGCAGCCAAGGCGGCCGCCAAGATGAAAAAGGAAATCAAAAAGAAAAAGAAGGTGGACGGATGTACGAGGGGGGGGGGGAACATGACCAGATTGCACGTATGAGGCGTTGCGTCTCATCCCCCGTCATTATGTGCATGTCTCTCACTTAATTTCTGTCATATATACCAGAACGACATCAGTGCCGCCATGCGTGCAACCAAATCCTCGTCATCCACCTCGGCGTCGGCACCCACCGAAGCCGACTCCAAAAACGCACCCGCCGAAGCCGACTTCCGCTCGCGCGGCGTCCCATGGTACGCCGGTTTAAGCCTCGGCGGCCGGCCCCCATTGATCCGTCACCTTTGCCATCGGACGATGAGGAGGAGGTTCTGAAGCCAGTCATGAAGCGAGCCCGTGCACAGCTGCTGCAGGAGTATGTACCTGAGCTGATGCTTGCGCCGTTTGTGCCGCAGACCTCGACGTCAGCCAAGGTGAATGCGGCGCTCGGCAAGTTGATCCAAGTCTCGGACCTGGCGTTAACGGCGATCCAGCTGATTATCGCGCACCACAAGCGACAGTAGGCCTTGAGGGCGAATGTGCTTGAAGCCACCATGTACGTGAGATGAGCAGTGTCTGTCCGATGGTTTGGCATGTCGCATTCATTTGTCGTACTCTATTCCTCGACATTCTCAATTCCTTCTTTCGCCTCTAGCCAATCTCCATGACTTCCCGTCGTTCGAATCTGTACCACTTCAAACTGTATCCCGATACTCTGCGTCCTTCCCGTTGGTCGACGAGGCCATTGATATGGCGTTGGCTGAGTTGTCGAGCGGCGAGGGCAGTGGGCAGGGACGGTTCATGCAGGCCATGAACAAGGTATAGGTTCTATTCGTCTTTTGATACCGCCTATTTAACCTATTCCGCTATTGTCCTTACAGGTGTGGAATGACTACTACAAAGGAATCACCTTTGAGAGCTTGGTGTCGGAGGAGGAGCGGGAAAAGGTGCGGCGATTCGGGTCAATCGAGGCAGCGGACGAGGCTGCCCAGGCAAGCCATGCCCAGGTGCCCGCAGAGGGCCAGGAGAAGTGTGGGGAAGAGTCCGAGTTGTCGGACCTTTCGGAATCGTCAGTGGAAGAGGCCGGCGAGTCTGCGTAAACTTGAAGCAGGCCGCCGGAAGAGCTTGTGTGTCTTGTGTGCCATGTCTCTTGTGTGTCCGAAAAAAATTTCGGCACGGAGTGTTTTGTATACCTTTTGACCCGTTTGAAGCATATCCTTTGCCTTTTTCTCACCTCCGAGCGATGTATACTTGTTAATATATCCGCTGCCAAAACGACATGGTGCCAGACTGATGTGAGCGCATGTAAAGACGTCTACTCTGTCTTTGCGACCAAACACCCGAAATGAGAAAACGAACAAGAAAGAAAATCAAACCAAAAAGGGAAGCAAAGGAGTATGTGCACACAATGAGAGAAAAGAGAAGAAACAAAAGCCAAGACAATCACACACACAAGATCACTCGACAGCATAGCTAATGAGACTCGCCGTCACCGTCTCTGACTTGACAATCAAGTTGGCCAGGTCCAGCTCAAGCAAATACTTGCGTGCCTGAGTGCGGTGCATGCGTGCCATAAAGAATAGCAAGTTGATCGTATACATGTGCGCTTATCTACATTCTTGCTCGCATTGCGGACCAAGCGAGCACATAGACTCTTGTCTGCATCAGGACAGATTGGGAAAAGCAGTTTGCCCCTGCCTGTGGAGGCATGTAGCGCATAGATACAGGGAATGTGTCAATGGATGTAGTTCAATCTCTGTATATAGTTGCACACATGCATGTATCCATGTGTATGTATATCCCGATATCATTTGGCTTGTGCCTTGCCATACCCAGTGCCATCCACACACTCGGGACCCATGCCAGAAGGTCCCAGCCACCGCAAAAGTTGCAAGTCAAAAGACCCTATACATCTCAAGCGACCACCAACCAAAACCACACTTGGAACAATCAACGCTCAATACATTGCCCTGTCGCCTCGCACTCCCCCTCAACGTCCCAGCCGTCCCAACCCACAGCCCACCCCGCGCGGGGGGGGGGGGGGGGGCACATTCTTCACGCATCAAATGTTCACGGGCCGATACACAACCGTCGTGACACATTTTTTGCGATACCTGCCCGTGACTGCAACCGCCATGACCCCATCCTTGATCGAACACGCATACAAATGATTCAAGCTGACGTGTGGCGGCACAGGCAAGCTCTGGTCCTCGGCTTCACCTGATTCAGCACCACCTTGGTCAAGTGCGCAGGCAGCGCAGGCGGTTCAAGCACAGGTGTGCCGTCGGGACCTTGGGTCACTGAAAATGTGCCAGTGGATGGAGGAGCTGGGCCGCGGCGGAAGCGGGTTGAAGGGCAGCGGCGGCCAGGTTGATGAGTGACTGGGAAGTCGGGACATGTGACGAGTACGAGTCGGGAGGGGATTCCGAGAGACCTGCCGATGACGCGGCCAAGCTTGAGATGGCAGCGGCGGCAGAGGTTGGGATGGGCGTGGCGCGCGCCGACGACGAGGAAGGTGTGGGCACGCTCGATGAGAATGCAGGTACGGGTTGCGAGCGCACGTGTTCAGGGACGGCGGCGGGGCCGGATGAAGTGGCCGATGCCGGATGGGAGCCACCGGCTGGCACGGCACGTGCGGGCGAGTGTGCCGCCACGGCAGCAGCAGACGCAGACGCCTCAAGGGGGCAGGCGGGGACGGAGCAGTGGCTGCGCGTGACCGAGTGGGGACCGTGTCTGCCGAGAGGGTGAGGGAACGGTAGCACCCACTTCGACAAAATTCACTAGGTTGCCATCTTCGTCTTGCGCGGTGGGCAATTTCGGCGCACACCGCCATTCGTCGTCCACAATGAACTTGAAACGGTAAATGCCCGGCGCGAGCGCAAGTGTGACGGCAAATGTGGTCGAAGGCGACGACGACGACGACGGTGAAGAGACATTGGATGGTGGTTGGAGACGAAGAGGATCTTGGATCGCCAAGCGTTGAAAGTACCCGTGATGAACACGGTCGAAGGTGCTGGTTCATTGGATGATGCGCTTGCCGACGACGCGGAAGAGGTGGACGGGTGGGTATACGAAATGGTTGTTGGGACAAGCATGGCAGCTGGGACGGCAACGGGAGCACGTGCCGGAGACGGTGGAGGCAGAGTTGGGGCGGCCGCGGATGACCGGCGGCCACAGTCGAATCAAGTGCGGACGACGACGCCTTTGTGGGTGAAGGCGGGACTGCAGCAGACGCGCGCAAAGCGGCGGTGAGTGCCGAGGGAGCATTACCGGCCGACGTGGGCGATAGGGGAGGCGATTGTGCGGATGGAGGCGCCGAATCGGGTGCAGCGCCTGTTGGATCGTCTGCCACGGGCAACTGCTGCGTGTTTTCGGGCAGTTTTGCCAACGCGGTATCGTCTGCCGTCATGCCAGGGTGCTGTGTGGCAATAGATGATGCGTACGAGAGCGGGGAGCCGACAAAGGGTTGTTCAAGCGATGCGCGGGCAAGGCCACGGCCGTGGCCATGGTCAAGCGTGGGGCTGTTGGCGTTGGTGGCATGGTTGCCCGGGCTGGCCGTCATGGCAGAAGTGTTAGGGTTGGAGGGGCGTGGGTTGATGGCAATGGGCTGTGATTTGGAGTTGGCGTTCAAGCGCGCGGGTGACAGGCGCTGGGGCTGAGGAACGTGGCCGTGGCCGTTTGGGCAGCGAACGGAGAAGAAGGGTTGTGCGACGAGGGCTGGTGCGAAAAGTAGTCTTGTGCTTCGGAGCCAACACCCGAGCCGGGCGAGGGAGCAGCACCGCCAGAGCCAGAGCCGGAGCCGGAGCCGGAGCCGGAGCCGATGCCGATGCCGGCGCTGGGCGACAGTGGCGAGGCGCGGAACTGGTTCTGGAAGGCGAGGTGCTGGCGGGTCGAGTAGGCGTTGGCGTTGGCGTTGTTGGCGTGTGGTTGGGATTGGGCGGTGGTTTGGTTCGTGTTGTAGTTTACGTTGTGATGTTGGTGTTGGTGTTGATGCTGCGAGGGCGAGTTGCCCATGGTTGCTTAGAATTGCTGATACGGATAGGGAAATTTGAAATAGAATGATCCAAGAAGAGATGGATGGACAATGATATGATGGTGGCGTGTGAATGTGAACTGAACGGGGTGCCCGATGGTGAGTGAGTGAAGGCGAGGAGAGAGCAGAAATCAAACAAAAGATCACTGCAAGTCAACCAAGGTCACGTGGAAACGATATTGCACCGAGTGTGGTGCGATCAGGCAGTATCAGTTGGGGAGTCGGTATTGTCAGATAAAAACAATTGAAAGTGTGAAATGTACATATGTATGTACTTGGGAAGATCGGATCGGCAAATGCAGCCAACAGGCCGCCGATGGCACTTGTCGTCTCACTTGCCCGCGTCCGCACTGTTTTCATTTCTTTCATGTGGTTATTAGTATTCATACATACACTGATTGTCTCTCATGCATTATCCCGGAATGAATCAAACATCAACATGACACTGCACCACCACCAGCAGAACGGCCACCAAGTCCAGCAGTCGCGCCGCCTCATCCACCGCATCTTTGCCAAGCAGTACGGCCTCACCCTCCACGTCGACGCTGTTGATCTGCTCCTCCACACCCTCCACCAGTACGGCCTCTTGCCAATCGACCCAGCAGACCACCAGGGTCAAGACGAGCTCGACCAGACTCTCCACACCATTGCCGCCGCCTGTCGTCGAGACGCCGCTACTTCCCCGCCACCTCCACCACCACGGCCGATGCTGTCGCTGTTGGTGGTCACACGGGTCATGCCCTCTTGTCAGCCGCCAAACTCGACAATGTCCTGCAGCGCTTGAAAAACAATGCAAACCAATCTGCCTACTCGTCCTTTGGCACGCCCACACCACACAACGAGCCGGCCCAGCCGCAGCAGCAACCCGCTCCAACGTCATCGGACGCCCAAGATGACATTGATCTGCCCTCGCTTCTGCACATCCTCTCTGCCTTCCATCTGCCCCGCTGGCGTTACTCCCCAGACTCCAAGGCATTTCTGCGCATCGAAAAACCCTCGGCCACGCCCTCGGCCATAACCCCACACGCTCAAGCCAAACCTTTAGTATTGCGTGATCGGTTTGAGCTTATCCGCCAGCGCATCTTGCGCAACCCAAACTTTCGGCCAGCCACGTTTTCGTCCTTGGCACTCGGAGGGGTTGGCGGCACGCAAGCTGGCGCGGCCGCGAGTTCCAGGTTATTGTCATTGACACCCATTTCGGCGCTCAGGGGCAACGAGGGAAGGGCGTTTTATTTGTTTGGCATGTTGTCAAGGCTGGATCATGGCGGCAAAGTGTTTTTGGAGGACGGGTCGGCCAGCGTCGAGTTGGATTTGTCCCAGACGGTGCGCTTTTTCTTGTTGTTGTTGTTGTTGTTGTTGTTGTTGCCGCCGTGGTTGATCACTCATGGATGCGTTTACATAGTCGACGGGCATCGGCTTTTTTACCGAAACCTGCTTTGTCATTGTGCAAGGCACATACACGACCGACAAGGTTTTTTTCGTGCACGCCATCTCCATGCCGCCCGCCGAAACCCGCCTCGCCACCTTTGAAGCGTTTGGCCAGCTCGATTTCTTGGGCGCACCCGTCGACGTGTACGACACGGCGCAGTTGCAGGCCATTGAGCACCAGTTTGCGCACAATGCCATTTATGTGCTCTCGGATGTGCACTTGGACCACAAGCCCGTACGCCCCTTCCCTGGATGTTGATGCTTGGTTGGACACGGGGGTTTGGGGGTTTGCCACTCACATGTGCTCCGCACCTTATGTAGACCATGGACGCCCTGTACCTCTTGTTTTCAACACTCAACTCGCTTGCCACCCCACCCTTGGCCATCATGCTCCTGGGCAACTTTTCATCCACACCGCCTACGCCCGCACCTACCCAGCGTACCGCGACCTGTGGACGGCATTGGCAACCATGGTCGCCGAATTCACGACCCTAACCACATGCTCCACATTTGTGTTTGTGCCCGGGCCTACCGACCCTTGGAACGCACATTTGCACCCGCGCGCGCCATTACCTGTGACGCTCGTGGGCAAAATTATGAGCAAGTTGGCACGTGTGGAGCTTGCCACGAGCCCATGTCGCGTGAAATATTGCACGCTGGAAATGGTCCTGGGCAGGGGAGAGTATGTGGGCAGGATGCGCAGGGGCGATGTGGTCAAGGTGGAAAAGATGCGTGGAGCGAGGGAACGGGCGGCGGCGGCGGCCTTGGAGAAGGGCAAGGACAAGGCGCGGCCGAGGCGTGTGGGGCAAGAAAAAGATCAAGTCGAGGAGGAAAGGTTGTGAGTCAAGGGTTGGCGGGCAGTCAAGTCGAAACCACGCCGCATTCCTACCATGTGCGTATCCACTTTGCTCCTTTTGCTCTGCACTTGTGGTGCTTGTCACGCTCACTCAATTTGCCTCGCACAAAACAGTTCACACGCACCATCATCGACCAAGCACACCTGCTCCCACTCCCTCTGGACGTCCAGCCGTCATGTGGGACTATGACCACGTCAACCGCCTGTACCCGTTGCCGCACATTGTTGTGGCTGCCGACGCGGCCGACACGGACGCATATGTCGAAGAGTACGCGGGCGTCACGGTGGTCAATCCCGGATCGTTTAGTCATAGCGGTATGCGTGCGGCGGGCGCGGGCGTGGGAGGTGATGAGGCGGGCAGGTTTACGTATGCCAAGGTTGTTCCTGGCGTAAGGCGGGTGCAGCTCGAGTACGTCTTATAACTTCAAATGACGGGGCATGGTTTGCTGTTGGCTCACGCGAGTCCCTTTGTGCCATTTCTAGGGCTGTGTATTCGAGTTCTGGGTTCTAGTACCGACCTGCTTGTCAATTTCCTCGCATTGCACATTGCCGTAGCACTTGTGTTTCTCACCCTTCATCCACATGGGTTGGTATTGTTGCACAGTCGAGAGTATTTGGCATTTCACATCTTGGCATTGCCAGTCTGGCCACTGGATACATTTTCTCGTTGTTCCGATTGTCGTCTTGGATTCCGTTGTCCTTGTCACCCCAATGTTACGGACCTAGAACATCCGTTCGCCCTTGGCCTGTTGCTTGGCCATTGCTGGCTTGGCTGGGACTGGGTAGCTTGCGCTCTTGGAAATCGATGGAACACGGAACGGGCAATGGCCGCCTTATTGAATGTCGAGGTGTGGGTTTGCCCGTGCTGGCCCATGCCAATGACGAAGGATGCACAATAACGGATGCCATGGAGGCAATTCGGCAACACGCCACGCTTGATTCGCGATGCGCTTGCCAACTGGGTCCATTCAAAGTATAGAGCGCATCTTCAATGGCTTGAAAACCGTGCCAAGTATGGGAATCCGGAATTGGCTACCATCTCTCGTAAATCTTCCATCTTTGATCGAGATTCCACTTTGCCCTCACGAGCAGCAATTCTTGGCCATCGTATCCCATGCCTCGGTTTCGTGGTTCGAGATATTGCCGACTTGGCTCGGCACTCGGCTTTACCCTTGGCATCACTTGGCAAACGCACGCGATAATGCAGACGTCAAGGGCTGGAGGTGAGTCAAAAAACGAAACCCTTGCTGACGGGTTGCTTGAAACGCATACATGCGTCAGCCAAGCAGATGCCAACTCGGTTTTGGATGACACATTGTCTCGAACGCCCAACTTCAGCTCAGAGTCAGGTATAAAATGCGCCAATGTCCCTGGCCGGCCATGTCTCGCATGAGGGACACGCACGATCCACATCCACTTTCAACCTCTGCCTGCGTAAACCGACAAGCAAGCGATTCCCACCGACCATCCTTAGTACCCACATCATGTTACCCACCCGTACCCGTACCGCCCTGGCAGTCACCGCCATCACCTTTGCCCACCTGTCGACGCAAGCATCCGCCTTGCCCTTTCCACAATTGTCGTCCGGGCCATCGTCCCGGCGCACAGCCACAACAACCGCCGCTTCCCCATGCCAGTCTACTTGCTTGGCATTGACATCACCGCCATCAACAAGCTACCCAACTGGGCATTCAACTTGACCATCCTGGGCCTTGTGCTCGCCATCATTGGCGTGTTTCTGGCCGTATACTTTGCATGCCAGTTCTTGGTAAGGCAGTGGAGACGGTCGGCGGCGGTGGCATGGAGGAACAACAACAAGACAAGAAGAAGATGACACAGTTAGGAGGGGAAAAGGTGTAGCATGGGCGGAGCAAGAGTGTTTATTGTGTGTGTGGTGTGCATTTCAAGATACCCCCTATCACGAAAGCGAATAAAAAGCCGTTTTCACTCTCTTGACGAACTGCACTCATGATGGATCATGATGTTGGCGCAGGAATGAGATACCGGTTGAGTTGCTTGAGTGACGCCCGAGACGGCATGGCCTACATACATGTGCCAAAGACGGGTGAGCTCACAACAACGTTGAGAGGCGTCAAGTGCGTATTTACTTATGTACCCGAGGATAATGATTGGCCAGCCATACCAACACCCTCCGAATCTCCTCCTTATCCACCGGATCCTCTTGCGCCTTGATCTCCTCGCCTACACGCACAACGTGCATGTACATGCGAATCAGCAGCATCACCACCACCGCCACGCTCCTGTCCCGTGTGTGATTGCAATGCACAAGCACCTTGCACCCATCATGGACGTTAGCGCGCATCCAGGCTTCGGCCACGGGCAGCGCTTGGCCCAAAGCGAGCTGGCCACGTTTGCCGTCGGGAATGCCCAGGCACAGATATCGCAAGTGGCGGTCTGTTTCGGGCTGGATGCTCGACAGGTACGTATCGAGTGGGGCAGGGTGGGTAGCGGTACAGTTGACAATGTGCGTGAATGTGGCCCAGGGATTGGTCTCTGGATGAGCGGCGTCGGCCGATGCCGCAATGTACAAGGGCGTGCCCGGAACCCATGTCACGAGTGCATTTGCCTGGCTCATAGACACATGTCGAGGGAGGGCACCTCTGCTCCTTTGGCGGCACGTAGCTTGCCCAGAAACGCATCGCACTGCTCGGCCGACTCGAGCACAAGGTGCTTGTTTGCCCAAAACACCTCGGGCGTCATCCCACAACTCCAATGCTCCTCGTCGTCCGCCGCACCCTGCACATACACAAACCCATGCTCACGGTATCCGCCGGCGTCGTCGACGACCCGCGACGCACATAGGCAGTATACGGGCGCATAGTCGAGGTCGTTGGTGTCGACGGGCTGGATGGCGGGCGAGTGGGGCCCGAGCCAGATAGGCCGTAATGGTTTGGCGAGTTGTGGGAGGTGCAGGCGAGCCGCACGCAATCGAGGAAGGATCAAGTGTTCCAAATGATGGTCATGGCGGCCGATTCCGAGGCCGAGACGAGTGACGGGAGAGTACTGACATGAATGGGATGGTCGGGAAACACTAGGGCATTGACGGCGGCACACCACAGCGGGACCGTTTTGGCCAATGCGTCGGGGAACCGCTTGCCCCTTCTTGTCGAGTCGACCAAGATGACCCGCCGTGGTTGCGAACCAGTGGCAGCAGGTGCAGGTTGAGGCGGCGTGTGGGCACTTGCCACTGACCATAGTGGCCGTCGGTCGACTTGAAGTAGGCATGGTCGGCGACGGGCGTGCGCTGTGGGTCGGCGTACCAGCGGCCGCACCGCAGGTTGAGGACGAGCGGCAGCTGCAGGGTCGAGGCGACGCTGTGGACAAAGTCGGCGTCCAGGGCAATGGACCGGAGCAGGTGGTAGGGCTGGTTGGTGTGCTGCTTGAGGCGGCGGGTTTGCGTCGACAGCGACAGCGACAGAGTCTCGGAGAGCGTGTGCATCTTATTTATTGATATTAATACCTATGGTAAAGATTTACATTTCCATTACATAATTCATCGCTTGAGGTTAGCGATGGAGAGAGTGTGTGTCAAGAGACTTGGACAGTCCACAGCCCATCTCATGGACCGTATGGACCATATGGACCGTGCATCATTGGCAACTTCACAGTCAATGGATGCATATCCTCATCACTTGCAAGGCACAAAGTAAGCACAATATCAACCAGTGTGGAACGAGGGGCAAAGGGCACATGGGAACCCATTTCGAAGAAGACGAGCGGAACGGTTGCGAGGTGACTGAGAAGATGCAAATGACGGCAGAAATCGACTCGGAGAACGAGAAGAAGACCTGTGCAAGCTGGCAAATAACAGAAGAGAAAGGAGAATCAGAGAGGCGGGTAAAACAGATGACAAGAAAAAAAAATAAAGGTATAAGTCGAAAATATGGAAGAAGGAGGAACTGCTGCATGTGCCAAAAGAATGGGGAATGGTTTCTTGGAGGTGATGTGGGCACACGCGCGAAGTGACTCGGAGCACGACGCGCTGCCAGCGCAAACCGAGTGAATCAGAATCAAATGGCCGCCTGAATGTGCCCATTCTCGATCCGGGCCTCACCACACCTGCTCCAGGCTGGTCATTCCCAACCGCCTTACTACCCCTGACCAACACTTGCCCACTCAACGCTGGCGGTGACCCGTGATCCACACCACTGTCGGCGCGGACCAACGGCATCATCGTCATTGCGGCTGCCACACGAAGACCATTGCTGCGCGCGTGAGCATCCGCCCTTGTCAACCACAACTGGCGCCGTGGGTAATCCATCAACCTCACGCCTGCCGGCCCAACCACCATGGCACTCGCCCCGTGCGAAGCCGCGGGCACGACCCTGGCGCCCTTTGGTCCCCTTGCCGACGCCCCGCCGCCCTCACGAGCATTTTCCTCAACAACCCCATGGGCAAGTTTATCGACAAGATGCTGAAACCCCGGTTCACGCATCCACATGCTCTTGAACGCGCCCTGACCCTGTGCCGCAAACCCAGCCTTGACTTTTGCACCAGGCACCACGTGAATGGCGGCCACCCCGCTGGCGGTTGATCGCGGTTTCACAAACACAACGTACTTTGCAAGTGCGGCCCACACGCCACTGCTCTCTCTATTGGCAACCGTCAACTTGACTGCAACGCCACGGCCCACAAGCACCTCGAGTGGCTGCAAAACACTCAGCTTTTTCAACGTAGGCAACCCCGTGATCCACTCAATGGCCTTGAGGCCAGGCTCCAACCGAATTCGTGTGACCGTTGGATCCAGTGGCGCGGCATGATCAGCAAACGCATTCAACGCGGCTGCAGCGGCAGGCTGCTCCTTCTTGCGTGCAACCACCCCGGCAAACGGCCCACTGCCTTCCTCCACCGCGGCATACGCCAGCTCCCACTCGCGCAAGTCCCAAAAGTCCCAATCGTGCACGGCCCGTACTTGACACCCGATCCCGCGGCACGCGTCGCGGTCGTACTTTGCGCGCGCCACAGGCGACCGACCCAGTGTCAAGTGCTCGAGAAACGGAAGGTGCGCGCGCGGATCAATCTGAAGCACGCGTGCAACAGGTGAACCGGGCACAAGCGTCATCCTCGTGATCTTGGGCATGGCCGCCGTGGGCGACGTGAATAGGGCAGACACGTGGCGTGGGTGGGCAATCAGGTGTGCACCAAGTGGCATGTCAGCGACGCTGGCGCGGGACACGCGCGCGTGCGGCACGTCGCTCACGTCGAGCACGTCGAGACGCTTGAACACGCGTGGTGTGGCCTTGGCCTTGGTTGCCGCTGCACCGGGGACACATGTAGCGTCGGCGGGCAGCGAGTATTCGCGTAAAAATTCGGCCGTGAAAGCATTGACGATTTGCGCCGTGGCCAGCATGGCGGGCGACGACGACGAGGAGTTGGGGGCCGCCGTGCCCGGTGGCATGAGTCCGATGTCGGCGATTGAATCAAGGCATTCACCATGGCTTTCAAATCCATGCCGAGCCGCCTGTCCCGCCATTGACGTCCGAGCAACAAAACCCAAGGCATCCCGACTTGCGCCTCGCTCCGGCACCCGCGCCCGCCCCCGTTGTTGTTGCTGCGGCTGGCGGCAAGCTCGCAACCGTCTTTCCTGCACCCGTCATTTGGCTCACGCCCACATCCCTCGAGTTCAACCCGCGCCCAAAAACTGCTTGCACGTCTCGGTACACACATGGTTCTTTGCAAACTCGCCGCTGGCCGCGGCCGCTGCGATTTCCCGTGCCTTTTTATTCAACGCGGCGGCACCGCCACCGGCGCAACGTCGTCAGTGGCGCCCGGAATCAGCGACACGAGCATGGACGTGACGAGCGCCTCGTATCCGTCCGTGCCGCCGCGCCCAAGTGCGCTGGCTGGTGCTGGATCTTCTTGAGGGATTTCACTTTCCCACCCGGTGCAGGCTGCAGCTGGTGCCGACTGGCATAAGCAAAAGACACGCCGCCGTTGGGCGTGGTTAAAATGGACTCGATCGGGCTGACCCCGCCACCTTGTGACGTGTCGACACCGTGGGCTTTGCACAGGGCAGCCAGCGATGCGGCAGATGCACGTTGCTGTGCGGGCGTCAGTTTGTAGTAGCCGTAGCCTGCGGCGTTGGCCAGTGTGGCTGCCGCAGAGTGTTGCTGATATGAGGCAAATGCCGACGAGGTGGGCGAGGTGGGGGATGTGGGCGAGCGGCGGTGGCAGTGAGTGACGCGGCGGCCTGAAGCAGGGCGGAAGCGGCGTTGGTTGGGGTGTAGGAGGATGGGTTGGTGGTCGACGTCGACGATGACAGGGCAGTGACGCGGACGAGGTGGACGCTTGTGAGGATGCGTTGAAGAGGGCAACAAACGCCGTGGTGGGAGCAAATGGATGCGATGCCTTGTACGTGATGGATTTGAGCCTGGGCATGTCCACCTACACACATCCATTTGCATGCGTGATCAATGGCACCGTCTATGAGATTCTCTCTAGAAAGAAGACGGGCGTACATGTGCAACCAAAAAATCCACCACCTCACTCGCCCCCTCGATCCGCTCGACCCACGCCAAGCTCGGCCACCTTCCATCCCCTGTCCCCGACATGACCACGCTATCACTTAACGCCAAGCCCCTGACCCCTTTGCCAAACTCGATCACCTTCAACGACGGCAACGACGCCAATGTACACACGAGCCCGGGCGTTACCACACCCATTGCGACCCGGAGCTTAGCGAGCAGCGGAAACTTTGTGCCGCAAAGCAGCGGAATGCCCGGCGACCAAAGCGTCGAGTCGTGCGGGCCTTGGATCCATGGGTTCGGGTCGGCATAGTACGACAGGGTGAGCGACAGGAGCGAGGGCAGCGGGCGGGTCAGATCGAGCAGGTTGTCGCCGTTGGCAGAGTAGAGCGTCAGGTGGGTGATTGTGGGCGGAAGCGACGAGAGCAGCGAGGGAACGGTGTGAAAGCGAGCGCATTTGGTGTACAAGGTGAGTGTGAGGCGGGTGAGACGGTTGAGCAGCCGGCTGCAGGTCATTTAACAAACAAGCATGAGATGAGGTGGCCCATGCACAGGAGAGAAGAAACAACATACACTTGCGCACACGCCTTGTACCCCATATCGTGAGCCTGTACCAACAGCTCTTCACACTGCGGCATGTATGGCAAGCCCTCGATCCTTGTCCTACAAATCATGCGGCAACGGAGCAAGAAACGGCGCAGGTTGGGCAGGTGGACCGATGACAGGTCGAGTTGCGGCACGGGCATGCGAGGGTCGAGTTCAAGCGACTCGAGGTGTGCGCGGCCCGGCCAAGTGGCAAACGAAGAGAGAATCCATCGGATGTTGAGTGGGACGCCGATAAATCGGAGGTGGCGAAGATTGCCATGTGAGGTCTGTGCAAGAATGCCCGAAAGTAATGTATCCACGGCCATGTGTGAGAGGCCGAGTGGGTGAACCACGAATTTGGGTGTAGGTGCAGTTGGTGGCGGTTTACACTTAGCAGTATCAGGCGATGAAAGGTCATTGTTATGGTCAACGTCTTCATCGCCAGGGCCATGATGTGAGAATGACTCGAGGGCGGGGACGGGGACATGCTCGACATCCTCGCCATTCGCCAAGCATACATCGAGCGCCCGTGTGTGCTTTCCGAGATTGACTTTGCGTCCGTGCTCGTAAAAATGACCATGAGACGTCACGAGGTAGGGGCCCCAAGAGAAGAGCGGCACATGGAAGAGATCAATGAGCGGCGGCAGAACGGGAACAGGTGCGAATCCGAGTTAGAAAGGAGGACGGTGGGATGCGCGTGCGCTGAACATGGCACGGCGCCGAGACGACGCGGTGGCGGAGCGGTGCAGTCGCGTGGTAGGCGCGGCGGCATGTCAGGGCAAATGCGAGCAGTTGGTATGGCGGCCAGGACCAGCAGTTTGACTGAGGATTCGAGCCAGAGTCTGAGCAAGACAACGTGCACGAAGCGACTTGGACCAAGATGGCATCCGGTAGTCTGAGCAGATGTGGTAACGATGGCGCCGACGTTGGCGCCATTTTTCGATTTGGGGCCGAGGCGCAGGGTACACGCGACGCAATGCAGTGAATCCAGTGGGAACTCGGCGGATGTTCAGGACGGCTGTGTGGTGAGGTGTGGAGGACGAGCCGGCGAGTACTGGAAACCTGAAGGAGACGTGGAAGTGATGCAATTCGACGGATTCAATGGTTCCACGAGGATTGCGTCGGGTGCTTTGAGTGGAAAATGAATCTATGGACTGCATTGATTTGTGGTGTACGTGGTTCCGACACTTTTGTTCTATGTACATGCCAGGTCGAGAATGCGAAACGCCACAGAAGCAGCGTGGAACGCTCTTGGAATAGAAACAGAACACTGACAAGAGATGTGTATGTACGTCGTTCCATTTTGTAAAAAGATGTCAAAAGCCCTCGTACGATTACGTTGACAGCAAACTAGGCCTGCTCGTCAAGCTTTCCCCACCGTGTGCCCCACCTCCTCCACGTCGTCGCTGTGGCTGTTGCCGCTGCGTTCAACACTTCACATGGAGCAGAACCCCCAGCAGGATCAGGTCCAGCCTGGCCAACTTGCTCCTCGCCGCTCTCACTACTCACCGAAAACATCCTTGCCAATGCAAAGTGGCGGAACCGATATCCCCTTTGGTTGAAATCCGACTCGGCCCTTGGCAGCATCCTGATCTCTCGATAGCCTTGCCACACGGGCACACATTGCACTGCCATATCCGCTGCAAACAGAATCGGAATGCCCCAAGCCGTGACCATGGAGAAGGGCGACCGGTACTTGCCCAAGTTGTACACCGAGGTGAGCAGCATGCCGTTGACCCATTGCTTGTAAGCAGTTTGACCTGAACGTGTACAATGGTGCTGCCTGAGTACTCCGCGACTTACAAAGCAAATTAGGGCCAGAACAGAGAACATACTGTATCGATCGGCTCGATCGCACGACTCGTTGAAGATGACTTGTTCTTGAGGAGTCGGCGACCATGTTATTGGGTTGGGAAACGTCAAGTTGGAAACACAATGCGGCAATGTTGGGCCATGACGTGATGGCGAGGTGAAGGCGACGCATGGGCTTCAGACGATGGTTCTGCGTTGTCCATGGTAAAAGTGACGTTGGTTGGATCAGACATGGTGACGGTGGTGGGTGTGCTGAGTTCAATAATGTATAGTTTTGCGTGAGCACATGGTGGGGTCGCTCGCTGTTCATATTTGTATGGAGCCAGTTGGCATTCCTGTTGAACGACACCAATCCTGGCATCCATCATCCCCATGTCATACCGCAAAGTGCAAGGGAAACACAAGCCCGCAAAGCAGTGACGTCCACGGACTCTTCCTTGGCGAATAGAAAAGATCTGGCCTTGACTCCCATCACTCCACGGCCCCTTGGCGCGACATGCACGGAAATCATGATGACCTCCAGATTGAGACACTACGGAAGGCTCCACGTTGGGTGCGCTCGGACCGGCTTCCGTTTCACATTTTCTGTTCTCCATTGCTTCATTGGAGGTATATACTCGTACTCTGCACGGCCGCCAATACATGGAATAGTGCGCGAAGCATTTTTCTCCTTGTTCTCCTCAAGTGGTATTCCGGTGAGCGCTCGTTTGCAGACGCGTCACTGTCGGCAGCGTTGACAGCTGAATAGCCGATTTCATGGCAAATGAATGGACAGATTACATACGGAACCACTAGTGAGTATTCACAATTATCCCACAGCGAGCTTGAATTCGCCGACCCACTTTGCCGCTTCCACCGCATCGGCTGCCATAAACTGAATCCAACCTCCACTCGCAAGTATCACATTAAACTCGTTACCATTGATCTTATCCGCCGTATTCATATCGATCCGAGAAATAACTGCCAGCGGAATGCACCTCGCATGCGCTGTCGATCCAAACGGTTGCACAACGAGTACCCTCTCCCTCGGCAACAAGTATGTCTGCGCCAGCTTCCACGGCGTCAAGTACATTGTCCATGAGCGCCTTGCGAACCGCATGGTCAATACGCCCTGACATCCAAAATCGAACCGCTTCATGTGTGACGCCTGCAACATCTTGACTGGATCCATCATGGGACTCGTGTTGGTTGCACCCCCTGTGGGAGTCGTCGTCATTGTGCCCGTGGCCATGACACTTGGCGATGGGGCAGTCGACGCAACATCTTTGGCCGCCGTTTGCGTCACATGCATGGTATTCAATGCCCGCCAGCCGTGTTTGCTGCGGCCTCACCCGATGCATACATGTTCCGGCTAGCGGCTGCCGCCGGATCGCGCCAGTACCGGTACGCCAACCATACCCTCGGCGCCATGTACGCGCCTAGAAACACACCGACCGCGGCCGTCAAGACGAGCGACCGCAAAACGAATCCAGTTGGCTGGTCAACAAGATCCAACTCGATGAATGGCACCAGCACAAGTGCCAGGAACGCAGCATTGGCCAAACTCAACGTCAGCAGCTTGGCTTCGGCCTGGCCGGGACCAGTGTGGTGGATGCCTTGTAGCCGCAGTAGACCGTTGGGGTGAGTTGCACGGCGTAGCTCAAGTACCAGACGGCCGCCACGGTGGTTTTTGCGAGTGGGTTAGGGGAGGTGCAACCAATATAGCGGGATTTGGGGAGGGTCGTTTCGTATGCGCCGATCCAGTTGGTGGCTGAAAAGGCGATGAGGATGGCGAGTGTCATGGTACATGCGGGAGCGAGGAGGACGAGGACTTGTCGAGGAGCGGTTTGACGTCGCGTGACGAATGGATTGGCTGCGGACATGAAAAAGCAAAGTGTGGGTAGTATTCTGCCGTCTGCTGGATCTCAACAGTGTGGGAATGGGACGAAACGTACATGATAGTGCCCAGAGCCGAAACAGGTGAATACCACACGCACCAACCGTCATGGCAAATCCAAACCCTTGCACCCAATACTGCCCCACACAAGTGGCCGAGCTTGGCGTGCCCGCTGTCAAGTACACGAGCACAAGCACCATCACCACGCCCACTGTCACCGGCACCAGAAACCCAAGCCCTATGGTATCGACGATGGGAGTCTTTCGCCAAGCTATAAAGCACGCGAGTGCCGCAGTCAGCAACAAGATTTCAATGGATGCAATGGAATTGAATGCGGCCACGGCGGGGCTGGTCGTGGCAATGTTTGTCGGCTCGCCCAGGACGTCAATGGCGAGAAGTGCGGCTATCTCACGGTTCATGCGGTCGAGCAGCGATTCGACCGTGCCACCAAATCCGCGCAGAATGTCGAACCAGTATGTGGCAATGATTTTGGAGACGGCGGCATAGTGTACGCCGGCAGCACCGGATGGCCGGCGAGCGACCTGTGTTCAAATTTGGGTCAGTCCACATCTGGCGCAGAGTAAAAGATGAGACGCTGGTGTGACATGACTCTCGATCGTGTACCTTGAGCTGTGACACGACCGAGCACATGGGAATCGCGGCACAAACCTCCGAATCTGAGCGCTTGTTTCGTCGTGGTCAGATGCACAGTCAAGGGATGAAGAGATGGATCCGATCGATTGAAACGTCCAAGCATACCGTTGTACAATGCCGGAATCGTTGGCGGCATCCCCTCACTCAAGGCCTTTGCCTTTTGCCACCCGGCACCTGCAAACAACTCGAGCACCCTGCGACTCGCCTCTGGCTGTCTCGTATACTTGCTCGCGCCCCACAACCATCCGCCCAGTGTTGCTGCCCCACCAGGCAACTTTGTGAGCCGCCACGGCCAAGTGACCTGGGCATTGCGCGTCACGGCTGTGGCAAATGGCCAATTGCGCATGAAGAGAGCATTGCCCCGTGCCCATTCGCGCGCGGACGATTGTTCGGCGAATCCGAGTGGAAAGTAGCCCAGGGATTGCCAGCGGCGCCAACGTTTGGCGACGTTGATTGCACGTTGGCCAATGGGTGAGAGTTGGTCAAAGGTTGAGAGGGTGCGGTTGGGCTCCAGCAAGGTGCCTGCTTGTTCGGCAATCAGGTATTCGAGGACGTTGCATGTAAGCCCTTCGTATCTGGTTGCATGGCATGAAAAGCAAGTGAGTGCTGATCATTATCTCAGGGATAAAGAAATAGATTATCGCTCGTGATGAATGGCGTACGGCTCCTTGACTTGGCTAATGAGCCCATAGAATGCAGGGTTGGATTTCCGTTCCTCGGGATGATTTTGGCCATCATGACCTCCATTTCGTCAAACTGTGATTGTCACAACAGCCAATAAGGATGCCGTCATTGCTGCACTGGGATGACGAAGAAACAGTAGCGTGCGTTTTCTGGAGGGTTGGTGTATCCATATCGTTGGAGCAAGTCGGCGCGATAAAACAAGAGTCCATCTTGAGTGGAAACGTCAGTGGGAATCATGCCACATATCCAAAACGTTGATGGACGAACGTACATTCAGCGCTCTGTGGGATTGCGACTCTGGTGAAACAATGTCATCAGCGTTGTTTTGGCATTTGCTACTGAATAGACGGGAAATTGCGAACAGTTTTCCATTCACCAAGCCTGCTGCGACATTTTGTGGGTTGTGCAGTGTCAGAGCGGATGCGAGCCCGGCATCTCCATCGAGCGGAAGCAAGTGCTCGCCGTAATCCCCGGTCCAAACAACGTCAAGTGCGAGCAGGTCAATGTACGAATCCTTGTTGCGAAAGATGGTTTGGACGGCGGTGGCCGTGTCTGGCGCAATATGTCCATCACGCTCTTGTCAGGAACGGAGCTCATGAACGGTGATGGATGAATCATTAGCGACATACGGTCAGTAATGTCAGAGTTCTTCATATTGAAAAAAGAACAGTGACATTGGTTAGAATGGTGCGGCGGGCGTTTGCTGGGTAAGGGGACGCACCATGGAAATGAATTCGACTTTGATGCTCGTCTGGTTGAAAAAGGCATCGAGGAGAGGTTTCGTGGCATCTTGATTGTAGACTGCGGGACCGGTGAGAGCACGACATAGCATGTCAGTTGCTTTGACAAGGACCCATGATGGCATCAGACAAGCACAAGAAAGCATTCGTACAAATCGGCACAAGGACGCGGACTGTGGTTGTTGCATAAACGCACGAGGCCACCGCCAAAAGCAAGCAGAAAACGCTTGGGAGTACTACCATGCAGCAGGTGCAGACACAAGACCAAGCACCTTCACGGTCAGAAAGCAATCGGATTCGTGCATTGACGGCCAATCGTACAAGCCGCGGATTCATTTGTGGCGGGATGACGACGTTGCAATGAGTGGGCAAGACATAGTCGTCCATGGATCTGGCCCAATACTAATCAGGCGTTCCTGATTAGTGTATGGCAAGAAAGAACCATGTGAGAGGCTTCGAAAGCGGCCTGTTCAAGAAGGGCTTTCGACACCTACAGTCGCGGGAACGCGTCATCAACGTTCACACCCTGGGAACAAAATGACGAGAAAACAAAAAAAAAAAAAAAATCATTCTTACGGGACCTAGTGAGGTTGGAACAGGCGGCCTACTTGTCGTTCGACGTTTGACGGCCGAGTGTAAGGACAAGTCGACCACGGGGCCAGCTCAACATCATGGCCATTTGAATCGATTTTGACCGTTTGCCCTGCTTAGACTCTGTCGCATGTACATCAGCGTATACATATATATGCAGCCACAAAGCTACTTACACCGCTCGGTATGGTTCGCTATGTTGCTGAGCTATGGCCGTGAGCGCGGCCGTGCATGACTTGTCGCACATATGCCTCCAATCGTGCAATGTATGCGACAGAGTCTCGGTCAAAATCGATTCAAATGGCCATGATCTTGAGCTGGCCCCGTGGTCGACTTGTCCTTACACTCGGCCGTCAAACGTCGAACGACAAGTAGGCCGCCTGTTCCAACCTCACTAGGTCCCGTAGAATGATTTTTTTTTGTTTTGTTTTTGTTTTCTTTTGCGCATCGTCAGTTTTTCCTTTTCCCACCGGGACTCTGAAGTTCGATGACGCGTACGAACTGCACACAGGCAACCTTGTATAGCCGAAAGCCAATGCTCCAATGCTATTGCCTAAGGACGAAACCCCAAAGCAATGAAGCCAAGGGCAATTTGACCTCTGTACCCAAAACAATCAGAGACTCACGGTCAATACTTTTCCTTCCAGTGGAGACTACGTATACCTATCGACCACCCACATAGCGTGTTACGCCGAAACAATCATGTCATCCTCAACGGCCTCCTCCTCCTCCTCACCTCCAACGCCAATCGCGACGTCCATCCCCTCTGGCCACGCCACAACGCCCACGGCATCCTCGCACACGACGCTGCCGCTGATCCCGTTTTCCGATCTCATTCTGCAACAAGAGTTGGGCCGCGGGCATTTCGGTCGCGTGCTGCTGGCCGACTACCTGGGCACCCAAGTCGCCGCCAAGGAAGTCTTTCACAATTCTGCTCCAGCATCCCCCGGGTCTGCTTCGTCGTCGGGCTCCGAGTTTGCCAAATACTTTGCGCGCGAGGTCGACACATTGACTGCTGCGCGGCACCCAAACTGTGTGCAATTCATGGGCATTGCGCACGATCCCGTGGCGCACAAGGACTATATCTTGACCGAGTACTTGCCCGGGGGAAACTTGGCCGATCATTGGATTCATGATGTGGACGGCAAGCCAGACTTGGCGTGGCGCGTAAGGGTCGGGTTTGCCATTGATGTGGCCAGGGCTTTGGCGTATTTGCATGCGCGGGATATCATGCATCGTGATCTCAAGGGCCAGAATTTGCTTGTGACGGAGAATCGGAGGGTCAAGGTGTGTGATTTTGGGCTGGCCAGGGTCCGGGCAAAGACGGCCGAGGAGCGCAAGCGGGTATGGACATGTGTTTGGTGCACATGATGTGACGAGTCCCTACTTTTGCTGACCATTGTGCACAAACGTATAGATGTCGTATTGTGGCACAGACGCATACATGGCCCCCGAAATCATGCTGGTACGTCACCTTTTCATTGCCTCCTACTTGACCCCTCAGCTCACATTGATGTAATACCTACCCACAATCGACAGTGCACCGACTTTGACGCCTCGGTCGACACCTTCTCATACGGCGTGTTTCTCCTCGAGCTCGTCACACGCCGCCGTGCCGAACTTTTTCCGCGCCCGCCACAGCTCGGCCTCACTGTGGACACGGATGCCTTGGTCGCTTACCGACCCGCAGAATGCCCTCCGGCCATGTGGGCGCTCGCAACCGAATGCGTCGACGTGAACCCAAAACTTCGGCCAAGTTGGAAACACGTACTGGGCGTCTTGGGTGCGTGCGAGGTGGAGCTGGTGAAAAAGGAGATGCAAGAGCAGGCGACCAAGTCGGCCGTTCTTGTAGAGCAGCAGAGGCACCAACCAGCGATTGTGGTGCATGTGGGCGCCGAGGTGGTTGCTGACGAGCACTTGGATCCGGTCGTGTCGGCGGCACTTGGGACGCATTCACGGACGCGCTCTGACATGGTGTTGCTCGAGTCGGCAGGCGGCACTGGCGGCGGCGCGGCAGGTGGCGAGAGTATGACCGACTTATCGCTACCCGCGCGCGCGGGATCCACAGAAGCGCTCAACAATGGCCATGACGCCGGTGCCGCGGCAGTGTCGCCAACAAGTCCTGGAACACCCAGTGCACCAGGAGCACCTGGACCAGGCTTGCCCACGGTCGTTGTTCCACACCGGTTTTCGCTACTGCAGCCGCCAAGTATGGACAAGTGCAGGCTGTGCAAGAAACGGTTTGGTATGCACCGGCGGCTCGTGTGCGACGATTGCGGGTACGCGTGTCATCGCAAGTGCGTCACGCTGGTGCCGCCCAGTTGCGAGCTGAAGGGCGGCATCAAGCATTATCATGAGCGGTATTTGGAGGATATGCAGCGACGTGCTGGGTCGGCGGGGCAAGTGGGAGCAGGAGTGGCGACGAGTCCGAGTCGACCGAGTGGGTCCACGCCAGTGTGAGAGAAGGAAATATGATCATTGTTGATTGACTACGGTTACTTGTGTACATGTGAGTATTTACATTTCCGTTTCGACAGTCATTGTGTGCTTGGTGCACTAAGGTGGGAGGAGGGGATGGTCACATGAGGAGCGGCCGAAGTTGGGAATTGACGAGATATGAACAAGAAGGACTACTGAAGATATGGACGACGATATGATCGATGGTGGATGGGGGTAATTCATCTACGCAGTTGAAGCACCACGGCTTCTTTTTGCACACTCTGGCCGCCGTCGCACAGCACGGCCGACATTCTGACGCTCAAAAAAAAAACTCAGTTGCCCGGCGACGACAATTCCTTGTGCGGGTTCCTGATGGCTCCATCTTGATACTCATCACCTGGGTCCTGCTCCTGCTCGCCCTCTTCTTCCAGACTGGTATGCGCGTAAGTCTTTGCTTCCTTGACCGTGGCCGACCTGACGTGCACCGTCTTTTGCATACTCTGCTTGATCCTGGGCTTTGCCCCGCCCTCGCCACCCGGATTCACAATCTCGGACACGTTGGGCATCGGGCGGCGGTCGACTTGCGGCTTGGTACTGGTCGCATACCCACGTGCCAATACGTCGCGGCCATGATGGTGAGACCTTGTCGCATGATGATGGCCAAACAGCATGTTGGCCAGTGGATGCCAAGCAATGCTCGCGCCAACAAAGTCTTCTGGTTTCTGTGGCAGCACTTGCTCATCCGAGTCACGGTCGGCATCGATCTCATCCGTCATGTCAGGCGTGCGAATCCTCGTATCCTTGCGCGCCAAATCCGCATCATCCCAATTTCCCGCAAGCGGCGCGGGCGTACCGTGCTCGTGCTCGCCAAGGCCAATGTGCCCGCGGCCATGCGTGTCGTCCGGGTGCAGTTTGCCATATGCATTTGTCGGGTTGGATGCATCGGCAACGGGCTGTGTGCCAGCAGACCGGGCGTCCATGTCGGCATCGACATCGGCAGGGGGAGATAGCGAGCACGCGATGCCGGCTTGTTGGGTTTCTTGCCAGGCGGCTTGCGACCGGATTTGCTTGTTGCGGTCAAACCTGGGCTGGGTCGGGTCGTCCGAGGCGTACGGCGTGGATGCCGGGTCTGGCGGGGAATAGGTTACGGCCGACGTGTGGATCGAGTGTTTGCCCGATGGTGCATGACGGAACGGGTGAGACGACTTGGATGTGTGCACGTTTGCATTGGAGCCATGGTCACCCACGGGCATGGCGGGAAACGCAGGCGGCCTGGTGGATGGCGCGACAATGCACATGCGCTCTTCGGGCATGTCATCGAGCTCGTGGAACCAAGGCGCAATGAGCGAGCGGTCCACGACTTTGGGCTCTTGCTGGACTGCGTTGTGAGAGCGTGTGGTGGTTGCTTGGCGGCTGGCGGTGGTGCTGGAGAAGGAGAAGGCGTGCATATGGTAAATGGTTGAAGAGGTCAGGGTGTGCCTGCCGATCGTTGGTAGGAGAAGGTGGCCATGGATGGGCGCGGTGCGGCGCATGAAGGCGCGGGCCGCGAATGCCGAGAGCGAGCGAGACATGATTCTGGGTCCAATGGTGGGATGACGAGTTGCGTGTGAGTGTGTGTGTGTGGAAAAGACAATGCACGAGGTGCTGGAGAGGATACTTATGGGTGCAAACGGTGGGTATGGTGACAGCACTAATGTCGCAAGAGAGACGCAATGTCCCAAGGAAATGAGGAGAACGAGATTCTTGAGTGGGCCATCGGCTTCGGCCACAATGAGCGCGTCAGGTTTTTCATCGAGTCGTGTCGTGTCTCACGGCACAAGCCACAACTGCACACACGTCCGATCGGCGGCCCTTGCGTCCACATTGTTCACGTGGCGCCTTTTGCGTTTGTTCTTTTGCGTTTGGATCGCACGGCTGGCGACGGTGGGCAAGCGAGCGACGTGGCGCCATTGAGGCCGCGAGCTGACAGAGCCTTCAGCGCTTGATCCATCCATCCTCCATCCTCCCATCCTCCCATCGTCCATCCATTCCATTTCCCCATCAGTCCATGTATTGACCTCGGCTCCAGCCCGTCCCCACCACGACCAACCAAATCCATTCCAGTAACAACTAAGAATAAAGATGGGCGCCGATTGCTGCTCTGGACCCTCGCCGCGCCCCGCCCGCGACCCTCTCGCCCTCTCCGACGCCGACGCTGTTGCCCACCTGACAGCTGCCGACCGCAAAAAGCTCGACCAAGTCGCCACCTACCTGGCCAACACCAAGCGGTCCCAAGTCAAGCTGCGCCAGGGCATCTTCAACGGATCCCGTGTGTCCTACTTTCGCGGCAAGCACGCCGTGACTGCCCTGCAACAGCCCACGGCCCACGCACTACTTCTGACGCCCCCACCGCCCCAAGAGGACCATGTATCGGACGACGAAGATGGCCACCCGCACAACATTCACCACCACCACAAGGACTCGGACGCGCATTGCGGGCACGAGCCCACCGTGGACGAAAAGATCCAGTACACGCTCGACACCATGGTGCTGCTCGGCATGCTGGTGCTGGTCGACAAGCCTCAGCCAAAGAGCAAGCACTTGGAGTTGACGGCCTTGCAGCAGTTTGATCCCGCAGAGTACCTTGTGCTTGCCCATGTGCCCACCAGTGCAACACACTTGTTGGCATCGGTGGGCTCGTGCTCGTGGTGCTTGCCGGCGTCATGTTTCCCCTGTGGCCAGAGTCGCTCAGGCAAGGCGTCGTGTACATTTCTATGCATTGCTCGGGTTGATTGGCGCGCTCTTTGTTTTGGCCATCATTCGTTGGATTGTGTACCTTGGGTTGATGGTGGTTGGCAAACCCGGATGGTTGTTCCCAAACTTGTTTGCCGATGTCGGCATTTTGGAGAGTTTTGTGCCTGTGTGGGAGTGGGAGGCGCCGGCGGCGGGCAAGGCAAAGGTCAAGTCGGACTAAGCATTGTCATTGTCGTTATTGTTGTTTGAGACTCTTGCCTTTTGCCGTTGGCTTTCCGTTCTTTTTTTTTTTTGTTTGTCGTTTGTCCTTACCCCCCATTCTTTTCCCTATCCTCCTCCACATACACATTCTACATGCGTTATCACCCTGGGACGAGACACGGAACTGCGAACGCATTTCCGTACGTGACGGCCTCTCCATGGCATGCCCTGGCTTCACGTTGCCGGCGCAAAACGAGCGTTGGCCTTTGCGAGATGCAGTTCCGAACAGTAAATACATCTGACAACAAATTCAAATGCAAGTACCGCTACATGTGGGCGGGTGCTGCAGAAGTAGATGTGTACAAAGTGGAAGTGGAGGGGTTCAAAAGGTGGCAGGAGCTTGACTTGACAAAGCAGACCAATGGCAAAACACATTCGAATCAGAAAGAGACGGGGTGCCTGAGGCCGGTGCCCGATGGACTTGAGCAGAGCGGGAGTGCGAAAGGTGATCATCAGGTCACCTGAAGTATCTGTCAGGATTTTCCCCCAGGACCTCGCGTCCGTCAAGCCTCTTTTCTGGACCCACGTGATCAAGGCCCACCTCAAAAGTCAAAGCCGAACATGCGGCAACCTAGGCAGCAGGCAGGTATAATTTGGCAGCAGGCAGGTGGAAATTCGTTTGGTCAAGGCTGCGGCAACTTGGCAGCAGGCAGGTGTAAATGTATTTGGTCAAGGAAAACGTAAACAATCGAAGAGAAAAGCGGTCACATCAAACACATTGACATTGCTTCAAAGGTTCACAAGAAAGAGTAAAGGCGGCGCATCAGACAAGACGTAGACGTATTCACGCGGTCCTACGGTTCACCACGCCTGAAGTCAAACGGAAGGAAGGATTGTAAGTCTCGCTGTTGGAAACGGAGATCAGGGGCAATGGAAATGCGTACGGGCTTGAGGGGAAGCCCCGGAGCTACTGGTGGGCAGATCGGCCACATGATCCTCGGAAATTGGGAGTGGTTGGGACTTGAACGCATTCATAAGAACGATCAGGTTGTTTTTGTTGTCGAGGAGGAGACGCCCAGCACCAGCAATCTTTTGCGTATACACAGCACCAAGCCTTCTGGACGCCGTTGATAAGTCTCTGCGCCTGTACCGCCAGCAACCACACTTCGTCTTCGGCGGATGCCTGGTCTTGCTCACAGGCGACTTTTATCAACTGCCTCCAGTCAAAGGAATCAGCTTGTACATGGCTTTGTGTGCTGCAGGCTTGGTCACAAAATCCAAGAAGAAAAGAGCAGACAGCTCTGCACGAGGCCTGGAACTGTTTCGGTCTTTGATTGGCGTTTTGTGCCTCAACGACAGCAAGAGGTTTGACTTTGACTTGCCATGGAAGATTGACATGATGCTTGCCAGGCGAGGACAGTATCCGGCCCCTTCTAAGCAGATCTTGACTTCAAGAACATCCGGCGAAATAGACCAGACAGATCCGTCATTTGTCTCAAGATTTTCTATGAAGTCCCCCACGATCGTGACAAACTCGAACGTTGACCGCCACGAGATAAATTGGGCGGTCGTTCCGAAAATCGCGCGCGAAAGACTGATTGCCGACTCTACCCCTGACGAGGACGGCCATGTTAACCCCGATCCGTTCCGGGTATTCCTCCTACCAGCAGGTCTTGGCGTGAACGAGTCGGTTGCAGGCCTCACCGCGTCCGAGAAGAGGCAGCTCCGTTCGCAGAATGACCGCGAGACGGGAAACCTCCTGGCACTGTTGCCCATCTTTGTCGGCATGAGGGCGCGAACCACGGACAACTCGTGCATAGATCTCAAGCTAGCTAATGGGGAACTAGTCACAGTGTTCCATATCAGCTTCCCTGCAGACACGAAGTTTGCCCAAGCAGAGAGTGATTCCCCAAACATTGTCACACCATCATCACCTCCGGCGCACGTTTTCGTTCAGGTTGATGCTTTCTCTGCCGACGGCCCCAAATTGGACCCAAGCCTGCCAGCAGATTGGCCACCAAATGTCATTGCGTTGCCACTGAAGAGCACGGAATTCCTGACGAACAAGCTGAGGGAGTTGCCGGTTGAGGTGTCGATTCGACAGTACCCCTTGGTGCCTGGTAATGCCCTAACAGTGTACGGCGTTCAAGGCCTGACGCTCGACTCACTATGTGTGCATAACCCTGTCGCGAGCAAGTCAAGTTGGGCAAGCCTCTACGTCATGCTCTCGCGAGTCACAAGTTCCGCCGGCCTATGGTTGGACTTTGACTTTCCTGAGGATTTGGACAAGGACTTCTTCTCGAAGTTCCAACCACCAAATGAGTTGAGAAGCGCGTCAGATGCGATCGAGGCGAAAGGAAAGGACATGGAATTATGGTTAGAGTCACTTTGTTCCGGTTGCTGCAATCACTTCAAGCGGAATACATGACGCAACGTTTCAGATGTCTCTTCCATGCTTCATACGGATGCAGACGATGATCACCTTTCGCATCGTGCTCAAGCTGGCTTGACGCAACGTTGAATCTTTGCAAGTGCGGAGAGAGTCTTTGGTTGAGCGCCGACTGGTTACTTGGGTTGAACGTCGAGTCCCGTGTTGGTGCAGTTGGTTGGATGAATGACTGTGGTCGCGGTGGGATGGGAACGAATGGATTACCGCGGAAACACCGGTGCGCCCGACTGACGGGGGCCAATGCGTTGCGATACAGGACTTGCGGTAAGTTTTCACCTGTCGCCATCTTTTTGATGATGTTTCTCACAACCACCCGTCTCGTCTCGCATCTCCACAGACTTGGATTTCCCGCCACACAGCTTGTGAGAAGAGCGGAATCGGGTCTACCTTCGGGTCTGCCTGCGGGATATCATGATGCATCCCGACGGCGAGAGAGACACGTCAGTCATAGGCAATCCTCCATCCCCAAAGCAGGCGTCATCTCTCCTAGACATGTCTCGCACGCCCTGAAATCATCTTTCTTCCACGCCGCCGTCTCAAGTATAAATGCAAGCCGGCGCCCGCCATCTCCGCCACCTGTCGCTCTCGTCCTCCCCACGATCCGCAACAGCCGCCGCCACTGCCCGCCTGTCCAACCTCGCGCACACCCTCCGTCCTTTACCGACATCAACTCCGCCCACCCCTGCCACCGCACGCACCATGGCCACCAAGCCCACCAAATACACCTGGTCCTCGTACCCCGCCGTCCGCCGCGACGCCTCGGTCGTCGAAGACCTCCACGGCCACAAAATCGCCGATCCGTACCGCTGGCTCGAGGAGCCCGACTCGGACGAGACCACGGCCTTTGTCAATGCACAAGCCGACCTCACCGAAGCCTACTTGGCCCAGTACCCGGACAAGGAAAAGTTTGAGACCAAGTTGACGGAAATGTTCAACTATGAGCGGTACTCTGTGCCCTTCAAGGAGGGCTCAAAGTACTACTACTGGTACAATACGGGCCTGCAGAACCAGTCGGCCCTGTACCAGCAGGATTCGCTCGATGCCGAGGCCAAGGTGTTCTTTGATCCCAACAAGTTGAGCGACGACGGCACCATTGCCCTGTCCACGTACTCGTTCTCCGAGTCGGGCAAGCTGTTTGGGTATGCGTTGAGCAAGAGCGGGTCCGATTGGGTCACCATCCACGTTATGGACGTCGAGTCGGGCGAGGAGCGCAAGGGCGACGTGATTGAGTATGCCAAGTTTACATCGGTCGAGTGGACAAAGGATGAAAAAGGCTTCTTTTACACCCGGTATACATATGCACAATCTCGCTCACTGTGCGGACCGATTTTGCCCGGAGTCTGACCATCGTACGCCGATTTTGATTTCAACAGTTACCCCAAGGTCGAAAAGGACGATCTTGGCACGGAAACCGATGCCAACTTGTTTGCCCAGGCCTACTACCACAAGCTCGGCACTTCCCAGTCCGAGGATGTCCTGTACGTTCCCTCTTGCAAGCGTATGTGCATCGTAGACGTGATTGGATCATCAGCGCTCATCGATTCTCGCTCTCGGCCTTGCACCATAGCGTCTACCAAGACAAGGAACGGCCCACTTGGTCAGGCCGTGTGACCGAATCGGACTGCGGCAAGTTCCTCATTCTCTCTATTTCGGCCTCGACCGCGCCCAAGAACAAGCTCTGGATTGCGCGCCACCCGGCCGACGGCAACTACGCCGAGGGCAACCTCGACTGGATCAAGATTGCCGACGACATTGACCTTGCTGGCTTTGACTACCTGACCAACGAGGGCCAAGTGTTTTACTTCCAAACCAACCTGGACGCTCCCCGCCAGCGTATCGTCAAGTACGACCTTGAAAACGCGGGCGCGGGCTTTGTCGAGGTGATTGCCGAGGACAAGGAAGGCTCGGCGCTCAAGTACTCTGTTGTTGTAGACGGCGACAAGGCCATGCTCGTGTACTCGCGTGACGTCAAGGACGTGCTCTATTTGTACTCGTTGGCAACGGGCCAGCAGTTGGAAGTGATCAACTTGCCCACGGTCGCCAGTATTGCTGGATTGTCGGGCAAGAAGAAGCACGCCGAGATGTTCTTCTCATTCACGGGCTTCTTGAGCCCGGGCACCATCATGCGCTACGACGTCAAGGACCGCAAGTTGTCCAAGTTCAAGGAGACGTCCGTCAAGGGCTTTGATTCCGACGAGTACGAGGCCAAGCAGGAGTTTTACACATCCAAGTTTGGCACAAAGATTCCCATGTTTATTGTGCATCGCAAGGGTATCAAGCTCGATGGATCTCGCCCCGCTTTCCTCTATGGCTACGTACGTTGTCTTTTTTCTTTCTCTATTCTCGTCTTGGCACACCTGTCTGGAATCTGACCCTGATAACGTCCAATGAACAGGGTGGCTTTTCCATTCCCCTCGGCCCCTTCTTCAGTCCCTCCAACTCGACCTACATGAAGCACTACGACGCTGTCATTGCCATTGCCAACTTGCGCGGTGGTGGCGAGTACGGTGAGGACTGGCATCACGACGGCATGTTGAACAAGAAGCAAAATGTCTTTGACGATTTCCAGGTCCGTTTCCTTTTTGATCATTCCCCTCTGAGTTTTTGCAGCCGCCGGGTTCTCACCCGTCCTTTGAGCCACTTGGTTGTATTCTCTAGTGGGCCGCCAAGCACTTGGTTGCTCGCGGTTACACGTCGCACTCCAAGCTCGCCATCAACGGCGGCTCCAACGGTGGCTTGCTCGTTGGTGCTTGCATCAACCAAGCGCCCGAGCTCTTTGCCGCAGCGGTTGCCCAGGTCGGTGTGCTCGACATGTACCGCTTCCACAAGTTCACCATTGGTATGTGACCCGTGCCGATTGTTGGGTTTTCTCGTTAGCAAGGATGGTTTCTTACACACAGCATGATGGTTGGGTGGGTGTTCAACAGGTCACGCTTGGACAGCCGACTATGGCAACCCGGACAAGAAGGAGGACTTTGAGTACCTCACCACCTACTCGCCCTTGCACACCATCAAGACGCAAACGTACCCGGCCACGCTGCTCATGACTTCGGATCATGACGACCGTGTCGTACGTGTCATTTTTCCCTTGGCCACACGGATGCAGTTACATGCTCGCTCGCTCACCCTACTCACGCGACGCCTTTTGCTAGGTTCCCCTCCACTCGTACAAGTACGCTGCCGAGCTCCAGTACAAGAACCCCAAGAACCCGAACCCGCTCTTGATCTTGATTGAGCGCAAGGCAGGCCACGGCGCCGGCAAGCCCACAAAGAAGCGCATCGAGTCCGAGGCATGGAAATTTGCCTTCATTGCCATGAACACGGGCGCCGAGTGGCGTGATTGAACTGATGGTTTGAGAACCTTGAGGGAACTACATGAGAAACAAAAGCATATGACGTGAAGAGTGTCGTCTGCGTGGGACGCAAGTACAAATCTGGATCATGAATAAAAGGTTTGCCCACTTCCCTTTGTCAAAGTCACTCAAAGTCCAATAAGGGGGCAATTCACAGATTTTATCTTGCTTTGCAATGTTCCGTTCGTGATCCACGGCCGCCACTCAAGGGAAGCGCGACGTGAAAAAGCGTTCCATCGATAACCAACAGGGGCCAGGAAGACGATAGGTACCCGATTTCGACACTGGTTTCTGAATTGCGCGGTGATCGCAAGCACTGCGTGCACATTTACACCCAGAAAGGTAAGTAGGTGACCACCACTTCCCACATAGTTGCCATCGAAACAAAACGAGATCTCGTCTGTAACATAAGTATATGCTTTACAGTTGTTCCACCAACACTGTGCAATACGCTGATCCAACTCTCCGAATATCTTGCAGTCGAATCTCGCTGAATCGTGGTCACACCATGCTCGAATCTCTATCGGCCTGTCGTCGTTCCCACAGGCCAAGTGGCACAACAGCGATTGTGCCCAGCCGTTCACCCTGTACTTCCGACTTGATACAGCACCACACGAATGTTCTGACCGCTAATGCATCGCACACTTTCCTATTTCCTCTCGCGTAGTAATCTCATGGATGCTGCTTATTTATCTGTTGTCAGTCGTCTGGCAAGTTGCTCATGCCTTGACAACTGTTCGCGTTTTGGTTCCCGCTGGTACGGATAACCTTACGTCGAACCCTCACTTGACCGACCCAACAGCAGCTTGATCCTGACCTGCTACGACATGTGTCACTCCTTTTCCGTAGCGTTCAATCAAGACAATTGGGCCACACAGCGGAATCTCACGACAGCTTTTGCTGCACGGACAGGCATCCAAGTCGAGTTTGTGACAATGGTACGTATGGCGTGTTCACATTCTTTCTGAATGGATGGATTATGAAGGACTAACCCTCGCCAATTCCATCATGTCCACCAGGCTACAGCGATCACGGATTGTACGCCTGCTACCTTGATATTGCACTTGCTGCCAACAATGAGCACGAAACTGATCGCATGCAATCCCCACTTCCCAGACACTGCTACTGCGGTGAATACCATGTTTTACAGCAAGGACGCATTCGTCGACATTCTTGCGCTTGATGTAGTCTGGATCGGTGCGACTTTCCATTTGGTCTTTTCGAGGCAGGCCTGGATTGGAGTTACTTATGCCTCTACCATTACATGTAGGTGATTATGGTGAATATTTGCTGCCATTGGATGGCGATGCTGGTCTGGCAGCCGTCCTTGCTCAGCACAATCCGCAAAATGTCGCCGCAGGCATGTATGGTGGGCAACTGTACGTTAGCAGTTTACTTGGAGCTGGATCATGTCGGGTTGCGACCGAGGGCTCATCATTCGTGGCCGGGACCTTTCACAGGAAGGCTGTTCCACAAAATGCCGACTATGGCGTGCTCTACTCTCGCATGGACCTTTTGAATCGCTATGGATATTCGGCGCCTCCCACAACTGTACGCTCAGTCTTGACAGTTGGACTTGACCCACGTCGTTTACCTCACTATTTGACGTGACGTCGGTGTATGCACGCAGTATCAAGAAATGGAAGAGATGATGGCCAAGATTGTGCCCGAAGAAAAGAAGACCAACCCATCATTCATTGGAATCTCCAATCAAGTTTCGGCATATGAAGGTTTGACCTGCAACGTCTTGGAATGGGCGTACGCCGAGGACGCTGGCGTCCTGCTGGAACCTGATCGCACGCTTTCGAGTTTCAATCAACAATCCACGGTCGGTCAACGGGTCGTGTCCATTGGCAAGCGGATGCGCAAGTGGTTTGCCAACGGTTGGATGTCGATTGGATTGACGGAATCGTCGTCAGGGCGCGAATGGATTCGTGGCAATACGCTGTTTCATCGCAACTGGCCGTACATGTCCGTATACACGCGCGATTCGGGTGTGACTTGGCCATGGCGGCTGACGAAATTGCCGGCGGGAGGTGCGGCATTGGGCGGGTGGCTGTGGGGCGCCAACAAGTACACGAGAAACCCAGATGCAACCAAGCGGGTGTTGGAGCTGTTCGCAAGCATTGAATGGCAAAAGTCGCGTGCCGTCTTTGAAGGAGCACCGCCGACGATTCCTGCCTTGTACTCTGGTTCGATTTTGTATTCAACTGGCTCCCAGTCTGCTCCATTTGATGGGCGCAACGCTGACCATTTGCGACTGTTGCAGATTCACAGGTGTGCAGTGTATTGCCGATTTGCGAGGTTGTCCAAGAGCTCAAGGTGAGTTGGGCATTTCTTTTTGTTGCTGTGACACGATTATTGAATGCTGATTGAATGGTTGGGATAGATTGCTCGCCGGCCGTCGTCCGCCTCTGGAGTCAAGTATCCCGAGGTGTCCAAAGTCATCTTTACCCGTTGGTTTGACATTGTCCGTGGAATCGGTGGCACTGTCGAGTCCATTCTGGATGCCATGAACCGCGACATTGCCAAAATCCTCGGCATTGACATTTTGGGCCCACCGACCAACATTGCCACGGGCAACGGGGCTGTCGCCGCATTCAGTGCTGTCGCCGGCATTGAGATTATCGCATTGGTGGCCGCCCTTGGCTGGTTTGTCTTTTTGAACAAGACGCCGGCTGTGCAAAATATCGGCCTTCCATTCCTTGTCCCAGTGACAATCGGTCTGGTGATGCAGTTGATTTTCGTCTTTTTGACTGCTGGTGCCCCCGACTCGGCAACATGCAACGCTCGCTTTTGGATCCATGGGATTGGCTACTCGCTTGCCGTCGTTTCGGCGGGCGCTCGCCTCTTTCGGCTGTGGTCGACGTCATGTACGTGTAGGACCACGCCCGACTGATTGATCTTCTTTCAAGCCTGACGGCTCAGCGTTTCCGTGTTGCTTCTCTTGATAGTGAACCCTTTCATTACCCAACGGAGCCTTCCGGCCCAAACTGCAGCACTTGCCCTTGCCCCAAGTCTGCTCGCTACCTCGGCCATCTTGATTGGATTCTCTGCGTCCAACTCGATTGGCGCCAACGAGGTCAAGCTGCTCAAGTCTCGCTACATTGGCTGTGTCTCGGTTGATCCGGCCGTCAATTCGATCATCAACATTGTCTGGTATTGTTGGCTGGGTATCCAAATGCTGGCCACATTCTGGGTGGGGATCAAGGCATCGAGGCTCGCCACCGCCCCGCCCGAAGCACGCGCTCTCACAGTGTGCATTGCTAACGCGACATTTGTGCCCATCATTCTGATTCCATTTGTCGACCTGGACCTTGTTGACCAAACCACCGTGTACATTCTGCGTTCGCTCACGGTTGTTTTCCCAATCGGACTATTTATCGGCGCATATCTCGCGCCAAGAGCATGGCTCGCGTTCGAATACCGCCGCAATCCGTCGGCTGCCGCTGAAAAGGACTCGGAAAGCCAGGCGTCTATGATGGGGTCGACCATGACCGCTGCCGGAAACGGGCTCGCGACATTTGCAGCAACAGCAGCACCCGCTGGTGCAGGTGCAGGCGGGAAAGGAGCACCGAACGCTGGCCCGAACGTGCAAGCATCAGCAGTCATGACTGTTGGCACGGTTGGCGCCGGTGCGCCAAGTCCTGCGGCTGGTCAGCAGGCGCCGGCGCTCGACTTGAAAAAGCTCGTCAAGTCGACACTCAAGGAGTTTGATTTCGGGTGCGAGGGAATCGTGACCATGCGCCGCTCGGATCGTGTATGGCTGCTGTCCCTGACGCCGTGGACATTGAAGCGGGGATATGTGCTGCACAAGGAGGGGTTACTAGTCTTCCAACACTTGTCGAATCAGGTTCGTTGTATATTCTTTTTTTTTTCTCACTTGAGCATTTTCCGAGGGAGCTATTTAATGACGTCCCTATGAACAACAGTCATCCATTTCTCGCGGAACATGCATTCCGCTCAGCCTTGTCAAGAGTGTAAGTCAAACCAAACCAAACGAGTTCACACTTACCTTAGATGGAAGATTTTTGAGTCAACTCATGGTCTCCACGGCTGAAGAGACGAGGAAATGGGTTGTGGCGATTGAGTCGGCCCTCAAGGCTCGCAAGGATTAGAAGCCACAAGCCGAATCACTTTCGTCCCTGGAGTTGATGTCCTGGAGCCCAATGGGATGCGACTTCTGCACTTGATTCCGCGGTGGCAGTTGTTTCCCGAGTTTGTAAGCTTTGGTCGCTGTATCTTTTGTGTTTCGTTGTGCGTACCTTCTGTAGTTCTACTACGACCATTCAATTCGATCGCTGTGAGCTGCCCAGCTGAGGTTTTGCCATTCCAGTTTTCGAACTTCGAAGAGAGCCTGGGAGACTGACTCACGCATGAGGTGAGCGTCTGCTGCGAAACGTAGCTGACCGCGACGGACACGAATAAGAATGTCGAATTGAACCGAGAATGTTTGTCGAGGCGCATGAGTATTGCTGCTCACAAAACTCTATGAAACGTTACCGATAAGAGCGATATGGATTTCGACAATTGGCTAAACGACCCATCCGTTGGCGATGCGTCGTCGACGGCCGGCACCGAAGCCGACGAGTTTCTCCAACCGTATTCGCTGCGCGACGCCACGCTCATTGTGCTCGACTGCAATGCCTCCATGTTTTCGCCCTTGGTCAAAAAGCAAAAGCGTGGCAACCAGGGACCGGCTGGCGATGACGACTCGGCAACGGACGAGGGCAGCGACGAAGAAAACGATGACGAGATGGACGTTGACCCCACGAGCCCCGGGGGCCAGCTGCGGCGGATTCCGTTCTACATGTCGATTCAAGTGCTATGTGAAGTGTTGCGCGAAAAGGCTATCAGCTATGCGTCAGACTTTGTTGGGCTGCTCCTCTTCAATACCGTACGCCTGTCTCGTCTCTCGATGGTAGTGTAGCGCACGATCCGCCTTGTTGCTTGGACTGACGCTCGACACTTATGAATGATCCGATATCATGGTAGAAAACGACCAACATCGACTCGCCTGGCCTGTATCAATTCCTGCCGCTCGATCAGCCCGAGCCAAGCGCTATTCTCTCAATGTGGGAGCTTGGCCAGGGCGAAGTAGACTTTGACCCCATCGGCAGTTCCATCACCCCATCAAACATGGCCGAGGTTCTGGCGAACGCTTTGCGCCAGTTTCGTAGCTTGTACATGGTCCCATTTCTGCAGTCTCTCGTTTCATGTTCCCGGAGCTCGATTTGACCCTCTTTTCGCCCGTATCCAGGAAGGCCAAAGTCGGTGGCAAGCGGCTCATTTGGATTACCAACCAAGACTCGCCCATTGGACCCGCCACAACCACACGGAGCAAGATCAAGCTCGCCGAACCATTCGCACGCGGCTCGATGACTTGCGCACCGCCGGCATCCAGTTTTCCCCATACTTTCTCCCACCCGCCGACGGGTCAACATTCCGCATGGACTTGTTCTGGAGCGACCTTCTGGAAGATCCAACTGTCGCGGCCACTTCCCAAGACCGCAACCTTGAAGACTCGCCATATGCGCCCATCACCAGCAACCTCGTCACCGTTGCCCCAAGCTACCGCGCGCTACACCAGGGCATGGACCGCCGTGAATCCAAACGACGGACTGCGTTCCGTGTGCCGTTTCACATCTCGGACCAACTCACCGTCGGCGTGCGCGGGTTCATCCTCTACTCGGAAGCTCACAAGCCCGCCGCCACCAAAGTCCTCGCCGAGACCCTGCAAAAGGTTGTGCCCGTGCGGCAGTCCTTGTGCCCGTCCACAACCCAGGTGCTCACCAAGGATCAAATGGTGACCGTGTATCACCTCGTCGACACGCCCGTGAAAATTGCACCCGAGCGCCTGGAATCCTTGACCGATTACGGCTCGCCGCGCATCCAGCTGCTCGGATTCAAGCCGCGCCGCAAGCTGCGCCGCGCGCACAACGTGACGCACTCGACGCTGCTCGTTCCCGATGAGACCCAGTTTGCCGGCTCCACGGCATCGTTTGTTTCCCTGCTCGAGCAGATGCACTTGCAGAACGTGTTTGCCCTCGTGATGTACTATCCGCGAGTCAATATGACGCCGCGGCTCGCCGCGTTGATTCCGCAGTGGGAGCAGTACGACAAGTTTGGCATGGTGCGCCCAAGTGGGCTGGTGGCTATTCCGTTGCCGTTCAAGGAAGAGCTGCGGCACATTGAATGGCCTGTGGGTGACTTGTTGAAGAAGCCGACTCCTGCAGAGGCGGCGGGCCGCGATCCTGCCGAGGTTGAGGCCGAGATGCAGACCAAGCGCGATGCATACAATCAACAAGTCGACTATGTAAGGCGCTCTTGGATCCCGTGGTTAAGCGGTGGATTGGCGGTGCATTTGACCCGCAAGATTACATGAATCCGACACTGGCGCGGTTCCGCGTGAAATTGCACGCAAAGGCCCTTGATCGCGAATTGCCCATGCCGACCGACGAGGATTGTGCCATGTTGCCCGACTTTGACTTGTGGCATGAGCGTGCGGCTGCACGAGCGCAGTTGTTTGTTCAGACGCTTGGCCAGTGCGAGCCAAAGGCACCTGCGCCTAGTGCCGCGGCAAGGGAGCGCGCTTCGCGACCGACGTTTGATGCGTCTGCAGAAGATGGTGGAGCAGGCGTCGTTGCCCAGATGGAGCAAGTGTGGAAGAATGGCAAGGTGGACAAGTGTAAGGTGGCCGATCTGAAGGCTGTGTTGGGAGCAGTTGGGCTCAAAGTGTCGGGCTTGAAGGCCGACTTGGTGGAGCGTGTTTGTGAGTACTTTGAGAGTCGGTCGTGAGTCTCCTGCAGTCTAATCGATCATAATGTAACAGGTGTGTATGATGAATATAGTCTATTGAGTGCTCCTCCCTCCTTCACTCGTCAACATGGTTTGGATCATCAAACGAGTGTTTCGAACCGCTACAAGATTGGAGGACGTGGCATCCACATTTGCGGACAACTTGCGTTTCTGGCTTGTTTCGGTCTCCCGTCTGGACGACAGGCGAGAGTGAGCTGAGCCTCGGGAGGCCGCTGCCAAGTTGGTGCTGTTCTTTTCCTGCATGATGTTTTGCAGAAGGGCAAAGAATCTATGTAGTAGTCATCGCAACTATCTAGGTCAGCCCCCATCCCGCGGCCCACATGAACCGAGCAGCAAACACGTTGGGCAGAACAACATACCGGCCCAATAATGCAAGGCGAACAGCTTCAACAAACATGTATAGGGACCACAAAGGATCGATTCCTGGGGCGATGATTTGCATTAAGTTGTTGGCAATGACCAGGGCACATCTGCACACAACCAGTAAAGAATGGACAATGTGCCAAACGGGTGAGATTGGCTGTCATACATGTGATCGGTCGAGAATAAGGCATGGCGTACTCTACTGGCAGATACACTTGAATCTCCACAAGAAATGTCGCCATCTTGGCACGCAGCGTGAACGTCCGCAAGTATCGAATGAAAATGCCTGAAATGAAGGCATTGACAAACGCATCAAGCAGCCCCCACCCAGTAAATAACTGGTTGGCCAAGTTGAACATGAAATCACCTGGAGGAGTTTCAGTAGCTGTCACGTAGACGTAGAGCGTCTGGCATGCAATGTAAACTATGAACGAAGACAAAGCGGACACCATGGCTGTTTGGATCAACCGCACATCCCATTTGCGGCATACTACGAATAAGCTGGCAAATCGCAGAGGGCATGAGGTGAGTCAAGTACATGGGGTATGATCATTTGTGGGACGCCAGCGCATTTGTACCGATAGATGTTGAGCAGAGTAACGCCACAACCATCCAAGACCTGAACGACAAGCATGATATTGTACAGCCACCGATACTCGAGCTTTGCAGCGGCCCATAGTACTGCAGTCTCTGCCACGCGCAAGATTACAAGTGTCCCAAAGAAGGCATAATACCATGATCGAGCCGACTTGAAGAGCACGATCGCAGTCCAGAGAGCTTGGATAAAGAGTAGTCCAATTGGCCCGATGAACATGCACCCACCACAGTATTGAAAATGAGCCTATGGCATCAAAGACATGGGCCGCCGGTGAGATTGACTGCGAGCTGCTTCGGACCGTCAATCGTGTCCATTCAACGTGCGTTGGTGAATGTGGATGACATGATCGATTCTTTCAACTAATTGGCTTTCATTCATTCATTATTGGTCGTGTGAGCATTAGAAACGTTGCATCTGGTGCCTTTTCAGAGGGAGCTTCGACTGAATGACCTCTGAGCCTGGCTTTATATGCAGTCGCGCTTTAGCTGGAACGAGTGCCGTTCGTGACCGCCTGTGTCATAAATATTCGATGGAGTAAACTCAAGTCGCGTGAGCTGGACACAATTCTTTGATCGTGTCCGCACCCTTCACGTGGCCAGAGAAATGAAACATGATCCAGGTCTGAAGCATCAAGCTGCCGCGGAGGTCCCACCAGCATCGAGCGCCAAGGTTCCAAGTCACCATGCGAACTGAAGTGGTTAACAAGTTGGACTTCATTTCCCCAGGACGACTGCCCTGCACCGTCCGCAATGGGTGAAGAAAGTGACTGGACAGCGCTAGCGTGAATGCACATGAAATGAAAACGACACAAGACCGATATGACAGGAGCAAAAGCTAACGGCGCTCACTGGCTTCACTGTGGACCTTTAACGTTGGCGGCCATCGCAGCAAGAGTCTTCGATTCAATCATGGGCAGTTCGTGCCAAATGAGACATGTTGCTGCAGCGCAGTGCATGCACCCGCGTGAAAGATAGTTTCATTTCCTCCCCAAGGTCTCTCGCTAATAGGATGTAACTGTTCGCCCGCAGACATGAGCTGTACACTTCATCAGGACTCATGCCCATCCGCGGCAACCGAAGATGGGTTCCCTATCATCGCAAGCGGCAAACCAAGTGACGCAAGCACCATTCGCTCGAATCGAATGGCGGACGGCGGGTGGCGAATGTGACAAATGTCGTAGTGGATGCGCATCACAATGTGAGCGCCGGCTCTGGAAGAATGGATCGCTTGGGGCAGCTGTGAATGCATGGCATACAATGCAGCTCGAACTGTCGGCGAGGTTGCCGCTCACGGCAGCAAATGCAAGTGCCAAGACGAAAGCGAGGGGCAAGTCAAGGGATCAAGCGAAACCGATAAAATAAAATAGAATCTGACAAGGGTATTCACGAACAGACACAAAACAATATCAAAATGGCAAGACAACTCAGTCACCGGCCTGATATGCATATCTCCAGATCACTTATCGCCCACCTGCCCCACGAACCGCCATAGCCTCCCTGGCGCCTTCTCCCGCCTTGGCTGCCGCCCCACCTGCCACATCCGCAGTGCCGCTCCCACTTCCGCCCCTGGCCTTGCCCTTTGCCGCCAGCGCCTGCGCCGCATACTCCCTCGCGCCCACACGCTTTGTGACAAACGCCATGATCCACTTGAGATTGGTGAGCACATACTTGCACGCCTTTGCCCAACTCTCTTCGCCCTTGCGCCCGCCGCCACCGTGCATCTTGATGGACACGTCCCCAATGCGCTCGCGGTTGATCTGGTACGACTGGCGAAACTCTGGGTCGAGCGACTCGCAGTACTCGCCGAGCTGCGCGAGGCATTGCAGAAAGGCAATGAGGGCCTTGTCGAACGAGGACGCGGGCAGAGAGAGGAACCGGCCAATGGCCGCAGAAAAGTCGTGCGATGCCCCATGCAGGTCAAAGGTGGTGATGACTGAGGGCGGTGACGAGAAGGCAGCGGTGGCGCTGGTGAGCGGTTGCGTCGAGGATGTGAGCGAGTCGTTAGAGGTGGAGATGCCAGAGGAGGACGTGGAAGAGGTGGGTGCAGGAGGTTTGCGCGGGGTGAGTTTTTGCACCTTGGACGTGGATCCCATGGGAAGCAGGCGGTATCTGTCGAATTGAACAAATGGTTAGCGCCGTACATGCCAATGAACACAAAAACCAACGGACCCATCAAACTCAAACCCGAGCCGCTTGGCCAATGTCTCCAACATCAAACACGCCTGCCCCCACCCAGCATTAATCTCTGGCCAATCCACAGGCTGGCTTGGATGTCTGCCCAACCGAAACCCATCAATGGTGCCATACTGCCCGTCGTACCAAATCCGAAACACGTCATTCACAACGTTGGTGGTGCGCAGCTTTTCCAACTGCCGCGACGCCTGCTCATACCGGTTGTTGAGCGAATCGCGCTCCTGGTGGAACCCAGACAAGGTTGTCATGAACGCATTCATGTCGCGCCAAAACATGCCCTCGAGTGCCACCATTTCCTGCTCTTGCCGCACAAGGTCTTGATCGGCCGCGAGCTGGTGCGCTTCTTCGAGTTCAAGCGCAGCAAGTGTTGCGGTCAGATGTTGTTCTTCTTCTTGGAGGCGGGCGAGAATGGCAGCCGGGTCGTCGGATGGGTCGCCACCAAGAGCGGATTGTGACTCGAGCTCGGCAATCAGTGATTCGTAGCATGCAATTTCTTGGTTGATTTCGGACTGCTGGCGGGCAATGGCAGTTTCGAGCGTGTGGGCACACGGCGTGCAGAGAGGGAGTTTGGATTCCGAGTGCGGCGCGCTTGCACTCGAGCTTGTTTCGGCAGCTGTGGAGGATGATGTGTAGGTATTGGAAGACGACAGGCCAGCGAGCCGGTAGAGCTCTTCGAGCGTGGCAAGATTGGTGGAAAGTGGGCGGGTTTCATATGGCAGCGGCTGAGATTCGGCGAGGTCGAACGTGTTGTTGTCCTCGGGGAAATGGGCCTCTGGAGCGTTTGGCGAGGGCACGCTTGGCTCGTGCGGCACAGGATCCTCCAAAGCAGATACGGTTCGTGACTTTGACGATGACGACGTGATGGAAGATCGACGTGCCGTTGGTTGAGTTTGACCCGGTGGAACGAGAATAAACGATGCATCGGGGAGACCACCCCCAGTAGCAGGTGCGCCGGCCTGTGTTATCCGACGGACGGTCCCACGGCCGCTTGCCGATTTCGACGACAGCGCGTCTGACAGTTTGGACACGGCATCGATGGCGGCGCTTGGAGAGACGCGAATGGCGCTCCCGCATTCTGTGCATCGCAGAGAGCCGGAAGAGCTCCCACCAGCTCCGTCGGAATCGCCCATTGTGCTCGAGTCAATACCCGCTCGAGACGGCGTGCCCATGTTTGGAGCAGTCGAGGCGGAAATGACAGACGCCGGGGATCCAGGAACTTTGGCACTTCTTGCAGCAAGCTTGGTTCCTGGCGGCTGCTCTGATGAGAGTGGCGTGCTGTGACTCGGACGCTGGCGGGGTTGCAGTTTGCCTCAGGGCGGATCCGAGCTGAGGAGGCACGGGACTGACGGGTGGCGGGGTCTTGCACGGCGGGACATCACGGCACGAGTAGAGGGGTGAGTGGAGAGTATCAATTCGCTGAATGCTCAAGGTAAAATGCTTGAATAGTGTCAAATACGTGGCTATCCATATGGTGATGTTCCCGTACGTGTACGTGTCAACGTGGATCAAGTTCAATGTCAACCGAGTGTTTACACATATCATACATGTGGCAGAGGCAGAGCGGACCCGAGTGGGGCTTTGAAGGCGATGCAGGCATGGGAAATGATGCCCGAGTGAAGTAACGCAAAATGCCGCCGCTTCTCCATCGGGGCGACAGTTTGAACCTTGGTCGACACTGCCGCCCACAAGCCCAGGCAGGCACAACCAGCAGAGCGCAGGGCGAGCTTGACGGCATGCCGGCAGTCACTGACCAGTCCGACACAATCTGGATAGCCGCGGCCTCGATGGGCCACGCAACAAGGACCTGCTGCAGTTGCGAGCGCTTCTTGAGCGAAGGGGTCGTACTTACATAACCCTGGAGCGAGATGGGTGAGGCAAAGGAGCCGAAAACTGAAACGCGACTCAAAATGCATGGCCTCAGCCCGCGGGAAAACTCAAAAAATGTCTCACAGTCTCAGTGAGTCTTGGTGCAGGCGTGACACAACTTGCAGGCTTTCGAGTCAAACAGGAAGGGCATGGATTGGCTTTTTTTTTTTTTTGGCTGCCATCTGCATGTCTGGGATCCCCGAGGACTGGACAGAGCGACGTCGACTCTTGTTGACCTACTCCTGACTCTTGTGACTGATGGACTTTGCTACAGTTCGACCTGCCCTCGCCATGAATCAATTGGCACTCCTCATCGCTGTCCTCTCGCTGGCCATGGCCGCCGCCGCACAAGAGCAGCCCACCTTCATCGACCCGGCCACCAATCTGACCGTCAATGCCAACGAAACGGCCTGCCTCGCCAAGCTCAACTGGCCCAAGTGTTTCGGGTGGAATTTCCGCAATACGACGCTCAAGGAAGATCCCGATTACGCCAAAACCGAGGCTCAGATTTGCACGCCCGAATGCAAGGCCATGAAGGCGTCGCTCTCGCGCGAATATGTCGAATCCAAATGTGGCCCAAATCCCATCTTGCCCCGCCGCATCCGCCTCGACCGCATCGAACTGACCCGCATTCGTGCGCAATTCACTTGCTCCAAGGACGAAACGGGCAGGTCGTGCTCGGCATTGCTGACGGAATCGTTCGAGGCGGCAAAGTTTAATGCGTCCGAGCATACTGGACCTGATGGGATGGGACAGGCGCCGTGGTCGGCGATTCCAAAGGATTACGCTTGGTATGTGTCATCATTCAACTTGCATTTACACATTCTCGCTCCTGACCCTTGTGCTGACTCCTCATTTCCACTTGTCCGCAGCTCAAAGTGTATTTTGGAAGACCTTGAAGTTGAGAAGCAGGTGGATGAGTGGTATGCTGCCAAGATGAACATGACGGAATCGATGGGCTTTTACAACCGGTCCGAGGCAGCCATGCAAGAGCGGGCGCAGATTTGCAAGGGGTGGAAGCCGTCAGGAAAGACTGGCTCGTCGACGCCCGCGATTGGTGGGGTGACACCCGGCTCTTCGGCAGCTTCGTCCATTACGTTGGAATCATCAATGGTGCTTTTGGTCACCGTGGCCATGGCAATTGTTGCCTTGTAGAGATGTGTTGTGTTGCTTGGTCACTCGGATCAATTTACCAGGCTGGATGATATACACACGATTTTGACCCCAATGATCTCCGTGCTGGTGGCCTAAAACACCGTTGCGTTGCATCTGCAGGCTTCCGCAAATTGTTTCCGTCGCCAGGCCAGGCCCACCGCCAGTTCTTGCCCTCTAACGTCTCATCCGACCCAATGCAACAGATGACGCGACGAGACGCGACTTGCCATTTGTCTCGCATTCAATATTTATCGCAATGCTGGCCACCGTCGTCGTCCTGGCGGCTTCAATTCTAGCGACGCTTGTCCAAGAGCAGCCGCCCTTCATTGAACCAACTACCAACCAAGTTATCCCTCCTGTGTGATGGAGCGCTTTGCAGTACATTGAGACGCGCACCCTTCCACTTCCCACCATCTGATGATCGCAACACCACGTTAATCACAAGGATTGGCGAGAGTCAATCGTCTTGCGTCATTTTGGACAGCAAACTGGAATTGAACCTGCAACCTTGTCTTTGCATTTACAGTTCACAACCAGCGTCAAGTCCATTACTCAAAGTAACGAGACGACCGACTGGGTGGGAGCGCAAGACGACGAGTACACAATATAAAGGTTTTCGTACTTCATGGAAACAGCCGTAAAGCGCATACCTCCTGGTTACCTTGCAACATCGCTTTTGCTTGCCATCACAAGCCAATGTGTCGCTGGCGGCGAACCGGACCGAAACGATTCGCTCGATTGGATGAGTCAATACCAGACACACAAGTGAGGGTGTCTATGAAAAAGCATACACTAAACATGACAAGCGAGCCGCTTCAATCCACGTCCATGGCGTCCTCGTCCTCCTCCCCACTCGACTCAAAAACCATGAGCTTGCCCTGGAAAGCTGGCAGCGCCGTCTTCTGCTTCTTTTTTGACGTGGGCGGCGCCGTCCCCAACCCATTTGTTCCCGGCGCAACCGCAAGCACCTCCTTGACCTTGGGCAGATCCTCTTCGACACTGCCCTTGCTCTTCGACTTGCTGCTCTTCTTGTCCTTCTTGTCCTTTTTCTCCTTCTTTTCCTTCTTGCTCTTCTTGCTCTTCTTGCTCTCCTCGGCCGCCGCCACCTGCGTGTCAATCGCAATGAGCTCGGTCAACGCCACCGCCTCCTCATTCTCCTCATCCACGCCCATCTCGGCCTGGCCCTCGGCCCCGCGCTGGGCCTCCTCATCCTCATTCCCCTCGTCCACGTCAAACTCGTCATCTCCGCCAGCAATCTCCCGATACACCTTCTCAACCTCCCTGACCATGTCCACGTCGTGCCTGACCTCGACCTGCTTGACCCGATCCTTGTCTGCGCGCCACGCATGCCCGCGCTTCTCGGCCATCATGTCCTTGAAGAACCTGGCCTCGTGCGCGGCCAACATGGTGAGCGCCACACCGGTTGCGCCCGCACGTGCGGTACGACCCACACGATGAATGTACTGCGGGACGTATGCGGGTGGGTCGTAGTTGACGACCACGTCGACGGCGGGCAAGTCGACACCGCGGGCAAGAATGTCGGAAGCGACCAACACGCGTACGGGCGGCTGGGCCAACGAGGACGAGGTTGATGACGACGTGCGGAATGTTCGCAGAAGCGTTGTGCGCTCGGCTTGCGTCAGCTCGCGCGAAAACAGATGCACGTCGGCCAGCTTGGCATCGCCCTCGCCGGCCGTTGCATGCGAAAGCACCTTGGCCAGCCGCCGAGCGGAATCTACCGACTTGGTAAACACAAGCACGCGCCACGCCTTGTCCGTGGCCACTTGTTGCACAGGCTCGAGGGTCGTCTGTGTCCAGGGCTGGACATGCCGCTTGGCGGGATCAAAAACGCCAACGGTGGGGACGCCCGTAGCCATGTGCCGAACGAGATGCAAAAGAGCAATGGGCTTATCTGCAATGGACGGCATAATGGCCATGGTTTCGTACAGCGTGGTTGGCACAAGGTACTTGGACACGGGTTCCACGGGCTTGCCAGAGTCCGTCTCGAGGGCAGGCGCGGCAGCAGCAGCAGCAGCCAGCAACACGGGCTCGTCCAGCTTGACCCTGGCCAGCTTTTCGGGATTGCGCGTCAATGTCGCCGAAAACAGAAGCTTGATGGGCTGCGCCGCCGCCCGCATTCGTGCACCAAGTGTCCCCGGCATGCACCCCGCGCCGCGCACGGGCATGCCACTTGAAAGCGGCCGGCGAATCACAAGCGATTGCGCATGCACGGGTCCCTTGGGTGTTGGAAGCGGAGCAACGCATTGAGTCGAGCGCCATGTCGAGCCACTCGGATTCGGGCGCGTTGAGAATGCGATCGGCTTCGTCAATCACCAGGTACCGCAGATGCTGCAGAGTGAATCCGGGCGTGTGTGCAAGGTGATCGTGCAAGCGGCCGGGTGTGCAAATGAGAATGTCGATGGTGGAATGGCCGCCGGGAGAGGCCGCAAGGGCGGGCGCAAGTGTCGCCGTGGCAGACGGGTGGTGTTGCAGGACGCGGTGGACGAGCGAGCCCTGGGCAAGCATTCCGGGAACGGCACGATCTTCAGGCCGCGTCGCCATGTTTGCCGTTGCTGCGCCAAGGTCGCCGCCGTTTCGCGAGCTACCTGAGCCACCTGCTGAGGCAGCGACGCGCAGGCCGACAGAATCGGCAAATGGGCGGAACGTCTCATAGACCTGGCGCACGAGATCTCGTGTGGGTACGACGATAAGTGCGCGCAAGCGAGGAACAGTGCGTGAGGAGAGTTGGTGGACGATGGGGAGGACGTATGCGAGTGTTTTACCGGAACCAGTCGGTGCAGAGACGAGAATGTCATGGCAAGGTGATGTATCGGTGGAACTTGAGCTGGGGAGCAGGCGCGGGACAACAGCCCGTTGGACGGAAAAGAGTCGACGGATGCCGAGCGAATCGCACACGCTTACAAGGCGTGGGTCGAGGCCAAACGCGCTGGGCGCTGCTTGATGATGCTGCTGCTCCGCCTCTCCTTCTTGACTGGCATCGGCCATGACCTGATCTCCATCGGCATCCTTCTTGGCGACCTCGACACGCTCTCTCTTTTCTTCGTCTTCTTCTCCCCACACCGACTCTGGATCGGCCTGATCGAGCGCATCCAAGTACACGGGCACGGGCTTTGCGAGCCACGCCGGCAGTGCGGCCTGCTTCAACTCGCGCTGCTGCTCCTTGGACACATTGTTTGCGTTGTCAAACTCGGGAAAGTAAAGGTCGTAGTTGCGAGTCGTCTTTCCAGACGCGGATTGGGAGATGGGAATGAAGGCAACAGGCTCATCGTCTTCGGCGTTTGGATTGGCAACAGGGTCACGTTCAAAGCCATCGGGCCGTGGTGGAGCCACGACCACTTGCGGGACATTGCTGGCGGAATCCTCCGGTGCGGGAGCCGAAGTGGGCTGGTCCTGTTGGTCGTGCTGTTGATACTTGCGTTTTGAGCCCATTGTGTTTTTCTGTTTACATGTGCCCGTATTGATGTGGCGGTTGATACAGTACCACGCCGTCGGCCACGGCTATGGTGAAGTATTGGATCACGTCCGCACCCTTTGAACAGCACGCATCTGCATCATTAACAGTCATGTGACCCGTAACCGTTCGCGTCAGGAGCGTTCGCACCCCCATTTCACGCCGATTTGCCCATGCAACACTGACCTCCTTTCCATCCCGCTACCGCTATGCGTTGCCAAGATCGCACAAGAAAATGAACCCGATGCACCTCGAGTAGAATCTAACGTTTCCATCATCATGCGCCTCGGCCGCCTTCGGACTGTCGACTGGCACGCAACTCGCCGTCGCCTCTTTGTTGAAAAGGGCGCCGTTCGCTTATGTGACCTGGCCGACTTTGAGGTCTCGATTCCAGTCCAGCTTATTACGAGCCTATCCGACGAGTTTTCACCGAGCATCCTGCTTAATGAGATTACTGAATCGGCGGGCAAGTGGGCACTTTCGTCCAGCGGGCAGGATGGGCTGATTGACAAGTTTATGGCTTTGGCGGATCAGAGCGATACGCTTGGTCAGCCTCGTCAAGAGAGCAACAGCAATGACGGCGAGCGGCCCCAAGAACGAGTCCCAACCAGCTCTCCGCCGCCACCATCCAGTGCGCCACTCGCGACTGCTACACCTGCCGCGGACCGCTCGCTGGAATACATCAACACGTCTCTCCGCCGGTCACTTAGCAAGGCTGCAATCGCACTGGAAGAGGCACCCCTCGTTGCGCCCGGACCCGACTCGGCCGTCGTGGTCGACTCTGGCCAGGATGCTGACACCCAGCCGATGCCTCAGTTGCCTTCAGAGGTTCAACCAGACGCCATCGCAGAGTCTGAATCTCCGGCATACTATTCCCCTCACAACGCTGACGCTCAGCATGCTGCTGCAGCGTCCTCCGCCTCGCACTCACTCACCAACCTCATCATGGACCGCATCCCACCTGCTCGCCTCATTGTCGAGCTCGCTGCTCTCGGCACCTCCAACGACTCGCACTGCTCGCTCCCCACAATGGGCGGATCCACCCACTCACTTACAGACGCAGATGATTGGCCACAAGACCCATCCACCACACACCCAGCTGACTTGCCCGACGGAGGAGATTTGACCATTCACCTCAAGATCCCGCCCGAACTCAAACGCCAATCCACATCTCAATCAACACTCGACGGTGAAAGTGACCCGTTTGCCTCTCACTCATCAACGTCGTCATCATCCAACCCGACCACAACACGCCTGCTTCTTGACCTCTCCACCGACTCGCCCGTCCTCACAGTCCCTCAAATCCACTCCTTGCTCACAACCTGCTTTGATGCCACGTTCCACACACGCCTCACAGAGCACGTGACCGATCCGGCCAATGTCGAGCTCGCAGCTCGCGCTCTGAGGCAGTTGACACCCATCGTGTCACTCAAGCACTTGAGCCAGGTGATTCATTGGATGGTTGCCCGGGGCATGGATCGTGTCGGTCGGGATCAAGAAACTAAGCCGATTGAACTGGCGGATGTTGCTGCTGGGGGAGACGGCAAAACAGAGGGGATTGGGCTCAAGCTGGGACCCGGCTGGCCCGTGCTCGCGATTGCAAAGCTCATGATGATTGTGACATTTGACTGGACGCCTGATGTCGCTGGCCTGTTTGTGGGCTATGTGTGCCAGTCGTGGCCCGTGCACATTGTGACGCGATTGATGGCCATGATGGTATGTCCACATATCTCGAATCTCTGATGTCAATTCCTAATTCCTCATCATCCGCACATGTCACATGCACAGGCACAAGATGAACCTGCCTCGCTTGCGTCTCTATTTATCAAATCCGCCACCTGGCCGTGGTCACTCATGCAAGTCGCCGAGCTCGTTTCGCTTATGGACTGCACGCTACACTGGCGCGAGGCCTACTTTACCGCCTTCACCAACCATTACCTGGCGCACATTGAGCGCGATCTGCCCTTTTACTCGGACTCGACCAACCACGCCTTGCCTGACACCACACATGGGCTGCCCCTCCGTGCGTCACCCATGTCGGCGTTTTCAGCACATGCCGCGCCTGCGGCGGTTGTGCTGGCGAGGGACAAGCCCACGCGCATCTTGTTTCTGGCGACCTTGTATCGGACCAGTTTGGCCGTCCAGCAGTTTCGGTTGGACGCGATGCTTGCGGGACTTAGCGGGGTTGGGGTCGGCGCATTGGTGGAGCAGGCAGCAGTGGATGTGCTTGGAGCGTGTGAGGAGGTGAGGTTGAGGGAGGCCAGAGAGGATGGGAACGGTTCGAGCGAGAGTGCGGATGGCGACTTGGAGGAGTTTGCGCAGTTGGGGAGTGAAAGGGTCAGTTTGGGGAGTTTGGCGAGGTTGGTCGCAGACGCCGGATTGCTTAATGGGTCACCGGCCGTGTCGAGTGCATCTGTCAGAGATGAGGCAGAGCGTGCTGCAGACCGGGATGTGAGACAGGAGCGGGAGACCGCAGAATAGCCACCAGTCTGGACGCCTCATGGAGTGCTAGGCAAGTAGTCATGAGTGTTTGCACTTGGTTTGTGGTGCGCCTTGAATTGCCTCAATACATTCAGTCTCTTGGCGTGCAGCACCAGTTCTTGACAGCCACAAGGCCTCCGTGCTCTCTATTGAGCGCGTCACCCAACGCGAACACCCACTGTTTCTGCGTTCGAGTGCGGCCTTGGATGAAACATGTCACGCTGAATGTGGCGGCGCCTCTGCTGATGCCAACCGGTAAATAGGTACCAAAAGTGATCGAGACGTGGTGCATGATCGTGCATGGCAGTTTGCGTATAATGAGCCATATTTTCTGTAATGATGCAGACAGTTTACACGGGTTTCCAGTGAGTCCAGATTAACAAGTTATGGGAGTATACTGAAATGAACGCCACTCATTTTCAGGGCCATTGCAGCACTTTTCCGTTCACACATTCACACTTTTCTATACACACTTAGTTCGGGGTGGCAGCATAACACGAATCCCGACAAGAAGATTGCGAAATAAATCGTGATGGCTCTCAGGAAACATTATCGGCATTCCTTCATATTTATTCGAGATTTTCAACCATTGCAGGGCTTGCGTTCTCGGAAAAGCGTGAAAAAAGGGTTAAGGAACGTGTGTGGCATGATCGATCGCCACTCGAAAGTCCGCCTGCTTGGAACTGGGGCTTCTTTTGTTCTGGACGCCGTTTCTGCATTTTCGTGTCTCCCGAGCCTTGTCGCACAACACGCCCGCCCGCGCCTCTGCTCCCCTTTCCCTTGCCTCTCTGCCGCAATCTCATCAAGTTGCCAACGATTTGTGGGTTCCGCGCAACCGTGACCGCCTCCTTCCCGCTCTGCCGCTGCCTGCCAAGCACTTGACCACCGAGCTATAAATCCACGGTACGCCGCCCTGCCCTCCTCTTCACTTTCCCGCCCTCACACCCGTGGCGATCAATGTACCCCTCGCCCCCACGGCCGGCCACTTGCCCGTCGCACATAACACGCAACTGATTGCTCCCTCACCCATTCTTTCTCGGCAGCCCCGCATCTTGTCCGCAACTTCCCTCGGCCCCTGCTCAAGACATTGCGCAACACCATGACCACGTCCCACGCGCAGCCGCTCGCTGCCGAGTTTGCTCCCTACTGGCAAACGGCCCGAGTTGCTGCCGAGCACGGTAAACGTGCCACGGTGCCCGTGCCACCATACCCGTTCCACGGCGCGGGATCAAAGCAATTTTCGCTCGTCCTCATGTGGAGCATCATTTTGGCTGTGCCCGCATTGCCCGTGTTGGCGCTCAATGTCTCTTTGTTGTGGTACGCGTGCTCGTTTGGCTTTGTCGCCACAACTGCAAACGAATGTGTTAGATGATCACACGTGCGTGCCACAATGCCAACACCAATAGGTACCCCGTGTCGCTGCTCCTGCTCGGCCTGCCGGCATTTGCCGCCTTTGTGTACTACTCGTCCCGCCACATGTCGGCGCCGTCGCAGCCCGACATTCCGCTTCCCAGCAAACCCATTGACGCCTACCTTGAATTCCGCGACCCCGAACTCAAGGCCAAGTACGCCAACAAGCCCGCGGGCACGGCCAAGATTGCCATGGAGGAGCTCTTTGAGGCCTACTTTGACGAAAAGGTCGACTTCAAGGTGGACGTGCTCACGGCGCTCGAGTGCCGGTACGACTATGCACAGTTCCGGTTCACCACGGGCCAGTTCAAGTTCTTTTTGACCCAGTGGATTCCCGAGACGCTGTGGCATTCCAAAGCCCAGGACGAGGATCAGGTCCGCGAGCATTACGACCGCGGCAATGACTTCTATGCTGCCTTTTTGGGCGAGCGCATGGTGTACACGAGTGGGCTCGTGTCGGACCCAAAGAAGCGCGAGTCGTTGGAACAGCTCCAGGATAACAAGCTCGAGTACGTGAGTGAGCGGTTGCAGCTCAAGCCCGGCGACAGGCATTTGGATATTGGCTGCGGTTGGGGTACGCCATTACTTCCCTATTTTTTTCGATTGACACGATTCATGCTCACCCGCTTCTTTGCACACGACGTATGACCATCCATAACACCAGGCACTCTTGCCATTCACGCCGCAAAGTTTTACGGTACCACCTCGACCGGTGTGACGCTTGCCGCCAACCAAATCGAATTTGGCCGCCGCCGCGCTGCCGAAAACGGTGTCGAGGACCGCGTCAACTTCTTGCACATGGACTACCGTGACATCCCCAAGCAAAAGTTTGACAAGATTTCGTGCCTGGAAATGGCCGAGCACGTTGGCGTGCGCCTGTTCCCGTCCTTCATGAACCAAGTCTACGACATGCTCGAGGATGACGGTCTCTTCTTTTTGCAAATTGCCGGTCTCCGTCGCTTGTGGACCACCGAGGATCTCATCTGGGGTCTGTTCATGGCAAAGTATGTGTTCCCCGGTGCTGACGCAAGTTGCCCGCTTGCTTGGGTCATCAACCAGCTGGAGGTGGGTGGGTTTGAGGTGCGCGAGGTGCAGACCGTTGGCGTGCATTACTCGGCAACCATCGAGCGGTGGTACCGCAACTGGTGCGCCAACCGCGAAAAGATGGCCGAGGCGTATGGCGAAAAGTGGGCACGCATTTGGGAGGTGTTCCTTGCCTGGTCCACCATCATTGCCCGTCAAGGGTCGGCTACGTGCTACCAGATTGTCGCCAACAAGAATGTCAATAAGTTTGACCGTGTCAGTGTCATGCGTGGCATTGAGACGGCCGCCCGTGGCCTCAAGGCCTAGATTTCCTCGCCCCTTGCATTTGGTTTCTATGTCGTGGCTCGTGTCGGCCAAGCGTTAGGTGATTTGGAACCGGTCGTCGCAGTGTGTGGATACTTGCTCGCTTCTCAGACACTCGTCGTCATTTTCGCGTTTGTTTTTCTCTACATACCACCGTTTCGGTTTTGATTTGCCTTGTGCTTGGGTCCTTCCTGCTTTGTGTTTCTCTTTCCTCGTCTTCATTTGACTACCCCTTCTTTGCCTTTGTTGTCCGCGCCGTTGTTGTATTTTCCACAGTTTGATTGCTTTCGCTGTTGTATTCTAAATGTGTGGGACTGACAAATGCACTCTTTTGTTGTTTTCTCGTCTCGCAACCACCTCCATTCCAACAGCCCTGTGAGAACCTGTCGCTAACCTCCAACGTCAAAACCACAACGACTGCTCCAACAATTGCGACCACGCTTGACGCAAAGGTCTAGCTCGCGACGGCCTAAAGACGGCTGCTCTCCACCAGAAGGTGTCGGCGAGGCCGCCACGAGCCCTCCACTCTTGGTGGGCGACGGCGTCCACTCTTGGCAAATATTTGCCCGCTCCTTCATACCAGCCTCGATGCGATTGCACACGGAAATGCGACCGATATTGTTGAGCGTCTGCTATTTGGACGTTTCGATTTGGGTGGCGATTACGAGGTCCTCGAGCATGCATTTAAAACTAAACATACATTGAAAGAGTCTGAGCCAGTTAGTCACCTGCCATTCAAATCAAGAATCACGCAACAGAGAAAAAACGTGTACCGAACATAATCCTTTGGCACCACCGCATACGGAACCGACTGGTCGCCCATGGATCCCATATGCTCCGACTCGTTAAACTTTGCGACATCCAACATGTCGGCCTGCAGCGCAGCACACGACCGGTTGCCCATACCATCCTTTGAGCACGAAAACTGCGTTTGGGATCCTGGCCACGGCCATGCTGTCCAAGCAAAGGCGCGCGGGCAAAAGGTATCGGGTTTTGGGCCGCATTTGGGCTCGACGCATTCTTGCGAAAGCGAGGCTTTCATCGCCAGGCGTGCAGGTTTTGCACGTGTATCTGTTCAAAGCTTGGGTCGTCGGCCAAGATGTGAGAGGCTGCTTTTACCTCTTTATCCACGGCAAGACCGACTGTAACGTCACTCTGCTGGACGTCGAGTGGTGGTGCCTCAAAAGCTTACTGCTTGCCTTGTGTTGTTTGAGACATGAAATGACATCGTGATCATGCCGCTTCAAATGCGCACAGCGATGGAGATGTCTCACTTGCTGTTAACTGCATGTATTGAATCGTCGGGCGTGTGCATTCAGTGTGTCACTAGGGGGAAGCTCAAAGAACTGCTGGCCCAACTCGCGCGTGCGCTTGCGCTTGAGCAACGCCGGCGCCAACTGCTCGTCCAACTCTGGTGCCGCCTTTTCCATAGCTGCACGCGCAACAATGTGACAACCAAGATCCAAGTTATCACCAACCAACAGCTGCAGCAACTGATCCGAGATGACTGGCAGTGTCCGCTCGCCCTTGATCGTTGCTTGCTATAATGGATGAGAACATGGACCAGGCACGCTTGGTGCATCGCTGGATATGGATGATTCAAATGACCGCTAAACATCAGGTGTACATCAATACTGTATCGGCCAAGTTAACGAAAAATAAAGGAGGGAACAATAAACAAGATATTTTCGGCTAGAGAGCAGCAATTGCAACGACCACACCAACCAGCACCGCCATGGTCGAGCCCCACACGAACGATGAAGCCGATGAGGAGCCAGGCGGGATTGCTCTGCCATTAGCAGGCGACGACGAGCCAGTCTTTCGCGATGGCTTCCACCCCTTGCACAACTGTGCACGCTCTTGCATGGCGGCTTCCGTCCGATTGTAAAGGCCGACTGATTCGGATTCGGATTCGGTCAAGTTATACCACGCACCCATTTGCTTCTCGACCTCAATGTCCTGCAAAACGCACTTTGAACTGATGGTAGCAGTGTGATGAGGGTGTGAATCAAAAAAAAAAAAAAAAATCATGCTAGCAGGACATGGAATGGAAGCAACGGGATTCGCGTACCAAGCGTACTCCTTGGGAACCACCGACCATGGCAACTGTCCCACCTCATCTGGCCCAAGATGATCAGACGCATTAAACTTTGCCGCCTCCCACGCTTCCATCTGTAAGGCCGAGCATAATCCACCGAACTCGTCCTTGCTGCAGGTAAACTGAGCCTGAATGCGGTACAAGTCCAACTTGTCCATTTTTATTTCGCGGGGTAGGATTGGGTTTGCGCCGCACATGGATTCGACATATTTGCGAGATAGAGATGCCTTCATGGACATGCACTCTTGGGTGCACACTTGAGCCTCGTACTTTTTCAACCCGGGATCGTCCTTGTACATGGCGTTGGTCCAGTTCCATGCGTAACACTTTGGCCAGTTGAGTTTGGCAAGACACGCGGTTTCGTTCGCGTTAACCGGTAGTTTGGTCGCGGGGTTAATGAAGGTGGGCTGCTGGTTGTCCTGGGCAGCGACAGCAATGGTCACCGAGAGTACGGCGACGAGGAGTGAAAGTAGGCGAAGCATCATCTTCATGGCTGGGCGTCGATGTGCCGTGCAAGGGGAGGGCTGCGACTGGCTATGGATGGATCGCATTTACGAACTTGTATGGGCGAGGGGACCGCCGACTTTATGCATCCATAGCAGGGTCAAGTACAGGCCCTGGCTGTAACTTGGAATGATGACTCGACGCCTGTCTCGCTTTGTTTTTGGGTCTCCAAAGACACGAAATGACGAAAATGGTCCACCATCTCACCTCGACGCGTTTAGCCGGCAGGTGGTTGTGGCCACGCGGTGGACTTGCAATTGAGGACCTGCTTCCTTTATCTCTCCCTGCTGCCACGATTTCATCACGGCCGGATGCTTCACGGGGCATGTCACAGTTCCCGGAGCGAATTCAATCGGTCATATACTCCGACGTATCATGCGAGTGTAGAATCAATGCTTTCCAGCAAAGATCTTGTGGCATGTCCACCCAGAGAGTCGGCTGTGATTTTTCGGACATGCTGGTGCTGTCAGTTCTGTTGGCAAATGGATCAATGAATGAGCGATATTGGAAGGTGCCGTCAAGGCCGATTCCGATGAGAACCCCCATTCGAATCCAGATTCGAATTCCAGGGTTGCGTCGATGGCGATAGGAACGAAGGGCGGCAATGACAGTGTAAGGTCACTGCCGTCTTTTCATGCTCCGCTAGACAGGCGACAGGTCGTGGAATCGATACTCAATTGTTGCTCTGGCTGCCACTTTCGAGCAGCGACTCGGTAGGGTGTCTTTAGGTGACTAGTAGACAAGGCACGCCGCATTGTTGTGTGCGATCAAGTCTCACTTGCTCAATCAAGGAACAGTTGTGAGAAGGTGGTCTTGGCGAGGTAGTTTTTGCAAGATATACAAGGATTCGATAGCCACAGTTAATGGTCATGATGATGGGCATCCACCATACATCAAAAACGGCATATTATTCATGGCACATGGAACAGATACAGGATGCGTATTAACCTTGACTAGAAGTCAGCGGATGCTACAAGCACGCGACGGCAAGCAAAACAATGGTCGAACCCAATGTTGTCATGGACAAAGCTGGAGATGAGCGGGACACTGCTCCGCCAGTCACAGGTGATGATGAGCCAGACTTGCCAGGTGCCTTCCAATCCTTGCAAATCTGAGCCCGTTCTTGCAACGCAGCGTCCGATCCGTCGTAATTGCCCACAGGCTCGGGTATGTTGAAGGTGTTGGCATACCACACGTTCAATTGCTTTTCAACTTGCATCTCCTGCAGAATGCACGAGGAACTGAAATTGAAACAAAACGAGTTGGGAGCCGGCGTGAGCAAGTTTGTCACTTTCAAAGCGGTCCCAAGCAAGATGTTTCGTTGAAACATACCAAGCGTAATCTTTGGGAATCACAGACCACGGCACATGCTTCTTTCCATCGGGACCACGGTGCATTGATGGCTGAAACTGAGCAGCCTCCCACGATTCGGCCTGCAAAGCCAAACATGACCTGCCCGACTCGTCCTTGGTGCAGGACCGCCGCGCCAAAATGCGATCCCACTCGAGCTGATCGAGGCGAATAGTAGATGGCAGAATTGGGTTTCTACCGCATTTGGATTCGACATACTCACGGGATAGGGATGACTTCATGGCTTGGCATTCTGGCGTGCAGATTTGAGCCTCGCGCCTTTTGAAACCAGGATCATCCTTGATGGTGCTGTTGTGAAAGTTCCAGCCGTGGCACTTAGGCCAGTCGAGCTTGGCGAGGCAGACGGCTTCTTTGGCATCGACAGCCTTTCCTGTGACTGGGTTGATGAATGTGGGTTGCGCGTTGTCTTGCGCAGTGATGGCAGTGGCCACTGATAGGACGGTGATGAGGAAGAATAGTTGGTGGAGCATCATGGCTGGTTGGGCGGTTGGGACACACTCGTGTTTCCCCGCTGTGGGAAGTTATGTGAAAGGGAGGCGCTGGCTTTTATTTTTTTGTTCCCACAGCCAGGAAAAGGCCTTGGCTACTCTTGAACATGGAACACTGACTTGATATCGCGGTATTTTGGGCGTGTATGCAACAACGAGGTCCACCTCCGACTGCGGACGCGTTTTGCCGGCTATTGCAGTAGATTTGCTACGTGTCCGTTGCCATCATCATCGCTGGTTGCTTCAAGCACTCCCTACCTGCCCCAGAATGACCGGCCCGGATTCTAAGTATCATTCTTTTCTCGTTCTCCCTCGCATTTTTGCTTCGGTCATTTCGTTCGAGCCGCCAGCAGCTCTGGTCTTGACGGCGGGTCCGTGCTGAATCATTTTCTAAGGCGCGGGGCTGCTGTGATGCAAAGGTGCAAGGAGCGGAATGCCCGTCCCTCTGACGTCATCATGTCTCACTTGCTGATCGAAAGCTTGTGTGGTGCCGACTTGCGAAGCATGGTGATTCACGCAGAACCAACGCACAAGGACAAATGACATGAACGTTCGATTACACACCATTTGCACATGGTACAAATACAGGAAAAAAACGTGAAGCAATCCATCGACACACAAGGTCCACGGGCACAAGACACGGCACACCTTCATGCCTGAAACTCGTACATGTCCCTCTGCGTTGGCGCATCCTTGATCACCACCTCCTTCCTCTCCTTGTCCTGCAAACTCTTGAGCGCCGCCAATGCTGCCCCAGCAGCCCCAGGCTTGCTCATGATCTCCTTGCTCTGTGCAATGACATCGACCGTCTTCCTCAACGGCGTCCCGGCGTGATGCGAAACATACTCTGCAATCTTGTCCCACCGCTGGGTTGTACCGCCTGGAATTTTGTTGACCGCTTGAACCAGCACGCCAAGTTCTTGTGCCGACCAGGGGGCCGACCCGGTTTTGGCGGCCATGGCCGCCGATGCGCGTGCTGCTTGGTTCTTGATCTTTTGCTGTGCGTCCTTTGCCTCGTGCGCGTGCCGGCCAAGCACCTCTTCGACAACCTTGGCCGCGGCATCCGGCGAGAGTGCCGATTCGAGTTGGGAGCGCACGTCGCCCAGCTCCATGAGGTCGTCCTTGCATCCTTCAATGAGGCGCTCGAGGTCAATGAGCACGGCCTCCATGTGCTTTGCCGAGGGCGTGGCGTCCGACGTCAGGTACGAGTGCTGCTTGGTGACGGCGGCCTTGATGGCCTTTTTGTGGGCCTTGAGTGCGGCTTTGCGGTCCTTTTCTGCTTCTTTTGCGAGCACGGCTTGGGCCTCGGCAATCTTTGCGTCCGAGGGCGATGGGACTGGCTTGGCGGTGGTTGCAGCAGGCGCGGCGGCAGCGGCAGCAGCGGATCCAGGACGCAAAGAAGCAGCGGGCATTGGCTTTCCCTTGTTTTTCTTTGCGGCCTTTTCCTCCTCCTTAAACCTCCTCATCCTCGGGTCCACGGCCATGACGCGCTCCACAAGCATACGCACGCGCGCATTGTCCTCGGTCTTGAGCTTAGTGCGCTGAGACTTGTTCTTTGCCTCCAAATGGCGTTTGTGATCGCGGTTGCTGGCCGACTCGGTATCCTCGTCAAAGTACTCAAACGACCGCCATGACTCCCAGTTTGTCCAAAACGCATAAAACTTTTCCACGGCACCCTTTGAGCTTGCATCATCGCCAAACTTTGGTACGCGATTGGGCTTCAATGCAAACCTGGCCTCGCGATCAAACACGGCCTGGACCTCGGCATAAAACGCCTGCGGCGAGTCTGCAAACCACATGCGCAACTGCGCATCCGTTGGCGTTGCGTCCGACACGCCCCGGTCGACCGAGTCGTACGCGCGGCGCTTGGTCTCGTCGGCAAGCGTGTCAAATGCCTTGGCCAGGCACTTGAAGATGGAGTCGGCTTGGTCGGTTGATTTGCCCTGCGCCGCAAGCTTGGCTGTGAGCTTGTCTGGGTGGTGGCGCAACACGGCTTTACGGTGGGCGGCCTTGATCTCGTCTTGCGTGGCCTTGTATCGCAGGTGCGAAAGACCCAGCAGGCGGTAGTGGTCTTGGCGCTTCCAGTCCTTTGGGTCGAGCGATTCCAAGTAGGCTTCGTGCTCGGGATCCAGGGCGTCTTGATCGTCAGCGTCGTCGCCGTTGGCAGCGGCATGGTCGACGGCTGCGGCGCCAAAGAGGGCGGCGAGTGGGGCGTCGTTGGATGGTCTTCGCGGACGTGGAAGCGAGGCGAGGCGAGGTCGACGGGCAGCGAGCGCGGCGTCGAGAGGTGCGAGGAGACAGACGCTGGGGCAGAGGCTGAGGCTGAGGAAGGAGCCGGGGGCAAGGTGATATGGAGCGTGAGGATGGTCATTATTGTGATGCTTTTGTGACTCGTGAGACGGAGAGCCGTGGTGGTGGAAGAAGTCTTGCAAAGAGTTTTTAACGAAGTATTGTTCATACATGGAATTGGCCCAAGATTACTTATGTTTCATATTTGTTTTCATTTGTCAATCGCAGCCGAACACAAAGCGGCACGCCGATCCGATGGAGCAGATGAACGTCAGGCGAAACGTGTGTTTGCCGTGTACCGTATACGCTAAAATAGAACGGCAGATGGGCGGAGAACGGCACGCGTTTTCGTGAACAACGGCAGCGTGATTGGGTCATAACGGCAGCTAAACTACTACAACGGCACCATTCATGTCAGACCAGCACCATTTTCCTTCAGAGCGGCAGGTGATCAACATTTTTTACACTGTTTGCCGTTCTATGCCAAAATGCCGTTCTATTTGAGCGTATACGGTATCATACCTCCTGGCACAGTCATGTTAAGAATAATACATACACGCCATTAAAAGTCTACCCGTCTGCATTGCATTCCTGTCAAAACAATACACACACATAACTGCCAACTGCCTTATTGAATGCTTCACTTGCGCTGTTCGCCACTGGGCCCACTCGCCGCCTCTTCCGCCGCGACACTCCCTGCAGGTGCTCTTGACCGCACAAGCAACTCATCGACCAACCCTTCGATATCCACGGCGTCCAAATCGCCATTGGCCGCCTCAATCTGCTCCAAGCACATCCGCACAAAGTCGTCGTCCACGTGCGGCTCACCGGCCAATCCGTCCATATCATCCACGAGCTCGTCGGCGTCACTTGCACCCGCATGCTCCATGGCATTGAGCACGGCCGATGCACGTGCAAACCACGCGTCGTCTTCGTCGGCATCGAGCTGCTCGTCAATATCGCGATCCAACTCGCCGTGGTCAAATGTGGGCGACCGCGCCAAATCCACACGCTCCTCTTCTTGTTGCTCTCGGCCATCCTCGTCCTCGTCATCTGTCACCTGGCCCGCCGCATTCTCTGCCTCATCCATGTCATTTGCCTCCACAAACCCAAACTCCAACTCGGCCAGCTTCTCAAACATGTAATCCAAAAACCCGTCCTCACTTCCCTGCCACTGCCTCACCACCTCGGCCACCTTGGCCATTGCCTGCGCCGGCGCATCCACCACGCGCCACTCATTGACCCGCCCACTCAGCCTGTACTTGAACCCGGCCGCCAACGGGTTCTCGTACGCAAACCGAAACATGGATAAGGCCGCCGGTGCACGATGGACCCCCTCCGCGGCAATCAAGGCAAATGCTAGGCGCACGTGATAGGGCGCCGACCCGTGCGTGAGTGCATTGTGCTTGTACATGGCCACGTTGGGGTTGCCCGGGTCCAAATGCGCCGTGAGTGGTGAGGGAGTCGTGAGGCCAAAAAAGATGGCCAGTTCGGCGCCCGATTGCGCCGGGTAGTGTTGGATCAGGCACGTGAGAAAGTAGGCAAAGTCCGAGATAGGCGACAAGGGCAGCGAGTGCAGTTGGCCGAGCATGAGTGCAGCGTCGCCGTGGACGTGCTCGTAGTCTGGGTCGATGGTTGGGAACAGCGACGTAAAGAGGGTAGCCATGTCGCGGGTCGTGGAGATGGCTTCAAAGAGACCAGAGAGCAGCGTGGCGACGCACAGTGGGTTGTGGCCTGCGGCGAGGTGCAGGACCGAGCGGAACAGTTGCAGGGCTTGTCCCGGGTAAGGTGCGGTCCATGGGTGCGTGTATCGGGCCTCCTGCAGGGTGAGCGAAGCAGACGCAGAAGCAGGCGAGTGTGTAGGGTCTAGCGTCACAAGGCGCGCAAGTGTTGCGGCGAGCTCGCCAACGAGCATGAGGTCAGCGGGCTTGTTACCACGGCCCACGAGAAAGGTGAGAAGCAACGGGTTGGCCAGGTCGTATCCAGCGGCCGTGGTGGACTCGGAAGGGGGACTTGTCGGTGAAATGGATGTGCGGCGTGGAAGAGACCAATCCAGCAAAGCCTGTGCAAATGTAGGTAGCGGAAATGCGTTGCGGAGTTGCGGCAGGATCACGGCAGCACAAAGGTCGGGAAACGCCAGCGTGGCAAGCACCAGCTGGTGAGCATTGTCGAGCAACTCAACGATTTCAGCCGTGGTCCAGTCGTCATGCTCGTCGTGAAAGAGCGAGTACATGGCCACATCGGCCTCTGTTTCGACACACAAGGAGATCATCATAAGTGTCAAAAAAAAGAGTGCGACAACTTTGCGAAAAATATGCACACGGACCGGCAGCAATCAAGTGCGGCACCATGGGATCGCTCTCACTCACCCCCTCGTCCACAAACGCATCCAACGTGGGCCGGATGAGCAGCATGGCATCGGCCAACTGGTGCAAAAACTCGGTCACGCGCGGTGACGATGCTTGACACAATTCTACGGGAATTGAGCTGCGAAAAAAGTCTTCGGCGCCAATCTCCTCATTGTCAATGTCGACCCCACCAAACAGGTTGTGGTCACGGAAATGGCCTGGCGAGGAGGCACTGGTAGTGGTCGTATCGCCGGACCGGCGGCTTGAGCTACCGCGGCGGATCGTGATCTTGCGGAATCGGTCGCTGTTGCGCTCGGCTTGGCGCTCAGATTGATGTTGGTCGGTTGCCAAGGACGAGGCCGACGGGAAGGGTTGGGCCCTTGTGGGCGTGAGCGAGTACTGCGTGGACGTGGCCGAGGCAGTCGAAAGCTTGGACTTGCGATTATCTGTGGTGCCGGCTACTGTAACTACGGCAGGCGTGTTGGTGTTGGTCGCACGAGGTGTGCGTTCGAGCTCAGCCGCGAGATCATCGACGCCGCCGGCAGGACACGGCTTTGGTGTCGAGGGCGGGGAAGTGGACATCATTGCGTTTGGGTCCGTGACGGATTGATCAGGAAAGGTCGAAGTCGAGGCGAGAATTGCGCCGAGCGTGTGCATTGGAAAAAAGAAATTGTTGGACGGGAAAGGCCGTCACCTTGATCATATATCTATATCATCTGCATGGCTGGCAGGCAGGTTTTGGTCAAAGCAACAGGTCAGGGACGACTCGACTGGCGCACATTGTCAGGACGACGACAATGGAAAATGGATATGTATGTACAGTCATTGACAAGACATAACAAGTATTTACATAGATCCGATCCGATGGCAACAACCAACAAACATCCTTGCCCGTCATTTCCCAGACTCCTCGCAACCCAACCTATCCGCCAACAACGGCTGCTCCATCAGCCAAGACACTCACTCGCACACTAGCAGCAGGATATATATGTAGTACACAGACCCAGCTTATGCATCGCTCGATCTCTGAATACATCTCGTCTTGGGAATATTCTCGTCTGAGCACTACAAGAACCGGTCTGCCTTCTTTCGATATCGCCGTGGCAGGATCCGAGGAGATGCGACAGGGTATTACATCATGCAAGGAGCGGTCCGTATGATGTACGTCTCACTCAAGGCCGTCCTGAACCAATGCGGCGCTGTCAAAACCTCGGCCACTGCCAATTGCGCCCGACTTTGTGATGTGTATCAAAAGCGATGTATGTACAGGGAAAGCATCGATACATGGTCAATAGAGATACTCACTCATCATAGTCCTCCTTATCCTCAATCTCGGTAGGCTCCAGATCCTCACCATACTGCACAGCATGGTCGATTTGAAGCAGCACAGCGTCGATCGAGTCCTCGTCTGTAATGTCCAATGGCAGATAAGATACCATGCTATACGAATCAATCTACAGCAACAATGAGTGCGGCTTGTGTGAGCAACAAGTGAGGAAGGGACGTGTGGTGGAACGCAAGTGACCAAGTACCAATTGTGTGACGGCGTGGTTGAGGCCCTTCCACTTTGGTGATGCCCACTTGCCCTCACCCTCGGCCCACTCGGACATGAGCGAAGCGTCCGGCCACAGGAATCGCTCCAGCCTGAGCACAACCACAAGTCAGAAAAGGAATCAGTGGCTCGTCCGACCAATCCAAACACATGACATACCTCGACTCGGACACATTTCCCTTCAACAAATCCATCTTTGTCAACACATTGACATGCGGAATCTCCAACTGAATCATCGCCGACATGGCCGTCAAGCACCCGCTGAAAAACTTGAACGCATCCGAAATAAACGTTGCCTCGACGCAATACACGGCACACATGGTAAACCCCTTGCGCGTCAAGTGCTGCACCACGGTGCGCATGATGGGGAAATGCGTGTACAGCTCAATTTGCCCAGGGCAATCAATGATCCAGTAATCGTCGGGATCCGCAACCTCGTCCAGCGCCAGCGTGTCGTCGAGCCAGTCGAGGTTTTCCGCCAGGTATTCCATGCAGTACACAAGCCCGCCGTTAGGCCCGTAATGAAGTTCCTCAGCCACATCGGCAAGTGTCACAAGGTCGCGAATGTCGGCCGTCGCGTCGTAGTCAAAGTGTTCGGCGGCTGGGTCAAGATTGAGAACCTTGACTTTGCGGTTGGCGGCTTCGAGGTGTTGCACGAGTGTGGAGCAGTAGGTGGACTTGCCCGAGCCTGCGGGGCCGACGACAAGTTGAGCTTTGCGGCCCATGTTGATTGTTCTGGAATGCGTGGAGTCGAGTCTGGAAAGGACGATTGGGTTGCTCGCGGAATTGAATTGCGGGCTCAGCTATTGCATTGGCATTGACATTGACATTAACATTACATGTGCATGGTATGGTTCGTCAGTCACAAACACGTCGCCATTCTTTGGCACGGTATTGGCCAGACAGGTAACGTCGACTTTGCAGCCGCAGATGTGCATCATGCTGACTATGAGATCACGTGCACCGTCGCCCAGTGAGCAGGTCTGCTCGCGTCGTTCAGCAGCGAGACAGGCGGACGAGCGTGGATTGTGAGGGATACGGGGAAAGCTGCGACTGAATGAATCTGTATGAACCATGCAGCAGAGCAAAAGGAATAGGGAGAATTCGGTGGAATCGTCGCTCTGCATGTGGGCCTGCACCATTCGCTCGATAGAGCTTCAACTACCATTTCAATGTCAAGTGGGATGGCAAAACTGGTTCGATTCGTATATAGTTAACGTCTTTCCATGAATGTGTACAACAAGTCAAAGACCGAAGATGACCCAATATTTACAAACGAAACCGTTGTACACCGTCAAGTCTCATGATCCAAGCGCAATCTCAATCAATAATGCTTCCGGCCCTTGTTTTTGCGAGCTTCCTGTCTCTTACGCTGCTCCTCTTGCTTGCGGCGCGCGTGCTCTTGCTTCTTGCGACGATGCTCCTCTTGCTTTTGGCGCATACGCTCAGCGTGTTGGCGCCGGCGTTCCTCCTTTTGGCGGCGACGCTCCTCGTGCTTGTTGCGCGGCGGTTGCGGGGCGGGCTGAGGGTGCCTTGGCTGCTGCTGGGCGGGCGGTTGAGGGTGCTTCTGCGCGGGCGGCTGGGGAGCAGGTTGCTGAGGAGCAGGAGGTTGCGGATGCTTTTGCGAGGGAGGTTGAGGGGCGGGTTGCTGCTGGCCAGGGTGTTGCGGCTGAGCAGGCTGCTGAGGAGCAGCACGAGCAGGGTATGCTGGCTGGGCGGGTTGCGCAGGATGTGCCGGTTGTGCGGCAGGCGGCTGCTGTTGCTGGCCAGGATGCTGAGGTTGTGGCGCAGGTTGAGCTGGTTGAGCTGGTTGAGCGGGTTGTGCCACGCCAGGGTAACGAGTGGGCGGTGGGTATGGGCGATATGGACTCGCAACAAGCTGCTGCTCTTGTGCAGGAGGCTGAATGGGTGCAGGAGGTTGCATTTGGACGGGGACACAGCCACCAAACGTGCCGGCACCAACGACTGGGTTGCGGCAGCGGACAAGGCACGCATTCTTGTTGGTTCCACCTGTGCATTGCACACCCTCGGGGATCTGGACAACCATGTTGTGCGCCGTCTTGCCCGTAGCCGCACTGATCCCGTTGACACCGGGAACGTTGGTCAAGACGGGAATGTTGACAAAGTCGCGACCGCTGGCCGAGGCAGAGATCTGGCACGTGTACGGACCAGCACCATCGGCATTGACTTGGTGGAGCACGAGCGTCATGGGCTGGCCTGGGGCAACCAGTGGGAACGCGCCAAACTCTTTCAGCAGCGCGTTCATGGCTGGCTCGATGGCAATGTTGCCACGCTGGAGCGTGCGGCCACAGGGTGAGCCGCCAGCGGCAATCTCATTGTCCTTCATGATGGCCGAGTCTTGCTGGAATGGAACCACGGTTTCGCCATTGCGAGGCAAGTTGGGGTCGACACCAAGAGCACGGCCTTGGATGTTGTTGAGACCACGAGCACCAATGATGGCAGCGTGCGCGTCGGCGGATTGAACAACCAAGTTGGCGGGAGCCGCAGAGAGGAGGGCGAGTGTGGCAATGGACACGAGCGAGAGCGAGAGTGAGTGCATCTTGGAGGGAATGTGTAAGTGGCAGGGCGTGTACAAATGTATATGAGTGGGAATGTAAGGGTCGGGTGAGGCGAAGGTCCAGCCAACGAGGACAGGAACGACCAGCGTGTATATGTGCAAAGAAAGGAAATGGAGGTGGTGGAAGTGGGAGTTTGATGAGGGGACTAGAACTGTGGGAATTGGCGTGGGGGTTGGAGGGGACTATTTCTACCTTGCCAAACTCCGTCCGGGCATCCAATGCACAGATGGGAAGCAAGTGTCTCGCGCTGCGTTGTGGGAAGCTCAATGCTGTTGCACTTGCACTCATCAGGAAGGATCATGAAGCAAGCAAACTCATCTCGACTGTGTGTTTGTGTGTCTGTGTGTTTGTAGATGCAACGGCTCAATTCCAATCTCGAGTGCATGCACTCAGCCACGAGAATCTGTCAACAGCAAACAGCTGAATAGGATTGTTCAAGCCTTGGTCGGAGTTGGTCAAGCTGTGAGCACAGTTCGTGTCCAGCCCAACAATTCTCCAGCCGTGTGAGCGATTTTCGCACCGGTCGTCAAATTGTGGTTCTTAGTCGGAACTGCGGCCGACTTTCATGGTTCCTCAGATCGTGTGCCAGCGTTGATCCTGCCGTTGACAACATGAGCTCACAAAGGGCGTGGAGCTATGGTCGGTTTCGGCGTTGTCGCCGTCGACGATGATCAACTCACAGTTTGTGGCATTATGTATGCCTTCCCAGTGTGCGTATGTTGCGTGTCGGTATATACAAGTCAATTCGACTGATGTCTGATGGGCGCGTCCAAGTCGAGATAAATCTGTTATGAATTCAATCAATGCAGCTCTGAACTTCCGTCCATTTATGGCACACAATACAGGCAAGTCGGCATCAAGTCACCCCCAGCAATCCCAAATGTGCACACAGCAAACCATGTAGCCTATCCCTACGCGCCAATCATGCCAGATGTCTGTCGTTCTTCCTTGCTAATGGCCCACCCGACTTCTCGCAGATCGCATTTCACCAAATCCAATGTCTATGCACGGCCTCCCTCAACCACTTGATGTACAATTGGCGACGCTTCGCAGTCACATCAGTGGTGCCGATGACAACGCCAGCGCTTCCGACGCACGCCGACTCGCTGCGCTTCCTAAACACGTACTCCGAACTGAAGAACATCAAGTCTTCGCGCTGCTCAACTTGGCGATCCAAAACGACCTTCCACAAGCCGTCTCTGAAATCCTCTTGCTGCTCGACCCAGAAGCCATTCTGTGGGACGAAATCGCGCCACACGCTGTCTTTCAAGATCGGCCAAACGCGCTCCGCTCCATCTTGTCACACCCGCAGTTTCCGGGTTTCGAAATTGAAGTGTTTTACTCGGCACATCAGAACGGAAGCTCAGAGATTCTTGAGCTCCTTGTCGGCCTTGGCGATATCGACGATGTGCTGAGTGCTATCCAGTTTGCGTACGAAGATTGCGGCTTTTCAAATCGTGTCGTCATGTCGCTGGACCGAGCTCATGTTGCCTTGGCCGATGCCCTCATTCATGGACCTCATGCTTGGCGTCCATTATGCCCAGAACCTGTTCATGCTCCCCAAAACCTGCCCGCAAAGCCGCTCCAATCCGTCGACGAGGCATCGACGCAAACCCTCATCACGCTGCCCTACGACATAGTCGCACATCTCGTTACTTTTCTCGACATCAAATCCCTCATTCGACTTCGGCAAGCGTGCAAAATTTTCCATGACAGCATCCCCATTGAGCCGTTCCACCATTTCGAGCACCTCGAGAATTTGGCCGTCCACATTTTCAACGCAACTCACGTGGCGCACAACGCACAATCAATGCTGCAAAATCTTCTCCAATTGCCCATGCTTGCCGGATATGTCGAAGAGCCGGAAATGCTTCAGTACCTCGCAGCTGTACGTGCGGGTGACGATGTCGTTGCCCACAAGATGTTTCTTCAACTCAACAAGGAATACACGGCCATGTATGTTGGCTTCGACCTCATACTCCAGTCCATCGCCCACGTTCCTCCTTGCGAAACGATTCCAGCTGGCTTTCTCAACATTTTTTCTGAGCTCCTGCATGAGCTCTCGTTTGAATCCTGGTACTCCTTCTTGCACGTGCCGGCCTTCCAACGCTCCGTCTCTCTCCTCGAGGCTCCCTCGCTTTGTGCCAACCCAACGGCCGACCAATTCACGTTTTCACTCATGCTCTCGCTCGTTCAAGGCAATCAAGAACGCGCCCTTGACCTGCTCCAATCAATCCGCGACACGGGCACTCGCGCCACGGCCATGCGCGACTCGCTGGGGCACACCATTGTTGTCGCCTCCCGCTTTGGCTTGTTGCGTGTCTTGAACTATGTCCTTGACACCATGTGGGTCAGTCGCGACTTTCAAAAGTGCTTGACTGTGTGCGGCGCATGGTGCTACGCGATTGCGGGCGAGAATGGGACTGCTCTGGATATGCTCCTGGCGTGGTTGCCGCATACGTTTGATTACTTGTCCATTGGCAACGACGATGAGTTGCAGGCGAGTTTGAGGGCCGCGGGTAAAGTGGGGAGGTTGGATTGGGCGCTCAAGCTGATTCGGCATATCGGGATGGTGAATCCCATGAGAACTATGGCGCATGTCATTGTGCCATGGGCGGTTCCGCGTGGGATCGGGGAGAACGACGATTAAGTATTTACAGCAAAGTTGCGTTAAGGTGACGGCATTTTGTGGACGCACGTGGGGATTTGTGCGGGCGGCAGACCTGTCGTGTATTACGATATCCTGCCGATGGCTTTGTTTTCCTCTTCATTTTTTTGACTTGGTGTCTGTCACGTTTCGATGAATGCTTCTGTACTGGTTCTGTCCTGGATGTACTCTGCTTGCCGTCCTCGCGATCTGTATGCTCAACTTGGAGCATGTGAGACACCTTTCGCCAAATTCTGCGCTTCCTGCACTGGATCTGTCACTGAAGTGCCGGATAGCGGCTGGCAGATCCCATGCGACTGCAGGCTCCATGAATGTCGGCCGCAGTACCGGCCGAGAACAGTTACGTCCGTTGCAAAAATCTCGCACATGGCTGGAGTTGTTTGCATAACATAGCCTTGGGCTGGAGACGCGAGTAAGACTCACAGCTTTCACCAGCAGCTGCCACTGAGGCTTGATGGATCATCGCTCCGCACACTTTTGACGTTGACAGATTCTCGTGGCTGAGTGCATACACTCGAGATTGGAATTGAGCCGTTGCATCTACAAACACACAAACACACAGTCGAGATGAGTTTGCTTGCTTCATGATCATTCCGAGGCGAGTAGGAGTGCAACGGCGTTGAGCTTTCCACGACGCAGCGCGAGACACTTCTTTCACAACCACGGGCCAAACTGAGGTAAAGAAAGTCGATGTACAAATAGTCCCCGCCAACCCCCACGCCAATTCCCACATTTCAAGTCTCCTCATCAAACTTCCACTTCCACCTCCTGCATTTTCTTTCTTTACACACATACACGCTGGTCGTTCCCGTCCTCGTTGGCTGGACCTTCGCCTCACCCGACCCATACATTCCCACTCATACATTCATACACGCACTGCCACTTACACATTCCCTCCAAGATGCACTCGCTCTCGCTCTCGCTCGTGTACATTGCCACACTCGCCCTCCTCTCTGTGGCTCCCGCCAATTTGGTTATTCAAACCGCCGACGCGCACGCTGCCATCATTGGTGCTCGTGGTCTCAACAACATCCAAGGCCGTGCTCTGGGTGTCGATCCCAACTTGCCTCGCAATGGCGAAACCGTGGTTCCATTCCAGCAAGACTCGGCCATCATGAAGGACAATGAGATTGCCGCTGGCGGCTCACCCTGTGGCCGCACGCTCCAGCGTGGCAACATTGCCATCGAGCCAGCCATGAACGCGCTGCTGCAAGAGTTTGGCGCGTTCCCACTGGTTGCCCCAGGCCAGCCCATGACGCTCGTGCTCCACCAAGTCAATGCCGATGGTGCTGGTCCGTACACGTGCCAGATCTCTGCCTCGGCCAGCGGTCGCGACTTTGTCAACATTCCCGTCTTGACCAACGTTCCTGGTGTCAACGGGATCAGTGCGGCTACGGGCAAGACGGCGCACAACATGGTTGTCCAGATCCCCGAGGGTGTGCAATGCACAGGTGGACCCAACAAGAATGCGTGCCTTGTCCGTTGCCGCAACCCAGTCGTTGGTGCCGGCACGTTTGGTGGCTGTGTCCCCGTCCAAATGCAACCTCCTGCGCCCGTTCAGCCCCTGCACAAGAGCAGCAGCTTGTCGCGAGTCCATACCGCCCATACCCACCGCCCGCTCGTTACCCTGGCGCGGCACAACCCGCTCAACCCGCTCAACCAGCTCAACCAGCGCCACAACCTCAGCATCCTGGCCAGCAACAGCAGCCGCCTGCCGCACAACCGGCACATCCTGCGCAACCCGCCCAGCCCGCGTACCCTGCTCGTCCTGCTCCTCAGCAGCCCGCTCAGCCGCAACACCCTGGCCAGCAGCAACCCGCCCCTCAACCTCCCTCGCAAAAGCATCCGCAACCTCCTGCTCCTCAGCAACCTGCTCCCCAGCCGCCGGCGCAGAAGCACCCTCAACCTCCCGCCCAGCAGCAGCCAAAGCACCCTCAGCCCGCCCCGCAACCGCCGCGCAACAAGAACGAGGAGCGTCGCCGCCAAAAGGAGGAACGCCGGCGCCAACACGCTGAGCGTAGGCGCCAAAAGCAAGAGGAGCATCGTCGCAAGAAGGAAGAGCACGCGCGCCGCAAGCAAGAGGAGCAGCGCAAGAGACAGGAAGCTCGTAAGAACAAGGGTCGCAAGCATTATTGATTGAGATTGCAGTTGTGTTGAAAGGAGGATGACAAATGAAGATGGAAAGAGCGCAGGATTCGCTCTCGGTTGTAGATGCTTGTACATAATGGTTCCACGCTCGAATGCAGCATTGAGACGCTATACAAATACATGATGATTGCACTTTTCACTGTGTTGTATCCTCGCCTCCTTGTAGCTTGTCCTTAGCTTGTCTGTCCTGTCAAACGACTCGTATGACATATGAATCAATTTCCACTTCTTTCGTTCTGCTACGCATCATAGTTCGCCCACACCGGCTGGCTCCCTGTTCGTCTTGATGTCTGAGTACCCCAGGTCGAGCGCTGGCGACAATTCGATGTAAATGCATCAAAGTCTTGAGAGATGCAGAAAACAGTCACACACATGTATTGAATTGGGAGAAGTCCATAAGGAGGGAGTTCAACAAAGGGGGCAGGTAAACAAAAGGACCAGTACAAAGCAAGCGAGCGAGACACAAGGACGAATAGGAAATGATGGGGTGTTGATAAAAAGGAAAGCTAAACTAAGCTAAATACACACAAGTACTGATCTCGACGAACATCATCCCAAGCGGGTCAACCAAGACTCAAGGCATGCCTTTCCCTTACTCAACCGCATGCGTAAACAAGTACGACACACTCTCGCCATTGTGCGTGCGCCGCACAGCCTCTGCCAGCGTCGCACTCACATCCAGCGTGTCGATCTTGGAACACAGTGCCTTCTTGTCGGCGTGAGGGATCGTGTTGGTGACCACCACCTTGGTCAGCGGCGACTTGTTGATGATGTCGAGGGCATTGCCCGACAAGATGCCGTGCGTCACAATGGCGTACACTTGGGTTGCGCCGTTGGCCACCAGGGTTTCGGCGGCCTTTGCGAGCGTGCCACACGTGTCGGCCATGTCTGTGGTCAATGAGCGTGGGTCAGCATTGGGTTGACCGTCCCGTAGGTGAGAGGGGATGCGTGCGTACCGTCAACGAGAATGGCCACCTTGTCCTTGACATTACCGACAAGAACCATGCGTGCGACTTGGTTGGCTACCTTGCGCTCCTTGTGAATCAGGGCAAAGTCAATGCCCAAGCGGTCGGCGATGGCGGTTGCGCTTAAGTTGCATGAGCAGCGTCAGCACGGAATCCCAAAAGCCTCAGTGAACAATTGGAACTAGCGTACCGCTTGGCACCTCCGGCATCGGGCGACACAATGATGGCCTTGTTCTTGTAGTCGGGGATGTTGTCGCGAATGTACTTGAGTGACGAGGGCTCGGCGTACAAGTTGTCGACACTGGAATTGGTGACAGATTGGCGCAGCCCGGACACGTCAATCGACTGAGCGGCACAATGTCAGTGTGGTGTTAACAGGTTACGACGTACGGGATGTCGAAGAAACCTTGGATTTGGGAAGCGTGGAGATCCATGGTGATGACATGGTCGCAGCTGTGAAAATCAAGTCAAACCGAGTGAGAAGTTGACCGAAGGGGCAGGCATGACGATGCAGATGTGCATTGACGAACCCAGCGACGGTAAGCATGTTGGCAATCAGCTTGGCACTGACGGGTGCCCGAGACTTGTCCTGATTCCGCGCAAATAATGATGGAATTCAGAGTCAGAACAAAGCGACGACGCAGAGGTGTGTGTTGAGGACGAGAGTACCTTCTTGTCCTGACGGGCATAAGGGAAGCATGGCATGACGGCTGTTACCCGGCGGGCAGAGGCGGTTTTGCAGGCGCTAATCATGATGAGGATTTCCTGGAAAGTTGAAAACAACATTGCACAGTCAGTATCGGGGATTTCCGGGCAGACGAGACATGTGTAACGACGTACCATCTACACAGAAAATGAAGTGCAGGTGCAAAGCAGAGATTGCGTGAGAATTGGTGCCAGCAACGGACACTTCGACAATCGACGGCGTCGGCGGAGACGAACCAAGTTGTCGTTGATTTCTGTCCATTTGAAGCTCAAGTCAGCACAGCGCGGGTTCCTAGACCGTGGCAGACGGGCATACCTCCACTTCCGGTCTGAATCAGAAACACATCCTCATCACGCACAGACTCGCCAATCGTCACACTCGTCTCCTGGTTGCTGTACTTCGACACGACGGCCTTGCCGAGCGGAATCCCGAGACGGCTACAAACATGACGCGGGGGCGAGGGCGAGTAGGGAACGTTTTGCCGTAAGGAGCCAAATCCATTGGACCACGCCGATAATATTGCGAGCACACGGTAAGCAAGCTTCGGCGATGGACGACGAACCGAGCAATGAGGTTGGCGAGCTCGGGGTGCGAGTTGCCAGTGAAGATTTTGATCGAGTTGGATGGCATGGTAAGGTGGGGGTTGGTCAATCTCGTCTTTGGGTTCAATACTTAGCATCAATGAAAGAGCGGGCATGGCTGTCAGCTGGTGGAGAGGTGGAGACGACATTTTACTCATAAAGGCATGAGCTCGCCTCCAAGCCTGTGATGATGCCTCAGAGCATGACAAGAACAGACATGACCTTTCGACCAGCCTGTTGTCGTTTGACAAGCCCGGAATGGTTCGCCGGTCTCACGCCGATCAATTCCGATCGCGCAAAGAACTTCGCGGGCCGAGTGGAGGCCATGCAGGGTGAATGCATCCTCTCAGTACCCCTGGTGAATGCATGGCGAGAGTAAATACTTATGTATAATACAGAGAGTTCGAGTGTAACAAGGGTGGGGTATGGGCGGGCCTGATACGAGTGGTCGAAAGTCAGTCCGGTATTTGTATTCAGATTCAGGAAACATGAAATGCCCAAGTGAAAAGGTGAATGAATACAGGTATGCAATTCGGGAGAAGATGGGTGGGGATAACAATAAATGAATCAGAAGAGCTGGGAAGATAAACGAGTTACTTAGTGGTATTGTGTATGAGGGCGGGGGAAGAAACCAACTTTAGCATCGACGTATTGACGTCCACGAAACGGAAAACATGGGTCTATGACTCGAGGACTTTACCTGTCGCCGTCATCTCTCCTTGCCAACTCTGCACCGAGCCCCGACTGTCCCATTGGCGTTGTCGGTGACGCCAATCCACTCCCGCCACCGCCCACCAATCGCCTTGCTTCACTCAATGGCGACCCTTCGAGTGTATCCAACACAGCAACCGACCGCTGCTCATCCCACACAAGCGACCCATGCGGCGACGATGCAATTCCGGGCGTTGCAATTGTGACCGACCCACTTGCAAAACTCGATACGCCCGACGCGAGGAGAAGGCCGCGGGCGCTCGCGGTTGGACTGGACCCGTGCGCATGCTGCTGGGTGTTTGCTTGGCGTGACGCCGTGTCCAAAAAGTACACGGGTGGCGAGTCAGTGACAATCATACGTTGCTGTTGGTGCTGCTGCCGCCGTTGGCCGAGCCTGATCCTGAGCCTGAAACCGATGAGATGCCCGACCCCGGATTCGAAAAGTGGCGGAATGAGTGGAGCGAGGGCGAGTTGTTGCCCAGTGTCGTGTCCATGCCCATGAACGAGGTGCGCAGAACAGCGGCATGTTGAGGCGATGGTGTCGAGTGTGGATATGGCGAAGTAGGCGAGGTTGCGACGGTAAATGCCACCGCCGTGGCTGTGGCAGAGGGAGTGGGAAGTGCGAGCCGAAGCGGCATGCCTTCGGCGGCCTTGGTGAGCGCAGTCGGACTGGCAAGCATTTCGGGTGACATGGCTGCCTCGGTAATCACCGTCTCTGCACTGCCGCTCGACTGCGTACCCGCATTCGCTCGATCTCGGTCCCTAGTGTTGCGGCCCCAAGCAGAGTATCGAATCCCACCGCCATACGCCGCCGCCGTGTATCGGTCGGGCCTGGGTTCCGTCGACGAGGTGATGGGTCTGTCGTCATCAACGCCGTATCGTCCAAGGTACCCACAGGTCTCGTCAACTGGTCCGTGTGGACCACCAGCTCGGTTGGCTCGAAGGATCCACCATCGGGATTCGGTCCACCATAACCACCACCGCCTGCCACGGCCGCCGCGGCCGCATTCTTTGCCCACTTGCCACCTCTCATCCTCTGGCGCTTGCGCTGTGCGCGACCCATGACCACCTTGAACATGAAATCATCATATGCAACAAACACCATGATGAGGGCATTGCACGCAATCCAAAAGAAGGGGCTCAAGGTGGGCGTAAACACGCCTGCCGCCGTCACGTAAATGTCAAACAGCACAATGACAATCAAGACACATGCTCGAGGGACATAGGACACGGCGAGCGCTTGAATAAAATGCCTTGTCGTGTTAAACTCTGCGCGCTCGCGGCGCACCCACAGCGCATTGAAGCACACAAAGCACACATACATCTCGATGCACAGGTCAAACACGCGCTTGGACATGTACAAGATGGGCGAAGGTTCCCACGAGCAGTATGGGCCCTCGTCCACGATGTGCGTCTTGACCGACACGGATGTGAATGTGAACACATCGGCAATCCCAAACCCAACGTAAATGAGCCAGGAAAGCACGTGAATCGGGCGATGGGATGTGGACCATTTGGAAATGCCCAAGATGTGGTCTGCGCGGGCAAGCATAATGCCCATGGCCATGGCGTAACCCAACTGGAACGTGAACTGCATGAGCTGGACGTGTGTTTGGCAATGGTTGAGGCGGACGGTCGAGGGGAACGTGATGATGAGATTGGTGATGGCGTTGAGTGTGAATGAGAGTGCCATGATGGTTTTGGCGAGAAAGTAGAAGGTGCGCGAGTGCATTTCAGATATAGGGCGGAGGCGACGTCGGGTTTGGATGGACGGGTCGGCAAGCGGGTTTGGTGGTTCGGTTGCTGGTGAATTGGGATGTCGGGATTGCTGTGGACGCGGCGCAGCCATTTGGCCTTGGTGCGGTTGCTGTGGAAACTGGATAACGGCAGAGGGGCGGATTGGTGGTCCCTTTGGAGGATCGGCTGGAGAAGCTGTGGCGGCAAGCTGCGGAGGATGCTGCTCACGCAATCGCTGAAGTGGAATCTCTGCAGCAGCCGCTGGAGGAGGCGGGCTAGGGGATGTCGGTGAGGGTGCGAGGCCAGGGGCTCCTCGACTTGTGCTATGGTTTCTGCATCTTGGACGGTTTTCGGCTGCTGATGACCCGCGCCATCGACCTTGGGGGTGGCGTGACCTCGACATCGACCATTTCGCGGCGAAGTGAGCGCACAAGGTGTGTTGTCGAGTAGCGCAGTGTTGAGAAAGAGACGGAAAGTAAATGCCGACGGCAAACACAAAGACGATGCGGACGGTCGGCAACGGCATCAACGTGGGATCACACCCGGCCAGAGGAGGCGGCATTGGCGGCGGAGGTGAAGCCATGGTATTGCGTGGTTGCAGAACAAGGGTTGCGGGTAACAATTTCAATGACAATAAATGACTGCTTGGGTTGATATTAATATCAATTGCAACGTTAAGCCGGCAAACTGAGCGAGCAGGACAAGGATCATAGCATCGATGGCCTCGCAGACAGGCACGGATCCAGTATGGGCAGCCTCTGTCAACTGGACACTGCCTGGGCCGGTCGCCGAGAGGATGGATGTGGCAGTGGTGGCAGTGCGGGGAGTCGCTGGTACTCGGTCCTCGTCACAAAGTATACATAGCCTGCGTGCGTTGGAGAAATGAGCAATTCTGAGCGCTTCTGAGGAAGGCTGAAAGGATTGTGAAGAAAATTGTCCACGGCCCGAGTTTCGCACAGTCCAGCTTCTGTGCGATTTCTGTGCCCAATCGCGTGGCTCAAGGGACCTCAGGAAACCACACACAGCGCCCATCCGTCTCGAGTGGATTCCACTCAATTCTGACCATGCTTTTGCGAATGCGAATGCTTCTGGAACCCAGCGGCTAGCTGTCTCACTTCTCCGCATCACCCGCCCTGGCCTCCACGAAAAGTTTTCTTCATCTTCTTTCATGCAAGTGCAAGTTGTGTCGCTTTTTCAGCGGCTCCAATTGGGTGTTAGATCCCTACACTGTTGGTTATTTTTTTTCCCTCTTTCACCCGTCCACCGGTCTTTTACAAGGACTAAACTGAAGACTGTGAGACACGGCACACGGTGGTGTGGAGGCAGGCTCGACCGATGGAGAAGAACGTCGCGTGGGAAACTGGCAGTGAAGAGAGCAATCATCATGTATTTACATAGCGTCTCAATGCTGCATTCGAGCGTGGAACCATTATGTACAAGCATCTACAACCGAGAGCGAATCCTGCGCTCTTTCCATCTTCATTTGTCATCCTCCTTTCAACACAACTGCAAGATCAATCAATAATGCTTGCGACCCTTGTTTTTGCGAGCTTCCTGTCTCTTACGCTGCTCCTCTTGCTTGCGGCGCGCGTGCTCTTGCTTCTTGCGACGATGCTCCTCTTGCTTTTGGCGCCTACGCTCAGCGTGTTGGCGCCGGCGTTCCTCGTTTTGGCGGCGGCGCTCCTCGTGCTTGTTGCGCGGCGGTTGCGGGGCGGGCTGCGGGTGCTTTGGCTGCTGCTGCGCGGGCGGTTGAGGATGCTTCTGCGCCGGCGGCTGGGGAGCAGGTTGCTGAGGAGCAGGAGGTTGCGGATGCTTTTGCGAGGGAGGTTGAGGGGCGGGTTGCTGCTGGCCAGGGTGTTGCGGCTGAGCGGGCTGCTGAGGAGCGGGACGAGCAGGGTACGCGGGCTGGGCGGGCTGCGCAGGATGTGCCGGTTGTGCCGGTTGTGCGGCAGGCGGCTGCTGTTGCTGGCCAGGATGCTGAGGTTGTGGCGCAGGTTGAGCTGGTTGAGCTGGTTGAGCTGGTTGAGCGGGTTGAGCGGGTTGTGCCCCGCCAGGGTAACGGGTGGGCGGTGGGTATGGGCGGTATGGACTCGCAACAAGCTGTTGCTCTTGTGCAGGAGGCTGAACGGGTGCAGGAGGTTGCATTTGGACGGGGACACAGCCACCAAACGTGCCGGCACCAACGACTGGGTTGCGGCAACGGAGAAGGCACGCATTCTTGTTGGGTCCACCTGTGCATTGCACACCCTCGGGGATCTGGACAACCATGTTGTGCGCCGTCTTGCCCGTAGCCGCACTGATCCCATTGACACCGGGAACGTTGGTCAAGACGGGAATGTTGACAAAGTCGCGACCGCTGGCCGAGGCAGAGATCTGGCACGTGTACGGACCAGCCCCATCGGCATTGACTTGGTGGAGCACAAGTGTCATGGGCTGGCCTGGGGCAACCAGTGGGAACGCGCCAAACTCTTGCAGCAGCGCGTTCATGGCTGGCTCGATGGCAATGTTGCCACGCTGGAGCGTGCGGCCACAGGGTGAGCCGCCAGCGGCAATCTCATTGTCCTTCATGATGGCCGAGTCTTGCTGGAATGGAACCACGGTTTCGCCATTGCGAGGCAAGTTGGGATCGACACCCAGAGCACGGCCTTGGATGTTGTTGAGACCACGAGCACCAATGATGGCAGCGTGCGCGTCGGCGGTTTGAATAACCAAGTTGGCGGGAGCCGCAGAGAGGAGGGCCAGTGTGGCAATGGACACGAGCGAGAGCGAGAGCGAGTGCATCTTGTAGGGAATGTGTGTAAGTGGCAGGGCGTGTATAAATGTATATGAGTGGGAATGTATGGGTCGGGTGAGGCGAAGGTCCAGCCAACGAGGACAGGAACGACCAGCGTGTATATGTGCAAAGAAAGGAAATGGAGGTGGTGGAAGTGGGAGTTTGATGAGGGGACTTGAAATGTGGGAATTGGTGTGAGGGGATGGCCGCCACTATTTGTACGTCGTGCCTGTATCTCGGTGCATTCTAGGCAGCCGAAATGTGAAGCAAGTGTCTCGCGCTCTGTGTCCCTCACAGCTCGCTCGATAGAGTCATACAGCGGCCGTTGCACTCACCAGTATGGATCATGAAGCAAGCAAACTCATCTCGACTGTGTGTTTGTGTGTTTGGAGATGCAACGGCTCAATTCCCATCTCGCGTGTATGCACTCAGCCACGATGATCTGTCAACAGCAAACAGTCGAATAGGCAGTTCAAGCCTTAGTCCAGATGGGCAAGCTGTGAGTCCAGTGAGTTTGCGTCTCCAGCCTGCCCAACCGACGCGCTCATGAATGCGAACGAATTCCTCACCCAGCCTTGTGCGCGATTTTCGCACCGGTCGTCAAATTGCGGTTCTTAGTCGGAACTGCGGCCGACTTTCATGGTTCATCAGGTCGTGTGCCAGCGTTGATACTACTGTCACCGGCTCGCCAGACGTGTTGGAAATGAATGTTGGTGTCGAGATGAGCAGGTGCGTGTGCAGCTCATCACAAAGCTGATGGAGGCTCAACAAGTGACCTTTGCCAATTCGAGTGGGGACAATTCTCAATACAGTTATGTACCATCTTTCGTTGCTCCTCCCTTTGCATATGTCCATTCTAGATCGTAGGCACACGCCAGTGTGAAAATGTGCTATTGCTCTTCTTACCGAATCCTTGCCGGTTGATTGCACCTCGATGGCAGTGAACTATGACTTGTATTCAAATTCAAAGTCTTTCGCTGCGAATGATGCACACGAACAAAGGAAGCGATGAGGAGAAGGAAGGATGAGAAGTCAAACGAGTTAAACACATGACAATAGTTGCGGCTCTTTACTTCACACTACGGGAACAAGATTTGAAATGCACACACAACACAATCCTCTATCCCTGCCGGCGTCTTTGCGCTCGACAGCCCAGGGTATGTATTGGAGCTTGCTGACGATGAGGCTAGGCCTTGCATGTGGCCTTGGCTGTGTCCGTCTGCTGGCGCCAGTGAGGGTACTCTCATGGGAATCTGTGGGCCAGCTTTGCGGGTGCGTGAGCGAGGGAGGCGGAACTTGTAGAGATGGAGAACTTGCCAGTGGTGTGCAGCAAAGATACATGGGAGGCGAGGTAATGCTGGTAAAGGACACTCCAATCGAATTGCTGGTCTGGGAACTCGATGCCAAAGTCGTGCGGCGGCGTTGTGAGGAACGTGGCCTCCATGCCGAGAATGCTGTCGATTGTTGCCTGAGTCGCCTTGAGCATGGCGATGCCCAGGGAATATTGTCCTTGATGTTTGAAAGCCTTGTTACTGACAATTGTCAGCACATAACCAATTTGAGAGATTCTTGAATCTCAGACCTTGCATGATGGAAATGAGCCTGCAGCCGATCTGCTTCGCCGCCCATCCTAGTCCCCGTACCCGTGGCCCTGATAGTTCCCATACCTGCTCCATTTGCTCACCAGCAGGTGCGTCAGAGGCGACAACCCACTGTGCGTGCTCGACTTCCGCCTTTGCCGGTAATGCGATCTTGGTCGGTCGTTGGAAGAACAGGTCGCGGGGGTACCACCAACGATTCTGCCATTTTTTGCTTAACATCTGGCTGATGCTGACCTTGCCTCTTGCTCCGATGTTTTGGTTGTCGTCGTTACACGCGACAACACACGCGAAAGCACACGAGGTGGTTGTTGGAGTGCCAACCGCTGATATGTACATGACAATAGCGAAGTTGAGCGAGAATTCCGCGGTGCTCGAGCTGCGGGTCACGGGTTGTCCCTTTATCCTCGAGCTTGAGCAGCGCCGTCAGTGTTGGGCGCAGACTGTGGTTTCTGAGTTGTCCATCATGATCGCGTCCATGCGGAGCGGGATACCGGGATGCATTGACCGCAGTGGGTTCAAGGTGCCAGTGGGGTGCTAACCGTGTACATGTACCATGTCGAATGAGTCATGTCATGCGTTCATTGCGGCCCGGTGTTGAATATTTCTTGCGGAAGGGTCGCGGTACATGTGCGTATGATGGAATGCAAGAGGGATGGACCCGGGTCCACCCGGCGCAGCGAGGCTTTTCGGATCGATCGACGGCCCGCTTCACGTCTTCACATCTCGCTGGCTTCCGGTCCAGCGTTCGGTTCTGGGCTGGCTGCTGCTGTTGCCGCCAACGTCGCCGGACCTCATAAGTAGGCGTATTGATCCCTCACCTCAGGATTCAATCGATTGATGATCCCATGAACAACCCATCCTTGGCTCGCCTCGCTCAGTGTTAACAGTCATAATCATCAGTCACCGACAAAATGACCGGCCTTCACGTCCTCTTTGCCGACATCCCGCTCGCCCCGCCCGACGCCATCTTCCACCTCACCGCCTCCTTCAAGGCCGACACGGACCCTCCAAGATCAACGTCGGCGTCGGCGCCTACCGCGACGACAATGCAAAGCCCTGGGTCCTGCCCGTCGTGAAAAAGGCCGAGCAGCTCGTCGTCAACAACGCCCAGCTCGACCACGAGTACCTGCCCATTGAGGGCCTCCAGTCCTTCACTGACGGCGCCGCCAAGCTCATCTACGGCGCGACTCGCCTGCCCTCGCAGAGGGCCGCGTTGCTTGCGTCCAGACCATCTCGGGCACGGGTGCCGTTCGCCTCGGCGCCGACTTTCTCCACCGGTTCCGTCCCAACGCGCGTATCTGATCTCCAACCCGACGTGGGCAAACCACCGCGCCATCTTCAACGATGCTGGATTCAAGGAGGTTGTCGACTATACCTACTACCACCCGGCCACCCGCGGCCTCGACCTCGAGGGCATGCTTCGCGACTGCGCGCGGCGCCCAATGGCTCGATTGTCGTCTTGCACGCGTGCGCCCGCAACCCGACGGGCGTGGACCCGACCCCGGCGCAATGGACCACGATCGCCGATGTCATGCTGGAAAGAACCACGTGCCCTTCTTTGATTGCGCTTACCAAGGCTTTGCGTCGGGCGACGTGGACCGCGACGCACACGCTGTCCGGTACTTTGCCACGCGCATGGAGCTCTTGTGCGCCCAGTCGTTTGCCAAGAACTTTGGCCTGTACAACGAGCGGTGCGGCAATCTTTCCGTGGTGGCGTCTACCCCGCAGGTCGCCGGCAGTGTCCGGTCGCAAATGGCCAAACTGCAGCGCGCCGCCATTTCCAACCCGCCCGCGTTTGGCGCCCGTGTTGTGTCGACCGTTTTGAACGATGCTCAGTTGTATAAGGAGTGGACCGACAACCTCAAGGAAATGTCGGGCCGCATTCAGTTGATGCGTACCATGTTGTTTGATGCCCTGCAAAAGTTGGGCACGCCCGGGTCGTGGCAGCACATTTTGGATCAGATTGGCATGTTTTCGTTCACTGGATTGACTCGTACGTTGTCTTGTTTTATTTGCTCGTTGTGGCCGTTTTTTTTTTTTCCTTTCTTATATTCACACATTTGCCCATGTTCCGTGTGCACTTAGCCGGCCAATCCCGCACCATGAAGGAAAAGTTCCACGTTTACATGACCGAGAACGGCCGCATTTCCATGGCAGGCTTGACCACCAAGAACATTGACTACTTTGCAAAGTCGTTGGATTGGGTCGTGCGCAATGTCCAGTAAGTCGTAAATCTTCCTCTGTTGTTGTTTTTTCGCCCAAGTGGCTTCTGCTTTTTTTGTCGTTTTCGGTTCTGTTCTCGCTTTCTTCTGCCCGCGAATGATTACTGGGCGAGTATTCTTTGCTCTTTCACATATCAATAAACATCCTCCACATGCGACCTGTATCGGTCGACTACCCATGTATGTACCTATTCATCCACCTGCAGTGGCTCAGTAGCACGCTGTATACCCTCAGAGAAGCAAGCGGTACGTGTCCATGGAAAGAGAACTTGGTTTGGTGTCGTGAGTCAGTCAACAGCGAGGAAATTGATTCACATTCAAGAAGGAGCACCGACCCACATTGGGCCACAACTTACAACTTGGCCTGGCTCAATCTTGAATTTACATGTATCCGCAATACCTCGCTTTCAGCTCCCACAATCATCCGCTTCATACAGCCAATGCAATGAGCGTCCAACTGTCACCGCCGTCTCAACTCACCTTTTCACCGAGCGGTACGCGATACGACACACTTCTGTCCCGCTCATGGACGAGCTCACTCACATTGCGGGACATAGGCTCACTTGCCCAGAATCCAATCGTCCCGCTCTCCATTCGCAACGTCTCTGGGTCGCCCATTGCATTCAAAATCAAAACAACCGCTCCGCTCGCGTTCACGGTCCGACCTAGCCTTGGACTGGTTGACAAGGGCAAGAGCGTCGAGGTATGGATTCGGCGCCGCGTTCAAGATGCGGGAGTCGAGTCGGCAACATGTCAAGAAAAGATTATGGTGCAGACTGTTGCGCTGGACAAGGTCGAAGGCGAGCGGATTGGCGATGCGGAAGAGGAGGCCGCCGTGGCAAGTAAAGTGGCCAACTTTGTACGTGGCAATCGTCTCGCTTGCGCGCAGACTGCAACTCAAAAAGTGACCACACTATGTACCGTGTGTAGTGGGAATCGGTCAACGAGGACCGTATCATCCAGCACAAGCTGCATTGTGTCAGCCCAGCCAGCACTGCGACCGTCGAATTGTCCCCGCCCACTCTTCTCACATTCCCACGTAAGAGGCACCCATTGCGCACTCGTTGCTGGCCCAGGGTTTCACATGAAGCTGACTCCGTCACCCATACTTGATCTAGGCCCACTGTCCGCCAGTCCAACCATCCCACTCACCATCCGCAACACTTGTCAAGCGTCCACGCCCATCGCGTTCAAAATCAAGACCACCGCGTCGAAAACTTACACTGTGCGGCCCAACTATGGCATCATTCACCCGGGCAAAAGCATCCAAGTCTCGATCCGGCGGCTTGTGCGATCCTCGGATACGGAGCCAGCAGCAGCAGAAGCGTGCAAGGACAAGTTTATGGTTCAGGTGGTTGTCCTGTCCGAGGACGAGGCAGACCGGATGGCAATGGCGAGTGGTCAAGACGAAATGGCAGGCAAGCTTTCCGAGTTTGTACGTGTAATGGTTCTATCCGATTGTTTCTGGGCGGGAGCTAATCGCAACTTAAAATTGCAGTGGCAGTCCGTCGGCAAGGACAGAATCGTCGAGTACAAGCTCAGGTGTGCGTACGGTCCGCTTCAGGACGTGTCATTAGGTGAACGCTTGACATTGTGGTTTGGCCGAATGTGTGGGGCAACGAAGAAGCCGTCAAAGGCAAAGAAAAGCGGGCTGGGAAAGGATGGGTATTACAAGCATGTGCCGCAGTCGTGAATACAGTCGCAAGTGTTCGTACGAGACGGCTGGATTCACCAATTTCATTGGTGTGACGAGCCAGATTGGACTTGGAGCCTTGAGAATGCGTATGCAAGGCAAGTCAAACCGAGAGCTGCAAGAAGGATATATCAATACATGGACATTCCCACACTTTTCTTTTGCAAAAGAGGATACACCCTTTTCCGTGTCAAAGACAGCCGTTGTTAGGGCCCCAGCACGCCAACGGACAAAACCAACTTCGATAGCAAATGTCTATTGGGGAATTTGACCGTGATACGGCAACCGACAACACACACTACAGAGGCCAATTTACTCTTCCTTTGCCTTGCCCGCGGCGTTCTTTCCCTTGCGGCGCTCTTCATCGCGCTTGGCGTAAATCTGGCCAGTGAATGGCCTGCAACAACAGTCATGTCGTCGTCGTCAGTCAATGTTATGCAGCAGTGGAATCGATATCTGACAGAATCGTACCCTTCGAGCGCGAGCGCAATTTGATACACCACCCACACCCACACGGACAACACGAGCCCGGCGCCGCTTGCCTTCCAAAGTGCCGTGCCGATGAAGCACATGGTGGACCCCGTGTACATTGGGTTTTCCATGACATTGAACGGGAAATCGGTGACGCGCGATTCCATCAAAATGCCAAAGTAGTCGCCCAAGTAGGTTCCAGTGACACCCAGCCGCCACATGCTCGAGAGGACCAAGACATTGCCGACGCCAAGAAAAACGGCCGCGGCGCCCTTGACAGCGTCCGTGTCGAGGACGGCGAGCGTGGGCTGGTGGTCCAGGGCAAGCGCAAAGAGGTAGTCCCGAAGCAGACCCAGGAAAAAGATGGTGGCGGCGAGGACGTAGCAGCCCGGGTAGGCGCCGCCAAAGATGCGCGTGAGGCCGCGGGTGCGGTGCTCCCAGCGGGCGACAATGTTCCAGAAGGTTGGGTTGAAGGCAATGGAGCCTGCGGCGAGGAGGAGTGTTGGGTGGGTCGGGTTGGAGATGATGGTTGACAGATCCATGATGGTTGAATGAGTTGGAAACTTGAGAATTGAGAGCTTGTGTCCATTGAATGAAAAGACCGGGATGAGAGAGTATACCGAGTTGCGTTGGCAGAGCGAGAGCGAGAGCGGGTGCTCGAGAGCCTATTTGTAAATAAGTTCGTCAGCATCCGCGAGACAAGTCGGATCGTGAGTCGTGTGCATACTTGTATGTAAATACGTGATGGAACGTGGCATTTCGTTGGCAACTGCCCCCAAATCGACCGATATTAATACATCGAGCACACAGGCCACCAGTTCTCAGACCCATGTTTACTTGCGTCAGTAGATACATTGCGCAAAGCAAACCGCCATGATCCTCTGCTGCATTAATATTCGCGCCCGCTCGTCATCCGCTGGCACCGCCGCCACCGCCGCCTTCGGCACGGTCCGGGATGCGCACCAACTACATCTGCCCTTCGATTCATCAGCAACACAAACACAAACCGTCCTATAAGCCCATTCAAGTCGCCATTGACGGACCCGCCGCCTCTGGCAAGTCTTCCACGGCTCAGCTCGTTGCTGCCCGCCTCGGATTCTCGTACATCGACTCTGGCGCACTTTCCGCTGCGTTCGTTTCTTCTGCTCGCTATGTAGCAACCCCCTTCTCAGCCCTTTTCACGATCGGAATTTCTACGACACAGATCACGCTCAAAGCCCTCAACTCCAACCCTACCCGCCGCAAGACTGGACCGCCTTTGTCCGGTCCACCCACCTCTCCATCTCGCCCCTCGACCTCTCGACCGATCCTGGCTCGGCTCGCACGATTCGCTCGCCGCCCAAACTGTTTCTCGACACAAGGACGTGACGCTGGACATTCGCTCACCTCACGTACACGCCATGTCTCTGAAATCGCCGCCATTCCTGCCGTCCGGTCCGCTCTGCTTGTGCTCAAGCGCCGGCTTGCCAGTGAGGCCAATGTTGTCATGGACGGCAGGGACATTGGCACGTCCGTGTTCCCGGATGCCAAGGTCAAGGTGTACTTGGATGCGAGCCCAGAGGTCAGAGCACGCAGGCGGTTGGCGGAATTAATGGGTGCAGGTCAGGGCAACTCGGTCCAGATGGGGTTGGAAGAAATGGTGGCCGAGTTGCGGGCTCGGGATTTGGCCGATACGCAGCGCAAGGAGTCGCCATTGCGGTGCGCCGAGGATGCTGTTCGGCTTGATACGAGTGCCATGACCCAGGCTGAGGTGGTTGAGAGGATTGTTCGGTTGGTGGAGGAAAAGGTGTTGGCGAGACCGCAGTAAATGTGCTTTTGGTACATATGTAGCCCTCCCAGTCTGGCTCGATCGAAAGCTTAAGCCCCTTCTGACGTCCTGCTTCTCACAGATGTCCATTCCACGATCCAAAATCACTTGACCGAGAGCAATCGTTATGCCACCCGTTCTCTAAATCGCCGATCGACAAACAAATACATGCCCGCCTCACAGTGGTCGCCGCCCTTTCAACATGCGATCTCCTTCGATGTCCACACCATGGACCGGTCCGGTCGGTTGCTTTCGCAATCCACTTGCACAGCCAGCAGCGTGCATGCACTCGCGCCCTGTGGCCAAAGCTGCCGTGCACCCGAACTCCATGCTCCAACGTGCGTTCGTCCGGGCCACACATCTTATGCTCAGAGCGATTGCAACGAACGGTGACAAGCCCAGGTTGCACGAACAGACACCGGCACCGACTGGATCTGGCGGCCATGCTGAACCAGCCTGATTTGTTGCAATAGTGGTTCTACAATTTCCCAAAGAGTCGTTCAACTACACTGGAACGGGTTGCCACACTGGATGCGTTGGAGGTGGAGACAAAGGAGATCCGGATCCGCGCCAGCTCGAGTGCAATTCTGCGGGCAGCTGAGAGCAGATCGTGCTCCTGTGTTGCGGTACGTCCTTTTCACGTTGGACAGCTTTTTTCCTCTTCATATATTCGCATCTGGGGATCATCCAATGGATCCCTTGTGTGCGTGGACACTATGCAAGCTCACACACTCATTCTGTTATCTATCCCGGAATAGGTGGCTCAAGATTCGTGGTCGCCTCGACAGGGTACGTTTGCGACTCACCAATGCGCGCACATGATCACGACGTCAACCCCCTCATTCACGATTTTTCAATTTCAGATGGATCCTTGGCCCATGAATTTGTGGCCGAGCTCAAGCGTCGCTTCGAAGCCGAGCGTGTGCAGATCGATGACATGTTTCATCGGATGCAAGAAGAAGTCGCAGTTGAACGCCAACGCCATCAAGCAGCAGTCAACAACCACCAACTTCATCGTCGTCGGCGCGGGGACCAGCATGGACCTTACACGGAACGCCAAAAGGCTCGCAATGTATGTACTTCACTTATCTTTCACTGGAATCATTCCGAGCTCTGCCTCACCGCGCACCATTCTGATCGACAGGCGGCCCTCCACCCACTTGTCAATCAAGCCTTTCACAATCGCAAACTTGCAGAGGTGGATCCTGAGGAAAAGGAACTCCTCAAGTCCGCCATTCATCGGCACATCCACAATTCCGACCATCCACCCGAGGTTCAAGACGAGTTCATCCGCGTCGTCGATAACCATCTACGTTTCAGCCAGGAGGCGGATCGCAAATATCGCGTCACCGCAAGAAAGAGTAGCCGGCAGCGAAATGTGGATGTCTTTCCCTCTTCAATGCATGTACACCGTGCGCTTCAACTGACCCCGATTTTTATCACTTTCGCACGTACCAGCAACGTCATCACCGCTCGAACGCCCTCGGCTGATGAGCAAGCTCGCATTCAAGTACCACAAGACGAGGAACATGTCTGTCAGTGTGCCGGTTTCTTTTTTTTTTTTTTTTTTTTTTGGCCACCAGGTCGCTCGCACTCGCCTCCGTGTTGGATTGGTAGAGGTTGTCACGTTTGCCTGTCGTTTGCTTGCCAGAGTGATTGACCATGGCCGTGCATAATCGCCATGTGGCGATGCTGCACTCAAAAAGACGACTATATGCCTGGACACAATTGAATGTCGTCCCTACGATGACTCTTTTCTTTCCGCAGCCTTGTGAATGCTGCTGTTGGTCACAGCGTGAGTAAGCAATAGTGAAGGGAAAAATCAACTCTGTATCATTTGTGAACTTGAAGGGCGGGGATGTCATACATAAACGGAAAGCAGAAACAAGACAAAGCAAACGCAACTCGAGAAAAGGAACCAACGAAAAACGAAACGATGAGGAAATGCACAAACTAAACATCTTAACCCCAACCCCTCCCTGCCATCCCAAATCCCCCGCACGACACGCACTCTGGCTCCAATGCATGATTAAACACAATCACGCCCACCAAAAAGCAACGAGTGCAATGATCACCACCAACTGGGGCGAATAATAGCTCGGGTTAACCACGGTGCGTGTAATCACCTGCGGCTTAACGTCTTGCGGCGCAACCTTGGCCGCACTGGCGGACCGTTGCCGGAGTTGCGTGGCTTCGACTTGCAGTTGCGCGATTTGTCGGTCGCGGTCCGTCAATGCGGCTTGCAGTTGGGCGATTTTGGCTTCGAGGGCAGCCGTCGAGGCCGTGGCGAGGCCAAAGAGGAGGACGAGGGTGGGGCAGGTTTGGTGGAGGGAACGGCGGGCGAGGCAGATGCGGTGACGTGGGCTTCTCGGGAGTGGCGGCGGGTTCCGCAGGAAGTGACGACGTGGTGATGGCGGCGGCCGGGCGCGAGTTGGGTGCGACAAGGTTGAGAGGGGCGCTTGCGCTTGAGCAACGGCGGCGGCGGCGGCCGTGGTTGGTGCAGGTGCAGGCACAGAGGAAGGGGATTTGACGAGATTGGAGCTGGACGACGCGTTCGAGTACGGATCCTCCGGGGTCGGCGCCAGCATGCTTGGTGTTGTGTTTGGCGCGCCATTGTTGCTGGTGACGACGGGTGTGGTGGATGCAGATGCTGCCGAGGGTGCGGCAGAGTAGATGCTTTCCGCAACCGAGTGGATGTTGCGCATTTGCGGCGAGTCGCCGCCGGGCAGTGGCACATGCGTCGGGTCGGATGGTGGGTGCGCCTCAAGCGTGTTGTTGGGCGCAGCGACGCCAGGTGTACCGTTTTCGCCAGCTGTGGGCGTCGGGTCGAGGTAGGCGCAGCGCAGCTTGTGCTCGACGATTTCTTCCTTGCGGGCCTTTTCCACGGCCAGCCACTACAAGGCGGTATTCAAGATAAAGTGTCAACTCGCATGTGACCAAAGCCGTCGCGCAACAGGGGAAACCCATACCAACTCGGTCGACTGCAAGTCCACCTCCAAGGGCGCCACGGCGACACTCTGGACCAAGAACTTGTCCTTGCACTTGAATCCAGCGGGCGGCTCGATCTTCATGGGCTGCAGCAGGACAGAGATGTCGACTGTTTCGCGGGGGCCAATGTTGCCACAGTTTGGCCGCACGCAGTACTGCTTGGGCGCCGTGGTCTTGACCTTGAAGGCCACGGTGACGTCGCCCGGATTGCGCAGCTTGAGCGTGACGGACGACCCGTCGGCGAGCGGCCGAGGGAAGGATAGCTGTTGCGAGGGGTCGAGTTCGATGCTCATGTCGTCGTTGGGTAGGGTAGGGTAGGGTTGGGTTTGGCAGGCGGTGGCGATCGCGTGGCGGGTGGATGGGCGAGCAGCGAGGTTGCCGGCAGAAGATGGCAGACGGCGTGTAGATGGCTGGCAGAGGCGATTGCTTTGACTGATGGCGGTGCTTATCACATGGCTCCTTCAGATACTAGCATGGTACCTGGCGCGCACACAAATTGAATGTCGGTTGAGGGTGGCGAAAAACGAATACACGATGGGTGGCGCCTTGAACCTCCATATGGTCCGTTTTCAACTGCAGCCGTTGGCAGCGGTGGTGACACAATGCTCAGGACAGCGTCACAGCTTCGTGTGACATGCCCTCCGGTATTTATACACAGTGGGTGTGTGTGGACGGAGTTGACTAAGGGTGGCTAACTCAACACCAAAAGCTCTGGATATTCATAATAAAACACACAATCTCGACCACATTTACACATCTTCGTCATCCTCGTCGCCAAACAACAATGCCGCGTCTTGGTCGTCGTCATTATCATCCAAACTCTGCACCATATCCACCGCTTGGCTCTGCTGCGCCTTGTCTTGACCTCCACCCCGTGCGCTCAAGCTGCCAGGCACTTGCACCCAATCCTTCAATCCAGCTGCCGCCAACCTCTCTGCCTCTTCAAACCCAACCCCAATCCCATTCTCAAACGCCACGGCCTTGCCGCCCACACTCGCCTCACCCAGCGGCACCATGTACACGGCGGTTCTGCCCTTTGGATCGGCCACCGGAATCCCGCCACCGGCATGGACGGCCGCCTCGTAATCCGCATACGTGGCGCCAGGCTTCATGACCCTTGCGCGCTTCATTTCAATGCGCGACTTGATGGGCACGTACTCTGCAGGCGTGAATGCACTGGTGGCCATGGTGGTCACCACGGGCGCGCCGTCGTCGACGGTGGGTAAATAAGTTGCCGTGCGCGGCACACGCAGCGCCAAGTGCAAGAGCGTGTCTGGATTGGTGTACGAGTCCTTGGACTTGATGGTGAACGTGTACGTGCCTGCGTGGACGTACTCGCGTGGGGACGCCAAGTCGGGTCCACGTCGGATCGGCCACGGGCATGTCGAGCGGGTCTTGGCCGCTCGCCACGGCCTGTGCCGGTAAGTGCACCGCAAACATTTGCAGGGCGTGCGCGTCCATGTTTTGGTGTGGGACATCGGCCGTACGCAGCACGGCGCCGCGCGGGAGCGGGTCGCGCTCGGGACTCGCCGAGCGGGCGCGGGCAGCACGGGCAGCGGCACTGGTGCCTGATCCGGCAGGCAGGTCGACGTGGCGTACGCGTTGGCAAACAACCGGAGAGAAGGCACAATGGGCAAGATGCGTTTGGCAGTGACGCCGGGCTTGTGGGATGTGCAATTGGTTGGCGCGAGTGTGTCTTGAGGCGGCGGCTGCAGCGTCGAATGTGGATTGGATCACGGCAATCTGGTCGTTTGCGTCCTTGGTTGTGAGGCGGCGCATGCGCGATGTCCAACGGGCATTGGCGCCGGCAGTACCCGCTGCGGCCCCCGACGAAGATCGGGCAGACCGTTGCGAGGCAGACTGGGTGCCCGACGAAAAGTCGCCGTCAATGGCGTTGGAGGCTGCGGGCACGGCACCCGTGGGCAGGCGCAACTTGATGTGCTGGTCTGACTTGATGGAGCCTGACAGGACAGAGTCTGGGTTGATGAAGAGATCGGCGTCGAGCGGGTCGTGCATGTGTGTGGGCGGTGCGTCCCTGAGCTTCTTGTCTGCCTGGAGCGGGTCAAAGGCATACTCGGAGGCGTCAAAGAGGCCTAGCTGGATCAGGTCGATGGGCAGGTCCGGGATGGGCAGGTGGTAGGCTGAGTCTTTTCGAGCGACGATACGTGGTACTTGACGTTGAGGTCGTCGGCAAAGTGGTTGAGGTCGAGCTTGAGCGACTTTGGGTCAAAGGGCAGCGGCGGCAGGTCATTCTTGAAGCGCGGGCGGTACACAAACTCGGCGCCTGCCAGCTTCTTTGGCGGCTGTGGTTGTGGTTGTGGCTGTGGTTGTGAGCCCGAGGTGGAAGGTGCGGCACCTGGCCCGGGGCAGAAGCAGCAGGCTTTGGTGTGGTCGACATGGTGTTTGGGAGAAGACGGTCTCGTTTCGTTTCGCAGAGTGGCACGGCGTACGTACATGTGCCGATTCGGTAAATCATGACCTTGAATGGGACTACTGGCCACGCACGCATATGAATTATTGGCCACCATGATCAACTGGAATAAATGTGCATGTGCATCGGGGGCCCCAATCGGTCCTGTCAGGATCGGCAACCATTCGCATTAATGAGCACTTAGCCTGCATTATACGAATGCAGATGAAGCAAATGCACCCACGTTGCTCGAATGACGATAAAACCAAACTCAAGGCAATGTATTTAGCGTCCTCGATTCCGTTCAAATCCGTCGCAGCAAGATCAATACGCCCCATTCCTGGGCCCTCTGCTCTGCGCTTGCTGCCCCTTGGCTCCATTGGCCATCCACCCACACCTTCACCATCAACAATACGTCCTTCATCATCATCAAGACAATACGCTTCCCAATCAGATTCAGATGCACCGTCAACATCAACATCGGCACCCACACCATTTCCTTCACACTACTTGCAAAACACAATTGTCCTCGACACCCGCAACTTGAGCGACCCAACGTCGTCCTCATCCCCAGCGGCATCATCAACCAACGAAAGCCAGCAGCACCGAATCGCAACGCTCGACAAACGCACCGCAAGGGTCGCCGTCGACTTGCATTCTTGGGCAACTTCGGCAAACTCGAGCGCATCGTCCACGCCAACCCTATCGGCTTCGTCGCTCCTGGATTCGCTCCACCACGCCCTCCTGGACAATGCCCGAGCAGGCCGTGCCGAAGTTGTCGACAAACTGTACCAGCTCGCCCGTGCATCCAACCTGCCTGGCCTCGACGCTGACGCTCGCATCCATAACGACCGGCTGCTCTCCCTATGCCGGACCCCCTCGGAAATCGACAATGCCGTCACACTGTTTCACTCGCTGATGCAATCCAACGTGGCCAACGCCTACTCGCTATCGATCCTATGTGACGGCCTCGTCAAGCACGGGCGCACGTACCGCGCCCTGGAACTGCTCGACGAATGGACCTTGGGCACCATCCCGCAACCGGCATTCACATCGATTCTCGCGGGCCTTGCCCGCGTCCGCGACACGCAGCGTGCCTGGCAGCTGTTCCACCGCATGCAAATGCATTACACGTTGCCCGACGAGGTCACGTACTCGACCATGATTTCGCTTTGTGCGCAATCGGGCCAGGTCGAAAAGGCGCTTTCCTTGTTTGATCAGTTGCGCGCCAGTCCGGGCATGTTTCCAACAACAACGACCATCAATGCGTTGCTGTTGGCCATGGCCAAGCGCAAGGATTATGCCGGGATGGCGGTCGATTTCTACGCCCAGTGCCTTGCCGCCGGGTTTGTCCCCGATGCCTACTCGATGGCGTACCTGATGCAGGCGGCACGCAAGGCCCAGGACTGGGAAGGTGTTGGGCGGGGTGTATGGAGCGAGGCTGTGGAGCGCGGGCTCGTCAGTCCGCACGTCTGCGTGCAAGCGCTTTGGACCATCAGTGTGGATCAGGTCAGGACGGGTAAGCAGTGGAATGACGATGTGCAGACGGTGTTGGCGGCGGCACTCGGTGAGGGTTTTGAGGATTCGCGAATCGAGTCGGTCGAGCTGGCCAATGCGTACCTGGCAACGTTCTTCCCGTACCGCGGCGATCAAGGGCTCGAGTATTTTTTCAATCGCATGCAGGTCAAGAACGGCATGTCGTTTCGGCTCGCCCTGCAGTATTGCATGGACGATTTCCCGGAACCCAAATCCGGGCCTGCATCCTCATCGCCCTCGGAACCGCAAGCCGACAACGACGAGCCCGACCTCGATCCAGTCTCGTCATTCGACAAGAGCTTTTCGTTCCTCTACTCTGACGCGGCCCTTAGTCGGCGTGCCCGCGGCATCGACGTGTGGGCCGCTTGGGAGGCATGGTACACGTCGGTGCTCAAGTCTTGTGCGGCCCACGTTGCACATGTGCGCGCGACCGATTCGGCGGCCGCCCCAGAGCACATTATTGCCGAGGCTTTTCTGGCAAAACACACCATGACGCGCCAGGTGCTGTATCGGCTCGTGTGCACGGCCGTCAATGGGATTGCCGTGGATTATCCGAAAAAGGCGCTGGCCTTGTTGCTCAAGTATGCAAAGCAGTATCAGTTCAAGGTGGACAAGGGCGATTTGCCAAGGTTGGATTGGAGTGTGAGGCGGGCGGGTATGGTTGGCAGGGCGAGGGGCGAAAGCGAGTTGGTGGACGCTGAGCTGGTGCAGCGGCAGTGGGACGCCATCTTGGAGGTGTATGGCAAGAAGGAGGGCGATTTGGAGAAGAGTTTGAAGCGGCTCAAGGGCAAGTGGAATCGGGTACACAAGTGAGTGTGGTGGCCATGGCCATGGTCCAGCGGATGGATGGATAGTTTGTCTACTTTGGTAGTGTATATTTTGTAATGCGTATGTATAGAATTGACGAATATTGTCTCACTGGTGGCTCATCAAAGTGTTTGGTCTGGCATTGCAAGATCGTCATTGTCCTCGAGGACGAGCGGTCTCACTTTTTTTTATGACTTTTTTTTCAGTTCGTTGCGTCGGTACTTTGCATCGAGCCTTGGTTCCCTTTGCCCTGGCCTCCAGCTGCCTGAAATACCGGCCACTGCCCGCCCACCTTCGCTTCACATTCCACATTCTCTTGTCCTTTCATTTCTTATCATTGCTGTCTACATATCCTCGAGTGCAAATCTGACTCGAAATCAAGCATCGTCATGTCCACAACCGCCTTCAACATCAACCCAGACACCTCGGCCACAGACACGCACAACCGGTCGGCCAGCGGCCGCTCGTCGACGCACGACTCTGGCCACGGCGACATTGATCTCTCGACACGCGTGTCGCACGACGACGTGACGGTGGCCGCCGCCAAGGAAGCGGCCCGCCGCGGCGCAACTTACACGCAACTGGGGCAAGACGCAAAGCGGATCGCTCTCGCGCTGCGCACGTCAGGCCATCCGGACCCGGCGCTCGCCACCGACACGGACACGGCCCCAGTCACGGTGGATCGGCCCACGGTCATGCAGTTGGATACGCAGAGGTTACCTGCTCCCTGTACGCATGCTAAGTGTTTTCCGTCGACCGACATCATCCCCAATCGTCACCCGCTCACTTGCAACTTTATGATCTATGATCCATAACAGGGATGCCGCGCGCGACTCGCGCCATTGACCTCGACCATCCCAATGGAACCACAGGCAACTACCCGTTCAACCACATGTCGGTTTTGCAGCAACACGTCAAGTTTTTTGACCTCAACGACGACGGCCTCATCTCGCCCGTCGAAACTTACCAGGCGTTCCGGTCGCTTGGGTTCAACATTTTCATTTCCTTGCTGGCTGTCGTGTTTATCAATGGAACCATGAGCTACTCGACGTCGCCGTCGTGGGTGCCCGATCCGCTGGTATGTGGAATGTTGCATTTACCTATTGTTGCCGTGGGAAATCATGTGTGTACTGACGGATTCCATGCGTCATTACATAGTTCCGCGTTAATATTACCAACATTCATCGTGTCAAGCACGGCTCCGATTCAGGTACGCACCCGTGTTTGACCATTCCCGCACTTGATGCCCTTCAGTCGCCCTTGCACCATCTCATCCCCGTTTGACACGCACCCGTGCAGGCATCATTGATACCGAAGGCCGTTTCATTCCCGCCAAATTCGAAGAACTCTTTGCCAAATACTCGTACACGCGGCCCGGGTTCCTTACGTGGCGCGAAGCATTTGCCATGACCGAGGCTCTGCGCAACGCCATGGATCCGTACGGGTGGGCCGCGGCAAAGCTCGAGTGGGGGGTGTTCTTTTTGTTGTGTGGCAGGCGTGATCACGAGTTGGGCGAGTTGGTGGTGGCCAAGGAGCTCGTGCGGTCCCAGTATGACGGCACCTTGTTTTATCGCATCCGCGCAGAGAGGCAGGCCGCTTTAGCGAGGGGCCAGGAGTATTTGTCGTCGGTCATGGGTGCTAGGGATTTGCAGGCGGTCGAGTTACCTGAGGGGGTGTCGGCGGCCGGAAAGGAGGAGTGAATGGTCCAGTCGGTCACCACAAGATGGTGGAGTGTGCGCATGAATGATCTCGGTATGACGTCGGTCACAGGTTCAAGTTGTGTGTATATATTATCCTTGTTGTTGGGCTCGACACGTTGCCATTCCCATTCTCACACTGTTGTTGGAGTGAGCCGTCATTTTTTGTTCCTGTGCCTTTACCCGGTCTGTCTGATAAGTAAAAGACCATGGAATTCTTACCTGTACAATTTTCAGTATGTTACCTTATGTTCTGGGCTTGGCGCGACGCACTTTGACAGTCATCATGGTCCATCGTAAATATCTGCCATCCAGTCCACACGCCTGAGAGAGCAAGATGGCCTGGTTCGTGTTGGTACATAACCAATTGAGGACATGTATTTCCTGCCACATGTCGAGATAGGACGTACTCTTTCCATCTCACAGGCATTTTTCCTGCGAACTGGGTGCATCAATGCAAGCGTGGCGGGATGCAAGGACCTGGAGGTCTTTATTTCTACTGAATCTTTGGAGAAGAATTGTCATGACTGGCGTTTGCACGTTTTTCTTGCAACCAAAAAAAAAAAAAAAAAAAAAAAAAAAAAAAAAGCAAGTCGACGTGGGTGGCAAAGACTCAAAGGATCCGAGCGGGGAATCGAGCGGGCATCGCCAACATTTCCCACCCGCACTACAAGAAGCATCCAGATCTCTATGCAATCCCGAATTCTGTACCCGTAGTCCATGTACTGTATCGAGCACATTGCACACTGCACTCAGTGTCAATCCTGTATCGCTCACTTTTGACGACTTGAAACTCGTTGTGCACCATGGCCACCTCGACCTCAATCTCCTCCTTTGTCACCCCGCCTCTCCAGCCAGGCGAGCCAGGTTACTCGCCATCTGCCTCGGCCAATGGCAACGGCAGCCCAACTTCTGGCGGCGTCCTCTCGCTCGCCCCCCTTCCGCCGCAAGCACTCGCTCCCGTCAGCCAAATCGACTTCCATGTGGCCGCTCCTCCCTCTCCTACCAACCGCACCTTGGTCGTGTTCGATTTCGACTGGACCTTGATTGACGCCGATTCGGATGAGCTGTGCCTCACGTACTTTGGCGGCGAAAAGTCGGCCCAAGACCTCGCTCGCGAGTACGCCAAGGGTGGGGTGTGGTGTGAGCTGGTTGCCAACGAGCTTGCGAGATTGTTTGAAAAACACGACATTGGCAGCCTCGACGTCCTGCGCAAGGCACTGTGCACGGCGCCCATGCATGCGAAAACCATTGAGCTCCTTGTCCGGCTGTGGGAGGCGGGGTGCATCGTTGTCATCTTGTCGGACGCAAACACGTTTTTCATCGAAACCATTCTCGAGGTCCGCCTTCTTGAGCATCAATCATCACTCACAAGGTCCTTCTTCAATGACTGACTCGGCAACCAACCCTATTCCTTGACTTGTGTGTCTATCAGCACTACAACGTTCGCCACTGCGTACACACCATCATCACCAACCTCTCCACCTTCCAGCGCACCCCTTCCGATCGCGACATTCTCGTTGTCCACCCACTACAAGGCACACACGACCCACACGGTTGCGTCCACAAGTGCCCAAGCAACCTGTGCAAGGCGTCCATGCTCGCCCGCTGGCGTGACGCCGCTCGTGGGACCATGGGATTGGGCGCGTGTACAACCGTGTATGTTGGCGACGGCATGAACGACTTGTGCCCAATGCGCGCCGGACTGGTCGATGTTGGGTTTGTGCGGACTGGGAAAAAGTTGCATTCAAAGCTGTTGATGCACCCGGTAACTGAGCAAGGTGAGGCCGAGACGATTGTGGTCGCAGGTGATGGCAAGTACATGAGGCAATCTCTTGTGCCGTGCCAGGTGGTCGAGTGGGATAACGGCGCAGACTTGTTTACCAAGGTGACGAGCGAGTTGGGCATGTTGTTTTGAGGAGCCGCCGCCGCCGTTGTTTTCATGTGTACAAATAACCCGGTTGCTTTCAATATCGGTCCCTTTCGTCCCCCACAGTGCCTCCTTGGATCAAACTCCGCCATTCTTTCTTGTCGCCACACGTTGCTCGGTCGATTTGGCCCCTTGTACCCATCAATGCAATCAATGCATGTTGTAAATATCTTTGTGTAAACAGCACATCATCCACGCTTCCACCACACCTCACGCGCCCATGCGCCGCTGTTCTGCGGCCAAGTGGACCCGATCGCCCACAATGCCGCGCTCGCGGCGCTTTTCTTGGGTCAGCGCGCGCAAATCCGCCGCCTGCTTCTTGGACTCGTCCATGAGGCGAGATATGTGTGGGTTGTTGCGCAAAATGTTTTCGGTAATTGGTTCGCCTGTTTACCGGAACAGTAAGAAGGGGGGCCAGCGGAAAGGTGAAGAATTGGGATGTTGTGGATGGTAAATGCGACGTACCGGCAAAAAAGCGGTGCTGCAATGCCTTGGGACATGTCATGCGCCTCCTTGGGTCATACCTTAGGAAGCGGCAAAGTAGGCGAAACCCTGACTCGTCAACGGATGAATGGGAAAAGCGCTCCCGAAGCTTTGGTGGCCTGTGCGTATGAATGAATGGTGGGTCAATGGGCCACTCGTTCGATAGCATGGTGCGATGCGAGGGTCAGCGTACAATCCAACTGGGGGTTCCATGACGGCAGCATTCGGCAGCGACGTCCAATTGGGCCAAGATTCTTCCGTCGGTGACCCAAGCAGATTGAATATGAGATTGAGCTGCTCAATCTCCGATTTGCCGGGAAGCAGTGGCGCGTTGAGTAAAAGCTCGCCAAAGATGCATCCAATTGACCTGGTGAGAAACAAAACTAGGTGAGTATTCGGATGGGTTCGCACCTATCACTGTGAATGACTGACCAATTATCAACAGCAACATTGTACACCTTTTCACCAAGCAACAGTTCTGGAGGGCGATACCAGAGTGTGACGACCTTGGGGGTCATTGGCCGTCGGGGAAGCGAGAATTTGCGCGCAAGACCGAAATCGGCTAAACATGCGAGATGAGCGGTGACGTTGAGTGGCGGTAGTGTGAAAAACGGAAGTGAATGATGGTGACAAACCGATTTTGAGGACGCCCTCGTTTGTGAGGAGGAGGTTGGCGAGTTTAAGATCACTGTCGCAATGATCACGTATGTGAAAATACATGAGTTGAAGAAGAAACAAGAAGAACCGCAGATGTGACATACCGATGGACGACAAAATTGTTGTGGAGGTACGTCATGCCGTCCAACAGTTGGCGCATCAGGTACTTGACTGGAGACGGCAGAGAGAGCGGTCAGAGGAGCGCCAATCAGTGTATGTGGTAGGATTGCAACATCACCATACCCTCAAGAGTACTGAGCGGCCCATTCAAACAATCCAGCACAGACGCCAAGTCGCGGTCGCAAAACTCCATGAGCATAAAAGTCCGATCAAGTGCTCCGGCGACAACAACTTCCTCCACCCGAACAATATTCTTGTGCGTCAGTTGCCGAAGAAGCGAGACCTCGCGGACCGACGGAACAGGAAAGCCGTCATTCTCGTTATCGACCCGAATCCGCTTGACCGCGTACTGGCTGTCCGAATTGTCGTACAGGTCTTGGACATGATAGACAATACCGTACGTCCCTTCGCCCACCTTGGCACCCTTGAAAAACTCGTCAACGTCGCGACAAGCCCCGAAAAAGTCACCACTGTTGCTCGGAAGTTTAGCCTCACGTTTGTGTGGCAAAAAGACGGTTTCGGACATGATGCCGAGAAGGGAGGCTGAGGGGTTTGCCATTTTTCTTCGTGCCGGGATGGATGAAAACGCTCAGTTTTTCATGTGAATTATTGCATAGAGTGCGTTGGCTGTCCAATGAGCGTGTAAGTACAAATTATGGTGTATTAATACATTCGGTTGGAACATCACCTGCCATGGATGTGGTTTGGCCAGCGGAAAGATCGGCGGGTCTGCCTTGCAAGTTGGCATTGACTTACATACTATGACGGGGCATTCTTTGCCGACCTCAGAAAGCAAGTTCCCATGAAATAGCGGCCGATGGAATTCCATATCTAGCGGAGCAGTACCAGCAAATCGTTCCTTCTAGCGAGTAATCCCATCATTTTTGGTTCGTTGTTGCACCAGTACCCTTCTTTAGCCGCGGCTGCCAGATCTGACCAATATCCAGTTCTGCGACTACTACAACTCACAGATCATGTCTTCACAAACGCTTGGTGCCAGTCCGTCACTTTTCAGTGTGTCCGGAATGCACAAGTTCGTCACGGCGGTGCTTTTTGGAGCCAGCCAAGACAGCTACCAGTCGCTCATTGACGACGACGACATCAAGGTTGACCCAGCGCTTCCAGCCTGGAAGAACCCCCTCATTTGGCGGTACCCAAGGACAATATGCGCGGCTTTTACTCTCATGTTCATCGGGCTCATGTTTGTCTTTGTCTTTATTGGCAACGTGGTCGCGGATCCGTCCCGAGCCCTCGTGTTTGGCCTGGTAGCGCTCTTTACCTTTCTACCAGGATCCTATGTGTCAACCTACATCTACCTCTCCCTGAGTGGAGCAAGTGGATACAAGATGAAGACTCTTCCCTCTTTTGACAAGTAAACGTTCACATCTTGTTCTCTGTGGTGCACGTCGGTGTTCTTGTTCTTGCCTTGTCCTTTGTTCTGCAAATGAGCTGTTCCCCTCCAGGGCGTTGGAATGAACAGCAACCGACTCCTGTCTTATTCGGGTTCACATACTTCACATTCATACACATACTCATTTCCGACTTCAAGACGTGCTATCATTACAGTTCAAGTATTTTCAGTGTCATTCACGTTCTCCGTTCTGAACAAGTGTTGACGCGTTTGTTGTCATGTCCGCACTTTCTTGAATGCCAGCACATCGTCAATGAAATGAATAGAAGCACGAAAGGCAAGCACAACTGAGCGCAATGGACCCTCAACATCATTCTCCGTCGACACCGCAAGGTGCTCAGTCACCTCGTCAACGCTCCCCTGTCGACATTGTCGAAGACCGGATCCGGAGCCATGTGTTTCACGCACGAATCCGCATCTCAGAGTACTTCAAAGACTACGACCGGCTTCATTCTGGCTACATTTCCTTCAGTCAATTCCGCCGGTGCCTTGCAGTCTGCATTGAAAAGGGCCCACGACTCTCCGATAATGAGTTTAACCTGCTGTGCGACAAGTACGACACTCGTCGTGATGGGACCGTCAACTACTTGAGGTTCATTGACTCGATTGACAAGGTCTTTGGTGGTCGCAACTTGGAAAAGACTCCAACGCTATCGGTCGACGCGCCTGGCCAATGGCTCAGGGATCCACGCCCGCTCTCACCATCGGTGGAGGCCAAGTGTCTCGAATTAATTGAGCGGATTCGGGTTTATGTCCGTCACCACGGTTTTGATGTCAAGAGCTGGTATCGGGACTTTGATTCCCACAACAGCGGAATCGTCACCGTCAACCAGTACCGTCGCGGGTTTCCGCCCAATTTGCTCACCCCCGAAGAGATGGACGTTTTGATGCTCATGTTTCACGACCACGGAGCGGAAACCGTAAACTACAAAAAGCTCAACACGTTGGTCAACCGCCGCAGTATGTTTCATGCGTCTGAGGTATTGCTTGTGCTTGACTCATCACTCACGATTCATATGCTCCCTCTCCTGCGTCTCCTTCTCATAACAGGCCCAATTCAGCCGGATCAATCAGGGAACCGCCTTGTCCCAACAAATGCCGCAGCCCCTCACCACCATGCCCCTGTTGGAACCGAGATCATCCTGGAGAGCAGCCAAGCCGTTCTCACGCACGAGGCCGTTTCATTGGACAGAACGCTGGAAGAAATCAAGCGCTACGCTTACATCCAGCGAATCCGCATGGTTGACTTTTTCCGGGACTACGACCATCACAACCAGGGCATCGTTTCTGAACACCAGTTCTGTGCAGCCCTCAAACTGGTCAAAGTCAACTTGTCCAAGGCGCAACTTGATATGCTCTTGTCGACATATCGCAGCCAAGACGGCCGAATCAATTACCGCTCATTCTGTGATACAATTGAAGAAAGTACGTCAACAGCATTGTCATTCTCTGCAGCGGCACCGCAACGCTCGCTTATAGGTTTCCATGAAGAACAGTTTTCACTACACGCGCCGTCGAAAAGAATCCAGTTCTGGAGGTTGCACTGCCCGATCGCAATTCGCTCATCAAGCAGGTCAACAAACTCTCACCTGAAGACGAAGCCGTATATGAATCGGTCATTACACGCATCCGCCGCAAGGTGGACGAGCGCAGAATCAACACCTTATCCTTCTTCAAAGACTTGGACAAAAAGGCCGGTGGCTGCTACCAAGTGACAAAGTCCCAGTTTGCCCGACTGTTGTCGCTGGCCGGGCTCGAAGTGACCCAAAAGGAACTGTTTGTCTTGCTTGACAAGTTTCAAGACCCGCACCATATCAATTACATCAACTTTGTCCATGAAGCCAGCCCGCTGGGTGCGTTCTGACGGTGACTTGTCTCTTGCTTGCTGCTGATTTCGTTCTCATTAACTCTTTTTTTTTTTTCGAAACAGACGAACACGAGCGCCTCCCAAAGATGCACAAGGTCGAGGAAGAGGAATCGTACAGTGTCCCGGACCGTGACGTTAACGCACTGCTGATCACAATTCAGAATCAAGTGTACATGAAGAGTCTGCGTGTTTGTGAGTTTCTGCGCGATTATGACCGCTCCAGGACTGGCTGTGTGGCTCGCAGCGACTTTATTCGTGCGCTCAACCTCATGATGGGGTCAATTTCACGGCGGGTGAGTACGAACTGCTTGCGAATCATTTCAAGCACCCAGAAAAGCGCGACTGCTGCCGTTGGCGAGACTTTGAGCAGTGGATCGAAAGATGTACGTGATCTGGTCAAATTGCTCGTCATGTCTCACTGTCTCAGAATGCTGGCTTGATTGAGCAAAGCTGACGGTCTGATCCATTGCATCTCCACTCATCATCTATGATTTGGCTTTATAGCACATGGATATTTGAGCGATCTCGAAAAGCGCCCGTCGTATCGCATCCAACCGCCCAGTGTCGCCATCCCCGCGATCCATCCGCGGACAGAGCAGCTCACACTGCACGAGAACGCTTCGTTGTATGAGATATTGACGTCGCTGCGTGCCCATATCAGCCGCCGTGCTACCTCCATGAAGACGCAATTCCATTCGTTTGACAAGCTGCGCACTGGCCGCGTCACTCGAGCACAGCTCCGCCAGGTTCTTTCATGGGTCGAGGCGGATGTGAGCGACAGCGCATTCGAGCTGATCTGTCGCAACTGGACCGATGTTGAGCTCGGCGACTTTTGCTATCTTCCGTTCCTTGCCACCGTGGAATCCGAATCACACGACGCAAAACCAGACCCAATGCCGCCTCAGCCACCCACGTTAAGTACCGAGCACTTGGCCGACGACCCGCAAGAGCTCGAAAAACGTCACACGGGCATGCCCATTGATGTTGGCTTTGCGTCCTCGATTCCCGCAGCAGGCAATGGGCTTAACACTGGCTCGGGCGGAGGCGTCATTGTCGAAGCAGGTCAAGCTAAGCCGAAGCCTTTGGTCCCGCTGTCTGACGATGAGCTCTCCACATTGCTGCTCCGTCTCAAGAGCAAGATAAAGACAGAACGCATTCGTGTTTACGACGCTCTCCGTGATTTTGACCCTCGCCGCTGTGGTCGCATCACCCGCGGCTGCTTTGAGCGTGGACTCAACCGATTCAACTTCCAACTCAATCGTCGGGAAGTGTTCACCCTTACGAATCGCTATGCGGTCCCATCAACGGATGGGAATGGACCGCCAATGGTTGATTATCGGGCATTCTCGGATGACATGGAGGTGTTTACGGTCAAGGGACTAGAGCAAGCCCCGACGGCCGAAGTTCCCGAGTTTCGCCCAATTTGGCACGAGCTTCGTTTGCGCGCCAGTGGCAAAGGTAAAAGCAGTGGAGGGGCACAGTCGTTGCGGGACGCTTGGGGGCCAAGCAAGAGGCAGCCTTGTCACTCATCATGCATGCCATTGCCGAGTCCCTGCGACAAAGGCGCATGTACTTTTTGCTGCGTTATCTCGAAGATCATGACAAGATTCACAATGGGACCATTCCGCGAGAAAAGTTTCACTCAGCCATGATTGCGGCGGGTTGCAGACTGACCGAGGCTGAGGTGGATTTGATTGTTGCCGGCTACGCTTTGGAGGATCACGACGACAACATTGACTATTTGGCATTCAACCGGGATCTCATGGAGATGTCCAAGGAAGTATGGAAGGGGGAAACAAACTTGGTTGAGGCAATTGAAGGCCGGCGCCATGCCGTGAGCACTCCGCAACCAGGCGGTGGTCTGGCCATGTGATTTTGTGCGTAACAAGCGGACCTCGTATAGAATTGAGAGTCGACAAAAGTGAAGTTTGTGTCATTCGTTGGTTTCCCACTTTCTTTTTAATGCGTTGTGGTCATTTCATGGTTTACCCTCAACAAAACTACATTCATGGGTTCTTTGCGAGATGCAAGCGAAACATTCCTAATGAAACTGGCACTCCCTCATCACATCTTTCAATGTTGGGGTACGACTCATCATGCCCAACAAGAGGTGATGCTTTGGTGGGGTAGTGTGATGGATGTGCAGGGTGCCGAGTTCTTGGCGGATCCTGATGGTATGGGTGTCCAGAAAGAATGTGCCAGCAATGCCGAGGCGCAGTTACACAATGTAGGATTGTAGGTATAGCTTGGCCCGCACACCCAAGGTCTGCAGCAGTGTTGATCATGGGTTTTGCATCGACACGACAATAAAGACATGTTTCGAGTGGATTGGGGGGGGGGGGGAGAAGCCGTTGTTAGATGAAAGGTGCCACAATTGCAAACGAGGGAGGTTGTATCGACAGGCGTCCATGCAGCTGCACACCTCACCTCACATGTGCGAGCCACCGCAAAAAAAGCGAGTGGCAGGCACAGCACCACGGGCCCCACCACCAGATTTTTTCGTCCTCGGATGGACTCGACTCTCGGTCAGAACACATCATGCAGACCGATCCCGCCCCGTCGCCCTGAATCCGAATTACCCAAATGCTGCCCGTATGTCGTTTAAAAGGCATCCAAGCACCCAGCTCCAGGCTCGAGTCGGTTTGCGTTTATCTACCGCGACAACACTTTCTCCGCCCAGACACAACCTCACATCCATTCCACTTACCTCGACTGCACCTTGCTGCACACATGTATGTCTGCAACACTCTCGCACAATTTTACCACTTCTATATCCCCCCTCATTTACCTCGAGCGCACATTCCTCCCATACCGTCGCGTCTCTCCGCCGGGCCTCAGGCTACTGCGCTGGTATCGCAAGCCTTGCCTTTTCACCACAACTATCTTGTCACGCGCTTTCTCTTTGTCTCGCACTTGATCATGTTTCAACTGTGAGTATTGTGTTTCACCATGTGCAATAAATGATTGCACACTATCGCACACACTCAATCAACGCACAGAGCCATGCCATATCTGTGGCTGTGGCGTCCGAAATCCTGTATTGCCGAGCTAAACTCCCATTCCCGGCTCCATTGTTTTGAAATCTTCATCAACTTTTGCGGTGCTCCATTTAGCGGTTCTGCTGGCTGGTGATGCTGTTGTTGCACGCTGGCCCCGTTCATTTCGCTTATCGCAGCTAATTGATTTTGTTGCGTAAATTGTTGGGACGCACCAAGGAGTCGAGGACTGTCTCGCCTATGTGCCGCACCTAAATAACTGCCTTACCTACATGCACTCTTCCGTCACACTCAGACCCACTGTGTTGCCCCGGTATCTACATATTTGAATGTGGCAGCATCCGGCATCTCACTCCTCCCACTTTGCTCCATTGAACCACAGCGCTTCCCCCCCCCCCCCCCCCGACCGCTCGCTTTTGTCCACTTCCACATTATTGGTATGTTCCTGAAACGCTTGACCTGTCGACGTCTGGACCAGCTCCAATTCTTGTCTCGCGCTCTTGCTGCTTTCCCAACTGCATATCGTTGTGTGCTGGCCCCATCCACTCCACGTTCGGCTCCCATTTGTGATTGGGGTTCGGGTTGCAGTAATTTCGTTGCAGTGCGGGGATGTTGCTACGGGCACAAAACCTTACTTTTGCTATCGTGTGCCGCATGCGAGCCCTTGAAGCATGTGGTTTTTTCTCGGTCAATCTCGACTTTTATTTGTTCTTGCGATATGCCGGCGCAGTGATCTGTGGATCGCTCAGCTGCATTCATCCCCATTCTCCTTCACTACTACTTACCGCGACGAACCACTTGCATACTTGCTGACTTCATCGCTTATTTGAGTCTCGGAGCCACCCATCTCCCTTGTGCACATTGCTAACGATCAAGCGCCTTGAGCGACCTCCTGCTCTCTCATACCTGTCCAATACAGTACCACGAACTCGAGCTCTCCCTCATCTTATCTTCCACCCATACCGAAATCGCTTCAATACCTTCTTGATTGATTTCGATCGGCACTGTTCTGTACGTGTTCCGTCACTTTCTGTAGTTTTTTGCCGGATCGCCCAACATGCTGTGAGTTGGATCTTGCCTCGGTTGCCTGGTCTTATGGTCTCACTCCCGCCCGCCGTCATGTTTGTTTCTCGTCCTTGCTGGCACCTCGGCATATCAGCAAGACCTTTGCTATCGGCAGTATTTACATATTTGCTTGCCTTCCTCGCACGCATTCGGCCTGTCGACGAGGTACCAAGCCGCAAATACACATTCCCCGGCTTCCAGCAGCCGTTTCCTCCGAACCCCGCTCGCGTGCCCCAATTTGCTCGCAATTGCAACGCAACTTGAGCGCGTTTTTCGGCACAAGGTTTTATGAATTATCTGTGTCTCGTCACGTCAGCACAGCCTGGTCGAGACGAATTCGAACACTTTCCGGTATGCATTTTGTTTTTAGCAAGAGGAGTGGAGCTCGAGCTCGAGTGAGCAGCGCGGGTGCGCAGTACTATGAAGGTGGAAACTTTATAGGCAGGGATGGTCGGCCTTGGTCATGCCGCTTTGCATCTCGCAATGTGGTCGGAATCCCCTCTGCCTGCCCAAACCCACCTTAAGCCTCCTCAACGACATGCCCCTCGGCCTGTGCCATTTCTCCGCCGCATGTCCATGAACCTTGTCGGTCGTGAACGGAGCACAAAGTGTCTGACTCCCGTCGCCTTCCGTCCCCCAGCCTATTCATCATTAGCACCGCCGGCCACGCCCCGGTCCCCTTTGTAAGCGCTCTGTCCCGTTGACATCCCTCGCAGTTTTGACCTGCGGTCCCTGACGTGCGCAGCGCGACGCCGTGGCGCCATTGTCATCCACTTTGCTCGCGAACTTTGTCATTGCTTGCTTGCAGGCTGTAACAGAAACGTGTGGTTGACCGAGTCCCCCTTCCAGTTACGTTCGAATTCCCAGCTCCAGCCCACCCCAGCCAATCGGGCAACCGCACATTGTTGCATCGTGTCATCGTTGCAGCAATAGGTATATTCCAGCTCGGCCGATCTTTGGATCGGGACTTGATTGTGTGTGTGCCACCTTGGCGTGCTTCCACAGCGTCGCTCATTGCCGGCTCACGGGCTTGTGCAACATTGCAACACAACCCGCGTCAAACCTTGTCATCGCGTAAAGTTGCCCCTGTACGTTTTGAGTTGCAATTTGTGCTGTGCCGTTCCCACCTTGCTCTTTTCCCCATCTTTCATCCAAGTGATGCACCCCATCGCCGCCATCATGACACAATCTGCCGACCGACCCATGATGTTATCAATGGCGCTGCTCTGCTCCTCCTCTTCTTGACCTTCCACACCGGGATGCTATGTATGTCGGGACGAGGATGAAGATAGTATTCCGACCCCCCCCCTGATATGACGCCAGCCGCACTTGTCCGAGTCGCCCACTAACATCTATACATACGCATCGCACCCCCCTCCGTCGTCTTTCTCTATTTCTCTTCTCGCTCGTGGCCACCAAATCACCAAATTACCAACTCATCTTCATCGACAACATTAATACGACACGAATTCACGATTACGATTCGGATACAAACCTACGATTGATGTCCATTCCCACTCCTCAACTGTGCCTGTGACTTGCAATACCTACTCGGTACGTTCACGCTTTTCCCTTCCCTTTGTGAAGTGTTTTTTTTTATCACTGTGAAGAAGTCTGACATATGACATATGACATTGGCATTCATTTGTTTGCAAACGCAGACAGACTACACAAAACAACCAACCGATCCATCATCCACTTGCAACAATGTCTCTCCAAGTGCTGCCCGCGCATCCCCACTCGCCGCACTCGCCGCACTCGCCGCACTCGCCACTCTTCTCCTCGCCCCTCGCCGTGGCCGTCCCTCCCACCCCGCGCTCACGCTCGGCGCCTCCCGTCCACCGAGTCGCGTCTCCCAACGTAGCTGGCCCCGTTCCCACGCCGTGTGCGCCCATGCACCGCCAGCCTTCACCCATGTCCTCGTCTGTCGCACTCCTCGGCCTCAGCCCGTCGACCGCGGCTACCACCATGGCTGCCCTGCGTGCTCTCTCGCTGTCGCCCAGGGCAACACCCTCGTCTGGGTCCATGTGGCAGTCGCGCTTCCCACAATCGTCGCGCCACGGTCACTCAAGTTTAGGCCCACATCACCATCCCCACCCGCTCGGTGGATCATGTCGGGCAGCGTCCATGAGCGATTCCTTCATCTGGTCTGGCCACGGCATCGGCATTGGCATGGCCGGTCGCAAGGCTTTTTCCCCTGTCCACGCTCTGTCGTCCAGCTTACCAACTGTCTTCAACGGCCATGCGCCCTTCCTCTCCATGTCACCCTCCAACCCGCACCGCAGAGTACGATCAGAATCCGACAGCAAAATGGCCGCGTCGTTGCACCATCTCGACCTCGACTCTTCGGCAGCCATGGTCGCTGCGGCAGTCGCCGCCACTGCTGCTGCCATTTCCGCCGCGACAGCTTGCGACGAACAACCCTTGTCGCCGACAACCTCACCAACCACCCCTGAGGAAGACCTTGTGTTCCCTCTTGACCTCGAAGGTCTCGCATTTCCACCTCGTCAGCCTCTACTGTCACATCGGCCGCGCTCCCTGCTCCCGTTCCCCAACGCCACCGTCAGCCAACGGCCTTACCACGCCGCACAGAGTCGCCTCAACCTATTGCGCCCTCGTTCCGGCGGCAAGACTCTTTACCTGCTGCCGCCTCAACCAAGGCCAACCTCGATCACTGCACCACAAACCCCACCTGCGCGTCCTTCTCCCAATCGCACGCAGCCCCAGCTACACTCAAGTCAACAGTATCCAAAAAGCCGCCGACTCCACGCCGCTCCGTCTCATTCCCCTCACACTTTGGCACTGTCCGGTTCTTTCGCCGCAACGACCGGCCTACCGAAGTCTCAAGCTTGCGGTGGTCAGCGGCCGACGAGCCCGCCGAGCCACACTGCGACTACACTCTGCTCACGCCCAACTGGCCGTCTGCGGGCCATTTGCCGTCCATGGGCCCACCTCGCTTCACAGCCGCCGCCGCCGCCCAGCCGTCCAACCCGGTCTTGGCGTCTCCCAGGAACGAATGGAACGCGACCAACATGTGCAGCAGCAGCCCGCAATGTCGTCCGATGAATCCGAAACGCAAGTTCCAAGGCTGGCATACTTCCCAGCGTGCGCTCCGGTTGCGCGTGCGCCGTGCCCATGGGACACCGTGGTCGTGGAGGGAATTCAGCTCGTTGTGGGTGTGTGCCCTACGCCACTGCTGCCGCGCGTCCCATGCACAACGACCACGGCAAAGGCCACGGATCGGGTCCGCGTTTCGGGCACGGTGCTGGTCAAGAATGTCGCGTTCGAGAAGCGCGTGTCTTTGCGTGCCACGGTCGATTTCTGGCGCACGCACACCGACATTGAGTGCCACTACGTTGGACCCGCAGAGGATGCGGCCGGGTTTGATCGGTTCAGGTTCGACCTCGAGTTGACCGAGCACCTGGGCCTCATGCCCAATGTCGATGCGCATGCGACCGTGTACTTTTGTGTCCATTACGAGTACTTTGTGCAAGAGGTCGTGTCTTCAGGCCCCGGGTCGTCGCCCGATGGTGGATTTGCGAGCGGACATGTGGACCGATCGTCCAGTGTGGTGTCGAGGTGGGAATCAGCATGGGACAACAACTCGGGCGCTAATTACGAGGTGGTCGTCAAGCGTCGAGAAGGGCATCGACCATCGCTCGAGTCGGAAATCGAGGAGGGCGGTGCTATCACGCCGTGTGCAAGTCCAGTTCCCGGAGCCGCCGGGTCGCCTCCCAAGAGAGCCGCTCAAGGCGTCCCACCCACCAGTATTGAGATCGCGGCACTCAACATTTGCAGTTTGCGCGAGAGATCTGGCTGTCACCTTGCCGAGTGACTTCTGCAGGCACCTTGACGCACTCATCATCCCTCTTTTGTACATTTTCCTGTTCATTTTTTCCTGCCTTCCTTGGCACGCCGTTACGCTCTGCTCAACGTCCCCAATCTCTCGCATGGTGTGTGGTTTTCATGGACCTCATCGACCCCCTTCCCTCTTCCTCCTATCTCTGTGTGGCATCCTCTTTCCTATCCTCTGTTTTTCTTTCATTCTTCTTTTTTTTTCTCTTTTATCCAAGACGGGTTGGTCTCGTTGTCGACAACCCAACCAGTCTCTATTCCCCATCCAGCTTGAAAGTTATTTGCTGATTCCATGACTTTGGTCCATCCTTCTTTGTCTGTTGATTGTTTACATACATCATCCGTTTCTATCGCTCCTTGCAATGCGTATTTTCTCTTGTCCAACTCGTTTGTCGCCCTCTCTGTCTCTTTTGTCTCTTTGGCCTCGTTTCGATTTGCTCGTCATGGTTCGTTCCCATCTTGTCTCATGTTGATGTGTGTTTGGCGTCCGTTTTTCTTTCTGTTTTCCTTTCCTTTCGGCTGATGTTCCCGGATCTGTATACACATAACACACACATACACGAACTGCGTTCATCATTGGGATCACTGATACGAACCTGCAATTTTCCGTGAGTCGCAATGGCCATGTGCGAAACTGGGTAGAGTGCACGCCTTGGATGAACGCGAATCGAATCAATGTGAAAGATGTGCGCACCCAGATCCACCGGGGCCGATGGATGCAAATGTAAAAGGGCCTCCTACTGAGTGAATTCGCGCCCACAAGCCAATGAAACCAAGACAAGCGACCTGCCGCACTTGATGCAATAGCTGCGATCTCCGAGCCCATGTCCATGATTGCTTGAAAAGCTTCCCGAAACTCGTTTTCCGCGACTCAACGTCGCACCAACCTCTCGCGTGCTTACCAAACCCCCTGTTCGCCCACCACCAACCATCCGCCCGCCCGTCCGTCCATCGCCTACTCCCGACACCAGTTGGCTGCTGTCCATGGCGGGAAAAACCATCTGCGACGGTTGCTATTCAATCCGACCTGCCCACAACATCTTTTTCTGTCCAAGTCAAACCGCGCGACTGCCACTTCTATCATGAGTTCCAGAGACCGCAATGGCCAGCTGGCGCTCCCCGTCCCTGTGGCGGCGGCACCAGTGCAAGTGCATGTCAGCGAGGCGGCGCCCATCTCTCCTTCGCGTTACTCTGCAAGCTCGACACAGGCGCACCAGCAGTCGCCATTGCCCCAACGCCAGTGTCCTACGTGACGTCTGGTCACTACCTGCCTGAACCGTCGCAATCGTTACCTCAACCTCATCAGCACCGACCGGCATCACTCTCCATCAAGGCCAAAGCCAAGAGCCTGCTGCGTCTGTCGCGCCCATCATCTCCATCGTCTCCCACCTCGCCATCGCATCCACAGCCTCCTTCCTCTTCCTCGTCTCTCTCCGCGCGATCCTTGGTGTTTCCGCACCCGTCGCCACCAAACACCAACCCCCAGCGCCCCCAACCGCCGCATCCGCTGTGCCTAACCACATGCTGATGGTTCCTTCGGCCGCTTCAAATAACCACCTCTTAGGCAACAGCAATCCGATGCTCGCCGTAACCACCGCCTCCTCTACAGCTTCACTCACCGCCCCAGAACCTCTTCCCTCGTACGGCATGTCGTTGTCGCAGCTTTCGGTGCACACGGGTCTTCCAATTCCGCAACAGGCCGGGCGACTCTCTGCTTCCCCGGCATCTCCCTCCCAATCGACCTACTCACTCTCGGCAGCGTCATACCGGAGCGAGTCGCCTGGCAGTACCACTTCGTTGCGTGCGTCGCCCGTTGTGGAAACCTCGTCGCTTGTAAAGTCGATTGATGACGTGTCGGGTGTCAAGACCATCAACCAGTATGTGGTGCTGCACGAGATTGGGCGAGGTGTGCATGGAAAAGTCAAGTTGGCGCGACAGACCGATACTGGCGAGCTTTTTGTATGTTTTTCCTTCCTCTTCAATATCGTTCCTCTTGGATCTAATCCGTTTGTCTGCCTGCGTTTCATTTTGTTTGTCAGGCCATTAAAATCGTTCGCAAAACCGTGCGCACCCGCCGTCTGGGACTCTCCAGTCCGGACGCAACCCGGACGGCAGCATCTCCAACAACAATGGGCCGCAGTCCCCACAGCTCGAAAAGATCCGTCGAGAGATCGCCATCATGAAGAAATGCATTCACCCCAATGTTGTGCAGCTTGTCGAAGTGATTGACGACCCCAATAGCGACAAGGTGTACATGGTACTCGAACATATGGCGGGCGGCGAGATCCGCTGGAAGCGACCATTGCCCGCGTCATCAAACGAGAGCTTACCCTGGGAGCCCGTTGGCGAGCCAAAGTAGCTTCCCGAAGCTTAATGAATCAAAAAGGAGTCGGCAGGTCACTTGTCAGCCTCGTCAACGAATCAAATCGACCCATGCCGTTGTTGAATGAGCAAGAGTGTCGCTTGATCTTTCGGGACGTGGTTGCTGGATTGGAGTACTTGCATACTCAGGGCATTATTCACCGAGTGCGTCGTTTGCTTTTTCTGTCCGATTCACATCACCCTCGGCTCACACCCACACTTTAACATGCGTTGTTCTGACCGGTGGTGCTGGTGTAGGATGTCAAACCCGCCAATCTCCTTCGCTCCAATGACGGCGTCGTCAAACTCAGCGATTTTGGCGTGTCCCACTTTTCTCAACGTCAGCTCAAGCGTGAGCAAAAGGAAATTGCCGCCAAACGCCGTTCTTCGTCCATCAACCTCCATGCCATCACACACGTTTTCTCTAAACGGTCACGACGGTCCGGCAGCATGAGCACGGGCGGCCACACCAATGGCAGTGGCGAGTGCAGCGCTTCTGAGGACGAGCAGGAGCTGGGGAAAACCGCCGGATCTCCCGCCTTCTTTGCCCCCGAGCTATGTGTCCTCGGCGACGACTCGCACGACGAACCGCAGCGGCCAATTGTCACCAAAGCCATTGATGTTTGGGCGCTTGGCGTGACGCTGTATTGCTTGTACTTTGGCGTTTGTCCATTTGTCGCCGCGACCGAGTACGAGTTGTTTGAAATCATTCCTTCCCAGCCGCTCGCGTTCCCGCCGGACGTGCCACTTTCTGACGACTTGCGGCACTTGTTTGAGCACCTTTTGGACAAGGATCCCGACACACGGTATACGTTGGCCCAAGCAAAACGTCACCCGTGGACGACGGCGGATTTGAGCGAGACTGATGCAACGATTTGGTTCAAGATGACCGATCCCGTGCAATACGAGCCGCTCAAGGTCACAGACGCTGAGGTCCAGGCGGCTTTTACCCACGGTCTGTTTGATCGAATCAAGAAGCAGTGGCGGCGCTTGTCAAGCTCGTTTGCCAATTTGTCAAGGAGGAGTTTACGTGCACAAAGTTTACCGAGCGTTGCGCCACCAGGTTTGCCTTCACACCACAAGGACTTGCCTCAACCTTGCATGTTTGTTTATTTGACTTGCGTTTCTTTACACAGACGAGTATCCACCACGTCCGTCAACAGCACCGATGGAATCATCGCGCGATCGCATGGAGGATTTCAACGATGACTTTACCGACACGCCCGACAGCGACGACGCCGGCACCGCACGGCTCGGTGTCCCCATCAGCCTTCGACCCCGGCCCGTGGCAAGTATGGGCAGCATTCGTGCGGCGCGAAGCGTGGGATCAACGTCACCGCATGAATCCGGGCGCTGGAGTGGGCGAAGCAGCCCCGCGTATGCGACTGGGCGGCATGCCGGGATCGATTCACCTGGAACCAGCATCAACGAGCTCAACGATACCAATGATGGTGATGAACCAGAGGACCAGCAACCCAGTGCGGACGGTTCAATGGATATGGAGGCCGAGGAGAGACGGCGGATGCAGACATGGGAGAGCGAGTATTCCGATGACGATACGGACGCAGAGCCCGTGCTCGTCCTTGATCCATCGCCAGGTCCAGTGTTGATTGTGGAAGAGTCTTCCCCTCCGGATGACGACGCCCCACCATTGTCGATATCGCCTCGGTCGTCCTCGTCGACTTCAGCATCGTCGCCGTCATCTCCTGTTTCATTCACGGCTGGCTCTCGGATGACCCTTTTCGTTGAGGAAGAAGCCATCGCAGAGGAGCCCGAGGACGAGGCGGGCGGAGAAACTGCGTGTCTGGAGTCGAAGAGCTTGAACGGCGGTGCCAATGCCACAAGGCGTGTGTTTTATCGGACATCAATTACCTCTGTCAATCAGTCCTGATGCATGCATGGCAACCAAGGCTTTATGTACTCCGTTCGTATAGAATTATACCATTACAGATATCCACTCACTTACACGATTTGAATGAGGCGCTCGAGAATTGTCCGGAACCGCAAAATTTGTGGAACAAATGCCGAGAGCCGGCGAAGAGCAATGAGAACGATGGCAAGGACGATGATGGAAGACTGAGGAAGCGACAAGGCTGTCATACGGCGGTGAATGATGTTGGCCCATGCAGCTAAATGTGCAAGCCATTTGGGGAGATGTGCTGCTCCTCGCGAGACGGACACAGTGCGACCCTCTTGGCTGCCCCCATCCAAAGCGCCAGACTGATTTGCACACTCCGGGATACGGGAGTGAGAAGAACTTGTTGGTTCGGTTGCGCTGGTGGCCGATCCAAGTGCTGCCAAGACTCTGGAGCAGTCATCGGGGGACAACCATTCCTTGGCCTTGTCCACGGCGGCCAGGGCTTCGGTGCGATCCATCGAGGGCACGCGAGCACACCATACGTCCGTTGCAAGGTGGAGCGTCGTGAGGTCGGTCAAGGATGGAATAATGTCGGTAAGGAGAGCGACTTGTTCGGCTGCTGAGCGGTTCAGTAACCTATGAATTTGAATGTTAGGAAGGACGAAGAGCAATGCTTTGGCAAAAAGAAATGGGTGCGATTGTTCTCGCATACAAAAATGGCAAGAGCGACTCGTCGCGGGCAGTTCGAAAATGACCCAGTTCGATGGGTCTCCCAACCTTGGCCATGCTTGCAAAGAAAAGAGGCCATCCGGGTCGAGCCAAGGTTGAGCCCATAGCCAAGTGGCTCTCAAGGATGGCAAGTGCGCCCAGGGCGTCTCCAGCGCGGTACAGTGCTTCGGCGTCACCAACACTAGGTAGTGGCATTGCTGTTACTTGTGTCGCTTGAGCATTCATGGCGGGCTTTCATGTTTTCATTTTTGGCACATCTTATTCAAGTCAGTGATCGTCTCACAGTTCGAACTCAAACGATCCTGAACTCCCGACACAGCTCCAAGACAAATATGCAGTACCACATGTGGGCAAACCAAAGATAAAATTGATGGCGTGAAACCAAGCACGAACTCGTAAAAGTATAAGATAGGTGAAGTCCCAAAGAATAAAAGCTAGTGAGGCCAATCTGGATGAAGAAAACCAACACAGAATGAGAGAAACATTCATCAAAAGAATCCAGTTGTATCCTGCCACCTCAGAGCAAGCTGTCCGCATTTTCGCCCACCTCGCGATTCCCACGGTCCCGCTCTCCTGCGGCTTCTGAGTTTTCCTCCAAATGGATGAATCCTGAGCCACTGCGATGCGACGGCAGCGCACTCAAACTTCGGAGTGATTTCGCGACTGCTCGGCCGAGCTGGGTTACAGACGCATTGTTGCTGCTTGAATCCTCGGCAATGATGGAAGCGGCTTCTCGCTTTGGCGATATTGGATCAAGATCTGACACGTTTGGTTGGGAAGAAGTTTCCGAATCCTCCACGTCGCATTCGACAAGCGGCTCGCTGTTCAAGTTGCGATGGCCGGGCTCGGGTGAAATGACTGGAGGAAGCAAGCTTGTCTTGTTGACAGTTGGGGATGTGACGAGGTCGTCAATGGACTGCTCAACTGGGGCGAGCTCTAGTGAAAGTATGCCGTGTGAATGTGAATTTCATGCTCCCAAGGGGACGAGAAGAAAACCCATACTGTGTGGCGCATTCCGTGCAGCGGATTTGTTCAAGTCTGGCAAGTCTGGGCGAGTTGGTTGAGTTCTCTGACTCCGCGTTCTTTGAATCGTTTTGCTTGTAGTGCGCGGCCGCACCAGTCCTGGCTCAACCATGTTTGATTGCTCATTCAGCAGGGCCATGAGATCCGACATGCACGGGCGGGAAATCAGTTCAAGCTTGACAGAGAGACCGAGGGAAACGGTAAGCTTGAAATGCGACCTGTCAAAAATGATTGGCATCATGAGAAGCGATTCAAGAACCGCGTTTTAGACGTGGGAAAGAGGGAGCATACAGAAACAGCGAAACAGTCATGTTCATGGCAAACGCCTGATCCATGATCAACAGGATGATGGTCATGTCCAGGATTGTGAGTAAATAGATAATGAAGACTTTTTGATGAATAACGCTCGCATTCGCCTCGTTGTACGCCATCGTCGGATATGAAGATGTAATCCAAAACAGCAGGAATCGGAACAGGATGACGTTCGCGAGCGATATCAGGCATACGGCTGTAAAGGAAAGCCATTGGGTATACAGGAAAGCGTTGCTGGAGTATAGAATAAGGCTGAAAACGTATGGGCCGAGGTTGAAAACCGCAAAGACGGACAGCACACGCCACTTGACCCCAAATAGGTGTGGGAACCACTGAAATAGTAAAACCGCCGATACCAATTGGGCGCAAAGCGGTTCGACATGAATGGCGAGGAAAGTAAGCTGGATCGTCGGTTCTTCGAGAGGCGAACGGTTGGGAGATTCATCATAGGACAAGCACAGGTACAAGATATCCATGGACAGGAATACCAGAGCTGCTAGAAGCTCGGTAGCGCGACACCCGATGCGAATCACGGCAGTGCTGTTGCCAGATGCTGACCATTCCTCGGATTTCTTTTTGATTGCGGACCATGTCCGAACGAGCGAGAGAAGAAAGCATCCGACGGCGCCAATTGCAGAAAACATGAACAGTAGGCGGAACTTGAAATCCCCAGCGAGGACTGGGATTTGACGAGCATCTGATTGTGCAAGCATGTTCGGCACAACTTTACCTCATGTAACAAAGAATTGCCAAGTTTGCATAAGGTTATGATAGAATTCATGTAGTGGGTGCTCTTGCCCATTCGACATGGGAAAAAAGTTGGCACATTAACATGTGCCCACACGTGAAGAACGTGTCCGATGGTCACGTTTAATGCCCGACAGTGATTCAGGACGAGCAGGCTAAGCGGGGCAAGCTGGCCGGACCTGGCTCAGCTTGGGCCAAAATGGGCGCAAAGGTCTCGTGAAATGGGAGGAACCAATCCGAACTGAGCAGAGGATCACAAAACAAGGCAAAGTGTTCATAATACGAAACGTGAGTTTAAGGTGACAGATACGTATCATCGTTCGCTGAGGTGACAAAAGAATAATGGACAAAACGTGGAAGCTCAACAACTCTGAAGCTCGAGAAAACTTGATAAGCATTGTGTTACTCATGGCTGTGTCGTCGTGTTGGGTCCAGCACCGGAAACTGGCAACTCTCCTGTACGACTGGAGGTTGCGCCGAATGCTCCCAAGCCAAATGATCCGGCCGAAAAACCCGGAGGAATGGCAGGAATGGTAGACACGATGGCCGAGTGTGGTGGTTGAATGCCTGCAGCTGCGGCCAAGGCGGCATAGCGGGCGGCAGTCGCAGCTCGATCGTGTCCGTCACGATCAACCAGAATGCCTCGCAACCAGGCATTTTCCGTCTCCAATTCCTTGGTACGCCGCTCCAATTGGTCGAGACGGGCCGCCAGCTCTGATGCCGCACGCTCCAATGCTTGTTCCTTGGCCTTTTTGCGCAGGCGGAAACGAGCCGACGCCTCCGTGTTTCGGCGGCGCTTCTCTTCGTCCATTGAGGTCTTTGGCCGCTTGGACGGAGGAGTCTCGGAGTCGTGGTCATTGTCATCACCGAGCCCGTCGTCGTCCACCTGGTCGACCTGCGTGGCGGCAGTGGGGGACGGAGCAGACGGTTTGTCCTTTGACGGGGTTGCGCGAGCGGGCGGATGCGCTGGCACGGGGCGCTTGGTACGCGTAGGAGGCGCCGATGTGCACTCGACTGACAAGCTGCTTTGGCTCGAAATGGTCAAACCAGTATCAGCGTTCGATGACGGCAAGACTGTTGGGGTGGCCACATTGGCAATTGCGAGGGTAGAAGGAACGGTCATCACGGGATTGCGCGGGGCAGGCGGAGCAGCGGCACTTGAAGGCGTCACTAGGGCGGAAGGGATGGAGCGGTCTGAAGAAGGCCCGACTGCGCCAATAGTTGGAGCGGTAGATGATACTGCAAACGGCTGCGAGTTCGAAATTGTCGACGCCAGCTGAAGGGGAACCATGACAGCCGGCTGGCCAGGAACAGTCGACGGCTGAAGGATGAAGGCAGTGCCGTTGGGTCCCCACACAACTTGATTTGGTTGAGCCGCAAGCGGCTGGATCGAACTACCAAACAGCTGCTGATGTGGTTGCAGGGCGAAGGCAGGGCCAGCTGACTGAACGGAAAATTGCCCATGGTACAGTGGCTGCAACGATGAGGGCTGGGGCTGCACATGCTTTGACTGGTGGTGGTCAACTGCAGACTGCTTAGCATCCAATCGGTCAGCGCCGAGGACCAAGCCAGAGCGCTCCAAGTACGTCGAGGTTGCTGGGGCGGCCGGCGGAGCGGACTCAAAGTTGAATTCGGCCTCAGAGAAGAAGGCCAGCTGCTGAGCCAGCTGTTCGGCCGACAGCGGCTGGGCGTTGGCATCGTCATCCTCGGGGAAGTCGAGCAGTTGGGCCAGGAGCGACCCGGTATCGCGGGCGGGTGGGCTGCGGAGATCCGATGGCGTCGAGAGCATGGTGAATCTGCTTGAGAGTGGGTGGAGAGCTGGCGGATGGTCAAGGAGCGTCGGCCGAGGGCGGGAGCAAGGACAAGGCGTCGACGGCCACTGAATCGCTGAGTGCCCAGTGTCGATTGCAGCAAGTGACAGACTGAGAGGGAGTCGAGATGCTTGCATAAGCGTTGATAACGTGTGTACTCGAGCTCCATCCACTGGTCCTGAGCAGTGAGCATGCGGCCTGTCATGTGCATTTGCCTATGCCGATCCCGATTGGCCACTGAGCTTGAACTTGGACGCGGGTAATCGGAAGAAATCGCCATGGCGCAATCATCACGTGCCATCGCGCGATCCATTGACTCCACGCCACAACCCTACATTAGCTGGTCTTTGTATGTACGTCGTCACACTCGCTGGTCTAACGTTTAACGCCGTCACATTCTGCTCGCTTCGCTGCATGGACGAAAACCAGTGCGGTATCCGACATTTACTTGCCAAGAGGAGCCCTCGCCTTGGGTCGCCTGCACAATGCACTGGTTGCTTTGACCAACAGAATGCACTTGCCTGATGCTTGACGAGGGTGTTGTGCCCCTTGACCACACTTTACTCCACTTGTGCCTTGACTGTGGCGATATAGGTAGCTGCCAACTGGCGCCAGCAAATTGTGACGTGCCCGACTGCCTTGTCACCATCCAACTTGCGTACACGTACCCCATCTCGGCCACGTCTCTCACGACGCGTCGGGACGGTGTAGACGCGTATGTCGTCCTAGCACCTAACCACGAACTGCCTGAGCATTGCCCATACATGTCCAGCTTCTTCCCTGGGCACGTCCAGGACGACATGGATGTTGACAGCGACGATGGCGACGGCAATGACGACGGCCACCCTCCAAGCTCAGCCTACTCAGTTCCACCTCTCGCCACTGTCACACAGCTGCTCGCGGCGCACCATGACGCAGTTCTTGACTGCTGGACTGATGGATCGCTGCAACCCGCTACGAACACGGCTGATGCCGTTATGGGGCTCGGTGCCCACTGCCCCCAACTTGACCTGGAAATCTTCGGCCGACTGCCGCCCGCTCCTACCAGCTCATCATGCCCGAGGTTGCCGCTGTTCTTGCAATTGTTGACAAACTTCCTGCTGGATCGCGTACGCGTGTCTTTTCAGACTCAGCTGTTGCTGTGCAGATCATTCCAACGTTTCTGGGCATGTCCGATGCTGAAGCGGTTGCACCACGCCACCCGTCACCGCTGCACAACTTGTTACTCGTCCTTCGCGCACTAGTCAAAGAAAGGGATATTGTGATAGAGCTCGTGACCACGCGCAAGTCAGACCGCGCCCTCCCCTGCTCCATGACCAAATTGTTCGCCATGTGTAATTCAAATGCATCGGTGGTGTCAATTTCATTCCCCATGCCCCGTGCCCATATCAGCAAGCTTTCATAACGCCGCTCCGCTGACCGACCCGTTCGCTCCAAGATCCACACCATGTTGTCTTCACAGTTACCATCGATCGCTGGCGTTTCGTACGTGTGATGGCTGTTTTCGTTTCTGCATCGTCGCACTGGCTGACTTGGGCTTCTCAGAACGACCTGGACCACGTCAACCCTTCCGCCCGACCAGTGTGCTTGTTGGCAGTGCCTCGTGCAGCACGGCGGGCAACCCGGCACAGGTCTCGCGCGACGCACCATCGTCCGCCACTACAAAAACAACTTCGCACACGTCTCCGGGCAAAACCTTTCTCCCGAGCAGCTCGTTACCCTACAACGGTTGCGAAACCTCTTTCCAAACCATGACTGGCCTCCTCAAGTCCTGTCCGCAACCGTCAGCTCGGAGTCCGGTCCTGACCACCGTGAGCATCTGCCCCATCATCCATTCAAGCCGGCTGACGATGCTGAGCAACCTGACAATCGCCACGACCAGGTCCAGCAACAGATAGAGGGAGACGGCGAACATGAACATTTTGACGCCTTGGCCTTGGACGGCTCGGTGATGAGTGACGTTGACACCCAGCCGCGCCGCTCAAAGCGCGCCCGTCGTTCGACATCTTGGCACAATCCATTTGCGATCACAGAGTCTCCGAGACTGCCTTCCCAGTTGCCAAGAACTGCCTCACAAACGCTGGCCCTTATTTCGTCGCTGCAGTCTGCTGTTGATCCGCCAAAAAGCACACGCCGCACGCATGCGGAGGCCACCATGCAAGCGCCTGTCCCCCCCTCCCCCCCCCCCCCGTTCCCATCCCACAATCAGTGCCCGCAACGCTTCACCTCCGCCATCCTCCTTCAATTCACCAAGGTAAGAAGGCGTTCGTCGAACTTGCTCTGTTGGCTTGCTTTCTGGCCCATACCAAGTTCCATGTTACCCGCACACTGCTTGAATTCATCATCTTCGCGTTGGTATCGCTTCTCTTCCTCACGGGCCATGTCGACGAGGCCCGTTCCATCCCAAAGTCAACTGAGGGCATACTTTCTCGGTCGGGGCTGGACGGTCCATTGGGGCGGGTAGTCGTGTGCGAAAAATGCTGGTCTCTCTACTCGGCCGACAATGTCCCAGCCGAATGTCCCTTTGTCGAGTTTCCAAATCACCCGCAATCACAACACCGCCAGCCTTGTGGCCATGCGCTTCTGACAGTCTCACGCAGCCCCGCACTCGTAATGACGTACCGCTCGATTCTCCAGTCCCTCGAAGAGCTCCTCAACCGTACCGACGTCCTCTCCACGATTCACGATTGGCGCAATTGGCAGCAGCCTGCATCTGGCCACTTGCGTGACGTTGTCGACGGCAAGTGTTTTCGGTCCATTCCATGCCCGACTCGGTCCAATCAGCCGTTTTTCAGCAAAGAAAACCTCTCCTTTTCATTTGGACATGTCCAGACGCAGAGCTTCACGCCAACTCTGTCGGCCTTGTTTATCTTGTCCTGACCAACTTGCACCCAGCTCTGCGGGTTCACCCTAGGCTTCTCATTCTGACCACCTTTGGTTTGAACACTTCTCCTTTCTCCATCCCCTCCCGTCCCCACTATTGCCAACCGCTCCTCCCATTGTGTTGTGTGCTTGTTGCTGCCCCTGGCAGGTGTATTTTGAGTATCTGTTTGAACTTTTCCCCCTCCCTCATAGGATGTTCAGACCTGATATGTTCATACAAACACATGCAATGTGGTTTACAAAAAAAAAAAAAAAAAAAAAAAAAAAAAAAAAAAAAAAAAAAAAAACCAGCTCTGCGGGTGCAGCGGCAGTTTCGAATTCTCGTCCGAGTTATCCCAGGTCCCCACGAACCCGACGTCGACCAAATCAACCGCTGCCTGTCACTCATGGCTGCCGAATTGCGCCAGGGCTATCTTGATGGCCGGACAATGTTCACGTGCGGCCAGCTGTCGTTCGTTCGTGTGGCTCTCGTGTGCATTCTATGCGATTTACCCGCTGCCCGTAAGGTCGCCGGCCTTGCCTCGTACAACGCCACTCATGGCTGCTCGTTTTGCACGGTTGCCTTTCCGCCGCTGGATCCGGAGCAGCCGCAGCGCCGCAACTTCGCACCATCAATTGTGTCATGGGCGGATTCGCCCGAGCCAGCTCGCACTCACTTGCCTATTTCGGAAGCGGCAACGCGGTACCGGTTGGCCAATACTCAAACGGAGCGCACTCGGATCGTCCAAGAGACGGGCGTTCGCTATGTACTCCATTCTCGCTGCTCAATAGAGTCTTTTCGTTCCCCCAGAAAAGGACAAAATGGTTCATCACGTGCCGAGCAGATCATCACAAGCGGTTCGATGATGCGTTCAATGGGCCGCCAGCAGAGTCCTGTCCAAACCGTGCCAGCACTGGTCGAGAAAGAGATGTTTTGCTAAATCAGAAAGTGAGCACTATTTGCATTTCATTGTTTCTTTGAGAATCTTTGCCTCGGGAGCCCGTGTGAGGAGAAGCCGACGCTGGACCAGGTCAGGTTCAGATTTTTGCCGATAGTGATCTTCCCCCACGTCACGTGATGAACCGATCGCTGGGGGATGCTCATAAACTCACAAAATGGGAGATTCGAAAAAAGTCAATTGCCGAATCTCGACTTATCCACATGTATCGCACTCGACGCAATGCAAAACCTCTATCTCGGCATCGCTCGCTACGCCCTCGAATTGTTTACCGATGACATCCCGCTGACGGCCAACATCCACTCCACTCGTCGAAGGCGCAAAGGTGACGCACAGCCAATGCCCGTCCTTGATTCTGCCTCCCTCCAATCGATACATGACGTATATGAGGAGATCGAGAGGCCGAGCGGGCTCGGTCGGCTGCCTGTGACGTTGTCCAAGGGCTTCAAGAACTTTTTGGCGTCCAAAATTCGCGGGTTCGTTCATTACGTCTCCGTCTTTCTCTTCGCCGTGACACTTTCTTTTCCGCTCGAGTGGCTCAAAGCCTGGATTCAGTTCCGGGATGCATGTGCGGTCTTGACGACATGGCGTGTCGACCGGACGAGCTGCTCAAATGCCGTTGACCTCTTGCACAAATTCTTCACTTTTCTTCGCGAACACTACGGTGATTCAGCTATTACGCCGAGTATGCACTTCGCCTTGCACTATGACGAGTCTATTGACAACACAGGACCGGCTCCTGCAACCTGGCTCTTTCGATTTGAGCAAGCCAACGGCGAATTCGTTTCGCTCAACATGTCACACATCGCATTGCTTTTTATCCTCGCAATCCCTTGTCTTTTTCTCCTTCGCATACTGACATCCGCGGCCGCCCATTGTTTGTTGTCGGCCGTGTACCCATTCCTGTGTACTGATGGCCACCATATCACGGTTGGTCTGTTTACATCATCAATATACCGTGTACGGCTCTTGAAAGCTGCCTGGCCCACCCATCTGCGGGTGCTGGCGGTAAATATCCCAAGTACATAAACGGCAGTGGAATGAGTCCATACCAGCGACCAAAGCAGGTCCAAAGCGGGCCAGTTAGGACTTACGGCCAAACCGCGTCCAAAGCAGCAGGCTGCGATTTGGACCTCGTCCAAACCGGGTCCAAAGGGCCGTCGATGTCAAACCGCGTCCAAACCGATCCAAACCACCCCAAGTTTGGCCATCGTCCATCTCACGCCAAACCAACCCCGAAAGCCGCGGTGTATCGTCGATTCCGTCCCCTGGACGACAACGTAATCTCCGTATGCATCTACTTTGAGACTCTGCAATGAATGCAACCAATGCCATGGAATCAATCTCTTTGCCGTCCGATGTTTTGCTCCTCATCATGTCGGCCGTCATTGGGCCGTGGAACAATGTCTTCATGATGGATCAGGACCCCTACCCTGGTCGCTGGCGAGACCTCGTCCGACTTGGCTGGACTTGCCGCGGCGCCTACTTGGCCGCGCATCCTTTTGTTTGGCGAATCTTCCGGGCGGTCCCACATGCCACTTCTGTCCTTCCTCGACTTTACGATGAACCTCATTTCGTTGCAGCATTCGAGCGTCAAGCACGCGCATTGGTAGAATCGACCGTCTTCCTTGTGTCTCAAAACCCATCAACCAAGTCCTCGCTGACCGCATACGTACAGTTTCCAGCGATCGCCATCACTTTCTCTTCCCATTTGTTGTGTTGGATGGCTTTCTGCACTTTGCCTCAGTGGTGGAGAATGAAAGCACATTTGACAGCCACACAGGATCGGTCGACCTTGGCCGTATCGCTGCTGGCGTTCGCTCACTTTGGGGTCCGGAGGTGCATGTCTTTGTCAAGGATGGACTCGTTTTGGTGCCATTTCCAGTCCACCTCGTGCATGACCTGGCTTTTGGAAATTTGACCTGGACTGGCTTCAACTTAAAGAGAACCATCCTTGGGTGTTTTCCTTCCTTGTCAGTCAGGTAGAGCGTGTCCGATTCCACTCGTTTTCCGATGAGTACGAGCTCCATCGTGAACTTACCTCTCACTACTCCAACATCACGGACTGGGACTTTTCAACTGCCAAAGGAGGATATTGTGCTGTTGATTTTCCTCAAAAAGCAACACGTATTCGACTGTTTCGTGTCGACAACTCTCGTTTGGATTGCGATTTGCACACGGACGTGGCTGATTGCCGTTACCTTACGCACCTCGAGCTCCTTGGTTCTGGATACTTTGACCCCATCTGGACAACACCTCGATACGACTTTGACACACATTCCAAGCAATCCATGTTTGATTTGCCTCACCTTCAGCACTTGACACTCGACTACTGTATGACTTCGTCTGCAAACATTGATGCCAACGGGCATTCCGCCATTCATCTCCCATCGCTCCGCTCGCTGTGCATTACCTTTGACATGGCGTATACGTTGTTTGACAACGATCACCTGGATGTCATTTTTCCACATGATGGACCTTTGGCATTTCCTTCCCTCACGCATCTCAAACTGGTCCACCTGCCCGCGGAACCTTCAAAATCTGAAGAATTCAAGAAAAACCTTCACTTTGTCCCTCTATTGCCACTTGCCCATATGCCCAAACTTGCGCACTTGGACATCCCATCAGAACACCAGGGCTTTGTGTCAAAGCACTTCGTAAATTATAGCCAGCTCAAAAAGTGGGCGTCGCGCTTGCCTCACCTTTATTCCATCTCCATGCCTGGTGTTGTCAAGGTCAAGCGTGTCCCAAGGAATCCAAGCCTCCAAGTCTTTTCTACCCTCGCAAACTTGGAGGTGAACGCGCACACGTGTCCCCAACTTGAAGTCATGTTTGCTGCCCCCAATCTGAAGCATGTCACCATCCACGCTCACAATTGTGAATTACCAAAGTGGCTGCTCACTTCCAGTCCCATGCTCGAATCTTTGACATTGCATGCTTGGGTGGTGGATGCCAATGCTTGGCTGTTTCTTGCATCTCTGCCCAATCTTCGGATTCTTGCCATTGTGGACCAAGAGCCAAAGGACGCCAAGGATCAGAACTACATGGTACTGGCCCCCAACGACAATGGCCAAGAGGAAACTGGCAAGCCAAACATGGTCCAAGGCAACATGCTTGCCACATTTGCTAAGCTTGAAACCTTGTCATTTTCCATGGCACCTGGCTCGCTTCACTTTGACCCTGTGGCATTCCCCTGCCTGCAGACTGTTGCGCTGGACATGGAACACAACCACATTGACCCATTCCTGTCTCCCCGCACACCGCACTTGAAGAAAATGCAACTATCAACCTCCTCGCTTATATGCCTCAAGACCATCCAATGCCTCATGGCACCAAGCCAAGGACATGTGTTTGTGGAGTGGATTGATCCCCTGCAAAGCCAAGGCGCTGACAAGGACAACCCAACCAAGAGCGTGAGTTGGTGCATGCAATTGGACCACAATGCACAAGAGGTTGTATTGCATTACTCGGGCCAGTTGGGAAATCGGAGTGTTTGGCGTGCATTGCTGGATTCACGAGTTGTTCTTTCCACCATGAGCAATGGCTTGATTCAAGTCAAGGTGACCACCATGCAAGTGGGAAAGCATGAGTGGGATCTGATGGCAGATGTGGTGGCCAGGCTGATTATGCCAAACAACCAAGTTGAACTGGAGCTGCCAAAGGTACAAGTGCAAGTAGCAAGTGAGGAGCTTGTTGACAAGTTCAATCAGAGCCAATTTGCTCAGCTCAAGGACAAGGGAGTGCAAGTTGTTGTGTGCAGCATAGTGTGACAAGAATTGGACAATTCTTTGCTTGTGATCATTGTTTTGTTTCATCACCTCTGCTTCCCCCCCTCTTTATTCATTTTTTTTTGTGTCGCTACTACATGTATTTGACTTTAACCAACGCAAATCCTGGCCAAGAGAGGGACAGCAGGAAGGGAGGAGTGCAAACACATCCACCACGATGGGTGGCGCAGGCAAGCATGGGGGAGGCAGGCAAACAGTAGTAGGGGTCATTTAAGACCAGAGGGGGGGGGGGAGCAGCAAACAGAACAACTATGACTTGTTGGGGAAGGGGTCGGGGTATGCAATGGAACCCTGTGCCTTTGCCTGGTGGGCCCAATTCTTCTCCTGCGCAGCTGCCAAGTGTTCCTCAAAGTCGTCGTACAAGCGAAGCTCGTCGCGTTGGTGCTTGGTGCACTGCGACGCTTGCTTGACAACCCTTCCACTAACTTGTCTGTTGAGGAACGTGATGCGCTTGGCCAAGTGGCGCCGTCAATTGGTACGGAACCCTCGCATGACGACCTGGTGCGTGAAAAAGAGCAACTGCTTGAGATTGTGGCAACGGAATCGGCACAGGCAAGAAAGGAGCAAATCAACGCTGCAGCGGCCTTGCGAGCAGAAAAGTTTGGCATCGAAACCGGAGTGGTCATGCGATCGGTCATGGAGCGAAAACGACCACCCAACTGCCTGGACCGGGTGGTGACTGCAGACGGCATCAAGCTGCTTCCAAGCGAGGTCATGGATGCAACAGCTGCTCACTGGCAAGGTTGCTTTGGACATGAGGAACCCGGAAACGTAGATCATGCTCCAGTATCAATCTGTCGAGCGCTGCAACCACTGTATTGGGTCCACGAATTGTGGTGGGGTGGAGTGGAAAAGGAGGTTACAACTGAGGACATTGCTCACGTCTTGTGTTCTATAGACATTGACAAGGCCCCAGGGGCAACAGGACTTCGACACCGCCACTGCGCCGCGCTTGGAACCGTTGGGCACAGAATTCTAGCACGCTTGTTCACTGACATGTATTTGGCAGACTGGGTGCCAAGCGAGTGGCGATATGGAGTCATTTACCTGACGCCAAAAAAGGCAGAGGGTTACACGGGCGACGTTGACGCCATGCGACCCATTACCCTACTCGAATGTGCATCCAAGCTGTTCAATGCGGTCATGTGGCGGCGTATTCAAGATGTGGCCGTTGAAAAGCAAGTGCTGCGTGGTGCTCGATTCTCAGTGCTCAAGGGTACTGACACACGTCTCCAGATCGACATTCTCCATGGTCTTATTGCCCAAGCGCAAGCAGCCGACGCTGAGGAGGAGCTGTGGGCGTATTCAGAGGACAAGTCGAAAGCATTTGATACTGTACCACATCACTTTGTATGCCTGGCGCTCTTGCGATTGCGTTTGCCAGTGCGATTTGTGGATTTCTACTGTCGCAACTTCCTAGAGGGGCGCACTGCGTCGGTGATCACGGCGTTTGGATTGACAAGACGGATCCAACTCCATCGCGGTATACCCCAGGGTGGCGTCGAATCGCCGTTCCTATGAAACGCATTCTATGACATTCTGTTGTGTGCAGTGGAGGAGAGTAGCGGTGGTGTTGAGCTACTGATCAAGGTGCCGGACGCAGGTGATGGGCAGCCATTTGGAAGTGTGAGGGTGATTGGCCGTCGGCGGTACGTGGCAATTGGGTATATTGACAATGCTATCTTTTTTGCCCGCTCGCGTGAGCTGCTCCAGCAGGTGGTGGACTTCGTCGACGCATTCAATCTACTCACCCGGATCCGGGCAAACGCAAGCAAAGGCTTTGTACTGGCGTTCAACACGAGAGACTCCAAACGTTTCTCAGCCTTCTCAACCTTCTCAATGGCTGCAGACAAATCCCCGCGCATCTTGTCTTGCTCCAGCTTGATGGCCGAGAGAAGCACATCCTGCTGGGCGCAATACTTGTTGAGCGTCTCCTGCATGGCCGACATCTGGCCAGCAAGATCTGCCACCTGCGAGCGCAAGACTTTATCCACCTGATCCACCTTGTTGATGGCCTGCTTGGCGGCTTCAGTATAACTGATGCCGCCGGCACTTGTCACCGGGGCAAAAATCGGTGCGGGACCAGCGGAGGGTGACCTGGCGATTGGCCTGGACGGGCAGGCCAACTTGACATGTCCAGACTCACCACAAGAGTAGCAGAGCCTGGCGGAACCCGCAAAGAAGAGCAAATCATGGCCATTGACAGCAAGCTTGGCAAGCGAAACAGCGTCCACGGCGTCCTGTTGAGTCTCGTAGTGCCAAAGCACTCGCGAGAAAGTTCGGGCACGGCAGTTGTCAACCAAGAGCACATGGCCCTTGGCAAGGAGGACAGGCAGGTGGCGCACAGACTTGTAGTTGCAAAGCACTTGTACGTTCTTGTCAGCGGTGCTCTGATCGTTGAGCCAAACTTGCAGGTCATTGAGGACGCGCACAAATTGGCCACGGAAAAAGGTTGGCGACTTTTGGATGGCAGAAGCCAAGTCTTCTTGTGCCGCGAATGCGACCTTGTAGAACCAAGTGCCGTTGACAGAGCGCTCGTTGACAATGGTAGAGACCTTGTATGTGCGTTGGAGGTGGGCCAGGGCTGGCTCTTGATGGACAGAATGGGGCATTGGCCCCGCCCACGCCATGATCAGCGATGCCGTGGCATCGACATCCATGGTGTCGGTCATGTAGGTGGCGGATGGGTGGCTGGTTAGGGTTAAACTGAGCTGCTGTATTGATTGCTAAGAGTAGTAATTGCTTTTATTCATGGGTTGCTCTTGCGCGCAGTATACATCGCATTCCCATGCAAGCAATGCAGGTGCAGGGGCCAGGAGGCCAGGGGCTGAAGGAGGCAATGTGGAGCAGAGACCAAGCAACCACATGTGCACCAGATGACTTGGGTGGGGTTCGAACCCACGACCTTCGCCTTGCAAGCGGGAGTGTTGCCACTATGCCAAAACCACTGGCGCCTGCCTCCTGACAGTGGGGACATTGACAGGGCTGCCGGGCCGCAAGCGGGTTTTCTGGCATGCATTGCTCGATCGGTCCAACAAGCCTGCAACGCTCCTTCCACAGCACAGTTTGGATGGTCGTAGAAGCGATTGAGACAATTCGCGCGAGGATAGATACGAGGTTGGGAAATTGTTGTCTCAGGCGCACCTCAACTACGCATGCTGCAGTTGCCCGTAGTTTGGCTGGATCCATTAGCCGCTCGACGAGTGTCTTTGCTTTTTTTTTTAAATACACTACTGCATGTATTGTGGGCTACGACCAACTCAAAAGCTTCAAAGAGGAGGAAGCAAGAAGGAAGAGACCAGAACACAACCGCTACAAAATGAGCGTCACAAGCAAGCAAGAAGGGAGGGCAGGCAAGTGGCAGTAGGGGCCGCAAGCGACCATGGGGACGAGGCGGGAAAGGAAATTGAGGAGCAGGTGGGGAGGAGCAACAACAAACCAACCAGGAAACAGCCTTTCAGATGTCTTCTGGGCTCAGCACACCCTTCTTTTTTGCCTTGTGGGCCCAACTCAGCTCTTGCGCAGCTGTCAAAGCGGCTGCAAAGTCTTTGGACTGCCAAAGCTCGTCCAACACTACTGCTAGGTCCGCCTCAACAATGGCAAGGTCGCGGTTGACCCGCATATACCACTCTGACATCCTTGCCTTGTGGGCCTTCAACTCGGCCACCATCTCAGACTCGGCATCAAGCTCGGTGGTGAGGGTCTCGAGACTTGCCGAAAGCCCCTTGACCGTACTGGCAAGTGACTCTTGGCAAGTATCAAGCTCCTCGACTTGCTTGGCGACCTTGTCCTGCGCCAGTTTGAGGGCCGCAAGCAGCTCATCTTGCCGGGCACGGAACTTGGCCAGCTGCTCCTTCATGTCGTTGACTTGACCTGCCAAATACGCAACCTCGGCACGCAAATCCCTCTCGACTGAGTCAACCTTGTTGAGGGCTTGCTTGGCAGCATCAGCATAGCTGACACCGCCAGCACTTGCCGGCGCTGGCGCGGGGAACGAGAAGGAGGGAGGCAGGGTCTTGACTGGAGGGCGTGTGGGGCATGCATTCCTCAAGTGGTCCAGGGAACCACAAGAGAAACACAACTTGGCAGTACCAGGAAAGAAGCGCAAATCATGACTGTTAAGAGCGTACTCGCCAAGGCCAACGGCGGCGTCGGCATCCTCCTTGGACTCGTACCGCCACAAGATGCGGGAGAACGAGCGAGCGTGGCAGTTGTCGACCAGCAGGGCATGGCCCTTCGCGAGCAAACCAGGGAGTTGGCGGATCGTGTTGTACGCACAGAGAATCTGCACGTTCTTGGCTTGGTCGGCACGCTGGTTGAACCACTCCTTGACATCAGTCATGGCGTGGATGTCCTGGCCGCGGAAAAAGGTTGAGGGCTTGTTGATGGCCGAGGCCAAATCATCTTGGCTTTTGTATGAGACTTGTTAAAACTTGATTCCAGCGACAGTACGATGCCCGAGGAGCGCATCGACATTGTAGTATGGCTTGAGCCGGGCGACAGTGGCCTGCGGATCAACAGAGAAAGGGACGGGTCCCACCCAACCAGTGATCGCTGACGCCTGGGCATCAACAATCATGAGGTCGGTCATGGCAAGCGAGCAGACGGCGCTTAGTTTAGGGCGTGGGCGAGGTGCTCAATGTATTGCTTGGAGTTTTTTAGAAGAATTCCATTCATAGATTTGCTATTCCCTTATATTGGCGGCGACGAGTGTCTTTGCTGCCGCTTGGTGTGCCGTCGTTGATGTGCATCTGCGGCAACAGTTCCCCGATCTTGCATCCATCCTCGCACAAGTTGTTGCAATTGCCTCCACGACCGTCCAGACTGTGTTGTGGAAGGAGCGCTGTAAGCTAGCTGGACTGATTGCGCGACGCGCACCAGAAGAGTTACCAGCTCGACAACCCTGTCCATGCGCCCACTGCCAAGAGGAGCGCGTCTTGAGACCCCAGCGGCCGCCCATGGACTCTGCGCTTGTTGCCGCACACTACATCTACAAATGTCGCGCTGGTCGCTCGCCACTTGTTGGCTCCTTGGCCACCTCGCCTGTGCCTGTTTCCTTTAGCGAATGGCGGTTCCACAGCACCCTCCCAGGGCTCTCGACCCCCCAGTTCGGATTCGATCATTCACAGCAACGCTTTGCTACCTGTGTTGGGGTACAGTCAGGTACTTATTCTGTCTTTGTCCCCTCGCTCTCCCCTACTGCTGTCTCTGCGCTTGTGGCGTAATCTTCTCTAGTCCTTTGTTGTTTGCTTTTCATTTGACACAGTTTCCCCTCGTTTGTGCTTGAACTTTCTTGGTTTATTTTTGCAAATTGTTTATGTTGTGCAACCGCGATATGGTTGAGTGTTGACTTTGGGTTTTGTTACTCCTCTTCCGTTTACATCCTCTTTTCCCTCTCCTTCTTACCCTCTCCTTTGACCCCGTGGCCAAATGCCCCTACCACCAATTGCTTGCCATTTTCTCTGCTTGCTTTTGTCATTCATTGAGTGTCTTGGAACTGTGACCTTCCTGCTCTTGTACGTTCTTTCAAGACTTCTGTGTTGGATTTCAGCTTCAATACATGTGGTAGCAATTCAAAAAAAAAAACAAGCGAAGCTCGTCCAAAGCAACCTTGAGATCCACCTCAACGATGGCAAAGTCACAGTTGACCCGCATGTACCGCTCAGAGGTCTTGGCCCAGTAGGCCGTCAGCTTGGCACTTTTGCTGCCGCGTCTTTTTTTTCCCTTTTCATTATCATCTGTTCACCTTGGCCATTGGGGCCCTCACATCCTCCTCTTCCCTTGCACGCAAAACCATGTCCCCATGCATTGTTTAAATGTATGTGGGCTGTTCAAGTCTCCATTGTGGTGAGTGTGTTTGTCCATTTTCTCCCATTTCCCCTCCCATGGCTGTGATGGGCATTTTATTTGATGATAATGGCGAATATACGATGTGTAGTACTCAAAAAAAAAGGCTCTCAGCTTGGCCACATCCTCCATTGTTGTCTCCAATGCTGGCTTGACGGCCTCAGACATGAGCTCAAACTTTCTGGTGAGAGTCTCCAAGCCCACCAAGAGCCCCTCCACCAAACCAGCAAGGGACCCCAAACGTTCCTCAATCCCCTCAACCTCCCGGCAGCCCTGTCAATGTCCCCACTGTCAGGAGGCAGGCGCCCCAGTGGCCCATCAGTCGCCCATGAACCTTGCGCTGGTTGCCGCACATTACATCTACGAGTGCCACGCTGGCTGCCCACCCCTCGTTGGCTCCTCATCAGTCTCGCATGCACCGGTTTCCTTTGGCGAATGGCGATTCCACGGCACCTTCCCAGGGCTCTCAACCCCCAGGTTTGGGTTTGGACACTCACAGCAACGCTTTGCTACCCGTGTCGGGGTACAGTCGGGTACACATTCTGTTTTTGTCCCCTTGCTCTCTCCAACTTCTACCTCTGCGCGTATGGCGTAACCTTCCCTTGTCCTTGTATGCTCACCATTGTGTTGGCTCTGCTTCCCTTTATTTGACTTCGAACTGTCTTGGTTCTTTGTTGCATGTTGTTCATTGTGTGCATCTGTGGTGTGGTTGAATGTCGACCTCAGACCCTGTTACTTTCCGTCTGCTTACTTCTTCTTCTTCTTCTCCTCTCTCTCTCTCTCTCTCTCTCTCTCTCTTTCTCTCTTTCTCTCTCTCTTCTCTACCTTACCCTCTCTGTTGTCCCCATGGCCAAGTGCCCCTACCACCAATTGCTTGCCATTTTCTCTGCTTGCTCTTGTCATCTGTTGAGTGTCGTGGATCTGTGGCCTTCCTGCTCTTGTACCTTCTTTCAAGACTTCTGTGTTGGTTTTCAGCTTCAATACATGTGGTAGTGATCCAAAAAAAAAAAAATCCCCTCAACCTCCTCTTTGGTTGCCGACAATCTCTTCTCAAGACCATCGACCTGGGCAACAACCTGCTTGGACATGTCCAACTTGAACACCATTAGCAGGGCCTCTTGGTCAGCCATGAACTTGGCCATTTGTCCATGCATTTCTTTTTTTTTTTAAATCACTATTACATGTATTATGCTGGACATAATCAACGCTTTGTGCTTTGTGAAGTTACAGAAACTGGGAGGATAGAGGTCCAAATACACCCATAGAAATGGCAAAAGCAAGTAGGATAGAGTGCAAGCAATTGGTAATAGGGGCACAAGGCCATGGTGTGATTGGGGAGTGGGGACAACGGGATGGGAAATGGGATGGGAAATGGGATGGGAAATGAGATGAGCGAAAGGGAGAGAAAGGGTGATAAAAGGAATGTGGGATGAGGCATAGGAGAGGGGAACATGGGATGAGGGGGAAAAGCAAGAAGGATAAGATCAAGAGAATACAGATGGAGCCACATTGAGACTGCTCAAAATTCAATGAACAAGAAAAGGAAAAGCCAACTGGGACATAGCCTCAACAATCAGACACGAGAGATACAGAAGACTGTGGGAAGGAGGTTAATGAAATCAGTGAAAAGAGAGTTGCAGAAGCAGGACAAGGATAAACTGATAGGGAATGCATTGTTTCTTGGAGCAAGGGTCGGAAAGGTTGCCAATCAGGTCAGTAATGAAGAGCAGCAGGTGAAAGAGATGGAACAAAAACTTGGTGGGGATCCATTTGTACCCCAAGGCGGGTTGCAAAGCGATGCCGTGACTCTGAGAAGCCAAATCTGGGGACTACCAGTCCGGGGAACGCGCTGTGGACTCGCCATTCGCCAAGCGATACAGGTGCAATTGAGTCTGATGCAGAGCCAAGCAGTGGACGCGATCCTACATGCACCTCGTGGACAAAGTGTGAGGCTGCATGTGACAAACGAAGTGTTGGGGGCTTTTGAATCGGTGCAGCCCGCACTGGGCAGCAGCGGCATGGTAAACGTGGGCGGTCCGCAGTTGCATCATCTGTGGCGGCGTCTATGGGTCCAACCAGCTTGCACCGCTGTTTCCAGAGCACCAATCTGATTGTGGACGATGCAATCATGACAATCTGCGCAAGGACTGGGGCCAGCGTAGGAAAGTCGCGACGTAAACCCGCATCGACTACGCACGCTGCAGTTGCCCGGATGCGTTGGGCGGCCATGATGTGTTCGACCAGCAATGTTGCACACTCGGGTGATGGTTGAAGTCGGTGGCGGCGCAAAAGTGCTTGTACATGTGCATGTGTGTCCACCTTGGTCGTCCAAAGATGGAGTGCAAGCTCTGGGCACGCATACCAGTGATCCTGATCGTCCATGGCACTACAAAGGGGGCACGAGCCGGACGGAACCCTGTTGGGCCAGTACTTGTGTAGTTGGGCACGAGTGGGTAGGCGCCCAGTGAGCACTTTGCACCGGAAAGTGACTGAAGCGTCGTCGGCGAATGATGCAAAGAAGCCCGTCGCCTTGCGGCCGTTACGAATTGCTTTGTCGAACGTGATGAGATCTGGTTGGTCCACCAGTTGACACATGTACCCAAAGAGCTTGATGCGCGCTCCAACACGCTGCAATTCGTGCAACGCCCTCCCTACACCTGCGTATACAAGCTCATGACCGACCTGCACAACTGCACCAAAATCTACCGTGTTCAAGAAATCCTGTCGCAGGTTCGAGATTTGCCGTTGGCTTGCGCCACGGTTGGCGAGTACATCCGCCTTCTCGTTTCCCACGTCGCCCGCATGGCCCTTGACCTTGACGAACTCTAACTGGATGTCTTTCTGCCTTGAGATGGCCCGGAGGATGAGCAATAAGTCATGGAGTGGCGACGGTCGCCGCGTTGCAAGGGCCTCGATGTCGGATAGGGTCAAAAATGTTGGCGCAACAACCGTGACAGCTGCGGAATCCGTATGAACCTTTGCCTTAGAGCCATCCGGGAGTTTGTCAATGAGCGCAATGACTGCGGCCAGTTCCGGGCGAGTGGAGCTGGTACGAGCGGGTGGTAGGCGGCCAAACAGTTCCAGTCCGAGCTCGGGACAATGTGCCCCAAAAACCCATGGAGCCATTTGTCCATGCATGGCCATGACCTTGTCGGCCAAGTCATCGATCTTGCCACACAAATCCTTGTTGACAGCTTACTTGGCAACATCAGCATAGCTGAAGCCACCACGTGTTGGCACCGAGGCGCAAGAGCGAGACGAGGGAGGCAAGACCTTGGCAATGGCAGGCTGCGATGGGCAGGCCAGCTTGACATGGCCGGACTCGCCACAAGAGTAGCAGAGCTTGGCCAAACCGGGGAAGAAACACAACTTGTGCCCATTGGAGGCAAGCTTGCCCAGGGCAACTGCATCCATGGCAGCCAGTGGTTTTGGCATAGTGGCAACACTCCCACCTTGCAAGGCTCAAACCCCCATCCAAGTCATCTGGTGAACATGTGGTTGCTTGGTCTCTGCTCCACATTGCCTCCTTCTGTCCCCTGGCCTCCCAGCCCCTGCACCTGCATTGCTTGCATTCTTGCTTTGCCCACCCTTTGATGGTGGTTGTACAAGACCGAATCAAACCAAAGGTCCAAGGCCCCAAGCAAGTACCCAAGTGCCAAGTCCAAGGAGTTGTGTGTTTGTGTGTATGAGCTTGTGTCTTTGTGTATCAATGGTTAGATCTCCCTCACTACATAGGTTGCTTGTATTTTTTTTAAAAAAAACTGCATCCATGGCATCTTGTTTGGTCTTGTAGTGCCAAATGACACATGAGAATGACCAAGCACAACTGTTGTCAACCAAGAGCGCTTGACCCTTGGCAACCAGGGAACTGGATTGTTTGAACTTTTCCCCCTCCCTCATAGGATGTTCTGTTGAATATTTGGTCCAGAAGTAGCAAGATAAGTAGTGGGAGATTTTTGGTTGGGAGGGGGAGAGAGGGATGTCGTGATATCTTGGTGGCCACTCCCCAGAGCAGCATACGGTCGGTTATGTGGGCATTCGGGCATTGCGGGTAGTCGTTGTTGCTTGTCTCATCGTAGTACCTTTTTCTCTATCTCTCTTCTTCTTCTCATATTGTCAAGCGTGGTGCCTGACTACACAATGAGGATCGGCACTGGTCCCCTGATCCATTACTCTCAACGCGTCTGGACCATGCAGATCCTCCATTTTCCCACACTCCCCCGCAGGTGCCAACTTGGACATATCAAGCAACTCGCTGCGAGCATGAATCCATCAGGTAGCAGGACATAGTACATGGCAAGAACATCTGCAACATGTACATATATACATACACAAAAAAAGGGGGGGTCTACAAGTCACGCTGCAGGCACGGTTGAAGGTTCAACCACTCTCGGAAGCGGGCAAACAGCCGGATACCGAGGGGCTTGGTGAAGCCATCGGCAATGTTCTGCAACCCGGCAATAAACATGAGCCGGACGCAGTCGCGGCGCTGGTTTTCGCGCAGGAATGCAAGTCAGACGGCGACATGGCAGATTGTGCGGCGGAGACCATCTCCGTTTGCGAGTGCAATCGCAGCCTTGTTGTCGCAATTAATGCGAATCGGGTTTTGGCGCAAATTACTGATGAGCTCGGCAAGAAAGCAGACCAGCCATGTCCCATCTTGGACTGCTTCTACAGCGGCATTCACCTCTGCTTCTGCTGTCAATGTCGCAACCCATGGTTGCCACCGACTTGACCATGATACAAGGCCACGTCCAATGCGGAAGCAGAAACCCGATGTCGAGCGTTGCGTGTTGGGGTTGTTGGCGTAGGATGAATCACAATACCCATCAACCGTGTCCCAGAAAGACAAGCCGGTTGGAACCTTTGGGTACCAGATGCCCAGATTGGGATACCACTGGAGGTATCCCACAACTGTGAGCAGGTCGGCATAGTTGCGTTTGCTGGGGTTGCACGCTCGTCGAGCTGCAAAGTGGACGGCAAAGGAGATGTCCGGGCGCGTTCCAGTCGCAACAAAGAGGAGCATGCCCAATAGCTTCTGGTACCGCTTGTGCATTTCGGGCGAGAGAGGCGCTGGCTCAAATTCTTCCTTGACGACGTGGTCGCGCGCGGGCCGATCTTGGGCGTGGACTTTGCTGCCAAACTCGCAGATGATCCCTTCAATGTGCTGCGGCTGCCCCAGCCAGATGCCATCATGTCGCTGGACAAGCTTTGCGTTGAGAAATCCATCAGCGACACCAAGGTCCTTGATGTTGAGCGCAGGTTTCTCGCCAATCTTGTGCGTGAGCAATTGCATCTTGGTTGACTTGATGGCGGCCATTGACGGTCCAGTGATGAGCACGTCGTCGACATAGATGACAATGAGCACAAGAACAGCCGCAGTCTGCTTGTCCTTTTGCACGAGCATGCAGTCCTCGTTCTTGCAGCCTTCAAAACCGAGCGCAAACAACACCTCGCGCAAGTACTTGGCCCAGTGGCGACCCGCCTCCTTCAATCCGTAGAGCGGCTTGATGAGTAGTAGCACCTCGTCCTTCTCAACGTAGTAACCTGGTGGCGCCCACATGAGGGTTGGTCGTTTGAGTGTTGCATGGAGATACGCGTTGGATACATCCATGGCGAAAATTGTCCAGCCGTGGGCGGCAGCAAGGGCGATGACAATGCGTACGACGGTCAAACTTGGTCCCAGAGTACGTCTCCATTCCTTCGGCCGATTGCTGGTCGCCGCGGGCAACAAGCCTCGCCTTGAACTTGGTCAGTACCCCATCTGGGTTGCTCTTGGTGTCATACACCCATTTGCACCCAATCGGTCGCTGGCCGGGTTGAATCTTGACGATTTCGAATGTGCCGTTTCCTTCGAGAGCCGCAAGCTCGACTAGCTCTGCATACTTCCAATACTCTGCATTTTCGTCTGTTTGTGCTTCTTTGTACGTTCTTGGAACGCGCACGTCAGCAGCCTTGACTTTTGGCATGTCGAGCTCCATGGAGTTGAGCAGTCGCGCGGTTGCACGGGCAAGCTGTCAGCCAGTTTGCCGGTTGATTTGCGGTAGTTGATCACCGTGGAGTGCGAGTGAAGCGAAAACTGGCTCAGTGGTTGATGTAGCGCGAGGGCCGCGAGCGCCCCTCTCCCCCGCACTGGGGCGGTGAAGCGTAATCTCGACGTACGGGATGGTGGTTGGCCGAGGCGGGAAGTGCGCATGGCGAGGCGGCGAGCAGGAGCTCGGCGGTGGCAGCGGTGATGGCAAGCGTCCACGAGGCAACAGCATGCGGCCAGCAGGGGTGGCACGTGCGCGGCGCGCGCGGGTCGGCCTTGATCCAGGCTCCTCATCATCAGACAAGGGCAGTTCAACGTCGGAGCCGGAGCCCACAGGTCCGTAGTCGCTGTCAGCCGCGTCATCGGGGCCACCACGGGAGGCAAAGGCCTCATTCAGCGCTGAGCAGAACTCGGGCGATGGGCCTGCAATAGCACGAGCGACCGCGTCACTCTCGATGGAGCGCGCAGACACGGACTCGAGGACAGAGTCCGAAGATGGGTCAAACAGCATAAAGGTGGAACAATCACTGTCATTGTAACCCACGAACACACGCTTCTCGGCAGCAGGGCACAGCTTGAAGACTGTCGCGTCGGGATTCGGCGGCTGGAAGGCTGTTGCGCCAAAAACACAAAGACGGGGAACGAATCTCAAGTCAAAGAATGCCTGGTATGGAGTCAATCCCTGCAGCGCCGGCAGCGGGGTGTGGTTGCGCACGATGCCAGCAAAGCGGGCGGCATGCGGCCAAAGGACAGCAGCGTCCTCCGCGGGCACAAGGCCATCCAAGTGGAGCAGGTGGGCGCGCGCGCGCTCATTGATGTGCCGATTGAGGCGCTCAATGCGTCCATTTGCCTGGTGGTGGCCTGCAAGCGATAGGTAGCGAGGGACATTACGCTCAGCAAGCCATGCTTCGAACTGAGCATTGACGAATTCCGTGCCATGGTCATGCTGGACGGCCTGGAGGCAGTGCGAAGTGCAGCGCTCCCAAAGTGTCACAAGAGAGGAAAATGCACGGAAGACGGAGTCGGATTTGTCTGGAATCTGGATGACAGCGCAAAAGTCCAAGTAATCGTCAAGCACAACGAGCAAGTGTTGGACGCCGCCATCACCAAATCAAGCGACAATGTTGAGGTCGATGAACAAACGCTGGAGCGGTTCAGTTGATCTGAGGAACTGCGATGCAGCAAATGTGCGCCGCTGAGTCGCTAGGGCCAGGCCACACGTGTGGCAATCAATGGTGCGTGGGTGCAGGCGGAGCGACTTGCAAAGCATCGCCCACGACGGTCCAGAGATGTGGTTGTAAGCAACGTGGAGCTGGAGCAGGCAGTCAGCGGATGGCGACCCCTACACAGGATCCACGGTGGAATCTGCCGCCGCAGCGTATGCCAACTCAAATGCACGTTCAAAGTCAGTCTGGTAGACCTCACTGAGTTCGCCAATGCGGCCATCAAACAGGGAGTTCGCACAAAACATGTAGTCGGCGCCGTGTGAGGCAACGTAGGCTGTGGCGATAGAGTTGTCACTGCCAAGCGCAAATGGCTCCCAAGTATCAACGTCGCGCAAGCCACCGGCATACACACCAGCAGCAGCAGCATCCTGCGAGAGAGTCGAAGAGCAACCCATGAATAAAAGCAATTACTACTCTTAGCAATCAATACAGCAGCTCAGTTTAACCCTAACCAGCCGCCCATCCGCCACCTACCATGACCAACGCCATGGACGCTGATGCCACGGCATCGCTGATCATGGCGTGGGTGGGGCCGATGCCCCATTCTGTCCATCAAGAGCCAGCCCTGGCCCACCTCCAACGCACATACAAGGTCTCTACCATTGTCAACGAGCGCTTGGTCAACGGCACTCGGTTCTACAAGGTCGCATTCGCGGCACAAGAAGACTTGGTCTCTGCCATCCAAAAGTCGCCAACCTTTTTCTGTGGCCAATTTGTGCGCGTCCTCAATGACCTGCAAGTTTGGCTCAACCATCGGAGCACCGCTGACAAGAACGAAGTGCTTTGCAACTCCAAGTCTGTGCGCCACCTGCCTGACCTCCTTGCCAAGGGTCGTGTGCTCTTGGTTGACAACTGCCATGCCCAAACTTTCTCGCGCGTGCTTTGGCACTGCGAGACTCAACAGGACGCCGTGGACGCTGTTTCACTTGCCAAGCTCCCGCGCATCCTTCTTCTCCACCACCACCAAATTCAAATGCCACGACGACTCAAACTCGTTACGCTCAATCACATCCTCATCCACCCACGTACCCACCTGCCCTTCCACGACAACCTACTTTTCGTGCGTGAATTGGCGCTCCCGCTCATGGACGGGGCGTTCTTTGCCCGGCAGAATGTCGACATCGACCGTGGACAGCGGGTGGGTGCACGCATTGCCCTTTGGAATGGACGCGTTCTCGTCGATTAGGCGCTGGACGTCGCCCGGGAGCGCTGCGATGAGCGATGGTTGATCCTCAGGGAAGAGTGCAGGTCGCTCGTCAATCTCAGCATCGAGACGCGGCTGCCTGCCCTGCTTGGGATCCAAGTTTTCAACGCTAATACCGAGCGTGTGGAGCGTGGTGTTGCCAATAAGAGGCGGAATGTTGATATCCAAATCGTAAATGCCAAAGCGACAAACGACGGATCGACCGTTGAAGCGAAGGAGCGTATCGACAATGCCGAGGCATGGCGACAGGCCGCCGATCCCACGGATGGCCATGGGCTCGGGCGGCGGTCGAACGTGGTCACGGAAATGGTTGGCATATTGCTTTGGGAGTACATTGCGGTCACTGCCCGTGTCCAAGCGACACGTGAGCGTGATCGGGGTGAGTGCCTTGAATTGTAAACGGCCAGTCAACGCGTGGAGCTGATCACGCAGCTCAGAGTCAGGTGGACAGTTGAGGCGGACTGCAATCACTGGCGACAGCTCGGCATTCACCTCAATTCGCTTTGGTGAAGCAGAACGAGTATCATGGGCAACAATTGGTGTATTATCTTGCAAGACCACGTTAACAGGCGGATCAGCAGCCGAAGGCTTGCGCTGGTCAGCTGGCGGATTGCCCGATACCACTGCACAAATGTCCTGCGACTCAACCAATTGGCCCTTGAGCTCGTCGTGGTTTGCTGGCAGCTTGCCCGATACCACTTGACAAAAACTCTGTGCGTTGCAAGAATGCCAACAGGGGACGTCAGCTTTTGTCCGCATGACAATCGCGGGTGTAATGGTGTTGCACGTACATTCAATTGCATCATGCATGGTCTCGTCGGCGGTGGCAACCGAATCGGACGTACCTGCCAAGACTCGGTCGAATTCCGTTCCGCGCTGCTCCTCACCGTCATTCAAGGATGACGGATCAGGCAAGGGTGAGGTTTGACCAGCCCTGACCGGGTTCCCTTTGCCAACAACCTCCTCCAAAGCACTCTGCACCGGCACCTCGTCTCCCCCCTCACAGACCCAAACAATGCGCCGGCCAACAGAGACTGCGTTCCTCTTGATCCTGGCCAATACCTCGGTATCCAAATGATCCGAGTAGCCTCGCGCAAACGAGGGGGACAAGTGTGCCCACGAGCAAAGGAACGCACCGGCCACTGTGGCCATTCGTACACCCTCAAAATCCTGATTGCTTGCCACGGCGTCCATGGATGCCTTGATACGGCGCATGTACTCGAGCGGCTCGGACAGCTCGGCCTTCTCAAACTTGGCCATGAGGCCATCGAGGAATGCGGCGCCGGTGCCCTCGTCGATGATCTTGGCCAATGAGCCAAAGTCGTGCTCGTTTTCAGGCAAGGCCAAACGAGCGTGGCCAAACACTCGGCCAAACTTGTTGTAGGCTGTGATCTTGTTGCACTTGACTGTCGGATGGTTGGGAATTTCCGACACGTCTAGATCGGAGGCCATGGAGCAGGCCGCACAATCATGCTCGATAAAACGAATGCGCATTTGCTGGGCTTCGGCCTTGGTTGACGAGCCTGGCGTTGCTGCACCACGGCCCTGCCTGCGCTTCTTGCTGGGCGGCGCGGAGAATTGCTCGTCGGCGGCATCCTCGCTCGCGCGCTTGTTGCCAGCATGAGCCGACGCATTGTCGGCGGCAGATCCGGCATTGCTAGCCTCAAGCACCACACGTCGGCGGGGCGAGCTGAGTTTGCTGCTGCGCCTTGCTGCTGATGGCCATGATCGGCCGTGCTACTTGTATACCCGTTGTGCGCAGTGTACTTGTTCGTGTAGCCGCCACGGTAACCACCGCGATGCCCACCACGGTATCCGCCACCACGGGATGATGAGCCTGAATGGTTTTGCGAACCATCCTTGGCACTCTGCGTCTGCGCACCATCCTTGTTGTCGGTCGGCGACTTGCTCGAGCTCGTGGTGCTCGACTTGGCGTTGTTTTGCACTTTGGGATAGAACCCGATTGGTGTGCCAATGAGGTGGCGGAACATGGAAGGTTCGATGCGCGGGAATGCGCGGTTGTTGACTTCGCGGAGGACAGTGCGGATGTCTGTCGAGGTGTTGTCCGCCGCCTCAAACCAAGTGGTCTAGACCTCGGTCGGCCAGATCGAGGCAATGACGCCAATGACGATATTCTTGACAATGGGCGAGCGCCAAAGGGGGTTGTCCTCGGGATGCGTGCCTCGGGGCAAGTACACGAGCAATGCCAGTGAAACAGCGATTATGTAGTCAGCGACCGTTTTGCCCTCCACCGGCAACACATCCTGGAACGCCATCCGTTGCGCATGGCGCTTGGGCCAGTCGAGAGTGTCCAACAGGCGGCGGAACAACTCGCCCTCGTCCAAATCGTTCGGGAAACGTGAAATGTCGGCGCGGGGGCGCTCGGAGAAGTACCGAATGCTGCGCTTGAGGTTGGCCACCATCGTGTCTTGGTGGTTACCCGCCCGCAAACGCAATTGTGCCACCAACTCGGCGACCGTCTCGGCTCGCTCAAAGGTCATGCGAGTGAGCGCCGAGGGAATCGATTGACCAGCTGGGATGTACACCAGCGGGTTGTTGGTTGCTTCTTTGTCAGCATCCTTGTTGGGCGGCGCAGCGAATGGGTCGCGGGCTTTGCCTTTGGCGGCGAGCTGCTCAAGGATCGGAGCAAGCTTGTCGAGGTACTTCTGGTAGCGCGAGACGCCTCGCTCCAAAGGCTGGATGCGCGCATCCACATCGATCGTGGGGTCCGCCTCGTAGTCACGCTCAAGTTGGTCTTGCTGCTCCTCTAGTTGCTGTTGCTGCCTGGCATAGTACTGCTTGGCCCGCAGCAGGACCGTTGAGTTGGGCGTCACCAGTTCGGTGTTGGTGAGCTTGATGGCTTGGCGCTCGAAGAAGCGCTCGCTGGCAGCGTCGCCCGCCGATTTAAGCCATTCGAGGATGGCGTGGGGCTCAAGGGCACCGATATTGTCGATTTGCTGATCCGTCAGGTCGGCCATTGTTGTTTGACAGTGCAACGTTGAGCGAGACGAAAGTATGGTTGGATTTGTGGCCGATGGAATGAGTCGGCAATGAGTGGAGCTAAGCGACGATGGATGGGGCTAAGGGACGACGGCCAGGTTGTTGTGGGCTGGGATATTCTGTTGGCAGAACTTGATGAAAAAAATGTTGGCGTGCTTGCATAGGTAAGACTGTAAGGTCATCAAGCACGGGTAGTATATACTAAACGACCCAGAATTATCTGAAGAGCTAACCATGGGTTGGTGCCCAACTGCTGGGTCATGGATCACAACACAAACACACAACAACTCGATAACTCATCACATGCACACACGTGAACGACATACACATACACTCTCCTACACAACCCTAACAAAGGACGCACTTGCTGTCATTGATCGCCAAAAGTTCGCGGGCAAGGTGATCCGCACAGACAACAACCGTGGCCGGGATTTCTCGATTGTGCATTGGTTATTGGACAACCCAGAAGACAAGGCGCACGCGCTAGAATTCAACGGACACCACTCTCTCATTGGCCTCCGCTTGCGGTACTTTGGACGTGAAATGAAGCTCTGTGGCGCGTGCTACTCCCCCGATCACCTGTCAACTGATTGCGGTGAACGGCAACGGATCCAACGCGAACGTGCGCGTGACCAATTCCCCGCTCAACAACAACAGAGACAGCATGGGCAAGGAGCGTCGAATCCCCGCGTGCAACCCGGGGTCCCATTTGCACAGGCGGCAGCAGGGGCGATTCCTCAACAGAACAGGCCGAGAGCGGCTGGTGCTGGACAAGGAGCGGTTGCTGCCGGACAATGGGGCAATGGAGGCGGCCAACAACAACAACAGCGTGAGGGATTGGCAGCCAATAGGGGCGCCGACTTGACCATGGCCGGCTTTGCCGAAATCATGCGCGCTCACTCAGAGGCCCAAGAACGGCGTTTCATGCAACTGTTCAAGGAGCAGCAGGACAAGCACGAGGATGAGAAGCGTGTGTGGCGGGAACAAATTGAACAAGTTTCGCTTCTGCGCGAGACGGTCCTCAATCTCACAAAGCTGGTGGGCCAAAGCGGAATTCGCAACAACATGGACGTCGATGGGGAGGACAACGTGCGACTGGAGCAATCGTCTCAACGAGCAACAACAGCGGTGGCCCAGGAGGTCGCTGGAATTCTCTCAGATAAAATGGCGGCCGAAGTTAGCACGGTTGGCCAGATACTCGTCGCCTCGCTGGAAGGACTGATCGACAGCAAATTGAGGGCCAAATCGTACCCGACTTTAACGGAAGACTCATTCCGAGGCCCAGCGCAGTACCGCACGACCAACCGCCCGAGGTTGCACGACAGGGCAGCCTCCATGTCGGCCATTTTTCTACCTAGTGGTACAGAGTCGGTTGATAGTTTTCGGCGGGTACGATATGTTTTTTGGCAGGTAGCAAATGGCATTGGGCGGGTACGATTTTGGACTCGGCGGGCGACTTTTTGGACATAGGACACGGCGGGTAAGCAATAGGACTTGGCGGGTAATCAATAGGACTCGGAGGGTAAGCAATAGGACTCGGAGGGTAAGCAATAGGACTCGGCGGGTAAGTTGGATCGGGCAATTTTTTGTTGAGATGTTCTCCGATCACGCCTGTTGTTGAGCTCGGTGATCAACAAACACATGTCTCACGCTGAGACCACAACCCACATCGACTCTCCCTCTGTGCTGGACCTCCTGCCGGGACCACATTCAAGAGCCATGAATCGACCGCAATGACCGCATCCAAGTACACTACCGCCCTTGTCCCCACCGCTCAGCTCCCCGAGCAGGCGGGCGGTGGCTTTGTGACCGATGCCCACACACTGTCAGCAATCATGCCAGACACGGACTCCGTAGTCATTTCACACCGCTTGGGCACAAATCGCTCCAAGGCTGCCTACTGCAAGCTGTGCAAAACCCACGACCCTGACAGGTACCGGCCTGATCAAAACGCCCCTCCCGACAACCACGGCAACCGCTCTGTGTACCTCGAGTGCCGCTGCTCCGCAACATGCGAAAGGTCTACTTGCTTAAGATATGCTCACAGTTTTATGCACTCTATCACTGTCCAATGGAAGTATGTTGCTTTCAGCCGGGACAGATGCTGGAGAAGAACATGTTTGATAACACACATCCGCTTGTATATATGACCACAGGCTCACGCAGTTGCAACTCCCCTGAGCCGCCAAGTTGAGGCTTCTGGCCGCGCAAAGCGCCCACGTCTTGAAGGCCGTCGCGGGCTGAGCATTCAAGAACAAAGTTTGATTGATTCCGCAAATCAAAGAGGTACATTTGCATCTTTCTCTTTGGTTTCAATCTGACACACTGCTTCTGGTCGCCCTTCTCATCATATCTATTGCTGCATTCTTTCACACTGGCAGGTGACGGCTCTCTTGCTATCTCCCTCACGCTCCTTGACGCCAGCCAAATCAATGAGCAACACCGTCTCGCCGACCGCCAAAACTTCAACAAGATTGACAACTATATCACGAAGGAAAATCGCCGCGAGCGGCTCAACCAGTATCCACGCCTTGAAGCGCTTTACGAAGCTCACAAGTACGACGCGTCGATTGATGACAATGACCCAAATCAAGTATTCATGGTCATTCCCAATGACTTGGATGGTGTTGGTTACGGCACCGAAGAAAGCCCTTTCTCGCTCTTAATTTTCACCCGCAACACCCTCCGCAACCTTGCGAAAGTGGCCGAGCATGCCGGTGGCATGGAACACACTGTGATCGCCTTTGACGGAACGTTCAAGACAAACACGCTCAAGTACCAGCTCTTTGTCATCACAGCCATGGATCTTGGGCATCAAGGGCACACCATTGCACATGTGGTCGTGTCGCATCGCAGGGCCTCTGATTATGTTGCCGTGTTTGACTTGTTGGTTCGTGTGCTGCAAGACGAGGTCGAGTGCGAGTTTGATGTGTCGCAGTGGGCAGTCACCATATTCGACGCCGAGGATGCAGTTGGTTTGGCCATTGAGCAGGTGTTTCCCGATGCGGACATTGGCATGTGCTGGTTCCACTTGCGTCAGTGCATTGAAAAGCGCACTGTTCCCAAGCACATGAAGCTTGTATTGCGCATGGTTTACTCGCTGCATTGGACCGAGTCCATTGAGCAGTTTGAGTCGCGTCTTGTTGACTTGTATCACCACCTTACCGACGAGACCGTGTTTGATTCTCCAGCCAAGGAAGAGGATGCCCGTGCGTTTTGGGTCTACTTTGTGGGTGAGTGGACTCGCGGATATCCCATTGACTTTGTCCACCCAACCAACCCCCCTGCCCCCATGCGCCGCAGGCGCAGACGTGTAGTGTAGTAGGGACTAATGAATACAGTGGAAGACAATGCTAGCGAACAACCATATTGAACTATATTTGGGAAGCCGGGGTGCAACCCGTATTTGAGGTGTAAACACACCACGCAACAGACACTTGGGAGTGAGTAGGAAAACGGGAGTGAGGGAACGGGGAGCACATGGAGACGAGGAAAACAACAAGAGCGGGAAACTCAAATGGCAACAACAATCCGCAGCAATGGCTGGGACTAACAAGAAGTCACAAGAGCACACAATCTCGGCAGGGCCGATCAGGGAGGGATGGAGACGTGACGTGAGACATGAGCGATCATCACATCACGCCCCTCGATCACCCCCCTTCACGCCGACTTGTCCATGATCGGAACCCCGACCATGCCCATGCACCGACACAAGTACTCGTGGGTCTTGGGGTCGAGTGGCTTCGTGAACATATCGGCAATGTTTTCACCGCCACGGATCCAGTCGAGGTCAAACTCTTTTGCCTTGAACCCATGGCAGACGTGCCGATACTTGATATTGATAAACCGCATCCGTTTGCTTGTGCACTCTGTTTTGATCGCGTCAATCGCCACGGAGGAATCCATCTTGATGGTGGGGCGCACGAATTCAATACCGGCATCCTCGAGCAATTGTGTGACCCATGACAAAAGGCGATACGTAGTTGAGCCAGCGATAAATTCGGACTCGGCACTCGACAAGGCAATGATCTTCTGCTTCGTCGATGACCACGCGACTGGCGCACCAGCAACGCACACGACGGAACCACCAATGGAATAGCAGTCACTATCACCGGCCCAATCTGCGTCGGAGAAGGCTGTGACCAGCACTTGGTCCACTTGTTGATTGGTATTGAATAACAAACCCGAGGCCCAGGTGTTGGCCAGATGCTCGACCACGCGCATGGCTGCCGACTAATGTTGGTGACCAGGCTTGGCCGAGAAGCGAGCGAGTGCGTTCACGCAGTAGGCGATGTCGGGCCGCGAGGTGTTGGCGACGTACTGGAGCTTACCGACCAGGGACAAGTACTCGTCGCGACGGACCATGTCACTCTTGTTCTCGGTAAGCCTTGCCTTGGCCACACTGGGCGAGGAGTGGAAGAAATTGATCGTCGTGCTCTTGGCTTGGAATCCACATTCTTGCACCAGATTGCGGATGTGGTGGGAGTGGTCAACAACGACTTGACCAGTCATCGGATCCGTGGCAATACGCAACCCGAGCAACCCACTGGCCTCATTCGCCGAGCTCGACAACTCGAACTCTTGGGACAATCTCGACTCAATGTATTCGAGACCTTGTTCACTTGTACCCATGAGCAGCAAGTCATCAACGTAGAGCAAGACGAAGACGTGCTCGCTGCGGCCGGCCTTTGTCGGCCACTTTGCACCCAAACAGAAAGCGTCAATCCGCAGCAAACACGGATCCATGTCGTTGGGTACAGCGTGAAACTCCTCGATCAGGTACGTGACCGTGCGGTCGTACCATTGGGCGCCGGCTTGCTTGAGCCCATAGACCGCTTTGTTCAGTAGCCACACGATCTCAACTTGACCATCCTCCTTGGTATCGTTGCCGGACAGATCCTCGTCAAAACCCTCGGGCATGGCCATAAAGATAGTGAAATCCAAGCCGGCATTCAAATACGCCTTTGCCACGTCGATTGTGCGCATCCGGTAGCCCTTGATGGCGCCGACGGCAATCATGACGCGAAGCGTGTCCCAACGGATCACGGGAGACCACGTGCAATTGTAATGCTGGCCGTGGCGTTGAGTGAACCCACGGGCTACCAGCCGAGCTCGGTAGCGTTTGACGTCGCCGGTCTTGACGTCGACCTTGCGATGGAACACCCAGCGACTGTCAACCATGAGCTCTTCCTTGGGCTTCTCGGTTTCCTTGTACACGTCCAAATCGCGCATCACCGAGACCTCGTCGTTCATGGCCTGCAACCAAAACAGCCACTCGCGCGACTGGAAGATGTCCTTGACCTTGTCGGGGTCGGCGGGCAAGTCCTTGACATTGGGCACCTCCTTCAATGCTGTGTGCGGTACCGGCGGCACAAAGCCGAACACCTTGATCTTTTCGAGTGCTCGGATACCAGCTTCTGACTGATCGTCCACGTCTTTTGCGACCGCGGCATCGTAAATCTTGGTCGCCGGAATGCCCTTGTACGTCATATGGGCCATGTCGGAGTACGAAATGCACGCCGCCTTGATCCGCATAGCCACCACACGACAACGCAAATCTTGGTCGCGGTAATTGATGTTGGCGGGCTTGGCCCAACGGGAGCGACGATTCGGGCGTGTCTCGGTATCAGCATTGGCTTGGGCATTGGTGTTGGCGTCGACGTCCATCTTGTCGCCCGAGTCTTCCTTGGCGGTACCACCTTCTTCGGCTTGATGGTTTTGATCCCCCCCTTGACCAACATCTTGGTCCTCATTAACCAGCCCTGTCCCGTTGCTGCCACTCGGGCTCAACAACTGGTCCAGCTCTGGTTCAAGCAACACAGGGTCCACGTTCGTTGACGACGACGCTTCTTGGATAACCGGGATCTCGTTAAAGTACACGTTCCGCTCGTCTTGCAAAACGGTACCACTGCCACCTTGTTCGGGCACGAACACACGCCAAGCTGACAAGTTTTTTGTGCAGCCGACCATGATACCCTTGACTGCCTGGGCACCGACCTTGGTGCGCTTGCGCTTGCGCATCAAGACATAGGCATCACATCCAAATGCCCGCAACCGTCTGTGATTGGGCTCCTTGCCAAACCACAACTCAAACGCCGACTTTGGTCGATCCCTCGTGATGGTGCAATTGTGGGCCATGAGCGCATGCTTGAGCGCCTCGCCCCAGAATCGTAAAGTGACCTGACTCTTCTTGCCTGCACAGCACACCACGGACAAGCTGCTCCGAAGCGCTTGTTGCATGATGCCGTTGTATGATTCCATGGCGCCGTTCGACTGGGGTGACTCGGTTGGAATGTACGTGATCTTGATGCTTGGGTTTTGATTGGCGCAATACTCCTTGAGCTCATCGGCCATAAACTCGCCACCCTTGTCGCAGTACAATTCCTTGACGTCGTGACCGTCCTCCTTTGCGGCTTTGACGAACGACTTGAACGACTTGGCCGTCTTGTCCTTGCCCCGCATCAAGTACGCTTCCGTGTACTTGGTCAACAAATCACGGAAAAACACGACGTATCGGCGCCACCCGTGCGAATCCGGGAACGGGCCAATCAAATCCGAATACACGATCTCGCCAGCCATCTTGCCGACCGGGATCTTGCCGTCGTGCGGGCGTTCTCGAGCCGCACCCTCGGCGCAACCGCTGCAGAAGAATTCTCCGCGCGCCTTGCGCAAGTCCGCGATTCTGATGTCGGGTTGGGTGATACGCAAATGATCCAGCACGTGATCCAAGCCAGCGTGGCCCAAGCGGAGGTGGGACTGCATCAACACGTCCAGGGGCTTGGCGTCTGCAATCAAAGCAACATGCGCATCCGATCCGATGGTGCCAAACGTGACGCCGCTGGGATTGGCCCCCTGAAACGGGTTGACCGAATCGTCCAACACAGCGTCTTGCTCAACCAAATCCAACTGCGGCGCCACCGATGCCAACGCTGCTTGCTCGTACTTGCTTAAGCGCCCGACCTGGCGCTTGTCGTTGATGGCTGACTTGCCTTGGAACGTCAACTGGACGGGGTACACGTTCCTGTCCCGACGGCTCTCGATCACGATTTTGCCGTCGCTGGCCCGCACGACCTTGCACTCGCGCTCGTGGCCCTTTATGATTACGTCAAACCCGGCAGCTTGGAGTCGACCTTCCGAAATCAACATGCTCGGCAAATTTGGGATGTAGCGCGTGTCCTCAAACTTGACCAGCGCAAGCTCGCCATTGCTGACAGGCGACCATGCGTACACGTCGCCGATGCCTTGATCCGTGATGGTTTCCTTGTCATGCGCAATGGTGTACGTCATGCGCTCGGCCGGCTCCAGCAGCCGGAAGTTGGCGAAGACGTCCTCGTTACCGGCCAGGTGGTGCGACGCGCCGGAATCAATCATCGCGATGGAGGCGCTCGTGCCGGCACCAGTCATCGCCACGGGCGACTCAATGTTCTCAGGTTCCGGGCTCCCATGGATCACCCAGATGACGTTTGCGTTGCCGTTGCCCTGGCGCCTGGCACAAATTCGTTGACCAAGGTATGAGGGTTGGGCACAAGTGTCATCACCGCAGAAGTGGTCTGCTTGGCCACAGTCGTAGCAGACGCGCGGCGCCTTTTCACGGTCCTTATTGCCAGCCGCGCCCTTCTTGCCACCGCGATGGCGACCGGGCTTCGCAGCCTTGGACCCGCCCTGGTTTTCAATCACGACCAAGGCATTCTCTACCGTGGGCTTGGCTTTACCGATCGAGATTTTCTTCATGGCTTGCGCCATTTCGTGCTCTTGCTGACTTGCCAATTCGTCCTTGAAGTACTGGCGCACACGGGGCAACACGAATGCCATGTCCTTGTCCTTGTCCTCCTTGCCCAGCTTCTCGACACGGTAATCACGGCGGATCGACCCGGTCAACCAGGCAATGTTGAGTTTCGCCAACAGCTTTGTCGCTTGATCAGCCGACGTCATGGGGGCACCATCAAACTCAAGCTCTTGCACCAAGCGGAGGAACTCGTCAAGGAATACGGCGTGCTTTTCGGCCTTCTCGAGCACAAGGGTGTTGAACTCGAACTTGATCTTTTCCGCGTGTGTAATGCGTGCAGCCTCAAACCGCTCATCGAGGTCCTTCAAGATCTCGCACGCAAAGTCGAAACGGGCCATCTGGGCCTGCAGCGGGTCATCAAGCAGTTCCATGATCATCATGTACACCTTACCACTTGCCGCAACAATTTCGTGCTCGGCCTCGTCTTTGTCCTTGGCGGCTGCGGCTGCTTCCGTGACAGCAGTCGAGATGGCCTTCGCGCGGCTGCGCATCGTGATACCGGTCGTGTCCGTCAGGTTGGCCGTGAATTCGGCAATCAATTCAGTCATGCTCTTCTTCAAGTGTTTTTCAAGACCGACAGAGGTGACCCACTTGACGAACTTCTTACGCCAGATGGCGAAGAGCGCAGGGTTGGACGAGGAGAGGCGTGTGATGTTGGGTTTGAATGAATCCATGATGATGTGTGACTAGTCTGGCCCTAATGAATAGTTGACCTTACCGAGTCAGAAAGAATTGCACACTGAGTTTGGATCAATTGATACCGAGCAAAGGTGCATACGTTTGCGACAGACAGAATTTGGATGAATGGGATCCAGGATGCAAACGGGTTGGCGAGAGACAGCAGCAACAGACGAATGAATGTGAATCGAATGTGGGTGTGTGGACTGTGAAGGGGAAGTCGGTCAGACGGGTTGGAAGTGTTCAACCCAGGCTCATAACCTAGTGTAGTAGGGACTAATGAATACAGTGGAAGACAATGCTAGCGAACAACCATATTGAACTATATTTGGGAAGCCGGGGTGCAACCCGTATTTGAGGTGTAAACACAACACGCAACAGACACTTGGGAGTGAGTAGGAAAACGGGAGTGAGGGAATGGGGAGCACATGGAGACGAGGAAAACAACAAGAGCGGGAAACTCAAATGGCAACAACAATCCGCAGCAATGGCTGGGACTAACAAGAAGTCACAAGAGCACACAATCTCGGCAGGGCCGATCAGGGAGGGATGGAGACGTGACGTGAGACATGAGCGATCATCACATCACGCCCCTCGATCAACGTGCTGGGCCTGATCAAGATCAAATTGTTGCTGCCAACAAGTCTGTTTCACGATGGTTCCGTTGGCGTGTGTTTGACTACCCGGCTGGTGTTGTACGGACAAACAACACACTTGAAGCCAAGCACTCTGTATTCAAAAAGCAGTTCAAAATGGCGGTTGCACAATCACTGGTGGATGCGGTCAATTGCAGTATGCAATGTGTCAATCGCCAACCTTTGTTTGAAGCACCTGTTCGCCTTCTCCCGTAGGTTCCCGTATATTGCTTCCAAGTTGTTTCAATCTGTTTCATCCTTTCATCCATGGCTTCCACACTGACTGAATTCCTTATCATGACAGGCTTCCGACATTGACGAGGCACATCGCTGGGCAGTCGACAACACTCATGATGTTTCCCGTCGAGCCAGCCAACACCATTGGACGATCACGTACTCTGCAGCAATTCCGTCATTTGCATATGGTGGCTCTGCCGATGGTGTCCGTGGGGTAACCAGCGAGGAGATTCCGGAGACAGTTCAAGTTGTTCCTCGCCAAACCACCATGGACGCGGAGCTCCCTACTTGCGAGTGCCTTTATGCGTTTCGAAACGGATGGTGCCACCACATTCTTGCTTCTTCTGCTCGGTATGCTTTAAAGCTTCATCCTGCCCTTCCAACCTTGGTGTTAATGCAAAGTCGGGGCAAGCCTGGTGCAAGTCGTGGTGGTCGCCCTCGCAACTCTGGCCCTGCACTTTCAATGGATTGATTGTTTTGAGAGTGCTCCATTATTTGCTTTGTTTTTGGTGTTGACGTTACCATGCCTCTTCCTCATTGCTCCCTTCATGTCAAACATCTCCATAGCATCCTCATTCTTGTACAGTATTTTAAAATACTTATGTATTGTTCCCTTAATAGTCAAGCGATGTTCTGACTGTCTGCCTCAGTCAGATCAGCAGAAGCTCAACATTTTGTCAAAAAAATTGCTGGATCCAACTTACCCGCCGAGTCCTATTACTTACCCTCCAAGTCCTATTGCTTACCCGCCGTGTCCTATGTCCAAAAAGTTGCCCGCCAAGTCCAAAATTGTACCCGCCCAATGCCATATGTTACCCGCCAAAAAACATATTGTACCCGCCGAAAACTATTAATCACAGCCTTGTTGAGCATCCATACCATGCCTGCCACATCATCGAATCCTTCGGGCTTTGCCATGTAGATAATGAAGTCCAAACCCGCGTTGATTTTTTTTTTTTTTTAAATCGCTGTTACATGTATTATGACGGACATAACCAACGCTTTGTGCTTTGTGAAATTACAGAAGCTGGGAGGATAGAGGTCCAAATACACCCATAGAAATGGCAAAAGCAAGTAGGATAGAGTGCAAGCAATTGGTAATAGGCACAAGGCCATGGTGTGATTGGGGAGTGGGGACAATGGGATGGGAAATGGGATGGGAAATGAGATGGGAAATGAGATGAGCAAAAGGGAGAGAAAGGGTGATAAAAGGAATGTGGGATGAGGCATAGGAGAGGGGAACATGGGATGAGGGGGAAAAGCAAGAAGGATAAGATCAAGAGAATACAGATGGAGCCACATTGAGACTGCTCAAAACTCAACAAACAAGAAGAGGACAAGTTAACTGGAACACAGCATCAGGCGAGCAGACAAACAGCAACTACAGACTGCAGGAGGGAGGTTAATCAAATCAGAGAACAGAGGGTCGTGGAAGGAGGATAGAGATAAACTGAGCAGGGATGATCCGTTTCTTGGAGGAAGGGCAGGAAAGGTTGCCAATCAGGTCAGTAATGAAGAGCAGCATGTGAAAGAGATGGAACAAAAACTTGGTGGGGATCCATTTGTACCCCAAGGCGGGTTGCAAAGCGATGCCGTGACTCTGAGAAGCCAAATCTGGGGACTACCAGTCCGGGGAACGCGCTGTGGACTCGCCATTCGCCAAGCGATACAGGTGCAATTGAGTCTGATGCAGAGCCAAGCAGTGGGCGCAATCCTACATGCACCTCGTGGACAAAGTGTGAGGCTGCAAGTGACAAACGAAGTGTTGGTGGCTTTTGAATTGGTGCAGCCAAACCCGCGTTGAGGTACGCCTTTGCAATGTCGCTGGTTCGCATGTGGTATCCTTTTGCTGATGCCACGCCCAACATGACCCGCAGCGTGTCCCAACGGACAGCTGGCAACCACGTCCTGTCAAAATGCTGGCCATGTTGTTGAGTAAAACCCTGCGCAACCAGTCGCGCACGGTACCGTCGAACTTGTCCAGCCTTGATATCAATCTTGCGAGTGAACACCCATCGACTACCGACGACCAACTCGCCGTCTGGCTTGGCTGATTCCTTGTACATGTTGAGCTCAGTCATTACGCCAACTTCGTCATTCATGGCCTGCTACCAGAACAACCATTCGGGCGAGTCGAAAATGTCCTTGACCTTTTTGGGTTCAGAGCAAAGGTCACAAACCGGCGGCACCTGCTTGATCGAGGTGTAAGGCACATCAGGCACGAACCCAACGACAGCCTCAGTCCACCAAATGGCCTCAAGCGCCTTGTCGGAGACGTTGCCTTCAGCCATGGCCTTGGCGGCTTCGAACAACACGGTGGCCGGTACGCCCGTGAATGACATGCGCGCCATATTGGGGTACAACATGACGCTCTACCGGGGCTGTCGTGGCCCAGTGGTTAAGGCGCCGGGCGTCCACTGTGGAGGTCGTGGGTTCGAACCCCACAGGCGGCGATTCTGGTATAGTGTTTCTATAGTCCTTGCCACTCGCTTGTGTGTGGATTTGGTTTGGTTGCCAAGCACAAGTTAAATTTCGTTGTTTCGGGTCCAAGCTGCCGGGGTGGATCCCGCCCACTCAACTCAAAAATCTGAGCCCCCTCTTGGCAAGCATCCTCGGTTCCACCCATGTTCCTGGCTATGTCAAAGCACAAGACGAACAAGTTCATCCCCCAAGCCCCAAGTTTGTGTTGTGTGTTCTTGAAAGTCACTATCATATGTGTAATTGTCCTGAGGTACAATTGAAAAAAAAAGACATGACACTCTCCTTGATCCACATGGCAATGGCACAACGACGCAGGTCGAGCTCGCGGAAATTCAACGGACGCTGTTTTTTATATTTTTTTTTTAAAATACAAGCAGCCTATGTACTGGGGGAGATCTAACCATTGATACACAAAGACACAAGCTCATACACACAAACACACAACTCCTTGGACTTGGCACTTGGGTACTTGCTTAGGGGCCTCGGACCTTTGGCTTGATTCCGGTCTTGTACAACCACCAACAGAGGGTGGGCAAAGCAAGAATGCAAGCAATGCAGGTGCAGGGGCCGGAAGGCCAGGGGACAGAAGGAGGCAATGTGGAGCAGAGACCAAGCAGCCACATGTGCACCAGATGACTTGGGTGGGGTTCGAACCCACGACCTTCGCCTTGCAAGGTGGGAGTGTTGCCACTATGCCAAAACCACTGGCTTCAACGGACGCTGTTTGGCCCGATGCTTGCAATGATTTGGTGTGAGGTGCTGATCATCCTTGGCAATGTCGTTGTTGCTTGACTCACTGCCGTTGTCGTCCAGGTGCTCTTCGTCTTCCATGGCGGTCATGTTGTCCTTGTCCCCCCTTGACCGGCATCACCGGCACGCTCCACATCCACTGTCTTGCCGCCACTTGGGCTCAACAATAAATTGGCACACACGGGCTCGAGAAGAATGGGGTTGGCGTCTTGAAGCGACGCCGCCGCGCGCACCAACAGGACCCCATTGAAAAACACGTTCTGTTTGTCCGGCAGTACCGAGCCACAACCACCATGCTCCGGCAACGACCAAAGGTCAACAACAACATCAAGTAGCGGCGCCTGTGTCTGCAGCTGAAATTGCATGCCACTTCACACACGAGTTGGCTGTTGGTGCCCCACCCCTCCTTGGTGCTGCCCAAGACGACATCAGGCCGCTTCCTTGGGCGTTCTGGCATCACCTTGGTGCCGTGCCGGGCCTGGCACAACCGCTTTTTGGACTCCAGCCATTGGCAAAACGTTTTGCAAACCGCGTTGTGGTGCGTAGCTTGTCTGGGCCCACACGACTTTTGTTCCTGTCCTCTCCCTGACACAAATCTAGCTCCATGGCCTTCAACCCGCCTACCTCACCCCTCCTTCAAACTTCCTTTTGAAAACAGAAACCACGGAAAAAAAAAAAAAAAAACGAACTGATTGGATGTCCCACATGGACTGCTTCTTTCCCCCACTCCCCTCCATCGATTGTCTTGCGCCCGTGCCTTTACCTCCCCCCCCACCTACATTCTTGATGCTGCCTCCTTTGTCCTCACCTTGATTACTTGCTCTCACCACCATTGGCTTACATACTCTCCCTTTCCCCCTCCCTCCCCACTGTTGCCAACCGCTCCTTCCATACACACCACCCAATGCTGCTGGTCATCCAAAGAGCCACACAGTGTGCAGAGTGGTGACGGGGCGCGATCCGGCCAGTACATGTGCAATTGGGCGAGCGTTGGGAGCCGCCCCGTGAGCACTTTGACGCGAAAAGTGACCAAAGAGTCGAGGGAGAATGATGCGACACGTGCGGCGGGCTTGCGGCCACTACGAATGGCCTTTGCAAATATGAGCATGTCGGGTTCCGGGACGAGCTTGTACACATGGCTTGCGAGCTGCACCCTCGCTTCTGCTCGAGATGCCGCTTGGAGCGTCTTGCCAAGGCTAGTGTACACTGGCAAGTGCCCAAGCTGCAACAGTGCGCCAAAGTCAATCTCTGCGAGAAATTCCTTGCTAAACCTGCACGCCCGAGGCGCAGATGCCCCCCGCGATGCAAGTCGATCAGCCTTGTCGTTGTTGCGGTCTCCTGAGTGGCCTTTGACCTTGACGATGGTGATGCTCAGGTTGCGGCGGCGCACAATTGCCCTCAAAACAAGGAGGAGATCGAGCAGCGTGGGTGGCGAGCGCATTTCGGCGGTGATTGTGGTGGGTTCCGAGAGTGTGGTGGTGACAAGGAGACACGCCGCTGCCGAGTCAGAGTGTACACGGGCGCGAGAACTTGGAGGCAGGTACGCAGCGAGCGCGCAGACAGCGTAAAGCTCGGCACGAGTCGAGCTGGCTGGTGCCGCGGGGAGGCGGCCAAAAAGCTCAATGCCAAGTGCAGGGCAGTGTGCGCCAAATCCCATGAGCGTTACCGAGGCACTGGTGGCAGGCTGGAGTGAGCCATCGGTCCAACAATCAAGCACCTTCCGCATCGCCCGTGTGAATGGGCCACGATTCGACGTTGGCGGGTACTCGAAAATAGCCGGCTCGCTGGCATGTAATGGGTCGTCATCGTCGCTGTCGCTTGAGCGGTCCTCGGAGCCCGACACGTCGCGGTTGGGATCGCCAAACATCGGTTCTCGCAGCAGCTGGACATATGGGCACAGGTGTGGGTGGGCAGAATCTGGAGCGTGGACCAAAAAGGCAACTGGGCCGTCCCGTCGATCTACTGATTGAAGAGCAGAGACTGGCCGGGCAAGCGAAAGCAGTACCGCAGTGGTGCAGTCTGGCCTGTTGAGGCGGTCGTGCGCAAACCTGCATTGGAGCGGGTCGTCGCAATCGAGGCAGAGGTGTAGCAGGGTGCAGCCAGGCTCGGGCGCTACTTGGTGGGCCAGTGGGCAACGACATGGCCGGAGGTGTCGCAATAAAAGGATTGTGTCGTTGGGGTCACTTCGGCGGTCGACATCGGCACAGAGGCCAAAGACTACGGCGCCGTCGCTCTCCCAGACGAAAAGCTGGCCGACGTGATAGTACGGTTGCCTGACATGGCGCGGCGCGGTGAGCGGGTGGAGCGTGTGACCGAGCGATGCGCACCGCGCGGCGACGCAATCGACTAGTCGTTGGAGCGCGTGAAAAATACGCCCGTTTCTTCGGCACCGGGGCGCAAGGAGGCGACGAGTGGATGCTACAGCGTTTGCAAACCGGGTCGTGGTGCTGTCTTGGTCATAAAAACAAATGGTAGAGATCAGGGGGGAAAGGGAAAGAACACGGGAGCGGAGCAGGTGGGGTCTGAGAATGTGCAACACGTCAAAAGGAATAACCGACTCAAGGGGGATGTCGTCAGTGGGTGAGACAAGGAACGGATCAACACGACCGACGAGGTGGATGGACAAAAACGACTGCGAGAAAAGGGGCAAGATGTTGATGATGGGCGACGGGACTCTTTGGGCGACGTGGGAGCGGATGCTCGGTGGTGGGTATGCTAACGGGGAGGTCCACCAGCGCAGAGCGCGCTGGGCTTGAGCAACTTGGGCGCAAGCCACGTGGAAGTGTTCACTTGTCGTCGGCTGAGACAGGCAAAACCTGAGCCAAGAGGCCTTTGAGGAGAGCAAGGCACGTGCGATTGATTTCAGGCCGTACGTAGACTCGTCGTAAAGCACCGGGGCTGGGGTGTTGGACGGGAGGCGGGCTACATGTCTGAGTGCATTGCGTAGTTTAGCGTCAAGACGGTCGAGAAACGAGGGTGAAGGAATGAAGCCGCTGGCACGGTAGGCCGCCGATGGAACAATGACCGCGTTGATCACGTAGGTGGCGATCTGCGCCGGAATGCGCTTTGACCGCAGCACGTTGAGGGCGCCAGTGACCGAGCTGAGCATTGCTCTTTCGGTCGCTCTCCTCGGCCCTGTACCATCAATGAAGACACCAAGGTACCGACGCACGTCTCCTTTACTCACCCGGGGCACCGCCACACCTTGCGACATCACTGTGCCTTCCCCACCGTCGCGAGCATTGAATGCCAGCACGAATCCTTTGCTCCCATTTGCCTTGATGCGAGCCAATTCATTGAACTCGTCCACCAAGTTGACCACCCGCTGCAGGTCCTCTTTCGACTTGGCGAAGAAGATGGCGTCGTCAATGTAACCAATCGCGACGTACTTTCGCGTTGCCACCACCTCCGAGTCGCCCACCCGCGACCCCACGTCGACCTTCGGCACTCGCACTTCGAGATTCACGCCCTCGCAGGCGTCCTCGACCGCGCACAACAAAATGTCGTAGAACGCGTTCCAGAGGAACGGCGACTCGACGGCACCTTGCGGTATGCCTCGGTGAAGGTTGAACTTGTCGGTCTTGCCAAAGGCTGTGATGACGAGGCTGTACGATCTTGCAAGAAGTTGCGGCAGTAAAATTGATGAATCGATCGGGCAAACGTAGGCGCTCAAGTGCCAGTCGCACAAGTCGGTGCGGGACCGTGTCGAAGGCTTTTGACTTGTCCTCTGAGTACGCCCACAACGCCTCGTCCGAGTCCGCCGCTTGCGCCTGCGCCACTAAACCATGTAACACGTCCACTGGTAGCCTCGTGTCCGTACCTCGAAGCGCCGAGAACCTTGCACCTCGTAGTACCTTGTGCTTTGCGGCTGCCGATTGGATGCGGTTCCACACAATCGAATTGAAGAGTTTGGACGCGCACTCGAGCAACGTGATTGGCCGCATGTTGTTGACGTCGCCGGTATACCCTTCGGGTTTCTTCGGCGTGAGGAATATGACACCGTGGCGCCACTCGTTGGGGGTCCAACCTTCCTGGTACATGTCGGTGAACAGTCGTGCAAGTACCTTGTGTCCCACCGTACCCAGTGCTGCATAGTGGCGGTACCCAAGTTGCGATTCTCCTGGCGCTTTGTCCAGATCCACCCGGTTCAGCGCTCCTGCGACGTCCACCGCAGAGATCTCATGCTCGACACCATCCCAAACTGTTGCCGCTACATGTTGCAGTGGTTGGCAAGCTTGCCGAATCGGATCCGACGCATTGAGCGGGTCACCTGGTTGTTGGAAGTCGAAGTTTGCCGATACCGCACTTGCCACGCCCTGCTTGACGGCGTTTGGCTCCAGTACCAGCTCGTCCCCATCGAAGATACAATCGACGCAACTCGCCGGTCGTTGCCGGTCCAGTACCGAGCTCACCACGGACCCCAGATTCGTCGCAAAGCGCTCTACCCGCCTTTTGACCGCTGTATCTATGGCCTCGCGGCGTCGCCGACCCGCCTCTTGTATTACTCGCTCCGCCAGACGGGCCCGTGCGTCCATGAGCGCAACATTACCCAGAGGGAGCACCACTCCGGGCAGCACCGCCTCGATTCGTCGTCGCTCGTCGTCGTTCAACGTCGCTTCCGGGTCGCGCAACAATTTATCTAGTGCCATGAGCGCCACGCAAGCGTCCGACTTGTCCTGATTCGGTCGCAGGGCGTGATTGGGCCTTGGTGCCGGTCCGCGTTTGCGTCTTGGCAGTTCTGTTTCCAATGCTTGCGCGGCTACTCTGTGGAATTTCTCCCACCGGGTCTGGATCGGGATTGATGAGTCAAGAATATCGATTTCGGGCTGGGTGCTTGCTGCTTGGACCGCGTCTGCTTCCACCCATGACGGAAACGTGTCGTCGTCGGCCAGAGTCAGGCCAAGATCGCTGATTACCCGGCTGCTATACTTGGCCCAGGATTGTGGTGTCAGTTTCTCGGTGTCAAGAACGTATCGGGCTGCCGCTCGGCGGGCTTCTGCTTGTGCGCGGGCAATGCTCCGGTCCAAACGGACTGCCAGCGATGACAGTAGCAGGAGGCGGGAGTGGTCAAAGCCACTGGCTGGTTGCACAAGTAGGGCGTGTACGTCGTGCAGGAATCCCGGCGATGCGTAGATGCGATCCAGCCGGCCACGGCGACATGTGTTGGGCCGTTTGCGTCAAGGTGTAGAGCCACGTCCACCAAGCCGTTTCCCAGGCAGAACCTTTCAATCGGCCGGCTCGGCGCATCATCCCGCTCGTTCATATCACCTGCCACCAACAGCAAATCGCCCGTGCGATTCGAACGCTCTGTCTCCTGTTTCAGCGCCTCTAGTACCACGCTCGGGCATCGGCGTCTTGCGGCGGCGCATACACTCCAACAACACGCAATCTGTACTGGTACCGCCCCTGGATGCTGAACGCAACAACGTAGCCGCCATATCGGGTCCAGTGGCAAGTGTGACGGGCAAGCGCCGGTTCAACGGCGACAAGAGCACCTGATCCTTGGGGTTTGTCTTGGTCATACGCGAGGTGCACGATCCACTCCTGGCTCAACATGCGGCAATCAAGTGCTCGGGACGATTTGTGTGAGAGTTTTGTTTCTGTTGTTATTACAATACCCACTCCGCTTTCTGCTGCATGGTTAAGTGTTGCGATGAGACGGTCGTTTGCCTGTGAACCCCTACATTTGCCACAAGAACGTTTGTCCGATAATTCTGGTTAGTATTCGCCTTGATCTTGTGGGTTGTCTTGAATGAAAATGAATCGCCCGAGCGTGGTTTTGTCCTTGGCTGGCTGTAGTCGTGGGTGTCGTTGGCATCATTGTGGGTTGGGGCTGTCAGTTCCTGCGTTTTGTGTGCGACTGTCCGTGCTTGGCTCAGACTGACCGGCTGTCAGCGGGCGGTGGGCTCTTGCAGAGTCCGTTGATGGCATGGGTGTTCTTTCCCTGTCAACCTTGCTCGTCCCGGCTTGCTTGTCGTCCGTTGTGTCGATCGTCTTCTGACGCTTGTTCCTGCCTCGATCCGTTGGTGACTGTGAAACGTCCTCGTGCGGCCGGGTTTGTGGTCGCCGCCTGGCCACCGGTTCTTGATCGACCTCCATCTCGTCTCCTCCGTCCTCTTGGCCTTGTGTAGTTGCCTCCATGTTCTTCCGAATAGCGACTGCCGCCTCCATGGCCGCGCCATTGTCGCCCTTGGCCAGCGATTCGACCACCGACAAAAGCGATCCAATAAGCTGGTTTTGCTCTTGCATCTGCGCATCGACCCGGCGCTCGCTGCCCTTCAAACCTTCCACCGTCGCTTCCAATCTGCCAACAGTAGACTTGAGCTGCTCGTTCTCTTTCCTGAGCGCGGCGTTCTCGGCCTCCAACTCGGCCACACGGCGATCCTCCTCCTGTCCAGCAGCATCACGACCTGTCGACCTGCCACCAGCTGCAGAAGCGTATGATTGGCCGTTGACCACCCGCGCTCTGTCAGGGCTTGCGCCCTGTCTTTGTGCAGCTTGCTGTTTCTGCGCCTCTTGTCTCTCCTTCCACTCCTTCCTCGCCGCACACTGGGTTTGAATGTGGTCAGGTTCACCACATGAGAAGCAGAGCTTGATACCGGCCGGGTAAACCTGGGCTCGTGCACCGTTGATGACGAGACGTCCTCCATCCTGGAGCATGGCCTCGCGGACCTCTTTGTTGCCCGCCTGCCACAACACAATCGAAAATTCACGGAGGCGGTTGTTGTCGACTGCGATGGCACGACCGCCACCCAATCCGTCAAATTCAATGAAGGCGATCTGGTTGACCGCATCCTTGTGAACGACCACTTGTAGCGTCAAATCCTTGTCCTTTACCTTGGCTCTAAAGTCTTCAAGCGAGGCGTAGAGCGATGTGTACTGACGGCGGAAAAACAGCGGCGCATCATTGCCTGCCGCTTCCATGGCTGTTTTGGACGGGAATCGGACCTTTGTAAATTTAGATCCGAGGATATCAATAGAACCTTCGACCTGCAGCTCGCCCCACTGCTTTGACAAAAACTCTCTCACCTCGCCCAAACTGGCGCCCCTGCTCAGCGGCCCAGCAAATCCAACAAACTGGCGCTTCTCGCCATCCACTTCGTCCCATCCGTGCTTCTCAATACGCATCGTGCCGAGGCCCTTGACTTCGATGGTGTCCGGCGGCGTGACGGCGAGAGAGAACATAAACTTGGCAGAGTCGCCAATCTGGCCAGGGCACTTCCTGAGGTCGCGGTATGGGATCCGCTGCATGTCCATGGCGTCGGCCAACATCTTCATGACAATCCCGGTGGCCCCATTGACGATCTTGTGCTTGGGGACTTTGACCAGGTACTTGTCGTTTTCATTGTTGCCCAAGATGACTCGCCCGTTGTCTGGGCCGGGACGGAGTGCCGGGCAGCGGATGGTGCGACGGGTGACAAGGGTGAAGCCGTCATTCGCAGCCTTGGGGGCTTTGGGCGCCGACCCACCGTTGTCTCGCATCTCGGCGTCGATCAGTTCGGGTGGGGCGCGACCTGGGGCGGCCGGGCCACCCATGGCGGGGGGCTCGGCAGGCGTGGCCATGTTTGTCGGAATTCGTTGGAAGGCTAGGTGTTGAGGACTTTGCTTGAGGTGCTTTACATAGATTTTGAGCTATGCCTATCGCGCTTGAGACTGCTGTGCTGGAGGAGAATGGTTGTGCGGTTTTTTTTTTTTTTTTTTTTTTTTTTTTTTTTTTTATAATACAAGCAGCCTATGTACTGAGGGAGATCTAACCATTGATACACAAAGACACAAGCTCATACACACAAACACACAACTCCTTGGACTTGGCACTTGGGTACTTGCTTGGGGCCTTGGACCTTTGGCTTGATTCCGGTCTTGTACAACCACCAACAGAGGGTGGGCAAAGCAAGAATGCAAGCAATGCAGGTGCAGGGGCCAGGAGGCCAGGGGCAGAAGGAGGCAATGTGGAGCAGAGACCAAGCAACCACATGTGCACCAGATAACTTGGGTGGGGTTCGAACCCACAACCTTCGCCTTGCAAGGCGGGAGTGTTGCCACTATTTTTTTCTTTTTTTTTTGCTACACTACTGCATGTATTATGGGCTACAACCAACTCACAAACTTCAAAAAGGAGGAAGCAGGAAGGAAGAGACCAGAACACAACTGCTGCAAAATGAGCATCACAAGCAAGCAAGAGGCAGGCAAGTGGCAGTAGGGGCCGCGAGCGACCATGGGAACAAGGCGGGGAAGGAAAGTGAGGGGCAGGCGGGGAGGAGCAACAACAATACAACAAGGAAAAGATCCTTCAGTCTTCCACTGGGCTCAGCATACCCTTGTTCTTTGCCTTGTGGGCCCAACTTGACTCTTGCGCAGCTGTCAAAGCGGCTGCAAAGTCTTTGGACTGCCAAAGCTCGTCCAGTACTACTGCCAGATCTGCCTCAACAATGGCAAGGTCGCGGTTGACCCGCATATACCGCTCAGAGGTCCTGGCCCGGTGGGCCTTCAAATCTGCCACCTCCGCCTTTGTCGTCTCCAACTCGGGCTTGATGGCCTCGGACATGAGCTCAAACTTGGTGCTGAGGGCCTCAAAGTCCGTCAAGAGCCCCTGCACCGAGCTGGCAAGGGACTCCAAACGTTTCTCAGCCTTCTCAACCTTCTCAATGGCTGCAGACAAATCCCCGCGCATCTTGTCTTGCTCCAGCTTGATGGCCGAGAGAAGCACATCCTGCTGGGCGCAATACTTGTTGAGCGTCTCCTGCATGGCCAACATCTGGCCAGCAAGATCTGCCACCTGCGAGCGCAAGACTTTATCCACCAGATTCACCTTGTTGATGGCCTGCTTGGCGGCTTCAGTATAACTGATGCCGCCGGCACTTGTCACCGGGGCAAAAATCGGTGCGGGACCAGCGGAGGGCGACCTGGCGATTGGCCTGGACGGGCAGGCCAACTTGACATGTCCAGACTCACCACAAGAGTAGCAGAGCCTGGCGGAACCCGCAAAGAAGAGCAAATCATGGCCATTGACAGCAAGCTTGGCAAGCGAAACAGCGTCCACGGCGTCCTGTTGAGTCTCGTAGTGCCAAAGCACTCGCGAGAAAGTTCGGGCACGGCAGTTGTCAACCAAGAGCACATGGCCCTTGGCAAGGAGGACAGGCAGGTGGCGCACAGACTTGTAGTTGCAAAGCACTTGTACGTTCTTGTCAGCGGTGCTCCGATCGTTGAGCCAAACTTGCAGGTCATTGAGGACGCGCACAAATTGGCCACGGAAAAAGGTTGGCGACTTTTGGATGGCAGAAGCCAAGTCTTCTTGTGCCGCGAATGCGACCTTGTAGAACCGAGTGCCGTTGACAGAGCGCTCGTTGACAATGGTAGAGACCTTGTATGTGCGTTGGAGGTGGGCCAGGGCCGGCTCTTGATGGACGGAATGGGGCATTGGCCCCGCCCACGCCTACCTGTTCTGCGGCTGGCCTCGCGAGCAAACACATGCTTGCGGTTGCCAAGGTAAACGTGGATGTAGTCATCGATGTTGTTGTCCCAGTCACGGTTTGGCTTGGTTTCATCGAGGGTCCAGTTTCCCTCGTCATCCTTGGCAGCAAGAGCCTTGATATGCCGGTTATACATGTTCCAGGCAAACTGCGCAACGGCCTCAGGGTTTGGTGATTCGCAGTAGGAGTTGGGCAGGGGAGTGGCCAAGCGGTCTCCAACGTATTTCTTCAAAGTGGCAACGAACTTGATCTTCACGGGTTGGAGGTCAGTGAAGGAAGCTGTGGTGGCGGACAGATCAGTGGACCCGTCACTGTCCGTGTCGTCGTCCGACGGCCCATCACGGTCTTGTTGGTCCTCTGTGGCATCGCAGGAAGCGCTGGGAGACGAACGGCTTGAGGGACCAGGGACGGGGGTGGTGGGTGGCGGGCCACGACGGGAGGATGCCGAAGCCGAAGCCGGAGTGCAAGCCATGACAACGATGGTGAAGGCCAAATGTAGGTATAAAGAAAAGAGCAGGGGCAGTCTGAGGAGCATTAGGGCAATGATGGGCTGCCACGAGTTGATAATCCATGGCAGAAGGGTGGGCATCAAGGGAGCTTTTTTATACTTCTCATTTCATCTTTAGCGCCAGTCAAGGCCAACCTTTACACTTCAGCAAGTTTTACACACAAACGTCTTGGTGGGATTGGTGGTTCTTCAGCGTTCTGTGATGGAATCCAATGGAAATTGTTCAGAATCTAATGGAAACGCGTCAGTTCATACTGATTTGGAGGGGGTGTTGCATTTTCGTTCAAATGAACAATATATGCACTAGGCGCCACATTCCAACACTCCCCCACAGGCGGTAGTCTCATGTGATTGCTGATACATTGCTTGAACGCATGTATACTCCACAGTACTTGCATCCACACACCATAACTGAGCAACTCCGTTCCTGCACTTACTCTTCCTCCCGTGGGCATGGACGCATTCCCAACCACGCCCTGAACTGCTCAAACAACCGTCTCCCCAACAGCTTTGTGAACCCGTCCGCAATGTTACGGATCCCAGCAATAAACACGAGGTGCACAAACTCCCGTCGCTGGTTCTCCCTCAAGAACGCCAGCCGCACAGCCACATGCCGAATTGACCGGCGTAGTCCCTCACCATTCGCCAATGCAATGGCCGCCTTGTTGTCGCAATTGATCTTGATCTTGTTGGTGCGCGTCTCATCAATCAATTCTGCAATCAACTGTGTGATCCACGTCCCGTGTCGTACTGCTTCGGTCACTGCGTTGACTTCCGCCTCTGCTGTTGACGTTGCAACCCATGGTTGTCGGCGGCTGGACCATGTCACAGGGCCACCACCAATGCCGAAGCAGAAACCTGATGTTGAGCGCTGCGTCGCTGAGTCGTCTGCGTACGACGAGTCACAGTAGCCAGAAACTGTGCTCCAAAATGAGGCACCGTCGCTGAGCTTTGGGTACCAAATACCATAGTCGCGGTGCTTCTTTAGGTAACCAACGATGTTGAGCAGGTCGGCAAAGTTGCGCATGCTTGGGTGCTTTGCGTGGCGAGCAGCAGAGTGAACGGCAAATGAGATGTCTGGGCGCGTGCCTGTTGCGACAAAGAGCAGCATGCCCAACAGATACTGGTATTCCTTGATCTTGTCTGCTGCAAGTGGTGCCGGGGAGTCCTCAGCCTTGACGACATGGTCGCGGGCTGGTTGGTCCTGAGCGTGGGTCTTGGCCCTCGGCGACACCCAAGTCCTTGATGTTGAGTGCGGGTTTGTCGTTCAGCTTGTGCGTGAGAAGCTGCGTCTTGACAAGCTCGATCTGCGGCAGCGACGGCCCAGTGATGAGGAGATCATCCACGTAAATGACAATGACGATGAGGACTTGGTTGCTGCGGTCCGCTCGTTTCACCATGATGCAGTCTTCGTTCTTGCAAGGTACAAAGCCGAAGGCAAATGAGACATCACGCAAATACTCGGCCCAATGGCGTCCTGCCTCTTTCAGCCCATAGAGAGACTTGATGAGCAAGAGCACCTCGTCCTTTTCAATTGGGTACCCTGGTGGTGCCCACATGAGCATTGGAACCTTGAGTTTGGCGTGGAGGTATGCGTTTGATACGTCCATTGCGAAAATCACCCATCCATGGGCAGCGGCAAGGGCAACAACAATGCGGACTGCGGCAGTGGTTGGCATGCCAGAGTAGGTTTCGAGGCCGTGGGCGGATTGCTGGTCTCCACGGGCGACTAGTCGGGCTTTGAACTTGGTCAAGTTACCATCCGGGTCGCTTTTCGCATCATAGACCCACTTGCAGCCAATTGGGCGCTGGCCATGCCGAATCTTGATAACCTCAAACGTGCCGTTCGCCTCAAGCGCGGCAAGTTCGACAAGCTCCGCTCTTTGCCAGTGGTCGGCATGTTGATCTTCTTTGGCCTGTTTGTGTGATTTTGGTACTTGGACATCGGCCGCACGCATCTTCGGGATGTCAAGATCCATCGAGTTGATAAGTTTTGCCATTGCTCGAGCAAGGTGGCGGCGTGCATCACGGTTGACCACACCATCTTTGTCAGTGTGAATGGCGAGTGACGCTGTGATTGGCCCAGCGTTGTGAAAAGCACCTACGGCTCGCTGAGCACCACCCTCCCCCACACTGGGTTGACGCAGTGTAATCTCAACATAGGGGCGCAGCGTCGGGCGCGGTGGCACAACCCTCGGACGCACTGGCTCAGTAAGCTCCGCGCGTGGTGGGGACTCAGCACGGCGGGGCGACGGCGAGCCCTGGCGGACGCCAGGTGCACGTCCAGCGGGGGTCAAGCGAGCCGGCGCAGCGGTGGTAGCACGTCGGGCCCCGCGCGGCCTGCGTGCGTAGGTGTCGGTGGCGGGACATCGTCATCGGAGCTGTCATCAGTGGTTGCTGCATCGCCATCAGGCGCATAGTCGCGGTCGGTTGGGTCGTGAAGGGCAAGAATGCCTCGGGCAACTCTTCCAAAAACTCGGCAGATGGCCCGCGTATGGCTGCTCGGACAATATCAGACTCAAGGAACTTGGCAGTGGTTGATTCGTGAACAATGCCAGAGTGTGGATCAAGCAGGAGGAGCATGGCACAGTCGCTGTCATGGTACCCAACAAACACCCGCCGTTGGGCTGTTGGGCATAGCTTGAATGCGGGTAAGTCCGGATTTGGAGGTTTTTTTTTTGTTAACCACGCTGCATGTATTTATACAAACGTATCAGATCTGAATGCCCAACAAGGAAGGGAAAGGGGGATAATGGATTTGGAGGTTGATAGGCTGCTGAGCCAAACGCGTGCAGTCTGGGCACGAAATCAGACTTGAAGAATGCCTGAAACGGTGTGAGGTCATCCAAACGCTTGAGCGGCGTGTGGTTGCGTACCACGCCAGCTAGTTGGGCGGCAAGCGGCCACAGCCCGGCAGCCTCATCAGCGGGTACGACTCCATCTAGGTGCATGAGGTAAACGCGGATCCGCTCGTTGATGTACCTGTTGAGACGCTCAATCCGGCATTTGCCTGGTGGTTGCCAGCAAGAGACGGGTACTGCTCAACACCACGGTGGTGCAGCCAGTTGTCAAATCGCGCATTCAGAAACTCGGTTCCACGGTCATGCTGAACTGCAGCGAGGCGGCAAGACATGCGGCGCTCCCAGAGCGTGACGAGGTGCGTGAACAAATGAAACACCGAGTCTGATTTGTCATAGATTGGGATCACCGCACACATGTCCAAGAAGTCGTCCATGATGACAAGCAGGTGCCGCGCGCCGCCATGCCCCTGGCGGTCAATGATGTTGAGGTCCATGAAGAGTCGTTGTAACAGGGCGGTCGCACGCGGGAACTGAGACAGCGGGACAGTGCGCCGCTGGGTCGCTTTGGCCAGGGCGCATGAGTGGCAGGCTACCGGGCGAGCTCAAAGGCCCATCGACTCACAAACGAGGTGCCAAGAGTCGCCCGCAATGTGGTTGTAGACAACGTGCAGGTGCTGGAGGCGATCCACCGCGGGGACAAGCTCGCTGGGGTCTGCGGGTGGGGTCGGAGCGACCGTAGTGAATGCAACCGGGAATGCCGGGTCAAACGGCACGCCAAACTTGGCGCCCAGCTGTTCCAAATCTGCCTCAGTGGCGTTGCTCGAACAGAATATATACTCACGGCCAAGGTCAGGGATCCATGCGCTCAAGATGGGGTCATCTGAGCCCAGCCCGTAGAGTCCCCATGTGGCCACATCGGGAAGACCACCTGCGTAGACGCCAATGTTCGGCTCCTCAACAACAACCAAACGAGAGACTGGCTCCAACGGCGACACAGGGGCATCCCTCGAGACGCCAAGTGTCGGTGTAATGGTTGTTTCCAGGAATGAGAGCCTGTTGCAGGTGGCAAGTGGAAACCAGGGTAACCTCAGCTCATCACAAGAGCAAGTTCCATGCACAGAGTCCAGTTGTGAGCAAGATGGTGTATGAAGAACAATGTACTGCATGCCCATGAATTTGGAGAATTGAATGCAGTGATCCGCTGCAGATAAAAGCGTCGGAGAGACAAGGCGGGTGGACAGATCGGGCACAAGGAGTGCACCGGCAAGGGTGATCGAGGGCGAGAAACCTTGGACAGTAACGTGGATGTCACCAACATGTGTAGCTGTAATCTTGGTGTTGTCAGCGACTGTGACATGAAGCGGGGTCCGGATGCGGTGAATGCTTGAGAAGTCACTAATGTACGGGGTCATATGCCGGTTTGCGCCGCCATCAATGCCATTCGACAGGCTCTGCAGGGCGCGGGGTATCGTGTACCTGCTGCTGCTCCTCCCTAATCACAATGGCCGCGTCGCGGGTGCGCAATTGGCGCGGGCCACGCTCCGAGGTACCCAAGTCGCCATTGGCATCCATGGCGAGAGTGGCCGCAAACGCGGGCAAGTAATACTTGGCGGTCATATCGCAGGACTCCGCAATGTGGCCGCGCCAGCCACATTTGTTGCACATCTATTTCTTGTGCTGCGCTGCGAAGATGCAGGAACGGCCACCTGGCCCACGAGAGTTCTTGCAGCCACGCGTCCAGCAGGTCCAGCAACGGTCCCGGAAGTACAGGTTCTTTTGGGCGTGCGTCAGCAGGGGCTGGATCGAGGCCGCACCCGCCCTGGGGCCGGCCGCACCGGCTGCGCCGGCCGCGGGCAGACGGACATCCTTGGCGTGGGCTGCGCCGGGCCCCGCCGGGCGCTGAGGGGCAGCAAACAAGTCGTGCCACACGGTATCCCGCTCACGTTCTGAAAATATTCGCCCTCCAACGCCTCGTTGAAGAGCTTTGTGACCGACCAGACGTGCACGGGCTTGTTGCGTTGCTTGTGGGCCTTGATTGCAGCCACAAACTGGTTGAACAGAGCCTGGCGAAGCGCGTGGTACATGCCTTGCTCGAGCAATGTGAGGAGGCCTGGACCAAGGGGCTCGCCCACCCACTTGTCCATCACTGGATTGCCGTGAGCACCAGCTGAACGTGGTTGGTGAACACTAGCGACGTGCTGAATCGACCTGCGTCAATGCGACGGAGCCCGTCCTCGGTCGAGTGGCGAGCAGATGTAGAGCAGACACTCGGTGCTTACATCAGGCAATCCACCAGGTCTCAGGCTGTTTCGTTCGGGATGGCAATGAGGTCCATGCCCTTTACAGCGGCCCGGATTGCGTCAGCGATGTTGATGGAGTCGGTGACGTTGTCGTTGGCGGCGGCACCAAAAATGAATGTGCCCCATTCCCGCAGCGACATCTTGATGACGCCGTGCACGCGGTACTTTTTCAGGGTCTTCTCGAACTTATCGAACCAGGCATAGAATTGGACGGTGTCAACCTTGGACATGTTGATCCGTCAAACATCATGCCGCGCACGTCAGAGATACTCGGGACGGTCTGCTGGAATACTTGCATGAAGCGAGTGCGCTGGATCGAGGCCTCGAGCAGCGGGTCATCAAGGGCAAGCCCAGCGGTACCCATGCCGACACCATCGGGGGCAGCGCCAGGGGCTGCACGGGTCCCGCCAGTCGTCGGGCCAACCGCGCGCTGGTCGAGCGTGGTTTGGGGGTCACCCGCTGGGGCCGGGGCAGGCGCATGCGTGAGGGCGGTGAGGAATTCCTCCCCCTCCGCAAGCAGGGCCGCGCGTTCGGCCGCAAACTCGCGCATGAGGCGCGCATGGGTGGCCTTGTCGAGGGCGGCGTGACCTGATTGAAGCGCCTGGTGCTGTTCGTTGAGACGCGAGCGTTTCGCCCGGATCTCGGCAATCCCCTTACTCAACTCGTCGGTCACTGCGTCAGGGGCTTCCTGGGCGGTGCGTTTCCGGTTGTCAATGCGAGCACCATCTGTGGTGTCGTCTGGCTTGTCAGTGTAGTCTGATTCATCGCAGGGCATCGTGTCAGACTAGGGTCGGCAAGGCATGACCATGGTCTGTCGTACCATCTGGCACTGAAGCAATCACCGGCGCGGGGAAGCCAAAGAAGACTGTGTGGTAAGCAGCACAAACAGCGGGCGTGATCCGGACATTCCACGCCTGGAACATGGGGATCGCAGCACCAGCATCAATGAGTTGCCATTTGAGTTGCAGTTCCATGGTCAACGGGTTCTCGTTGGAGAGGTGAAACGAGGTTTTAGTCGCGGCGCACAGCCACGACACGAGCGAATCGGACATCATGTACACGGATGCGAACTTTTCCGAGTCATAATGCTGGATGATGAGGAAGACGCCCTCTTTGGTCATGAGAACCTTGAACAAGGAGGCAAGGTATGTGGCGCTTTTACCGGCGAGGGTGTTGGGGATGGGGATGCCAAGGAGCTTGCGGGCCTTCTCCATTGTTTCCTCGGTCGCACCATCTGCAACAGCAGGGGCCGGGTACCTGACGGTCATGGCACTCGTGGACGAGATCGCATTTTCCGCAGCAGTATGCGCATCTTGCATCTTGGCCATCGTTTCGTCACTCGGGCCGCCATCTTGGTGCGCGGTAGCGTGTTCAGAGTCCGGTTGCATGGTGTGCTGTGATCTATCCTGGTTCTGGCGTTGCGAATTGGATACTGAGAGATGTCTCTCGTGCACCAATCGCCCATGTTGTCGTTAATTTGCGAGGTCCGCCATCTCGCGTCAGGGTCGCCGATCCCCAATCAGGGTTGCCGATCCCCGGTCAGGGCGATCATTTCATCGGTTCCATGGGTGTTTGCTTTGGCAGTCTGGCCCCATCCAGCTCGCAGTGCAGATGTTGCCCGTAGTTGTCCCAGTCATGTCCAGCATAACATCAGTAGCTTCACCAGCGTAGTTCGGATTGCAGGTCCCTCCAATTGGGAAATCATCGAGTAGATCGCCCTCGTTGCGACAAGGCCGACACTGTTCCCAGACTCGCTGCCAATCAAAATCAATGGTGCAGCAGTGACCCATGGCCACTCTGATCGTGCCGCGGCCAACGCTGTCCGAAGACTCATGCGTCGCCAATTCAAAGTCAATGGTGGGGTGGCGGGGAATCGGTGGATTGGTGAATTGTTTGGTTTGCGTGGTCAGGTGTCACCTCACCATCCACTCTTCCGTTCTGTGATCTGCATTCCAGGATGAATACCTACCCATTACACCCAGCGGGTGGTGTAGAGTATGAGACTCTTAATCTGTTGGGTATTCGCCCTGAAATAGCAAGATGGTACAGTTGGGAAGGGATGAAGGTCGAGGAGAGGAAGGCGAGGTCGGTTTGGCGTTGGACCGGCCAGGTTCGCTGGCATGCTCCCCCGATCAGTTTGCAATTGCGCGATGTTGCTAACCAAAATACATACCATCTTCTTGTTCTTCTTCTTCTCTCCCTCTCTTTTCCATTCCGGTCCCAGGCCGCGTAGGGCCATGTGTTTCATGAGTCGGATCGGTGATAGTCCACTGATCCGACCACCGCTGATCCTGTTCGCATTCCATGTTGCATCTTATGTGAACTGCCGCCCGTACTAATGGCCGTTAATATAGTATATATGCACTAGGCGCCACATTGGAATCCAACAGCTTGCGTTCCTGCGCGAGAATCAGCGCCCGCGAATACGTTCGACTCATGTTCATCGCCGGATTGCAGAATGTAGCTGACGGATTCACCAAACCCCTCGGTATCAGATTGTTTGCTTGATTCCGCGAATGGTTGAATCTCCGACCATGTCCACATTGGGATGTCAGAGGGCCTGTTTGGGTCCTGCTGAAAGGCACTTTAAACCCGGTTTCAGCTGGTTTATCGCAAAAAACTGGACACAGAACATGAATGGAATTGAGATATAGGCTACATAATATTGCAAAGTAATGATACTGCAAACACTTTTCTGCCATTGTATCATGGGTTGCTCGTGGGAGCCTTGATAGGAACATAAACTGGTTGAAACACGCGTTTCAGCGGGACCCAAACAAGCCCTGATGTGCGTCGATTCATCTTGTTTTTTCTGTGATCGTGCATGGATGTGTTTTGCCATACACACCCAATTTCGGCCCCCAGATCAGACCTGGGCGTGACCAACCCAGCCGATCCACCTCCGCTACGATGTCTCTGGGAGGAACATTTCCGGGCCCGACCCAAGCGACAAGTCCATGTACCCGCCAGTCGGCGGTACCACATGTTCGCCAGTCGACAACACCACGTTTCTGCCAGTCAGCGGTGCCACGATTCTACCAGTCAACGACACTGCATCTCTACCAGCGAGCGTTACCACATTACCAGTCAGCGTTACCACCACGTCGCCACCACGTCACCACATTCACTGTTGGCATGTCGACCTGTCCGACGCGCAGTTCCAAGGTCTCAAAGGACCGACCCACTGGCAAAAAAGAGAAGGACACAGACATTGATATACATTGTTTTCTCTGAGCCCAGGCCCAACGATGGAATGCAAAACTGGGATGGAGCTGAAAAAAGGAAAGAAAACACAACAAAGACAGGGTTGCGAGCTGCGAATGGGAACACTGGTGGACAACTGTGTCAAGCAAGCGTTGCGTCAGTCGACATCAAGTATCTACTTCAGGTGCTGAAAAGTGCGATTGCATACCATGCCTAGGTTTGAATGCAACTCGGATACGTTGCCTGTGGTTGAAAACGGAATGGTTAGTATTGATTGCCACGCCAAAGATGAGTCATGGTTCAAAGTCATGGTACCAAGCACTGTGGTTAGACGGTGCGACCAAAAGATACGGCTGTGACGATGGGGGCCAAACGATGTTGCCGAGACGACAGTGGGAGCTGCTACAATGGACAGGGCTAGATACTGCGGGGACCGATGTCGCTGTCAGGCAATCGTTGTATCCACCTCGAACGGGCAAGAGAGGCATAGGACGGGTGCAGAAGAATGGATGGTAAAACATTTATTGTACCACGAAACGAAATGGGTGAGAAGATGGTCGGTTGAGGAGCAGGGAATACTCGGGTGCGCACAGGCATCTTTGAGTCGCTGCAAGTGCAAAGAGCAAGCAAGTGCTTGTTTTGGTGGTTCACGTTACCCGTTTCTACTTGATCGATCAGAGGTCATGTCTCACACCGGTGCCGCAAAAGAGGGATGAAAGCCGAGAACCATGACATGCTAAACATCGTATGGATATGTATAGAACTTACAAGTTGTGAATATGTAAAACAACACAAAACGCAAAACAACACTTACTCGTCGGAATCTTGTCCGTTTCCAAACAACGTGAGACTCAGCGGACCCGAGGTCGTGGCAGAGGGGGGAGGGGGAGGGGAGGCGTGACTTGTGGAGGGCTGTACTGCACGTTGTCTTGGGCGATGATGGCCTCCTTGGACATGTATTGGTCAACCATGTCTCAAAGGGCGCCAGGGCCGAGAACACGTCACCCCTTTCCGCCAAAATAGCGAGGACTGCATGGAGACCCTTTGCGCTTTCTGCAGTTGCAAGCTTGAAGCGAGTGTTCGCGAGCAAGGCCATGAGGTTGGCAGACGTGGGGAGTGTCGACAGCTGGCTTGCGCTCTTCTTGCCGAACTCGATGGCGAGACAGACCATGATGTCACGCATCCAGCGCTAGGGAGCAACAACACAGCGTTAACGTTAGAACACTTTCAATGAAACAAGGAGCGGAAAAAAGGCATACAAGGGCCGCAAAGCGGAATGGTGTGACGTCGTCGCTGATCTCATCCAGGGCATACGTGGAGCCAGTAATGGCCCTCACGAAGGCAACCCGGGGATTGAGGCAAACCTCGTTTGGGATGGGAGCGAGGAGGTTCTCCTTCCACCGTTTGCGAGTGGAGTTGCACGTCGAACGGAAGTGAGAGGCCACCGCCGCTTGGACGTCGGCTTGCATGCAGTTGCCGTATTGGATGAACAAGGGGTGCCATCAACATAACCAATAAGGAAACTCTGTTTCAGTGCAAGGGTGCGGCATTCGATCAGTAAGGAAGAAAGCAATCGCGTGCCAGGCGGGAAAGGATGATCGCAGTGCAGGTGAGGAAGAGAGTGAGGCGGGAAAGGGATAATCGCGGTGCAAGTGAGAAGAAACCGCGCAAGGCGGGAAAACGATGATGATGACATAGCATGTGAGGAAGAGAGTGTGGCGAAAAGGGTGATCGCGGTGCAAGCGAGAAGGAAGGGCACAAGGCGGGAAAAGAATGATCGCAGTGTGAGAAAGAAGCGTGCAAGGAGCGAAAAGGATGGTCTCAGCGCGCGAGCGAGGGAAGAGCAGCTCAGGAGAAAGGACGTACAAAAATGACAACTTCGTCAGGATTTGGCGCCATAGGGAATGTCGCCTCCAGCACCATGCCTCTGTTGCACACATCACGGACTTCGGATCGGTACGAGAGGGGCAAGATGGGCGACAGCGCAGGTTCTTGAGGTTCAGGGGTTGCAGGAGCAGGAAAAACTTGCTGAGACGCTGAGAGCGTATCCCATTGCTCAAACGAGAACAGGGTCTCAAGCTGCTGCAGGCTGAGGAATGTGGGTGGAGGCTGCAAGTTGCCTTCCTGGCTGGCTGGCTGCTGCTGCATTCCGTGATGAGGAGGAAGTGTCGCTTGATCAGCGTTGTCGGCCATTGTGGTGAAGATGATGATGGACAGCAAGATGATTGATGGATGCCAACCCAACTGGATGCCGACGGAAACGCTTGGGTTTTATACCTCCACACTGACTGCAAGGCTCAACAAAAGGCTGTCACCAGCTGTGGCCGCCGGTTGGGTCGATTCCGTCACATGACGGTCGCTATGCTGGTCATTGCTGGCTCCATCTTGTGTGAGACGCCCGTCGCTGCACGCGCTTCAAGCTGCTGCTCGAAAACGTGGGAGCATGTGATGCCGGGCTGGTGCATCCTGCCAGTGCATTGGCTCTTTGTCGGTCGAACAGCAGCCAAAGTGGGTGTGGGAATGAATGAGGCTTGTGACAGTCGCGCCTGTGTGTTGTGGGAACAAGTGACGCGAAAGCCACGGATGTCTCGGATGGAACGCTATACACAAGCTATCAATGAGTGCGTGGTTTGACCTCTTCCAAGCTGGACCATCCTGTCACAATTCACAATGGATACACCATACAAGCATGTGTGCGCCAACTGCAGCAAGCTGTTCCGTTTGAAAAGGAGCGCAACAACCACCAAAAAAGCTGCCGCCGTAAGAGCAGGAAGCTCCAAAGACTCAACAGTGGCGCTGCGCACACTGTACCAGGCCATTCATCATCCGACACAGAAGACTCTCTGCCGCACCTCAACCCACACGACCGGCGCCCTGCCTCAGCAGCTTCGTCCTCCTCCTCAACTCTGCCACTAGAACAGTTTCTCGGCGATGAACTCGTCCACAAGTTCCAGCAACTGGGATGGTTTGGCTTAAGGAAACCATTGGGCACAGCATGCGCTGGGCAACAATCATGTGGTCCTGCGAGACCCACTGAAACGGTACCTCACACTAGTGGTGGAATCGGAACCAGTGCAGCTTCTTCCGATGCAGACGGCGCTCATGCGAGTCAAGAAGGAAGTGAGACGGCTGCAGCCTGGGAGGACGAATCAGAGGAGGATGCTAAGAACGCTTCAAATGGGCAGCATGGTTCTGATGGTGGTTCTGAAGGAGATGATGACTTGGATCCCGACGCACAAGACGACGTACTGAACGAGGACACGCAGCTGGGCCAAGCTCTCCGACAAATTGCCGACCTGATGGAGCGTGACGTTGCGCTTGCCCGAAAGGGAACTGTCCTACAATTGATTGTGCCACGTCGCGGCAGCGCTGTTGCAGGAGCGGGTGGTGACCCTGATGGTGGCGGTGATGGGAATGGTGGTGGAATGGATGCTGTCTACGAAGTGGACGTGTTCCTTCGCCCTATTGACCCCGACCGTGATGGTGGTGGTGGTGGTGGTGGTGGTGGTGGTGGTGGTGGTGGGCGGCGGCGGCGGCGGCGGCGGCGGCGGAGATGGAGGTGGTGGAGGCGGTGGTCTGAATGGGCAGCACGTGCTTCGAAATCGCGACGGGCGTGTCATTGAGTTTGAGCCAGGATGGTACCCCTATCCAAACAAGCCAACGGCATTGTTGGACGTATTTTTCCGTTGTGGCCGGCATCACATGGTCCGTTGCTCATTCTTGTTTCGCTTTGGTCGGCTGTAACCCCGTTCTCACATTGTTTGGTGCTCTGTAGTCTGTCGAGGTTTTCAAGAACCTTCATCGGATCATCGAGCTCATGGGGGTGCCTAACTTGCCCAGAGTCTCACACTTTCTCAAGTACCAACTGTTTGCAGAACAACTGCCGGTCAGCGTGTCTGTCACTTCAGTACGTTCAAACTATCTGCCACTGTTTCTGCCGGGATCGATATCTGACGGATCGATATCTGACGCACATTTATATAGTATGTGCATCAAACTGCCGATAGCGTCAATGTGCTTCACCTTCCAAGCATCCCCGACATCATCAAGACTCTTTTCTCTAACCCGCTGTTTGCTCGGAATCTCATTCGACACCCTCGACGCGTCGCTCATGATGCGCCGCTGCAACACATTATGGAGGCCTCTCGTGTTTGCGAGTCGCCCGTCTTTGCAACGCCCATGGTGCAAGTGCCCGGCAACAACCTTCGCCCAGCATTCAATGTCTTTGTACACGATTACATCCGAACGAGCAATCCACATTACCCCATCGCCAAAATCCTCGGCATCTACTGTCGTGCTGCTGCGAACGGTGACGATGACGACCAAATCGAAGACCGCATCTTTGCGTCAATCTGCCCATGCCCTGAAGCGGAGGCCGCCAACCGTCCCCAAGATCAAGACGTCATTCCAGTGCGCATAGTCCCCGATGCACATGCTGAAATCCCGATTTCCGAGATCACCTCACATATCGATCACGAGCGTATCCAAGTCGTTGGTGTTCGGATTGTCCAACCAGCTCAACCAGAGGTCCCATTCGCTCCAGTACCAGGCGATTATGCCTTTGACCAACTTCCCCACGGCCTCGGGCATGTGACTGCTGCCATGGCTAACGCTCGCGATGAGTATCAGGCACGGGCGGCTGGCCGCAAGGTGATTGCACTGCCGCTGCTGCTGTTTGGTGATGATTTTGGACGTCGCACTCGATCGTTTGGGCCAAATTACAAGTGGGAAATGTCGTTTGGTGCGAATCCCGCTCTCTCACTACCTTATCCATTGCCCAGAGCTGACGAGAATCGCGTTGTTTAGCATCTCTCCCGAATCACCTTCGGTCGTTTTTCGCCCAGTTCCTTGTCACCAACAAGTCAATCCATGCGACTGTCATAGGTGGTGCACTCTGTGACATCATCCGAACCACTCTGCAGGAGGGAATCATTGTTTACGATGCCTTTCTGGGTGAGAATGTCTTGGTCGTTGGATCTGTTCTTGCAATAAAGGCTGACAACCCGATGCATACTGCACTCTGTGGTGGGCTTGTTGGAGGCGGCCGGCAAAACCTGTGTCGTGTGTGCATGGTATGTCTTGACTCGGGACAGTCACTGTGACAAAAGCTGACCTATACACTTCATGCTTAGGCAACATACCTCGTGGCGCAAACTGTAGCAGCGTACCGCTCAAGGCAAGCAACCCTCGCTGCCCGCCCTGACCTTCGAGACTCTGGCTTTTTTCAGTTCCAGCCACCGCTGTTTGACCCACACCAGTACGTTGCTGAATCAGGTTGTGTATTCCCACACATTCTGACACTCTGTTCTGCAAAACAGCGACACCCCAATAGAAATCCTGCACACGGTTCTGCTTGGCATCATCAAAGAGACGACAAAGATGGCGTTTGACGGCCGATCCGATGCTCAGATTGCCCGACTTGACGCCTTCCTCCGTGCGCACAAGTATCACGCGTACTCGCGACCAATCCAAGCAAACCCCAAGTACTTCAAATCGCATCTTGGTCGTGATTTCCGCTACCTGGCTCAACTGCTTTCCCACTGCCTGGCTGTGCTGGACGTCAACGATGTTGTCTCACAACCCGTTTGGGACTTAGCCCAGCATGTTTGCACGGTACGCGCTGCCTTCCCATCAGCCCCGAGCAAATAATGTGACGGATGACTCATTCGCCGTAATTTACCAGGTTGCACGCATGCTGTATGCAGACACCATCTACCGCGGCGACGGCAATCAGTTGTCGAATGCCGTTCGCACGTTGCTCAACTTTATTGTCACCTCGGATGTTGTCGCAATCAAGAACTTGCGCCTGAAACCCAAGTTCCATATCCTGGTCCATGCCGAACTGTTCCAAAACCGCCTTGGCCCTCTCAAGCACATATCAACCAAGACCGAGGAATCCCGTGTTGGCGAAACAAAGCGCGCGCCAACAAAGCGCGACGTTGCAAACACGAATCGTCATGCTACCAACATGGATGTTGTCAAGAACAGGATCTGGCGGTTCGTCATGCACAACATTGTTTCAGGCTGCCGTAGGCTGGGCGACGTGCCTATTGCTGGCAACAACCTACTGTCATTGTTTCAGCATGAACCAAGGATGCGGGATATGATTGATGTCAGTGTGATGGATCGGGCACAGAATAAGCCCAAGGACGGCGATTTGCGCAATGCCGTGGTTGGTGCTCGTTCACACAAACCAGAACGCCAAGGTCCCGGTGAAATCAGACAACTGGCCCCTGCGCTTGTCCGAGCTTTGGTGCGTGACTCACCAAATCCTACATCTCGTTCATACCCATCATCTCATCTCGCGAATCATGGCTATGTACTTCACAGCCCCAACACCATCAAGGCACAAGCTGGCACGTGTACAAGTGTGTGTATTGGGATGACAAGATTGTGAAAGAAGGGGGATACTTCGTGTATGAAGCAATGCGGATGCCGCGTGATGTTGAAGGTAATGTGGTGCCAAACGCCGAGGAGAGGATGGAGAGGATGCACCTTCACGCCATTCCATCTTTGGCATTCGTCATGCGTCCTGAACTGACCCTGTATCCACCATCTACAGCTCGTCGGCCAGTTCCTTTGCGCAGTCCAGCCAGCCTTGGAGCTTGACCAATGGAAAAGCTGAGGGGCTGGCAAACGTGCGACACAGGAGCCTTGGACAGAGGTATGCACCTTGCAAATCGTTTTCGTGGTCCTGGAAAACTCTGACAGCACACTCGATCAACAGGTATAGACTTGATCCTGCGACTGTGCCAGTCGCCCTTCGGTTGGTATAGATCAAGGCTTTGCCTGATATGATTCACGCTTGTCTGGGAACAGGGTTGCTCGGTCCGCCTGCTGAGGAATGTGCCAGTGCAACGCGAACGAACGCATGTAGTTGGGGACATGGAAAAGTGGGTACATGCTGAAGATGGGGACAATGTGTACGTTGAGAACCCATGGAGTATGGTGGGCGACAAGGGCGTGACGCGGGCGACGGTCAAGGCGAGCGTGGCGGTGGTAGCGGTCGGGGCGAGCATGACGCGGGCGAGGTCAGGGTGAGCGTGGCAGTGGTGGCGGTCGGGGCGAGCGTGGCGGTGGTGGCGAATGGGAGGTTGAGCTGGCGGAGAGCGAGGCCAGCGCGCAGTTTGGATCTGATGGGACTGGTTCAGGATGGCGGCACAAGGTGTCACATGGCGACGATGTCGTGATTGGGTCAGGCGCAATAGAGCAGATCGTATGCATTGACACTTGAGGGATGAAACCAAGCTTAAGAGGTGTGGGTTTCGACTGGACGGAAAGAGACTGGTAAGCCTGGACATCATACCCAACGCATCCAGAAAAACCCGATCCATAGCTGGGTTGACTGGGTTGGGATCGGCGTGCCTGGGTCCGACCTAGGGGCCGAAATTGGGTGTGTATGTCGTAACTCTGTATTGATACCGAAAGCGCTCAGATAACGATTCACCTGGCTTCCTATCCGGCCGGTATGCCAGAGTGATGCCTGGGGGGAGTCTGGGAAAGTGGAGGA